>CM077785.1:0-637500 GCA_039737535.1 Lagodon rhomboides | reverse complement strand
TGCTCTCTTCTGGAAAATGTCCCTCTAAAAATTAAGATGTAAAAGTCCCTCAGCCTCCCTGATTAGGCCCTTTTAAGGGATACAGTCCCTCAGTGACATGACAGTGGGCTTTTCTGTTATGTTTCAGTGGTCAGAGGAGAGCCACTTGTTGTGCAGAGGAGCTCGGTGTGTTAAGGAAGTACCCATGGCTGTTAACTTTATGGCCCTGAAGAAATCGCCCTGGGGTGACAGAGGCTGAGTGTGGACACAAGAGAGGACGGATATCCAGGTCTCAAGGACCACCACTGTAATGCTCTCTACACTGGCATCGATCAGTCTCAGCTCCGCCGCCTGCAGTTGGTTCAGAACTCAGCCGCCTGACTCCTCACTTGTACAAAAAAACGCAAACATATCACCCCAGTCCTGGTTTCACTCCACTGGCTCCCCATCCGCTACCACATCGATTTCACACTCCTCTTGACTGTATACAAATCTGTCCATGGTCTGGCCCCCGCCTACCTGTCGGATCTTCTCCACCACCATTCCCCTTCCAGAGCACTACGGTCAGCTGACCAACTGCGGCTGGAAGAACTCAGGTCCAGGCTGAAAACTAGGGGGGCAGGGCCTTTGCAGTGGCAGCCTTAGACTCTGGAAGTGCCCCCCCCTCCCCTCCACATCCGTGCAGCTCAGTCTCTGAATGTTTTTAAGTCCCTTTTAAAGACCCACCTCGATTCACTTGCCTTTGGCTAGTGTCTCCCTTTAGGCGCCAGTGTATAGTTTGAAATGTTCTCTTTTATTGCATTTCTTAATTTATTTTAACTGTAGCCCTTTTGTTTTTTTGCCTTAGTTCATTCATTGATTATTGCACTTTATTGTGAAGCACTTTGGTGCAGCTAAGCTGTATATATAAATAACATTGACACCTCTACGTTTGGGTGGAAGTCAATAGCTTTGACCAGATGTGTGCATGCGTTTCCCTTTTCCTCATCATGAATTAGTGCTGCTCTGTATGTCAAGGCTGCTGATCACTGGGCTGAGGTCAGATGCGATGTCAACCACTGAACGATTATTCCTGCGTGATTTGAGATTTTGCTCCCATTTTCTCTTTCCATGTTGGCTGTGACCATTTTTAATTTTGGCATAAAAAAAGACACTAAACATGTGTAGTGCTCAACAGCTTCCAGTAGCCTGCAGACTTTGAATTCAGTCAGAAAATGAGCTGCTAGCTAAGTTAATATAAGATAGGAAGGGATTTTAATTTCTTATTTATTCTGAATTGTTTTCCATCTTCCTCTTCAAAATAAAACTAAAACTACAACTAAGCTCTAACTTTTAATTACATTGGGACCTGCCGCCTGTTTTAGTACTACATCATTAATGTCCAAACCAAAACAAGAACTTTCTCCCAGAGAGACTCTGTCAAATAAAATAAATAATACCATTTTACAGTTAAACACAATCCAATTAACAGTTTTTAGTGACTCCTTTGTATTGGCAGCAGTTTAAAAAACTTCACGTGGATAAACAAAGAAGAAATTAAATTGAAAAATCAGACAGATGGTAAATGCTCCAGTCACGCTGCAATAGTCCGTTGAGTCATGCCAACATGATAAAGGGCTGTTCTGTGGTGGAATTAGACGTAAAGGAGTATAAATGAGAGCAAGTAGCGAGTCATCAGGGCTATCATAAACAGTCACAGCTGCCAGACAGGAAGCTCTTAAAGTCTGTAGACTTTATCTGGATCGTAACTCAGAAGCAGACAGGTGCGGCTGGCAACACACACATCATAAAGTAACTACAGCGGTGCAGGCAATAACTTGTGAATGCACTCATGCAGAGAAGCAATACTACAATAACTTCAGGGTAAGTTCTAACTCATGTCTTCCCTCTGACCTTATTTAGCTATCAGACAAAGTGTTGATGGGACATTCATCTATTCCACATTAGAGCCCAGAAACACCAGAACAGATGACAGACACAGTGATGAGGCATAACCCATCACAGAGCACAACATACTACGTACTCACAATACTGTTAATGTAACCTTAACACAAAAAACCATTAGTCTCTACAACTTACGCAAGTATAACAGATGTGGGACATTACAGCCTGATGGTTAAGATTCATATGGCATAACTTGCAAAATCTAATACTGAGCTCTGGCCGGGGACATCCGTCACCTGTGTCATCTTCATAAAGACACAAAGAGAAAGAGAAAAGGGTTTCATAGCAATCAATCAATGCCATTGCATTAGAAATAGGAGTGTCACAATTCTCCAAACACACACACACACACACACACACACACACACACACACACACACACACACACACACACACACACACACACACACACACACACACACACACACACACACACACACACACACCTCTATACTTTGGCTGACCCCCTGTGGTGCAGAGGTTACTTGAACATGTATACTCTGCACCTCTGAGCATTCTGTTCATCACTGAACAGAACCACACCTACATACATTAGATGGGCGTGTGGAAATAGAACTAATACATTAAGCGTTGTCTTAAAATCTGCATTACAGGTAAGTGATGTCATTTTCTCACCAGACTGTTCTACATGTCTTTACCCAATTAGTCATGATATCGACATTACGGATCATAAATCTCACTCTGTTCATATTTTGTGAAAGTACGAATAGTCAACCCTACAATATTGTCACAATATTGATATTTAGGTATTTGGTCAAAAATATTGTGATATTTGATTTGGTTGCCCAGTTCTCACATTTATGAAGTGCTATATCATAAAATATTGCGATATACAGTGTTTGTTGCTATATAGCCTAAAAATATCACACTCATATGAAGGCCATATCACCCAGCCCTAACCCGAGACAACCAAATGTTTTGTTCCTGCACAGTTGGCTGTATACAAGGTCAAATCCCTAACCCTGTGGTGGCGGGGACATTCCAATGGATTCTCACTATACACGATATTCAATGGAAGTGCAGGCTTTGCTGCACATTAGCTAATGTCCCTCGGTGTAAAGTGACCACAAACTGCAGATAATTGAAGCTACAGCTACATTTGGTTTTCAGATTAACCCAAATACAGTAAATAGGCTTGTTCTCCTCATGTGTCTGTCAACATCTGCATGTCCAGTGCACATGTCATGCCAGGACTGATTAGTAGTAGAGGAAGATTAGTAGGTACTTATCAGTAATGAGGTTGTGTGTGTGCGTGTGTGTTGTGTTGAATCCTAGTGTATAATTCCATTGTTCAGGACAGTCACTGGGGATGGAAGCTGTCCAGTGGGATGCTCACATTTCCACAGAGAAGCAGGGTGGGGACACACACACACACACACACACACAGGTTATTATTACCGCCTTAACACAGACACACTTGGATGCTGTATTTAACTGCTTAAGGGTTGGAGTGGTTCAACGGAACACAGAGTTCAAAGATGACACCCATCAGTCCAACAGACAGCAGGAGGTGGCCCGTCACCAGGAGAGAGAAAACAGAGAGCCACAACACTATGGGCTCGGAGAAGTGGAGGGATTAGCTAATAATGATTAACAAGAGACATTTGACAGGATAGAGAGAGGGGGACACATCATATTGATATGTGACACCAATAATATAAACCGTAAAACTCTACCAAACCTCCAACAGGAGGCACGGAGCAAGTCACCAGCTGAAGCCAAGGAGCTCACTACCACAGTAAAAAATCAGTGCACTGAATGGCTGTGTTGTTCCACTAGGAGCTCTGGTGGTCAGGACAGCGGCTGATCACAGGAAACAGCCCATTCTGATGTGAATCTGGGTGAAAAGGTTTTGTATAAATTAGAAACCTCTTCTGGGTATTATTGGATGAAAATCTAAAACCATCTACAAATTTAAATTTACAGAATATTGTAGTTCCTTAACCCATAATTTCTAAACTCAAATCTTATAATTCAATACATGACACATTAGACTTAAATCAGAAAAACCCTACACATAGCAAACACTCGGATAGATAAAGGGAATGTGTGTGTCCATTTGACTTTTTGGCTCTTAGATGCAAACAGACAGTGCTCTGTGTGTGTGTGTGTGTGTGTGTGTGTGTGTGTGTGTGCGTGCGTGTGTGTGTTGGGGCACACTTGTGTTTTCATGAGGCAATGCCTTTACTGGCAAATTACAGCTTGTGTTTTGACATGCCGATTATGGCCAGGAGAACTATGCACACATTATCAGAAAGAATGCAGAAACTCCTCAGGCAGGGAGGAAATGATGGACAAGAGCTATTTTTTCTCACTTTCATCACCAGGTTACACAGCTTAGCTACAGTCATGGGCCTCTAGGCAGCTGGAGATGGGAGCTGCTGCTGCCTCTACATACAGCTACAATATACCACTTAGGAGTTAACACATGAATGATGACATGGTGAGCAGAACTGAGAAAGTAGAAACTTTCTGAAACAGAAGATGTTGAGTTGTGGTGGTGAATGGTGGACAACAATGTTTGACCAAATGATTTAATCATCAGAGTCCCTGATGCACATTTCTGTTCATGCACTCTGTTACGGTGTTACTGAGTGGGCACACTAGGTCTGGGCTATGGCTTTAGGCTATATTGCAACACACACATATATCATTACAGTGCTGTGAAAAAGTATTTGCCTCCTTCCAGATTTCTTTTGTTTTTGCTTTTTTGTCACACTTAAATGTTTCAGATCATCAAACACATCTTAATATCAGACAAAGATAACCTGAGTAAATACAAAAAGCAGTTTTTAAATGATGATTTCATTTATTAAGGGAAAAAAAAGCTATCCAAACCAACCTGGCCCTATGTGAAAAAAAGTAATTGTCCCCTTGTTAAATCATGAATAAACTGTGATTAACCACATTTTTCAATTTAGTTCAATTTAACTAGCTCCACCCAGGCCTGATTACTGCCAGACCTGTAGAATCAAGAAATCACTTAAATAGAACCTGTCTGACAACATGAAGTATTCTAAAAGATCTCAAAAAGCAACACATCATGCCCCGATCCAAAGAAATTCAAGAACAGATGAGAAACATCATCCATCAGTCTGGAAAGGGTTACAGAGCCATTTCTAAGGCTTTGGGACTCCAGCGAACCACAGTGAGAGCCATTATCCACAAATGGAGAAAACATGGTGGTGAACCTTCCCAGGATCGGCCGGCCTACCAAAATTACTCCAAGAGTGCATCAACAACTCATCACGGAGGCCACAAAAGAACCCAGAACAACATCAAAAGCACTGCAGACCTCACTTGCCTCAGTTAAGGTCGTGATTCAATCAACAATAAGAAAGAGACCGGGGGAAAATGGCATCCATGGGAGAGTTCCAAGGCGAAAACCACTGCTGACCAAAAGGAACACAAAGGCCTGTCTCACATTTACCATCAAACATCTTGATGATCCCCAAGACTTTTGGGGAAATATTGTGTGGACTGACGAGACAAGAGTGGAACTTTTTGGAAGGTGTGCGCCCCGTTATATCTGGTGTAAAACTAACACAGCATTTCAGAAAAAGAACATCATACCGACAGTCAAACATGGTGGTGGTAGTGTGATGGTCTGGGGCTGCTTTGCTGCTTCAGGACCTGGACGACTTGCCGTAATTGATGGAACCATAAATTCTGCTATCTACCAGAAGATCCTGAAGGAGAATGTCCAGCCATCAGAACGTGACCTTAAGCTTAAGGGCTATGCAGCAGAACAATGATCTGAAGCACACCAGCAAGTTCACCTCTGAATGGCTAAAAAAAGAATGGCCTGGTCAAAGTCTGGACTTAAATCCGATTGAGATGCTGTGGCATGACCTTAAACAGGCCGTTCATGCTCAAAAACCCTCCAATGTGGCTGAATTAAAACAATTCTGCAAAGAAGAGTGGGCCAATATTCCTCCACAGCAATGTGAAAGACTTATTGCCAGTTATCGCAAATGCTTGATTATGGTTGTGCGGCCAACGGTGGCACAACCAGTTATTAGGTTTAGGGGGCAATTACTTTTTCACAGGTTGGTTTGGGTAGCTTTTTTCCCCTTAATAAATGAAATCATCATTTAAAAACTGCTTTTTGTATTTTCTCAGGTTATCTTTGTCTGATACTAAAATGTGTTTGATGATCTGAAACATGTAAGTGTGACCAAAAAGCAAAAACAAAAGGAATCTGAAAGAGGGCAAAGACTTTTTCACAGCACTGTAGATATTTCGAAAACTCCTCAAGGCACTTCATAAATGTTAGAACTGGGCGACCAAATAATCAATACTAATATTGAGACAATATTGTTACTTTCACAAAATATTAAAAGAATGAGATTTATGATCAATAATCATCAGTAGTGTGCATATAATGACTAAGTTGGTAAAGGCTAATATTAGAACAAGTAGAACAGTCTAGTGAGTTAAGACACTTGGTTTGAAGCATATTGAGACCTTTAAGTAAGCGCCAGGAGCATGCAGACAGCCAGAGCAAGTGCTGAAACATTTACATTTCAGTCTGCATAAAGATTGTTTAACAAAAATGGATGTTTATAACAGACAATTAATGTGATCCTTTTTATTACTAACTGTATTTTTGCATCCATATACAGTAAGTGCTCTGTGTAATATGGTCACACTTCTGCGCTGTGCGTCTGTCTATCCATCAGGTTGTGTTGCTTGCCCTACTGGACTTGTATTAGACTGCTTTAGGATCAGCTAGGTTAACAACACCCCCTAATATGAATGAAGTCTGACTAAATACTAGAAGCACCACCCAGTGTGACTCAACATAAAGACAGCAGCCTCCAAAATGATCCTACAGATAAATCAGCATCTCTCAAAGACACTTCCAACAAAAGGTGAACATTATAACTCTCATGACAATATGACTCATTCCAGGACTGTTGTATCAGATTGCCAAGGTATTCACTATGCCAGCATGCTGTTCTAAGATCTCAGCAATTAACATAGTGAGTAAAATGCTATGGAAAAAGCAATGATACACTATGAAAATAAGATCCTGTTGTAAAAATATATATATTTTTTTTTCAATGCAAACCTGATCCTACTTCAAACTTCTGGCTCTAAAGGCTGAATTCAAACCCTGATTTTACAATGAGCACTCTTCACATTATTCAGTCCACTTGGTCTACACACACCCAACACATTCACCAGCCAGCCCATGTTCACCTTCACCTGCATTTCTCTATGCTTCACCAGATAATCTGCTGGTTCAGGGCTTGCAATTCAGCCAGTCTGACCAGCTCTGAAGGCACACCATCACTCTGACAGTCTTATCTTTTGTTTGCGGCTGTGTGAGTGACTGAACAAAGCAAGAAGCTGCTCCATATTCATGACTCGAGTCACAGGAGAGGGGACTAGGCACACACACACACACACACACACACACACACACACACACACACACACACACACACACACACACACACACACACACACACACACACACACACACACACACACACACACCTCAGGCCTTGACAGCTTGTTAATGCTACTTGGCCTTGCAGTACAGGGTTTCATGCCAGCAGCACAGTGCTGACTCGGACCAATCATGCTCCATTTCATGGCTACGCACTGCTTTCGATTCTCAAACTTTCCTAGCACAGAGGAAGACTATATCCTGAGTAACATCAACATTACAATTTCACTTGCAGTCTTTTCCTGTATGTGTGGATGTCAAACACACACCAATCCAAACTTTCTCTCCTCATTTTTAATGATCCTGGCTCATAGTTCGGTTTTGTTAAAACAGCTTTTCAACTGAGCTCAACTCGTGGCTGTTTCATAGTTTTGTGAACTCTACTGAGACCATGACCACAAGGTATCAGAGATGACAGCAAATACAGGCCACTACAGACGATTTTTTCATTTTAGCAAATATTAGCTGGCTAACATGCTGAGCTAATAAGGTGACCATGTTCCACATTGATCATGACCATCCTAGCCAGGGTTGGTGGGATTCACAACTGAGTCATCATGACATTTCTTCACTATTTTCTGGTTTCATACATTCACATGCTAAAAGTTTTTTTTTACCCAAATGTGATGACCATTCTGGGATTTTCTTACAAGCCATTAAGTACAGCTTAATACCAAAAATACACAGAAATGAAGGCAACATAATATTTGGTAAAATGGACAAATGTTCCAGAGAGTGGGGTCAAATGAGAGAAGGCTGTGTCAGGGATTCTCTCTTCTGGCAGCATCATTGGAGCCTGGTCCATTTAAACTCATTCCATAGTTTAATTCTGATGGTCATTTTTAACATTGTTCTGCAGCAAGGAGATTTCAGTTTGACAATTATTGGGGATTATCCACTTTCTGCTGCTTAACTTTGGCAGAATTGTTATGACTGCATATTTACACTTTCATTTGCTCATGAATGCAAAAACAAAGTCATTTTTAACAACCCCCTTTATTCACCATGTTCCACATTGTACACCATGCTGAAATACACTGAAACTGATCTCCAGACACCTGAGAATATCCTTTTATCATTCAGTACACAGCCCGTCACTCTGGCATTCCAATTTCAGATGGAAGACACAAAAAGCTGTCAGCTGAAAGATGCTGGGAGCTGTATTATGGGTAAAATCCAGATCCAGTTTTCTTTTCAGGAGCTTTTCCTCGAGTGCCCTGCTCTGTGGAAGTGCAGTGCTGTGTGTTTGAAGTGCCCCTTCAAGGTGTTTGCAGGCTCAACACCAACACATTTTAGGGGCAACATAACTGCATATTTAAGTCAAAGTAAAGACATGAATTCATCTTGGCTGGAATAAAGGTAGGCAAAGAACAATTTGCACCAGTTGGTGTCTAAGCTTAGCAGAAATGTTGTTGGTCCACAATCCCTCAACACAGTGTGCAGTATGCTCAGGTAGCATCATGAAGCACTGAGGCCAGTGTGTAAGGGACACAGTTACTGAATGCCTAGAAAGACTCCATTGGGATCTTAGAAGCTTAAAAATACTTTATTGGTGTCTAATGCACGGGGAAATTGTAACCACTGAATCAGAAGGGCATGTGATTCTGTTTTCTGTTGTCAGACAGCTGAACAGTTCATTAGTTCGATCACGGCTCATAATATCTTGCACTGTGTTGTGGCTACAGTGATGTTTCAAATTAGTGACAGAGGAGCACCAAAAGGTGTACAGACACAAAGCATCCAAATTAGATGCAAATGTGGATTTATGCTTGTAACAGATGCAGAAAGTGGGCAAATCAACTCTTAACTATATTAATAATGTGGCTTTGCTTCTGACAGTTGATTTTAGATGGAGCATTGATACCATAGCCAGGAAATAAAGATAATGAAAATAGGAGAAAAAGACTGACTTGGCTTGTCCTGAATGGGCCACACAGAACACAAACCAGGCAGGATCATTTCTAAATCACACGAGCCCCCCTGGTAACACTAGCCCCATGCAGGTAAGGCTAAAGGTCCAACTGATCGAACTGATATTTCCAAAATGGATTTCTGCTCTGGTAAAAAACCTGACCTGATGGACCTGACACACACAACACACACACAGGAAACATTGTCTCTCAGCATCTCATGTCAAACCTGAAAAGAAATAAAACAAGGAACACCTGAAGGAAACCGCAGTGTTTAGTGAGAAGAGAGGGGCTCAGAATTATTCCACGAGTCCTTCAGGCTTACACTCAAATGGAACGATTGTGGTAGTGAAATAGTTAACGTAAGGCTTCCAGGCTGTCACATCATGGTCCACAGCAGAGTGTAAGCATGATGAAGAAAAGCTCAACTCCACAAGTTAAAGCAGAGCTGAGTCCAGGCTGGGCCTCCTGCAGAGCCTGACACATTCAGCAACTGTAGTGAAAACTCATTTCAGACCGACATGGCACTCCAGCACAATGCCCCCTCTCTCTTTCTCTCGAGAAACCAGAACTATAATCCTCTTTTCCTCACAACACTGGGCTTTTCTGAGCAGCAGCTAAAGTGCTGGCTGTTGCAATCTTTGAATACTGTTAAAGGCAGTGTTCTTGAAGGCAGTTGCAGTGATTTGAAGTATTACAACCATGGCTTGTGAAGCACAGGGAGCATGCTCTCATATATCTCTATAAAGGCTCCTTCTGTGTCTGACTGGGCAGTGACCGACTCAGAGAGTGGAGGCTACATGTTGTGTGGCTGCTGTGTTGTCTGCTCCTCCCTGACTGCTGTGTGTGTTTAAAACACACCGTGCACAAAGAGCCTCTTTGTGGTCTCATGCAGCTTATGCTGCTTTTCCGTAGTGTTGCCTCATTAAAACATTAGGGTGTGTGTTGCTTATGGAGCTGCGCTTGTTATGTAACATAGAAAGGTGAGAATGAAGCCATGAAACAGTTTGAGCCTGCAAACCAGTCTGGAGCGCACTAAAAACTAAATGAGCTTCTTCAACGTAGCATCTGAATAAAAACACCATCGTTGTATTGTAGCACAACTGCTGCCAGCCACTCCCACTGCCGCCAGCCACTCCCACTGCCGCCAGCCACTCCCACTGCCGCCAGCCACTCCCACTGCTGCCAGCCACCCCCACTGCCGCCAGCCACTCCCACTGCCGCCAGCCACTCCCACTGCCGCCAGCCACTCCCACTGCTGCCAGCCACTCCCACTGCTGCCAGCCACCCCCACTGCCGCCAGCCACTCCCACTGCTGCCAGCCACTCCCACTGCTGCCAGCCACTCCCACTGCCGCCAGCCACTCCCACTGCTGCCAGCCACTCCCACTGCCGCCAGCCACTCCCACTGCTGCCAGCCACCCCCACTGCCGCCAGCCACTCCCACTGCCGCCAGCCACTCCCACTGCCGCCAGCCACTCCCACTGCCGCCAGCCACCCCCACTGCCGCCAGCCACTCCCACTGCCGCCAGCCACTCCCACTGCCGCCAGCCACTCCCACTGCCGCCAGCCACTCCCACTGCCGCCAGCCACTCCACAGTTCTGACAAGCTGTGAAAGCAGAGAGGCCACTGGCCAGCCACTCCCACTGCTGCCAGCCACTCCCACTGCCGCCAGCCACTCCCACTGCCGCCAACCACTCCCACTGCCGCCAACCACTCCCACTGCTGCCAGCCACTCCCACTGCCGCCAGCCACTGAAGTGACTCTCTGAATTATGAGTGCTATATAGTGACCTCAGAAAGTCCCACAACCCAACCAAAAGGATTTTCCAGGCCATGTACACGACCGTCCACCAACAAGCCCGCAATGAAGTGTGCAGCAACTTGTAGGTTTTTGATCACATGCCAAGTCATCCCATTTCAACAGGTTTAGCTGCCAGCAGTATTTCCTTTAATGACACAGTCTGACTTGCCCAATGTTATGAATTGCTGATGGCATATGAACGTTATCATCTGCCATTACCAAGGAAAACAAGTGACTAATGGGGCTGGAATCAGTGCGTTCAATTCAGTAGCATTCCCCTAAACTCCATGTCTTACTTTTGGTGAAAGAATGTCTCATCCCCGACCTCCACGCCCTCTCTTCTCTCCCTCACCATAAATAGTGCAGCATCCCTGAAGCAGCTCTCAGCATTCAGAGGGAAATGCTCTCACGGGGAGCAGCTCCAGCCTCACCTCCTACTGGGGATAATATACACTCACAATGTGCAGCACAGGACGCTTTTAAAGGGGAACCAGAAGGAATGGGCTTTAAATTCTTTCTGTTACAGTGGACAATAGGGAATGTACAAATATTTTCACAATATATTCCAATATATACACAATAAGGTCAGTGCTCGTTTCATGGACATACTGTTGAGATTTTGGTGGTTCTTCAGTGTTCTGGGTAGAAGTGAAGTCATATTGGTGGGTATTCTTTAGCTGTGTGATGACTGATGACAGACTGTTCAGTGTGCATTCATCAAATGAGACGCTTGAGGAACTGAAGAACACAGAGGTGTCTTCACACTGGCCCTGGGCCAGCTGGTGGCTTTGACTCAAATGTACTACCCCAAACTGTACGGGTCACATCTGCAGCCCTCATATCTTTAGTGAGGAGAGAAAATGAGGACATTTGATCGTCTTTAACTGCCAGTATGATACCAGTACATGTAATATATACATGTTTTTCACCAAACACTTTTTTCCTGTTTTAACTGAAGAAGCTAAAGTTCCACATTGTGTGAACAAAAGCAGCCATACAAGAAAAAAACGACTGCATTTAAAGATATCATATTTAAACCTGGCGTCTCATTACTTGGAATCTTGCTGAAAGTTAAACCTCTAAGACGGACTTAAGAGTAACTGGATTTATGAAGCTTCAGACACTTCATTTCAGACTACTCCTTGGAGAGAGTGTGACAGTGCTACTTTATGACACTCCAACCACAAAGCAGCAGTTACCATGACTTGTTGCAGCTTGTCTAATAGTTGCCGTTTGTAGTGTTGGACAATTGGAAATTCAGACATGCAGAGAATGGCACAAATCTTTGTGTCGGCTTCATGTCTACAGGTAAATAATACAGCCTCTGTCTCTAGGTTACATACGATTTCATGAAGTAACTCGTGTGGCTCTAAAAGTAAACAGGTAAAAAGCTGTAGAACTGTGGCCTGTGTAAATGCTCCAGGTCTCTGCTATCTGCACACCATGGTTACACTGTGCAACACTGCACACACAGCAGTAGCCCCTTTTAGATAGAAAAGGTGGCACATTTGCAGCAAGGTAAAGGCTGCAATGTGCCACCTTTTCTATCTAAAACGGAGGTGTAATATTCCACCTTTTCAAATAAGCCACCACATTTCCACCTCTGGGGTAGGCGTAAACATGTGACGTGACGTGAAGCACGAAGTTGGGCATGAAGAAGAGCAGGTCGAATTTGTCTTCAAAATAAGAGCTTTACATTGCACCCCATCGGAGTTTAGAACTGGGTTCTTAGCGGGGGGCTTTTAATTTGAAAGTAGCGACCGCTATTAGCTCGCCGCTACAACAACAAGCGGACGACAAAGACAGCTACAGAGAGCGAGGAGACGCTAGCATCTCCCGGATCTCAGCTGCTTTCCAGTTGCTCATCTTCGTGGATGAAGTGACGAACTGACTGCTGTGATCAGCTGTTTCCTGGTTTTAAAACTCCCAGGCTGTGGGTGCGCAGCAGCGCACGTCATCGACACCTCCGCCCACCTCAGGATATGCCACCACATTGCCGCCTCGGTTTTAGACTGCAGCGGAGGCGCAAATAAGTGTACCCTCCGAGGCGCAAAATTGGTGGAACAAAACAGACCACCAATTTGCCGCCTCCTGTCTAAATCCGCGGAGCGAGCCACCAAAAAGGTGGCAAATTGGTGGCTTATTGCCCAGTATAAAAACGGCTAGTGACACTGCAAATATTCAGTAGGCTATTTTCTATTTCCAACATGGAATATTCTCCTCTACTCCCCTGTTCCCCTCTCACCTGAACCCTCCGCTGCTTATGTGCAGGAAAACATGCTATCTCTGTAACCTGTTTTGGGAAATACACCCACCGATTATTCTCATTAGGGATTAATCTGATGATTTCATCTATGACATGTCAAAAAATTGTGACAAATACAACACAATTTCCCAGAGCCATAAATGACGTCTTTAAATGACCTATTTGTCCAACCAACAGTCCAAAACCCAAAGACTCTTCATCGACTGTCCAATAAATGAGAATAAAGCAGCAGATCCTTGGGCCAGGTCGGCACAGCGAGCCTGAGCAGCGACACGGAGCATCACTGACAGATCCCCAGTCTCACCTGTCTTTATTCATGCCAGCGTTTCACTACAGTTACAATGTCTATTTCTGTAGAATATGTCACAGGCATGAAAAGACGATACACAACAGGTGATGGGCACCTGTTTCCCCCTGATCATTATCAAAGGCAAACTCCATGTAAAATGATAGGCTGGCTGCAGCAACACGTGAGAGCAGAATCAATAATCAACATATTTGTCAATTCATTTTCTTTCCATTGACTAATTGCTGCAGCTCGATGTATAAGCAATTAAAATACGATTTATATTTGCCTAAATTGTTGTTTTGAATGGATGCAAATCTTCACACCTGCAAAGCTGGCTGCAATAAGCAGATGAGCAGCCACAAAATAATGGAAATTCTCTCCAACAATCTTTTAATGAGCTCTTTGTCATCAAGCTGTCCTAAAACAGTTCTGCTCCCACAGGAGTCCATCCAAAAGAACTACCCCGCCGTAGAGAAAACTGCCATGTCGCCTCTTATTCTTTCATCACATATTCCCTCATCTGAATCACAGTTTGGTGGGATTTTGATTGTGATTTAATACGGCGTGTAAAGCACAAGTCAACGTCGGAATGACCGCTGAATATCCACATTTTGAGTTCAAAACAAGTTGACTGTATGAAGGCCACTGTAAGTGCAGCAACGCTGCTGCTTTGTGGGAGCATTTCTACGTCACCCGCAAGGACTCGTGTACGGCACTGGTCGCTCGGAGTAAACAGAGGCAAAGCAGCATGGCGGAGACGGAGGAGAGCGCAATGGAAGAGGACAGTAACGTTCTTTGTAACGTTACATCATACGTGGATACAGAAGCAGAACCCCAAGAATATTTGGGGCCGGAGAGGGGGAACCGGAATTCCATGGTTTGGCTTTGGTTTGGGTTTAAAAAGGCAGACACGACCAGGCAACGTAATCTGCAAAACATGCCGCTAACAAGTTGGTACTAGCCACTCGAAGGCATCCAATCTTTTCTACCACTTAAAGACACGGCCTGAAAAACAGTAGAGAGACAGCGAGAAGATGTGACAAAGCAACGTTACACACTCCAAACCACAAAGTGAGGAAAAGAAACCAACACGCCAGAGCAGCCTGAAAGAATGGCTGATGTGACTGGTATTGTGTTCATCTGATTTCTTTGCACTTTATCACATAAGTGTAAAATAATAAGTGCACTACCAGATATTTGGAATGCTATTTGTCCACTTGATATGAGTGTTTGTATGGGTCCAGCTGCAAGGCCTCCTGGCTGTCCTACCAAAAAGTCACGAGCAAAAGGAGAAAGGGCCCTTCATTCACATGGTTATCAAAAATATTGCTGAGATGTGATTGATCTGAATATATATATATATATCATTCTAAGAAAAAATACTATATGGGGATATATATGGTTATCGGGATATAAAATGAGCTGTATCAAGGTATAACATTTTGTCCATATGGCACAGCACTACTTATGATGTATCACAATACAATGATATCCACAATCTCGGACCATATCTAGTTTTATATCATGATAATGTTATAATATCAGTATATTGCCTAGCCATACAATTTTTCTTACACATTTGAGACGTTTTCCTTCTTTATAAAGGGACAAAATGCGAGTACAAGGTAAAAAATATAAGGTAGGAAGATTTTGAAAAAGCATTGTTTTAGCATCATTACTGAAACTCATTGATCTGTTTATCAGAAACATCTGTATGAAAAGAACTTTCAAGTGATCCCCAAACCCAAACAGGACGAGGAAATGTCATGTGCTGGCTGTTAATGCTAATTCATAGAGGACAAAGAAAGCCACATCTACATGTACAGATTCATGCAGGATAGTGTAATGTGCATGTGTGTGCATGTGTGTGTGTGTGTGTGTGTGCATGTGTGCATTTGTCAGGTGGTCTCACACCTCCACTGTAACAGTCTCATTTATCATCGTGTTCCAGACAGCACAAGGGTCACCAACCCTCTACTCTCCAGACACACACACACACACACACACACACACACACACACACACACACACACACACACACACACACACACACACACACTTCATTATACACGAAGGCAGGGGATAACAACACCTATCGCCTCTGCTCTGAATTCACCCAAAGCATCACTCACATCTAAACCAGAAACCAGGTGTGAGTGACCTGACCTTGGGAGGGAGGGAGGGAGGGAGGGAGGCCGCCGGCAGCAGCAGCCCCACCACCACCCCCACCACCAGCAGTTAGCAGCAGCAGCAGCAGCAGCAGCAGCAGCAGCACATTGCTTTCATCCAGCCAGGAGGCAGTAACACAGGTAGATCAACAGGAACAGAGAGCCAAGAGGAGCAGCCAGACCTCTGCTACTGCTCTTTTAATGATATCACCACAAAGATTTTAGTAAAACCAATCGGACCTGATCCACTGTGGTCCAGTGAAAGTAAGATGGAGGTTAGTTTCTGACCACAGCTACTCAGGAGAAGGGGGGTTGCTAGAAGAAAGGAAGAAAAAGCTATTTGCTTAGCAGTGGCACAACTATGATGTACAGATGCCTCTTTGCCACAGCAGAAACACAGGTGAAAACCCTTCAGGTACCTGGCATCTTGCAAGGTAACTAGACATTTGCGTAGATCTAGGATCTTGCGCTGAACTGATGACGAGGGTAGAGACTGGCATGCTGTAAAAAACATTGTGTACCATCAACCAAATGTACTTATCACTGAAAAAGAAATCAGATATTGAACATTTCTATAGATACAAATAACTGTCAGACAGCGAATAGCAACCCAACAAACACATGGCAATACCTTCACATTCTGACTTGGAAGTATAAAGAGAGAATGACTGAGACTGTGCATACAACCCTAAAACCTCCACCACTCATTTCCAGTTTTTCCACTGCTGATGCATTATAAAATCTTCCAGTTTGGTAACGCCATTTAAATGAATGGGTGGAGATTAAATAACAAAATCCTCTCTCTGTAATGCAATACATTTCAACAGCACCACTAACTATTGTGCATCCTCCAATATGACCATGACGTTGGATCAACGCCCCTCTAAAAAAACTTCAGCACAAACTAATCATTGTGACCTTCATTAACAGAGGATTCAATGCAGTAATGTTGTATCAGACCACATTTGACTTAGCTAGGAGTACATACAGCAGTTTGGTTGTGATGGTAATGGATTACATCTGATTATTAAGCACACCCCCAGCCTCTGTTTGAGAAAGGGTGTTAACCATTAAGCAAGAAGAAAGACAAGGGAGTCGGGCTTTAACGGAGAAGCTGCATGTCAAACATTAAGCACAGCTTTCTAAGGTTGTCAGAGTTATCAGTACTTGAGTACTTGATACCATGGATAGTCTCAGAAGTACCAAAGCTATATTTTCAACACAAGGCTGCACACATTTTAACATGAATACAAATGTGTTCAATGACTTTTTATATTTCTGTCTTCACTGTTTGCACTTGCTCCTAATAAAGAAAAGAAAGAAAAGAAAAGAAAAGAAAAAAGAAAAGAAAACATTATCTTATTTTGTGTGCGGAGGACCTTTTTCTTTTTGCCCTGGTATAGAAATAGATCCTCCTACCATTTTTTACACTAGTACTGTATCATGGTTGAACATTTTGGTATCTTAAAGGGATATTCCGGTGTAAGTTTAATCCATGTCTAACACACCGTGACACCGAGTAAGACTCCCCCTCCAGAGGTCAGGTTAGCTGACCGCTAGCTTAGCTAGTTTTAGCAACCTCAGAAAAGACCGCATGATAACAATACACTGCAGCTTCTGTCTCCAACTAGAAACCGCCATCAAAAAGGTGCTGTTCTGAGCATTCTTGAGGCTATGAGTGGCTTTCTGATGGCGGTGTCTTGGTGGAGGCATAAGCTGCAGTGTATTGTTATCATGCGGGTCTTACTCGCTGTCACGGTGTGTTAGACCATTGATTAATCGTACACTGGAATATCCCTTTAACAACCTGGCCACATCCTGATGCTCCTTTGACACCAGTTTAGGCAGCTCTGTAGACCGAGCGTTGGTTCAACATTGGTAGTGATGAGATTACACAGTGTCAGGTACACAGCTGTCCCAACCTGATAAGATGGGTGAGGTGTCACTGTGTGTGTGTCACAAGCTCAAACACACACGCATGCAGCTCCCACTCAATGTCATGACAGGTTGCCTCCCCTCAGCCCCAGGAGGTGAAACCCACAGCTCTCTCTCCACGGAGAGACTAAACCATGTCTCATAGAGGGAAGCCTGGGGGGGCCACTGGTGTAGCTCACCCCGCCATCTGCATGCCCCAGACAATTCCCAGTGCAACCGCTAAAAACCAAGCCAAAGTAAAGTCAAGAGGATGCATTTCTGCAAAAGGGAGGTGAGAGTTTGAATGTGGGGGATGATTAGGGGCTGGGACATGTCATGGCCTTGATTTATGACTCATCCCAACCGTAGTGCTGCAATCAAAACGCACCAGTAGTCCAATCCACATCCTCCTCCCCCAGTCGCAGGGCAAGGGGGGCTGGGAAAAAACTGGAGGTTTGTGTGTGTGTGTGTGTGTGTGTGTGTGTGTGTGTGTGTGTGTGTGTGTGTGTGTGTGTGTGTGTGCGTGCGCGTGCGGGGGGGTTGGTTGTACTGTATGAGCACCTTTTGTGCCTTCTGTTCCAAAACAAGGGCTGGACAGCCACATCAAAAACACAAAGGCACCCTCCCAGCCCCCATCAGTCTCCTGTTGGTTGGAACTGCGTGTGTGTGTGTGTGTGTGTGTGTGTGTGTGTGTGTGTGTGTGTGTGTGTGTGTACATAGACAAAAAGGTGTGATCACTCATCACAATATCAAAAAAAGGCACCCAGAATTTATTCAAAGACTGAACTGCTCAGTGAATGCAGCACACATTTGAGCCTGAGCACAATCACTAGCCCCTTTCAGATAGAAAAGGTGGCACATGTGCAGCAAGGTAAAGGCTGCAATGTGCCTCCTTGTCTGTCTAAAAGGGAGGTGTAATATTCCTGCTTTTCCAAAAAGCCTCCACTTTTCCTCCTCTGGTAGGCGTCAACATGTGACGTGACGTGAAGCAGGAAGTTGGGCGTGAAGAGAAGCAGGTCGAATTTGTCTTCAAAATAAGAGCTTTACATTGCACCCCATCGGAGTTTAGAACTGGGTTCTTAGCGGGGGGCTTTTAATTTGAAAGCAGCGACCGCTATTAGCTCGCCGCTACAACAACAAGCGGACAACCAAGACAGCTACAGAGAGCGAGGAGACGCTAGCATCTCCCGGATCTCAGCGGCTTTCCAGCTGCTCATCTTGGTGGATGAAGTGACGAACTGACTGCTGTGATCAGCTGTTTCCTGGTTTTAAAACTCCCGGCTGTGGGTGCGCAGCAGTGCACGTCATCCACACCTCCGCCCATCTCAGCATCTGCCACCACCTTGCCACCTCGGATTTACAGCAATGGAGGCGCAAATACGTGTAACGTTACCCTCTGAGGGGCAAAACTGGTGGAACAAAACAGACCACCAATCTGCTGCCTTCTGTCTAAATCCGCGGAGTGACTTTGGCTTCCTGTGGCTGCTCACTCTCAGGTTTGGTAGTCTCTACCTTGTAATATTGCATTTACTCTAGTTTAGTTTCATTGTTGATACACTGTTTGGATTTTTTATTTGCTGGAAAAACTACTCAGATATGATCCTAGCAGCTAGAGTTAGGTCTGTCCTGCTCAATTAAGTCAAGAAAAGCGTCTTCACTTCCTCCAGGGCTTAGAATCTGACAAAAGAGCTCAGTGCATCTCAGACTGAATGTGAACAAAGTCAGTATTTCACTGTCAAAATCTTTTCTGCATCTGAAAATCATGACTTGAAAATTGAATTTGTTTGGTGCTCAATAGATTCAATAGAGTACAGAAACTGATGCTCTCAAACACACAAACCAATGCATAGTAACACACACACACACACACACACACACACACACACACACTCACTCCCTATCATTTTAACTCGTAGTGTGACTCTACCCATCAGAGCCCCGAAGTGTGCAACTCCCCTCTTCCCATGTGTAACAGGGTTTTCACTAAGCAGATCTGTTGGCCTACAATACACACTCAGACAACACAGACCTCCAGCCAGCGAGTGTCTCCACCCCCCGACTCTGCCATACACCACCAACAAACCCGTCTGTGTTCGCTCTCGTCTACAGTGGCAGGGGGAGTCTCTCTTACAGTCACAGCTTATGGCACAGTCAATAACTGATCAATAACATTTTGGATACATTTATGTGATTGCTACACTGTATCTTATTCAGTCCAAGATTTCTAATAGCTACTGCACTTCCGTGCTATGGGTCAGGTGGTAGCAGCTGCCTCCGGCGGGGCCGGGGCCTCTACAGCTTCAGCCGTTCCACTGGGCTCACAAAGGAAACCAGAGTGGGTCAGAGACCGACGGTCTCACTGGTTCACTTTCCTACCAGGAACATTCTGTTGCTTTTTTTAAACAACCCTACTTTTGTAGTTTTGGTCATCATTCTGCATCAGTTATAATAATAACAACATTATGGTAACCAATCATTGCTAAAAGATGGATGTGGAGCTGTGGATATTACCTGGGTGGTGTTCCACAGCTTTGTTTTCTACCATGCTGCCAACAGCAGTCCGGTTTGAAACAAAGCACTGGTTTCGATTGGCCTACCCCTCACAGTGCTGTACAGTGCCAGCATTTTACTACGCGCCTAAAATAGATTGTGCCAGTCGAAAAAATAAAAAGGGAGCACGGGTGCGAGTAGGATTTCAACCCTTTCATTCGCTTTTTGCTCCGAAAAGAAATCCATACAAAGTATCAAAGTAGTGGATCAAAGTAGTGGATCAAAGTAGAGAACAATTTTGGCGCATCTGTATACAAATTGATATTTTCACACCTGCAAAACACAGAACTCTCATGATGACACGCGATGATGTGGCCCAGCTCGCGCCGCCCGGCCAGCCCCGAGCGGCTCGGCGGTCCACACCAGATGGCGCCACACGGACGATTCACCGCCCGCGGAAGTTCACATTTTTCAACTTTTGCGGTGGATTCGCGCGGTGGCGATGGCTGGCATGGAGGACAGATTGATCGTCATTGTTTGTGCTTGACCAAACGTGTGTGTGTGTGTGTGTGTGTGTGTGTGTGTGTGGCTGCCTCTGCAGCAGATACGCAACCCCCCAATTTTTCCCGGACGCCAGAGCACAACGCAGCAATTCGGCACAGAGCAGATCCTGCGGGACAGGAAGTGGTGCGCACTAACAAAATAAAACATCTGGTTAATTTTCAAAAATAATTATAATAAATAATTTTCTGTGATAACTTGCCCATTTTGAGTTTCTTGCCCTTACTTCATGAGTCACCATAATGGTCCTTCAAAAAGCCTCAGAATGCCCCATTTTTACCTCAAATTTTCAAAAGTTCCACACCACCCTCTAACTCATATTTTAACATTTCTTAAAAGAGCAAGTGCTATAAAAGGAAGAGAGCATGCCAGAACTGTATATGTTTTAAAAGTCTGATGTTTAAAGCATGTTAATTGAAGTATTGTGTAAGATTATGAGAAAAATGTGTTCAAAAGCTGGCTTTCCTTAACAAGAGTGAACATCTTAGGCACTGTCATCAACATAATAGTGTTCACAGCACAGCCTCAGGTGTCTGTTTTAAATAGGGAGGGAGGGAGGGAGGGAGGGAGGGAGGGAGGGAGAGCTGCACCATCTTAAAATGGACTATTTTCAAATCCTTTAGGATGAGCGTGATGTTCTCTGATAAGAAACAAAACAAATAAACCTATTCAAATTCAAATTCATGATGTTGTTGTTTTTGCTCCTTAAGACTAGCCAGTTTTAAATAATGGAATTTAAAACATTTCCAGGAGAGCGTGCCCCCAAACCCGCCCAGAAGTTCTGACTCAGGACCTCAGTGTTTTTTGGGCCCTGCTTATGATGGCACTGTGTTTATATGTTTGAGTGCACATGTGTGTTACTGTGTACGTGATTTGAGTGTTAATAATACAATTGTGTTATTTAAAAAATGTCATAGTGCTCCTAAATGTTTTCATTTAGGAGCGCCTGTGCTCCTGGTGAAACAGCTAAGCGCACAGCCCTGCCTCATATGAAGTGAAAATGTCAACCAGAGTACCACAAATATCTGTAATACACAGATTATTACACAAATGTCTGTACTATAATATGTGTGTGTTCAACCAGACAGCAGTGCAACAACACGCAACCTGATGAGGATTCCCATGATGCAGCAGCCTGACTGTGCTCACAGGTTGGCTCTCAGTGATTAGGACCAAAGTGGAGCACTGAAGAGCTCTAATCTACATGACATCCCTGCAGTGGAGCTGCTGACTGAAATGTCACCATAACCAAAAGCAATACAGGCCATGGCAAAACACTACAATAAGTGAGAGGATTTTTCAGTGTGAGTGCAAGACCTGATGAAAAGGAGTGACAGGCTTCTCACAGAAGCATTTCATCGTGCTGATGTGGTTCAGTCCCACACCACAAAGGAAAAACCGGTTTATTTCTTCTTTGTCTCGAACCCACAAGGGACACAAACCATTTGGATTGACTGTTTAAAGCTCCACAGCAACTCCCCTGTACTTTATTTTACCCCCTCTTGTCTACATGTGTGTGTGTGTGTGCGTGTGTGTTGGGTGCTGCAGTGGTTATGGCAGTTGTATTGAAGGACTGACAGTCTATTTCCACAGTCTGTCTCTCCCACACTGTTATCAGCACAGTGGCCTGACAGCAGCCTAAACACTAGTCATTACTCTGTCCTCCCCGCTGGCCGCCACGAACGGAGCCCGGCTCGCAGCAGCAGCAGCAGCAGCAGCAGCAGCAGCAGCAGCAGCAGCAGCAGCAGCAGCAGCAGCAGCTCCGTGTATCACCATGACTGATGCTGCACAGTGTTGACACCAGTGAAACACTCCACATTTCATTACACATTACACAGTAAATTCATGGAGAGTTTAAACTCCAATCCATTTTTACAGCACGTGGTTTATACTGAAGCTGCATTCAGCAGTTGAAAGCTATAGTGGGGCTACAATGTCCGTGTCACTGAGTTTGGATCTTGTATGACTCGTCATGCTGTGTTTTGGATGTGGCTGCACAACTAGTAAACAGCAGATGAGGATACAGAGTGGATTTGGTTTCACAGGCTGCTGGTGGCCACTCCTCTGGATCTGTGGCCTTTGAAGGAATCAGGTAACAGATGCACAAGCTGGCAGTTAACTAGAGACCAGTACACACACACACACACACACACACACACACACACACACACACACACACACACACACACACACACACACACACACACACACACACACACACACACACACACACACACACACACACACTACAGTGCTGCTCCAATTGCAATTGCAATTCCAATTCCCACATGTCTTCATTAACCCTTCTTCCCAGCAGTGAGTCCTCTCCTCTCTGGATGGGCCTGTTCTCCAAGCTCTGCTACTACAGTCAAAAGAAGAGCTACTCCACAGCCAATCCAATCCACTTCCTTCAAGCCATGCACACAGTCCATCCTGTTCTCTTGTTATCATGATGGAGATTCTAAAACCCCTTCTGTCAGAGGGTCCACACACCCCTGTTTAATTGCCCCGCCATGCTGCTGACCCCGTCTGGGACCCATTTGTTATGAAATGTGGTTGATAGTTTCATTGGATGTCTTGTGCTGTTCGCGGTCCATGAGCCAAAATATCTCTCTAGTCAACATCAACATAGAAATCATTGTAGGTGATATGCCATGTCCTCCAACAAAATGAGGTCTCGGGGCCCCACACACCGGCTCCGACGTCGGACGTCTGAAGCGTTAAGAGAGAGTCGGACGAGTTAGGGAGCTTTTCTGTTCGGTGTGTTCAGCTGTGTCGGAGCCGCGCGGAAGCGCGAGGACGGCGTCTGATCCGACTGAACATGTTCAGTCGGATGTCTGAGTTAGGACGCCGTCGGATACTCTGATTGGTTGTTAGCTAGCTGTTCAGTGACCATTCTGATTGGTGGTGTGCCAGCGAATCAGCGCGGCGTGTGGGAGGGGCGGCGGAAGTGACGATGGTAAACAAACCACATAAACAGAGACGGCACAGAGTTACAAACAACACTTTGCCGTTCGTTATTTTGGGGATAAACCAACGTATGTTTGGAAGCCATGGCTGTGTGGACCGAGGACTTTGAGGAGCAGCTGGCTGCCCTGGTGGAAGAGAGACCACCGTAATACGACATCACGCAAGTAATGCCGAGCTAACACTGTGTGTGCTTTGTTCTGATAAGCTACGGTCCGCACTCCGTTCTGTCACTTCCTGTTTTTATGTTTTGGGTGACTGGCACGAGACTAGCGCCACCCGATGTTTAGGAGACTTATTGCATCTCGTGCAGGCGCAGAACGTATACGCTACTGTGTAGCCGGGGCGGTGTGTTTCAGTGCAACTTTTCTACCGAACGGATCTGACGGAGTGGTCGGAGAAGGAAGTCGGATAAGGAAGACGTCGGACCCGGTGTGTGGGGGCCTTAAAAGGCACCTGGCCAAAAGAAAGCCACTCTGTTGACTGATGCCATTTTTCCGTCACATCTGCAAGCCTGGTTTTATTCGGTTTGATTTGGTGTGGCAGGGATTTGCATTTCCACCCCAACTGGGCTACCCACTTGAAGGTCAAAAAATCAATGCTAACAAAGTGGATCCGCTAATCAAGTTACAAACTAGGGTCTGGCGATGTCTGCAGAATTGGCATATGACTGTGTCTACAGTGAAACATTGTGATAGATGATGACAATTGTTGCAGCAGTTGCGTATTAGCTCGCCACTGTAGCAGCCGCTGTTTCCCACCGTCGCTCTGACGCGAATCTCCAACTGTCTCAGTCTGCAGAGGACCGTTACCACCAACATCAGTGTGCCAGGCTTAAAGGCGTCCTCGTCTCTGCAGCACATGTCCCTAACTTAGCTTTGTTCAGCCTCATATGCATAAAACAAACTAGCCAAGGAAGCTAAGCTAATAAAAGTGTATAAAAACAACATGAGTGAGAGAAACAGCAGCCTGCGGGAGAAGAAATGCTGCTGAACCAAATGTAACCGAGTGTCCTGGGTTCTCCTAACTCCGCTGGTGGAAGAAGAAAATAAGAAGAGACCTGGAGACCTAATGTTAGTAAAGGGAGCAGCAACACACTTCTTTTCATTTCCTCTCCCCACATATCCCAACCAACAACAACTCTTGCCCTAGAGTAACTCTGTGGGGACACGCCACTTCATTGTGCTCTCTGGTGGAGAGTCTTTTCAATCTCCATGTTACGATGGTCAGAAATTAGTAGTTGGTGACAATGGACGACTGCATCGTTCATCAGCTTCTCTCTCTCAGATTTCCTTCACAGATATTAGTTGAGTTATGATTTGCAACACACACTTGTTTGAGGGAGAGACGGGTGTTTGTGACGGGTTGGCCGCAGTAGCGAGGCGTCACCGGAGCCCGGTTGGAGATGGGGCAGGTGTGGGTTGGCCCTACTCTGGAGCAGGGCCATCGCAGGTGCGGCTTGGCTCAACACAGCGCAGTTAAACTGGAGATGCAAAAGCAAATTGGTGCAGCTTGGTCTGACTCAGCCAAAAGTGCTGGTGGGAAAACGCCGACAATGGGGGGGCAGAGCCTGGCTCAACTTTCACATTTTTACTGTTAGACCATTGAGCAAGGTGCTGCATTAGCCATCAAACATGCGGATGTGTTAAGTGCACAGCTCCTCTGTGTTGCAGTTCAAAGCTTAATTCGTCAGTGGTTTAAAGCAACAGGAAACGGTAACCCTTTTCACACAGAGACGCCGCATAGCTGCGGCGTAAAGACGACCCGACGCAAATTCACACAGAAGTCTGGCGCTACGGACGCTAAAGAGGCGTGACGGTACACATCATGATGGAGACGTAGGTGTGTTTTCAAGGTGTTTCCAGGTGTCCTCCTGTCAATCTAAACCTGCTGACAGTTTATAATCCTATGGATGCTGTTATAATTAGGGTTGGGTATCGTTTGGGTTTTATCCGATACCGGTGCCTACTCGGTACTTTTTAAACGGTTCCGGTGCTAAAACGGTTCTCGAACCGGTGCTTAAAAAAACGAAAATGCACACACAATACCTTTTTATTTCCAGGGCCAATTTAAACACAATATAAAATAAAGCAATATAATTTAAAATAATCTAAAATAAGAATTCACATTTACATCATATCAAATAAAACAATATTGTATCAAATATAAGTACTGAAGATGAATAGAGATTACTACCAGGGTAATCTAATCTCCATTTAGTCCTCCTAATGACCTGAACTGAACAGTGCAACACCTTAAATATTAAAATAGATACATATATAAAACACAAATATTGCACAACAGTAGTGCACATTTAAACATTTGCATGCACGACTTGTTCTGAGTTTCACATTAAGCAGAAAGTCAGCGGACACTGAGTTGAAGTTTAGCACATAGCACACGATGTCACACACACTGTTGAATGGCCACGGTGTTGCTAGCAGCTAGCCTACTTGATATGCAAGATTTGCGTTAAATTACTGGATTTACCCGAAGAGGAAAGGCTGCTGTGAGTGCTGTGACTGTCACCATCACCCTCTGTGATGTCCACCACCACACCGGCAGGGCTGGGAGTCCGGCTGCTGCTGCTGAAGAGCTTGGCCTTGCATCATGTAGGCTATCGAACACGGTGCATTGTTCGGCTTTTAAATAAACACCGTGAGTCGTCAGTGAGTCGTTAAATTTGAGGTGTTACCTCCTTTGCACGATATCGCTTTATTGCATCTGTTGCATGTCGCAGAGTCTGAATCCTTGGATGTGAAATGTAGCCAAACCTTGGGTCTTTTTGCCTTCAGCATCTTCATTGATCCTCTCACTGCTATCAGTTCTGATGATCTGATCAACAAGTGTGCAGCGTAGCGGCACTGACGTCACGCAGGTTGACGCCGCCCGCAACCCCATGGGGTGTTAAAAAAAGTCAGGCACCGAAATGAGGCACCGAATTTTGCGTTCTTATTCAATCTCGTTACAACTGTTTATGTCGGAACTGGTGCCCTACTGGAACCGAGTTTCGGTGCTCAACCCTAGTTATAATGTGTAGTGATGTAGATCCTGACCCACCAAACATCCTGGAAAGTGACAAAGTGACGTTTTTCACTCTAAATTACTCTCCGGGGACGGAGGCTGTTTTCTGGGGGAAAGCTCACTGAAGTCTCGGTCTGGAGGTCTGACCGTCACAGAGTTGGGTTTTTTTCAACACAAACACTTGGTGAGTGTTTTGCCAGGGGGGCGCCGTTTAGCTCAGTTGGTAGAGCAGCATCCCATGTAACCTGTGTAGAGGCTTTGTCCTCGCTGCAGCAGCCCCGGGCCCCCCCCCCCCCATATCCTGTTTCCTGTCATATCTTCAGCTGTTCTATCAATAAAGCCATATAAAGGCCAAAAAATGAAAAAAAAAAAGTTTTTTGCCAGTGACAGAGTTGGTAGGACAGACAGGAGGACAGACAGGAGGACAGACAGGAGCACAGACACTTCTCCATGTATGCGGTATTGTTTTCCTCATATAAGTTGCAAAGACAGTTCCAGTTGCTACGTTTCTGTTGTTTGGTCCTGTAACGTTGCTTTGTGGGACATGTCTCTGTATTTAGTTGAGTGAAGGACCTGTGTAGTTATCAGACTGTCAGAAACACGCCCTCGATACGCACAGCAGGCTGATCCGTCCACACAGGTTCAGTTAGCCAATGCTAACCCTACCCCTCGCCGCCTCTGAGACCGTCACACAGAGGAGGATGCGGAGAATTGGCGCAGGATCCCTGCACTCCAAGGACAGTGTGAATGGAGCTAGTGAAGACAGGGGCCAATTTGTCAGCAGCATCACCCCCCCACAGTGTATTTTCCTTTCATCCCCTGAGGGATGTGAAGTGTGTGTGTGTGTGTGTGTGTGTGTGTGTGTGTGTGTGTGTGTGTGTGTGTCAGTAGGTCAGGCCTGCTCCCTCAGGGACAAGCATACCTTATTGATCAGCCTCATGTGTGTTTAACTGTACCTCTGGGTATCATCTGGCCTCCATCTCTAATCTGTCCATTGTCTCTTTCAATATATTTCTTTTATTCATCTCTCTATTCTATCCCACAGGCTCCAGTTCCATCCTTTTCCTCATCGCCCCACAGTGAATTTGCTCTCTTTGTCTCTCGCACCATCTAATTTAGCTTTCTGTCTCTGCATCTTTGCTCTTTCTCTGCCTGTCTATTAATTTAGTCTGTCTTGGATGGATGAGGGAAGCGAGAACAGAGCTAGAGGACAGTCTGTTAAATGAGATAGAGGTGAGAGTATGGGACAAGGTGGAGGATGGGAATTATCGAGAAGCAGAAAAAGATAAGAGACACGCACCACAGCTGAGACCTGGCTGTGACGACTCCATCACATTCTTTGTAAATGTAATAATACAACCTAAACTAGAAAAAGGAATCGCACCCTTTAATGTTTTATATATTATGGACATTTTAAATTCTTGACACAAATGGGAATGCAATTCCACACAGCTGCTGAGCCAAAACCTCAGTAATGAACAAGCAAATATTCAAATCCAAACAACAAAACCACAGCAGAGCTGCAAATGGAATACCCTCTCATTTTAATACATTTGAATAGCAAAAATGAGAGTGTGATGCGGGCCACAGCCCAGCTGAGAATACCTAACCAGGGCTGAATGCAGAAACATTTCATGCAGGGGGTTTTGTTTGTAGTCTTCTTTTTCTCATTGGCTTGGACAAATTAGCATGCACAAATCTGGGCAGTGGATCAGGGATTAAAGTAAAGGTTCTCTCTCTCCTTGTTTCAGCATTTTCCTTTCAAAGTCTGGCACAATATGGAAGGAAAACCCATGGATGACCCAATTTTTTCACCTTTTCACAGCCCCCCCCCCCCCCTTCTGACAGCGCTGGATTTTAACATCAAAAGCAGTATGCGGCCCGGTAAAAGCACTCAACCCTGCCTTGGTCTAGTATCCTTGAGGCCTGGAGCATCTTCAGGGAGGACACTAGAATTAGACATGGAACTAAATGGAACAAGCTTCAGGCTGTTGAAAAGCCTGAGGCAGTGAGTGAATGTCATGGAAATGGTCGAACAGTGATTGAGATTCTGGACCCTGCTCAGTTTGTCCAGGAAGCCCAAGATGAATGTAGGTGACTTTAAATTTTAAAAAAAAGAGGACACAATCAGCCAAATGAGTGAGTGGCCTCTACTCTCCATTCCTCTGTCTCATTCTTGGAAGTCATGTGAAGCTCAGACGTAGTTCATGTGGCTCCTGAGACAAAAATGCATTCCAAGAAGAGAAGAGGACGACTAAATGACATGATTTGATTATATTGTTCTGCTTGCGGCAAGTGCTCCAGCTGCCTCGCTCCAGGAAAGTCACCTTGTCTTGCTAAGGGTGCAGAGATAAACGTGGGGTCGATAGCTCTTGGCATTACATCACTTGCTTGTTTAAAGCTTTCATGCACTGTCAAACAGAGAAATTAAAAAGAGAATATAAAAGATATTCAAAAGTTGGGTTTACCTCTGAAATGATAAGGGGAGAACAACAAGAGGGCTTCAGGAGCTGTTCTTAAAAAAGCCAGCATCTTTGTCATCACCAACATTTAGTCCCAGGAAACTAATGGCCTGCCAGTGATTTACAGTCCTCTGGGGGAATGGATTTATGATTAACAGCCACTTCCTGAGATGACCACATCCTTCTAGCATACACGCAACAACACATACACCAAGTGTTAATGGATGCACTACTTAAACTGACTAAAGCACAGATTACAAGCATCATTACAGCCCTCGTGGTCACCTCTGCAGGGAAATACTGCAATTTGTTGTTGCCAAACACACTTTCCATTTATCAACCCTCACATGCTTTTCATTTGTACCATGATCTATTTCATCACATGCAATGTGTTTGCATGGACACTTATATTCCACTTAGTCAGATTGTCACATGTAACAGCCTCACTGATTTGATCAAGTCTGGTCTGAATGAACTTTCAATCAGATCAAGAGGGGTGGTGCAAACCTTCCATAATCTCTTCAATAGGAATCTATAAGCACCTTATAACCATGTAAATGCTTAATCTGATCTTTATTTCTAGTTGGGATACACTGATTCATTTTGTGCATGTTCACCTCACAGGGGGTAACATTAGGTGACATCGCAGGAGTAAAACAGAACTGGTCTGTGTATAATAAAACTTTTCTCCTATATTATATATAATAAAATATTTTATTAATAGATTTGAAAACTGTTGAGCGGCTCGATGATCGAAAAAAGGCTCCAGACAGGTGTTTGAAAAGATGAGTGAAGCCTGAATCCACTGAGCCAGAAACACAAATATTGGACACAATGTTTGTCCATCGTGAAAACTGTATGAGCAGGTGGAGTGAATTAATTCCATTTTCTCAATAAAGCTAAATAATAATAAAAAAAATTGTATTATATTTCTGTCAGTAGAATCACTTTACGCATGCCAAAAAAGTTATATTCTGATTAAATATTGCAAACGCACATCTTGCAAGATCACTTTGCTTAGCGTCCATGTAAATAGTTATGTTGGAATCTTGAATCAGAATGATTTCTGTTGGACAGAGGAAATATTGTCTATGTAGCCACAGCTACTGTATCTTTCCAGAATATTGAACACAGTAAGCTATCATCACTTAAATGGGAACTGGTGAGGGTGAGCAGCAGCACTCTGCCATGCCATGTGGCTACGGAGCAGTATGCATTCGTTGCAAAGAAAACATTTCTGATGGGAGACTGAAAAGCTGCATTCACAAAGGAGTGAGAGGGCCGTTGATTAAGGGTTGATCCGACTGATGGGAAGAGACTGGTGGCCTCTGTCAAGCCCAGTCCTGAGAGCTGATCAGATCAACAAAACAGACAGTTTATCTATGCGCTGTTAAATTGCCACAGCCACACACAGCACAGGACTGCTGCTCCCACTCGGAGCCTTTCACAAGCAGAGCGTCATGCCTGCCTGATGCTGCTGACTTGCTCACATTGTGTTTATTTCATCATTCCTCCTTGGTTTTTGTGCCTCTACTGTGTTTGAGTAGGCTACAGAGTTAAATCGTTTCATGATTTGCAACTTTTGAGTGTGTTTATTGTTAATATTTCTCACTTTGTGGTGCTGTAGAGCCTGAGCTGGCGATGGGTGTTTTATTTTGAAAATTAACCGAATGCACTATGCTGTTTCGCTGTCTGACTTCCTGTCTGGCTCGATCTGCTCTGCAGTCCACTTCCTCCAAAAATAGCATATTCTCCGTGGAGCCGAGCGTAGAGCTGCCTCTGGGGTGCTGCTGAGACAAGCTACGGTGCAGCCGGTGGAAACATGAGCCGCGCCTGGAACGGCCGCTCTCCAGACAATCTTCTGTCAGAGATGAAAGTGACTAAATCCAAGCAGTGACCAGGTTGTGGAGCAGTGGTTTCAGGGCACAAAGACCTCGGTACAAAGGCTCACACAACTAAGAGTGCTAATCCTTCTCTTAACAGTTTACAGGTTACTTTTCATTGTTTTAAACCAATGTATTTAAATGAGTGTAAAATAAATATAATTATTTCCACAACATTCTCATTGTGATTTTATTATGCAACTAATAACTAACAACTATGGATGACAATAATGTAAACAAACGCCCTTTTAATCAGTCATCCTGATTGGCCCACCCTTACCATTGTACCATAAATGTAGATTTATTGATTTTTTCAGGTTATTTAAAAAGTTCAAATTTTAATATACATTTCCAGAATTACCAAGAAAAAGTCACTTTCGGAGAACACCTCTGCTGCACGTTCTCAACTTATAAAGCAAACTAAGCAAAGCTTTTAGAGCCAGACAACAGCTGATGGTGGATAAAGTGGAAGCCTCATTTCCACCGTGCCTTTTTACCTCAGTAAAAGGCAAAGAAGGTCTCTGCCCCACAAACCAGCACCTTCTTTTACAACACAACAACTGACTTTTGGAAAATTTTAACTATGAGCAACTATGGCACTGGTATGAGACAGAGGTCACTGTCTTCAGTGCCGTCATTGGTGGGTCTCACCGTGCCTTGACTAACCCTCTGACACAGACAGTACACTGGCATTTGCTGGCAGCACCATTTAACACCAGTCTGAGAAAACATTTCCACTCTGTTGTGTCTGCTTCATTTGGAGCAGTAGACACACCTCATGGAGCAGCCAATAGACAGAACATTTTACCCAATACAAATGGCAAAGTAGCACCTACACAAACCACCAAGTCATCAACAACCACATCACCAAGTCATGTACCACAGAATGAACAGGACCTGACAGCTCAACTTCCACACAAACACACCAAGAAGTGATTCAGAGGCTTCCGCAGTCGTGTAGCAGCTTCTGATGAAGCCCATGACTTCAGCTAATCCGTGAGCACAGTATGGGGCTCATTTAAGGAGGTTTATTTGGCATCACTCCAGATTCTTTATCAAACCCCCTAATGTTAGTTAATATTGTCTGATACGCTTAAATGCACGATAATCTGAAGCCCCCCTATCAACCCCTCCCGGCTTAAGTCTTTGCAGGTCAGGCTAGGCCCCTGCTTCTGAAAGACCTGCAGTGGATGTGTTGTAACACATGGTGTAGGCAGAACAGCCTTTTGTTCTGGAGCCATAACATACCACACACAGAACAAATTTTCTATTTAGCCACAGGTGTTAAATCATGTCTTTTTCACAATCAGAACCGCATGTACGGGAATGTTGTCTGGAACTTTTCAATCAGGACTCAAATCAGTCTGTGAACTGAGATAGTAACCGGCCACCCATACAGACTTTGTGCTGGTGGATGTGCTTGATATGGTGAGTTGCTGAGTACAATGGACTACTGGAGTGGGCCTGACGGAGAGGTTGTTGGGCAAAACCCCATGGCCTGGTGGTCTAAAGCTCGATTTATACTTGATCAAGGAGTTACTGGGAGTCCCATGGAAGATACCTACTACATAAGGTTGATTTATACTGTAATGTCTGATTGCACAAGTTGATGCCATCCTCGCAAGACTACACAGATGTATCATACATCAGACCATAACGTGCTTTCTCTCTTTCCCTGTCGGCAGGTCCTCTAGTTTAACTCCAAGCCCTTCTCTCCGAATCCTTTCACTGTTGTCTTCCTGTCACAAAGCACCTCTCCTGAGATTTCTGGGCAAGACTTCTCCTCGTACGAGACTTTGTGTTTCAGGTTACACAAAGGATCTTATTATTTAATGGATAGGTGTATTTCTGTAGAAATCATTTCCACAATGTTGTCAGCCTGTCAGTGGCAAAAACAAGAACTTCCAGTGGGCGTAACTGACCGCACCAGTGTGTCAATTCATACAACACTTCGGCGCTGCAGATCCAAAAGAGGCGTGACGGTACACGTCATGATGATGACGTCCGTGTGTTGTTTTCATGTTCCCCTTGGTGTACCCGCTGACTGTCTATAATCATATGGATGCTGTTATAATGTTTAGTGGTTGAGATCCTGACCCACCAAACATCCTGGAAAGTTACAACGTTTTTTGCTCTAAATAACATAATTGCATAATCGCCATCAGTAAACTGGACACTGTCTGACTCTGTCACTCATGGGGAGGGAGGCTGTTTTCTGGGGGAAAGTTCACTGAAGTCTCGGTCGGGAGGGCTGACCTTTTTTTAAGACAGTAACTACAACAACACAATAGTGGAAGGAGACAAACCCTTGGTGAGTTAAAGTTTTTTCTCGGGGGCCAGACGCTGTCTTTTGGGCAGAAATGTGACGAAGAGTTGGTAGGACAGACAGGAGGACAGACGCTTCTCCACGTATATCTGCAGTATGTTTTCCTCATATAAGTTGCCAAAGACAGTTACAGTTACTACGTTATTGTTGTTTGGTCGCGTAACATTGCTTTGTGGGACGTTTCTTTCATTTCTTATTGAGTGTAGGATCTGTTTAGTTATCAGACTGTGAACACCATCAGATGAACACCATCAGATGGACACCATCAGATGGACACGCCCCCACTCAGCGCCCCCGGCTTATCCATTCACACAAACGGCGGTTAGCCTCTGCTGTGCCTCTGATACTACCTCTGGAGGCGGATCAGAGCCACAGCAACATGTCACCCCTCGCTGCATCTGAAACTTTCCCACAGAGGAGGATGAGGAGAACTGGCACAGGAGCCCTGCACTTGAAGGGCAGTGTGAATGGAGCTAGTGTGTTCAGCTCTCAGCCCTTTTGTAACTTCTAGGCAAGGCAAGTTTATTTGTATAAAACAAGTTCCAACACAAGGCAACTCAAAGTGCTTTACAGGGGCATAAAATGATTTTAAAAGACATTAAAAACTGCATTGCTTTGATTTAACAGAGGTGAGAGTTGGAGCGGACCTGCAGTTTTCTGGGAGTTTGTTCCAGATATGTGGTGCATAATAAGTGAATGCTGCTTCTCTGTGTTTAGTTTGGACTGTAGGGACTGAAAACAGTAGACTTGGCATGGCTGGATGGCTGTTGGGATATTTTAGCCTTAACTTCTTTGCAAACAAAGTGGTGTCAAATTCCTAAGTCTGCCACCAAAAGCTTTAATCAGAGTTTGATCTTGATCTTGATCTAATGAGATATTTCCATATATCTACTCTATTTCTTTATTTTAAACTGTTTTTTATTTAGGCGAACTTCTTGTACTGTTGTCGGTGTTAAGACACTAAAAACTGATGCATTTAAGAAGAACTCAGCGTACTGTGTTTCATGATAATGCAGAGAAATGTGTTGTGCTCAGTAACGTGAGTTCCGCGTCAGAACTGAAACCCTTACTTAAATGATCTGAATGAGAACCAGCCTTGTTCCTCACTCAGAAATAAATCCTGCCTGGATAAAGCCAATCAGAAGATCCATTTGCAAGGCTCACCCAGCTCTGTGTATCCATGTGTATCCTAAATCAGATCAGAGGCCGTGTCAGGTATTCTAAATGCATCTTCACCTCTTTCTTAACACTTGAATCTATATTACACTGTGTGTGTCACAGCTAAATTGTTAATGATAGACTTTGTGTACTTTATGTTCTACCCACACATGCATGGCACATTTACATGGTCTGGCTGTTTTTGGTCAGAGACCGTCTATGTTCAGGAGGCACACACACACCATGAAACACGCAAATAAACACACTTGTTCAAAGACACTCTCCTGCAGTGTTTCCTGTCGCCTGGCCGATCATTTCCCTGTAATCTAATGCTCCGCTGCTCAAGTGCGTCTCCGTGTATCATGAATTTGCTTTCTGAGAACAGTAGTGAACCTGTAATTCCCTGCTGACGACAGCAACACGTATGATTAAACCTTACCCTACTCCCAAACTCGTCTGACTCAAAGGCATAGTATGGTGATGTCTATACAAAAGTTTGCTGGTAGGCAAGCCCGATGACTCGCATATTTGAATGTTTTGAATGCAACACAAAGTCAAGTGTATGTCCTGTTAAGGCAAATGAGGTGTGTGTATCTAGAGAATCCTGTATATGTGAGTGAGTGTGTACAAAGTACAGATAAAAGGGCTGCTGACATCGGAGCTAACAGAGCGAACACTAACGTGACATTCCTAAATCATTTCTGAAAGCGTACAGCAGAGTTTAGTCCAGGGGCATGTTTAATAGCCGCCTCCTGTACCCATCGTTCACTGAACCTTTTGCACACCCCAGTCTGCTACCTTTGCAGAGGAGTACAAAGACCCATCTTTACTTGAGGAAATAGTCAGCCAGAAAAAGGAGGGAGAGCATTAGGGATAAAATCATGAGTGTTGCTGTCGACTGGCTGATCCAAGCTAGTCTCTAGAATTTACAATATGTATTTTCTCAGTCACCTCATATTTGTTTTGTAGGCGTATTGTTGTTGCGTCTTGCTTAGACATGATTACTGTTATACAATTGGTCAAATTCACAAGGCATCACTTGAGGGCAAATCACACCAGATGTCAAAATGCGTACAGGTTGGCAGGTGTGATAACCCCTGAGAAGTGCAGTGACAGAAGGTGTCATGTTCTTTTACAGAAATGCTGGGGCCAAGAGAAGAGAGCCAGTTTTAGAGGTGCTAGAGGTGCTAGCTGCCAAAATGTGTAACCCTTACTGTGTTGAACTGACACCATATGCAATGTGAGTTAATGCACATAATCTCTTAACTGAGCGGAGATTTTCATACATCAATACATGTTCATTATATATCGTTCTCAAAGGTTTTTTTTAACTGTATTGTTACAACTTTGTAATGTGACTAAAGTGCATCTAATGTGGATTGATCCCGTCGGCCGATCCACTTACTGAGGCTAGTATCTGCGCTGCTATGGATCCATATATCGGCTCAGGGCATCTCTATATTTCTGCTAGGCAATTCAAGCAGCAAAACTATGCTGGAAGAGTCAGCAAACATTTCACTGGATGGATTGTTTCGGAGCAATTTTAGGAGAAACTCAGGAGAGACAGCCACCGTGTTCTCCCAGTCTGATGAATGGGAGAAGAGACCAATGAATGTTGTGTTTGTTTGCACAGGTGTAGGAGAGTTCCCATTAGAAGAATAGGACTGAGAATATCATTTTGCTACTCTCTTTGTATATTACAACCTGTCCTTCTCTCAACACAGACCTCTGGTCATTATTTACTTTTAATTATTTGAGATTTTAATGATTTGAAACAACTTAAACGCCACAGAGGAGCTCCATTTCCAGATCTTTATCAGTGTTTGGCCTCTTTTTGGTGCCGCAGACTAGGGTTGTCAAAAGTATCGATACTCAAAAAAGTATCGATACTAAAACGTTGTATCCGGATACGATACTCATTTTCAAAAGTATCGATACCCCCCCCGACGCCGAGCTGCCGACGCTGCCGACGCTGCGTCCTTCTCTCTCTCTGCCTTCACACACACAGCAGCAGGCCCCTCCCCCTCACCGTGACGTGCACAATAACAACAGAGCATGATGGCCGGTGCTGCTGCAGGAGGTCCAAACCAACCAGTTTTGGTTGAAAATGAAAGAGGGAAAAGTGTTGTTTGGAGCTATTTTGCCTTCGAGCCTGACGTGCACGGAAAGCCGAAGGACGCGGATCGGCCTGTGTGCAAACACTGCTGCAAGGCGGCGACCAAGTCGAGCAGCAGGCTACTTCAAACTTGGTGAAACATCTTAAGGACCGACAGCCTGGCCTTTACAGTGAATTTCAACAGGTTAGTGTCTTTCGTTTCAAACTTACCTATTACTGATGTTATCGTGGCCGGTGGCCCGCATTAATGTTGGCCGTGTTATGATTAGCCATTAGCCGCAGCTAGCAATTAAAGGCTGACGTCACGTTAATGATTATAAACAACGTAAATAAATAAATCAGGCCCGTAGTATGCCCATATTACGTTAATTGACACAGTGTCAGTATACATAAGCAGAGAGTTAATAAGTTTACATAAATGTTGGTGACTGAAAAGTGTTATTTTCTCTCTTGAAGACCCAGAATGAAGCAGAGAAAAGTCGACCTGCAACCAAACAGCAACACACACAGCGACTCTACCATCTGTTGATTTTTTGCACTACCTCAGACCTGAAACTTGTTATCATAGTTGCAGTTTCTTTTTGCACACCTGTTTTTTATTATAAATATTTAACCTGTGGTTCTCTTAATTTTTACATGTTGCATTTTACTTGTTAATAAAAATATTTCTGTTAAATTTAGGGGTCTTTGTTTTTATCCTTGTGGTATCGAAAATGGTATCGAGTATCGAATATTTTCCTGAGTATCGGTATCGAGTTGAACATTTTAGTATCGTGACAACCCTACCGCCGACACAACGTCGCCTTCCTTCAAATTCTGAATTGGATGTCATTTACCATGGCAACGGCAGAAGCTTTGAAGCATTTGGGTAAGTCCTGCGCAAGTTGGGGTAGCAGGACAGCGTATGTGTGGTGAAATATCTACAGTTCATGTTGATGACAGAACACTTCACTCAGTGGCTTGTTGATGCCTCTGTGCTTTACAGCACTGACAGATATGATGCTTTGATACTTGTTAGTAGGATCAGTTCATTGTTGATTTTGGCCTTTTTGTTTGAAAATAAGGAAAATATAGAATATCACCAGATAGTTCCTTTAATATCCATGTCAAACAAAGAACTGTCAAGCTGTTACTGTAGAGCCTTCTACTAACCTTTTTTTACAGTTCAACTCCAGACAATATCCAGACATTTTCCGGAGTTGCCCTTTAACACAACACTGTCTGTGTCAGACCTGTTCTCACAAACGGTTGCTCTGTTTGGTTGGGTGGAGCATCAGTAATGATTACTGTTTTTGTGTTGATGCTACATGTGTTTGGACATATCAGCAATATCAAGGAAAGAGTGGAAAGCAATAAACAGGCAAGTAGAAACATTAACATTATCATCACGCTCACTCACTAGCTCGCAATGAATTTCCCAGATAACGGCCTGCTCTACTCACACATGAGCTCAAACATTCCACAGACGCTCTACTAGTTAGGAGGGTAAAGTCTGTTTCATGTCCGGGCAATTTCAGGATAGCAGTGCATGTGTGAGAGGGACTACTGAAATGGCTTTTCATTAAGTCAAAAGGATACTCTAGACAACCTTAAGCAATGGCAAGCATTGAGATGAAAGAGTGCAAGAAGGAACATGTATGCTTATGCAGGAATTCCCTGTATTGTCTCGTATGCTTCCAAAGAGGTCAAAGGTCAATTTAAATATTTAATAAAAAGAAGCGCCAGTATAGCTGAGAGGGATTGGAGTACACTGGAAAAGTTCAACAGGAATTCACTGGAACCATCTTCAACTTGCGATCTCTGTGAACATGATCATTGAGCCACTGTTGTCATTTGTGTCTGCTCACTGCTCAGTAGGCCTGCACGATGAATCGTATTTTCATCGTCATCACGATGTGAACGTGTGCGATAAACCCATCGCAAAAGCTGGTGTGAGCATGATAAGTTTTGTTTACATCCGCCATGCTTTCACACTCAGCGTGCTGACATTTGGCCAATCAGATGCGGCCCTGGACACATGGGCAATGCATGCACACCGTTTAGCCAATCAGATGAGGCCCAGCTCTGCTCACGTTCCTGCGTGAAAATTAGCAGCCAGAGTAAACAGGATGGCGGAGGCAGGAGAGCAGAGCGGTGAAAATGTCGACGAAACACTTGTGGCAAAAAGAAATAGCAGCTCCGCGGTTTGGAGATACTTTGGACTCAAGCCAGAAGACAATTTACAGACCCAGGTACTGTGCAGGACCTGCAGAACAGTTGTAGCAACGTCCAGAGGTAACACCACCAACCTCCATCACCACCTGCTGCACCACCATAAAGAGCTGCACGAGCAGTTTAAGGCCAGTCAGTCTCGAGCGCAAACGTCGAGCAGCAGTCAAGTAACACAACCATCACTGCAGCAACATAACATGTGTAAATTACTGTTAGAAGGGTTTTGTTCAATAAAAGCATGCTCAGAAATATTAGTTTTTTCTATTTTTTTATTGAATTGTCATCAGCTATTAAGTGTTTAAGAGTACCTCAAAGCAGGGAATCTATTAATGCAGAAAAATCTGAAAGACACAGGAACTGTATGCAAACTTAAATATTTTCTTATTTATCGCAATATTGAAGGGTGTCATCGCACATCGCACATTTTGCTCATATCGTGCAGGCCTACTGCTCAGTATTCCTGCGTTCAAGCTCTGAAAGCGACTTAGTGTCAGTCTCAATAACTATGCCCTAATAAAGGGCCTGAGCCTCCATCCTCCAGCTGAAGGACAGTTTCGTGTTGTCTCAAACCACTGGGCCAATCTGCCACCCTGTGATGGGCTAAGCTGAACGATGGGGTTAGGGTTCTGTACACAAACTGCTGACAGTGAGATGTGACCCTGGGCATTCTGCTTATTCGAAGCAGCTGGCTGGATTTGCGGCCCACAAGGAGAGGTTATGAGAAGACATAAACAGTTCACCCACCAACACCATCCGCCTGATTCAACCACAACAGCTTCCTGGCTTCCCCCACTCTGGCTTATCCTCCAGCCAGATCCTCCACACTACCCCAGCCCAGAAAAAAAACAGTCCTGGCTCCAATTTCACAATGTAATCAAAAGACTGGCCTTTGTGGGAGCGCCCAGAGGACAGGAGCCTGGCAGAGTGGAGGACAAGGAGGAGGAGGATCTGGACAGGGAGGAGAATCAAAGAAGGGGGATCAGGCGTTAGTTTATGTAACCAAGGTCAGCTGGTGGAAAAACATAATAATCCTTGGTGAGGGCAAAAACACTAAGAGCACGAGGGCCGAGGGCTGACAGAGGCAGGGAAATCTGAAAACAAACAGATAAAAGTGGCAGCGGGGAGGCCTCCATTTGCGTGGCCTGCGCTTCTGGTTTGGCGTGGGGAGGAGTAATTGGAAGCAGCGGCTGACACTTTAAATAGCTGCAGAATGTGGTGGGATGCGGTTTGGGGGGAAGTGGACTTGACACCACAGGAGGAGGAAACTGGAATCCCATGAGCCATTGTGTTATTCAGATGAATAAAAGGAAATAGTTAAAAAAGGTTTGAGTGATGGCCCTCTTTACACATCTGGCTATTTTGGTGCACGAAAAATATCACTTATAATGATTATGTGAGAATAAAAATGAGTTACCATTTCTTTTCCTGTGTATAATTATTGCACAAGCGCACGCAGAAAAATAAGAATGTAGTTGCCTACCTGTGGAAGTTCAGTGCGCTTTTCCTGCCTTTTCCAGTCCTTCCATGGTTCCCACGAGGATTTGTCAAAACCTGGAGGAGGAAAAGCAAGTTAAAAAATCCACCAAGAGCATTTTTACAGCTCCTAAAAGCCAAAAGCATGACATAAAGAACAACACAAACTGCCTTTGCAAGAGACCATAATGTGGAAACATGATGATAGCAGGAGTCAGTGGCTGAAGAATTTTCCACCACCACTGAGCTTAAATAATTCACCTGCCATGGCTTCTTAATTCATGCTTTGCAGGTGAGGGCCCCTGTTCTTCAACAAGGCAACAATTGTTCAGTACAACAACAAAGATCATGCTGAACACTGCGAGACAAGAGCAGCCGCAAAATCCAGACAAATGGCTGCCACAGAGAAGAGAGTCTGGCACAGCATGGAGCATGACCCCTCTGTAGCACTTTCATAACACATACTCAGAGCTACAGTGATGAATGGTTAGGATTTAGGGAGCATCAGGATTTAAGAAACATTGAAAAATGTAGGACTAAGGTTTAGAATTTGCTCTGAGAAGGTGAGTCTACCTTCTAGGGGCATCAAATTCCACTCTCTTGCTTGCTATCCTTCTCACTACCTGATTCCGAATATCCACTGACAGAAATTCCCCCTCGGAAAAAAGTATCAGAACCTGCCATATCTAACTTCGTCTGAAATACATTACATTGCAAGCACAGTCTGGGGTATCATAAATTATGATACAAGTCTTTTGAGCCCGTCCTAAACTGCGATGCTGCATTGATACAATCTCTGATTTGTTCAGGAATCAGGCAACATGTGTATTTACCATTATAGTACTATGTTCATCTGTTTTTCCATACCGATTTTAATTAGTCCGGACAGCAAAAATCCAAATGAAAAGCAATTTTTGTAAATCAAACCAAACCAAATTTGGAGGAGGTTGGAAAGCAACTCATATCTGATTTCTACAGATGCATCTCAGTCTGGACTATCTAAACCAGGCATGTCCAAACTATTCCACAAAGGGCCGTGTGGCTGCAGGTTTTTGTTCCAACCAGTCAAGAGCACACAGTTGCACAAACTTGCTGAAGACTGAGATCAGTTGATTAAATGAGTCAGGTCTGGTGTGCTGCTGCTTGGTTGAAATGAAAACCTGCAACCAACCGGCCCTTTGTGGAATAGTTTGGACATGCCTGATCTAAACGCTCATGGACACACAACGACATGGTCAAGTTCAGAGTGACAGAAGTGGATTATAGCAGCTGAGCAAAATCCACACTGCTACTAGCAGAGGGGTGTGGAGGACGACACAGAACAACAGTCCACGCTGACTAGACATCATGATTGTTGGGAGAGTAAGATGATGGACAGCCTTTTCTCATGCCTCCATCTAAGAAGGGTTTGTACCCAGCGCACATAGCGACTGAGGCCTGTGTCGTTATCACAGCAACCCATGAAGATAGGTTAGTGATGTCTGGACACAAAAATCTGCTCTGATCACAGTGCAGACAGTCTGTCTTTCAAATCTGAAAAATAGCAATAGTAGCATGAATTTTGAGCTCAGATTAAGATCATACCAGGCCGAATGTTTAACTTTTCCACATTCGAATGGCTCAAATTACAAATATAAAGTGACAGCCATAATTTGGATCATATTTTATACACAAAATGTTGAACAGAATCACACTTTAATTCCACTAAACTGCTGTACTGTATACTACCAAGCTCAAACAACCAAGCTGCATGGGTCCAGTTCTGAGAAACAGATGATCTGAAATTAAACTTGTCTCAGCTTTCAAAACCCTAATCATTTCTCATCTCATGCTGTCCTTCATCACAGGTGTCCTGAAGGTGTAAAGGCAGTATCATACTCTTGCCAGAGGAGAAGTCTGGTCTAACCTGAAGTTCTTCTAATACACCCTCAGGTTTGTAAAAAGGTTTGCCTGCAGGTCCTGCAGCTCCTACCTCTGACCCTGCCTGGAACACGGTGGGTCTTGTTTTATGACGATTCCTTCAGATGCGAAGCTGGCTCAGATGTAAGACTAACTAACTACATATAGGTCTCATTTATGTTTGACCCAGACCGAGAGGATAAGTCTTAAAGCTGAGCTGCGAGAAGACATGTTTGAAGATGACTGTGCAGAGAGCAGTTTGTTGTAATTGCGGACAAGATTGATGCACTAATAGGATTGACGTGACAGGAACAGGAAGGATTGCAGTCTTTGCTCTAATGTTTGTTCCCCTCAGTGAATTTCCAATTCAAGGATTGAGGCCGACTTGTATCACACAATGGTTCATCAGGTTGGGCAAACAGGGTACAGATGGGTTGTCAGGGGGGCCTGGACCTTTACTTAAAGAATGTTAGTGGATACGTTCAGCTTTTGGAGACTAGAGGCAGCAAAGCCATGTCCTCCAGCCAATAGCTCTTTTGACCTCAGGCCAAATAAAGAAACCTTATGTAAGAGCACTCACACAACAACAGCCAGACACACGCTTTCATGTTAAGGGGACGACTTGAGTCCGGAAGCATTTAAGCCTTAAGCCTTTGTAGCCATGAAAAGGGACTGTGCTACAGTCAGCCAGGCTACCCATTGTTAGGAAATGTACAGTGACTCAACTGGTGACATGGTGTGATCACTCACCCTTGCCAAAACTAGTGAGTCAGTGGCCAGAAAAGGTGGGCACACCCCCCTCCACAGCAAACTCTACAGAGGGACATCAAACCCATGAGTCCTCTAATACACATCCATTGCTACAAATGCAAAACACAAATCAGGTCAGATTTACATGGGAAAGAAAAATATCACTGCCACAGCATAGCGGATGCAGGGGGTATATTTTCTGTAAACAGGAGGCACGTCCTTCAGAGTAACTAAAACCGTCGCAAAAAGGATTCTCGTGAGAAAACAGACTTCAAAAAGAGGCCATTTCCAGGCATTATAAAGTCCTAAATTTAGTCTGAGCTTTCACCCATGACTTGGCAATGCTGGCAAATTTTGGTACACGATAGCACCATAATGTTCGTTTTTTTAACTGGATCCTTTATTTTGTCTGTTCAGTGGCGCTGGAACACATGCATATCCCAAACACATCAAAACAGCCAGCTCTTCACAAGAGGAAATGACATAGCGTCACTAAAACCAAGAGTGCCACCATTCCTGAGGTTGTTAAGCTGTTGGCCTTAAAACTACCACTGACAGTGTGCCTTTGGCCACGGCCGCTCTGTAATTAAATACCAGAAATTTCAGCTTTTTTCCCTCTGCTCCTTGGAAAATATATACAGGGTCTAAATACAACTGCTGCCCTGCCCTCTCAGGCTCGTTGGCTCAGAGCTGATGCCATCCTGCTTCATTCCTCAACCCACATCTGGTCATTCAACCTCAGAATGAACAAAGGTTATACTAACAAATTCCACCAGAAATAAGACAGAAAAGGCAGCCTTGGTGTCAAACTGAAGCTGAAATAGTGCTGTGGTTGAATTCCAGAGACACAGAGGTAAATGTGCCACTGAAACCAAACAGTTGAAACCTTCCTTGGAAGTATTCTCCAGCAGTGTACGCATAGGGACTAATCTTTTAACTTTATAGTAAACTAATGTGAGACTGGGCATCTATCTCTAAGCCCTAATGAGATAGAGGATGAACGCTTTCCAGCGACAGCTCGGTCATTAAGTCTAATTGTGTTCTCACACTGAACATGACAAGCAGCATTCTGTTGCTATGGCCAATTCATTCAATTGCCGAAAAAGATAAGCTCGTCATCGTAATCTGACAACAACACATGGCGTGTGTGCCAGTTCCCCCAGCCCGCATTAGCAATGATTGATTTTTTTGTAAGTCGGTGGGGGAAAGGCACATATGGGTCATCAGCTACACCTCATCTGCCTGCTTTAATTAACACTTCTCTATCCATCCTCACAGTAGTTTTTTTGTATAGGTGACAAACATAACATCGCTTAAAGAAAGAAAGCTTCACATGTGCTGAATATTTCTTATCTGTAAACAGACTCCCCCAATATGAGTAAAACTAATTTTTAATGCCTCAATTCCCATCCCTTTTTTGCAAGCTGAGTGCTGTCTCTAACGTTGATGAAGGTCATGGTAATTCAAAGTGCTGTATCGTAGGCAACTGGACTTGTTTCAGTTTCTGGAAGACGTTTCAGCTCTCATCCAAGAGGCTTCTTCAGTTCTAACTAACTGGAGGGGAGTTGCAGGCTTTCAAACTCTGTGTGGGAGTGTCCTTACAGAGTCGTTAAGGACACATGTGACCTCGGAGTTTCAGAGTCGTTAGGACCACTTGTGGAATGTTGACCCAACTGGCCTTCTTGTGGGTTTCTAAGGCTAGGTGAGCCCAGGTGTGAATGGCTGTTAAGCTGCCTGGGGAGAGAACTCAGTACAGCATTGTAGGTGGGTGATAAGTAATGTCTTAGTTAGTCCACCTCCTCTGTTCAAAGATGGTTGTTCCAGTTTGACCCAGATGGATTCCTTTACTCCTCTTTTAAACCCTCTGTCTTCTCTGGCCAAGATGTTTACATTGTTGTCCTCATAGGAATGATTTTCCTCCTTCAGATGTAAGTGGACAGCAGAGTCTGGACCTGAGGAGTTGGACCTCCTGTGTTGTGCCATTTGTTGATGGAGAGGTTGTTTTGTCTCCCCAGTGTTCAAATCTGTGCAGTCCTGCTGCATTGAACAGCATAAACTACATTACTCTGTTTATGCCTGGGTGTGTTGTCCTTAGGATGGAACAGTTTCTGCCTCAGCATGTTGGTAGGTTTGAAGTGAACAGGGATATGATGTTTATTGAAGATCCTCCTGAGTTTCTCAGATATTCCCGCAACAAAAGGAATGATGATGTTGTTACGTTTTTCTGTCTCCTCCTCTGTCTGCGCTGGATCGTCTCTAATATATCTAAAATCCCCCTTAATGGACAATTGTAGCTTATTAAGACTTTAGTCTTATTTTTGTAGTTTTTGCAATAAAAGTTGCAATTACTTTTTTAGTAATTGCTCAGATCTGGGAACATGGTGACATTGCTAAAATGAAGTCCTACTTACAAGTACCTGCGAGTTCACCTGAAGTGTGTGAAGGAGAGGTACCACAGGTCCAAGTGTGTGAAGGAGAGGTACCACAGGTCCAAGTGTGTGAAGGAGAGGTACCACAGGTCCAAGTGTGTGAAGGAGAGGTACCACAGGTCCAAGTGTGTGAAGGAGAGGTACCACAGGTCCAAGTGTGTGAAGGAGAGGTACCACAGGTCCAAGTGTGTGAAGGAGAGGTACCACAGGTCCAAGTGTGTGAAGGAGAGGTACCACAGGTCCAAGTGTGTGAAGGAGAGGTACCACAGGTCCAGGTGTGTGAAGGAGAGGTACCACAGGTCCAAGTGTGTGAAGGAGAGGTACCACAGGTCCAAGTGTGTGAAGGAGAGGTACCACAGGTCCAAGTGTGTGAAGGAGAGGTATCACAGGTCCAAGTGTGTGAAGGAGAGGTACCACAGGTCCAAGTGTGTGAAGGAGAGGTATCACAGGTCCTTCCTTCCGGCTGCTGTCAGACTGTACCACCAGCACTGCTCCCAGTAGACCTTACTCTGCACTGTGTCATAAAAACTCTACACATAACCCATTTCTCTTTTTTTGCACTAACTGGACAATTTTCATACCCATATTTATTATTTATTAACAACAACACACTGCCACACTGTTTACAATTACACTGTTCATATTGTAAACTATTATGTATATACAATGTATATGAGTCTATTACTATTTCTTACCTTTTTATTATATTGTTTATTTTTTCCTATTATTATTGTGTATTGTAATATTGCTTTCTTTGGCTGCTGTGACACAGTAATTTCACATTTGCGAGACAAATAAAGGAATTCTGATTCTGATTTTGATACATGAAAAGTTTGCTCAGATTGTCTAAATCACTTTGTTTGGAGGTGAAACAAAAAAATGAGCTCACCTCAAATGTCAGCATTAATCTCTCATAGTACACAACTACAATAAGTACAGCAGGTCAACGCCGGGGCAGGATGTTGGTCTGTTATGATGGATGCTTGTAACAATGGATGATACCGTTTGCCTTTGTTTTCTCTCCTGAATAAGTTTGCTTTGTATGGTTGTCATGCTTCTTCACTTTTTTGTGTTGCTGTGTTTCCAAAACTCAGCAATTTACGTGATGAGTGCGATGTTGCCATTGAAAAGTACACAAAGACTACCTGTCTTACACAATAATGATGTCAACATGTTTAATGAAAAGGAACTTTCATTTTGTGTTGATTCTGGTGGCCCGTGTGAACAAAAGTGGTATGAGCACCATCTCCTCCGTTAATAAAGATCTTGATCCAACACATGTGCTCATTTGTTTCGACAGCAATTCAAAGAAAGATGCCACATATTTTTAATAACATTTCTCTTTCTTAAACACAGCTGTCTGTGGGATGCATAGTGATGAGTTAATGTGTCAATTTTCGGTTGCGCAGTATTGGTAATTTTGTTGACAAACCTAAAGTTCTCAAGATTCTCTAGATTTCAAGAGGGTTAGGGCTAACCCTTCAACGTGGTAACAGGCATTAAGAGAAACTGCATAGAAATAGCCAGTCTTGGCAGGGTAAAAAACCCAGGGTTAGATTTAAAACTCTACAACTTCCAAAGGAGCAAGGGGGAATGGCACTACCTAATTTCAAAGATTATTTTTATGCAGCCCAGATTAGACCCCTAATTAATTTGTGTAACCCATCCTTTCAAGCCAGATGGAAGGATATCGAACTCTCTACTCTGGTTGATCCTCCAATACCAGCAGTACTACCTTACAAACATTTAGGTAGATTTGTAGACAAGGTACAGAACCCGTGGATCAAAGTGCAGTTAAAAATCTGGAATATGATAAGAGACGAGTATAAATTAAGTAATAAATTACAGATAATCCAGTGGTGTGCCTATGATCCGGAATTTAAGCCCAACAAAATTGATAAGGGATTTAAATCATGGATTTTGAAGGGAATAACAACATACTTTTCATTTACAGAAAAGGGACAATTTAAAAACTTTGAAAAGTTGAAAGAAGACTGCGACCTTGAAAGAACTGATTTTTTCAGATTCCTCCAAGCACGTAATCGTTTTGAATATATCAGAAAAGAAACAGACCTTAATGACCCAATACTGATAATTTTTATTGACGCTTACCAAAGTAAATTGAATACGGGTGTAATTTCTAGAATTTACAAAGGCCTATTGTCTAAAAAGTCCCACAGTACAGGATATGTTAAGGAAAAATGGGAGAGAGAGGGTAATCTTTTAATATCTGAGGAGAACTGGCTCAACATTTGTCGGTCCCAGTGGAAGTGCACCAGCTCCCATGTATGGGGGAGTTTGGATGGAAGTGTATGGTCCGTTTCTTTATTACACCAAAACAAAAGGCACATTTTACTGGAGGGGAAGCTACGTGCTGGAGACAATGTGGACACCGGGAAGCCAATCACTGGCATATCTTCTGGGAGTGCCCAATGGTTAAATCCTTCTGGACAGAGCTTCATAAAGTATTAAGTGGCATATTTAAAACTAACTTACCCATGCAGTTTTCCATATTATTTTTAGGAAATCTGGATTTACAGGTCAGGCAAGCTGATGAATATTTATTTGGTATTTTGATAACCGCTAGTAAAAAAGCACTTACAAGACATTGGTTGCTCCCTGATCCACCTACAATACAGGAGTGGATAAGTATATTAAATGATATTTATCTTATGGAGAGGATTACCTTCTCCCTTCGTCTTCAGAAAGATACATTTATTAAACTGTGGGCCAAGTGGGTTAAATATGTTAATCTGGAACAGACAGTACTGTATGGATGACCCTGTAATACTATCTTTGTACTTTATTATTTAGTGTCTTATTGGGCCTAATGATTAGCTTGTATTATTTATATTTTATTTTGAAACTCCCTGGTGGATATATATATACATATATATATATATATATATATATATATATATATATATATATATATATATATATATATATATATATATATATATACATATATATATATATATATATTTTATTTTATTATTTTTTTTTTTTCTTTCTTTACTTGCTCTTTTATATATGCCTACCTTTCAAAGTTGGTTCAAAATTTTTCAGATATAGTACATTTAACTTTCTGTATCTTGTTTCTTGTTTTGTAAACAAAACGAAAAAAAGAAAAACCTTGATTGTGAACGGCAGAAATGCTATGGTATATTGTCTGAAAGTAAGCACTGTATTATATTGCTCTCACAAAATAAAAATAAAAAATGTAAAAAAAAGAAAAAAGAAATAGCCAGTCTTCTCACTGATGGTCTAGTTTGTTCATGTCATATAGAGACATCAGTATTAAACTGCGACTGTTTCATAACCAGTGAAAAACTTCCTGTAGTACGTTTAAGGAGTAATGTTTATGTTGTTAACACCTAAGTTAGGCTGTCAGCATGCCAACATTTTTCAAAATAGCACTTAACATAAGGTACAGTTCAGGCTGACAGGAATGTGATATGTTTTGCAGGCATTTGGTCTTAAATACCAAAGCACTGGACAATCAAAATTTTGACCTGACGATGGCAATAGATCAAAAGGTTAAGTGATCACAACTGTTATGTCATTGGAATTCATCCTCAGGGGAACCTGAATGTCTGAATCAAATACTGTGGCAATCCATCCAATAGTTGTTGAAAGATTTCATTTCAGACCAAAATGGTGGACTATGCTGCTTATGTGGCTAAAAAATTGACCCAAGTTGTAATAAATTTGAATTATGCTTTAAAAGTTTACTGTTCTGGACACCAAGTCTTCATTTTTAAAGTTGCAGGTTTTTTATTTTACTTTGAAGTCCAGGGATTGTAACACTCAGTGCCCTTTCAGACTCAGTCAATCTGAATTAGAGGCAGCAGACAGCAGGATTTTTGTGGCCAGCAGCCACCAACAATCAATTTGTTACAGATGATGTCATGCTTAAATCATCAACAACAATCAGAGAAATATTCACTTACAGCACAGACGGCTTTGTTGCACATATTCCTGTTGAAATTCACGCTAAGTAGAGCAATAAATCCAGTGTTACTTGATTGCTTTCAGATGGCACTCAATAAAAGCTTGGATATGCAGCAGCAGCAGAGCCCAGGGGCACCAATGAGGATATCCCCGAATGCCACTGTGCCAAACCCATAAGGCCCACAGTGTTTAGTCCAGTTGTTCAGCCGCCCAGACACCTTGCATTAAATCAGGACTAATCAGTTTGACAGGGCAGTGTTGGTGGCTCATTTGTAAAGGCAAAGAGGTTGAACGTTTTCCTATTGGACATACCTATATGATCAGAACATAATACTGAAATTATGAAACAGTCACTGTTCTGTAAATCCACCCACAGATGACGTACATCTTAATCTATCTGATTTAGAAACACAGAGCCAGGCTGACGCCTAATTCACAGCAGGGCATGGTTGTTTCATTTCATTTCTTTAAATAATGAGAAGAAAATCACATCACGTACATGCAGTATTTCCTCACCATTCAATCAGCAGTGGCAGCCAGCCACTGCAACACCGCCACCAACCCTCCAACAGGATTTCAACATTTCAAATTTGATGAAAGAGTCACTTCTATTTGTGTGAAAGGGAGGCAACACACTGTCCACAGTGTTATAAACACAAGACTGTTGAGGAGCTGAAGCCAAGTTGCAAACCAGAGTGACATGAAGCAATGGGAATTAGTTCGCATTCAAAAATAGTTCCTAACAAATACACTCCTCCTGGTCAAGTAGTGTTTAATAAACCCTACAGTGCCCAGCTTTTTAAAGAAATTATTGTTTTTTTCCTCTGAGGAAACTATGAATCCGTTTGGTGATTCTAAAATGTTGAGTGCCACAGGGCCAGGGTGGGGCCAGGTGTTCTTGTATTAAATTGCACTCACACATAGGTACCAGCCACCTGAATACGCCTGACTTTTTCAGTAAAATCCATGCATAATTCCCAGAGAAATTAATGAAAATGTTGCAATGCTAAAGAAAGTGAGAGAAAAATTCCTGGATCCATCCCTTTATTCTGGACCGGGACCAACTTTTGTGGAAATCTACCTAGTAGTTTTTGTGTAATCCTGTTGACAAACCAACCAACCAACCAACAAACGGAAAGCGTCACTTCCTTAGCAGAGGTAATTACAGAAATATCTGAAAAATACATGATTGCCAATTCCACTCAGGACTAATTAGAAGCTCATGATTTCTGCATCAAATTCCATAAAAAGATTTAAAAAGCAAATATTCACAAGGTTAAAGTCTGTACTGCAGCAACACTAATGAGTATGAGTTTTAAATGAGGCCATTGCCTTTCGATTGCCTTCTACTATGCAGGATATCAGGTCATGGGGTCATTATAGTAATCAGTTTGTTGTCCATGATCAATAAGCAGCAGACTGAACATGTGTAATCAATAAGGGCCCAGAGAGAGCATTTTTCATTTAACATCCCAGTCTGAAGTACAGACAATCAGTAAATTCGTGAAGTTGAGTTTTTTATTTTAGATGAACATTTCTACACCTGATTGGTTTGGGTTTGACTACATGGCTGAATGAAGTGAAACATTCTAATTTGGAGGCAGGGAGATCAGCTGGATGAAGATGGAGAGCCATCTACATGGTTTTACTTCAAACACACACACTGGTTTCCCCGTCACCTTCCTCACACATCAAGAGCTAATATGAGCTATGGGATGAGATCTGTGGGGACAGGCTAGAAAACAGTTCAGTTGTATCAAAGGTCTGCCATGCTCTTACAGCTCTAGATATCTTGGTTTACCACCTGATGCAGGAGATTGCACAGACGTTCCATTAGGACGTCTGTTCACTTAGTGCTGAACACTCTAATGATGTATGTTACTCCGAATGTGTGAGACTACCAGGTTAAATTACATTGCATCCCTTAAATACTACCAACTAAACAAAAGTTTAAGATTTTTGTAGAAATCAGTCACAGAGGTTCATGTCGAAAGGTGCTGAAGATTTGTAGGATTTTTATATAAGTTATAGCTTCACAGAAGCTATTGTGAGACACATGATATAACACCTTACATGAGTACACATCTGTTCAGTTTTGTTCATCTGCAAACATTTTTCATCACCCATGACACCCATTTCCATTAAGACCATGTCTTACTTTGATAGAGACACCATTTGCACCTGGTCATAAAATGTTATCTATATCCAAACAGGTAATCCAGATAAGGAAAAATGCATGTTAATACAATGTGTAAATGACCTGGCTTGCATTGTGTTCAGATCTTGGTAGGAGTAAATGTAATCTGTTCCCTACACAATATAACACTGATACAAATGTTTGGAATTGAAGCCTATGGAGAGTAAGTGAAATTTAGAGGGTAAGCAGGTTAGGAAGCTAAAAGAGATGTACCAGTAATAACTTGTTAAACGTCTATTCTTCACAATGAAAATGCCAAAGAATGCATTATTCAACAGAACCATTGGTGCCGACCTAAAAAAAAAAAACCCATACCATTACCATTAATCATTTGTTCGATCCACTTTGACAATACATGCTTGTTGTTGCTGTGCAACATGTTTGCTTCACACAAAACCTGATTCCATGATCAATGTGATTGCATATGTCTTTTCAGAGACGCGGCTACAAAATGGTTTGACATGAAAGTAATTCACTTCAGCCTGGCCCTTAGCTGATAACAGTATGGACCAACTCGACTGTGAAGAATGCAGGGACAATAACATTGAACTTCTTATTCCTTTTCTGTGGCAGTGAACACAACATACAGCCTTTCAGTAACTACTGAGACTGCAAACTGAGCTCATCTACACACTTCATGGCTGACTAACTTAACAACATGAACATTTCTGTGACTGCAGCTGCATGCCCTGACCTCTCTTACACTGGGAAACTCACCCCCACACACACGATACCCACAAGACTACTGTCCGAAAAACGGAGGCTCGGCCGGTAATGCAAGTGCAAGTAGGTGCACGTTAGACTTCATAAGCTTAGACATTATCATCAACGTACTATGACCTCAATACCTTGGATGCCTTTGATGTTACCACTTTATTACCTAAAAGTGGGACAGAAGTCTTTTTGTCCCCCCTTACACCAGCAGGAGTGAACAGAGCTGTATGAGAAATGTAAGCAATGGGAATGAATGATACACTCTATGAGGGAACGGTGTATGTGACGTAAACACACCCGGACAAACTGACTCAATATGTTTTTGGCATGGGATTTCTGTTGAAGAGTTCAGACTTTTTTATTTAAGCTAACAATTCTTCTTCTTATGACTGTGTAGGCGTGTACAAACTGTTTGATTGACATGTAATTTACAGCATAAATTAGCGTAACCTCAGCATGAGCCGAGGTCTGAATCATAACTCAAACACCTGTGGGGGTGTGCAGGGCAATTAAGGATTTGCAGAAACACTAATTACAGTTTGCGAGCATCAAACAATAATGCTGTGTTTGAAACACATCGGAACTCGAACTAAAATTTCAACCTCCAACTAAAAAAGGTACAATGGAACGGCACTCAAAGTCGGAGGACCTACTTATATAAATAAAAAAATCCATCTACCCCAACTTCATGAAGGAGCAGGCAACACGTTCAGTATCAATACATATTTGGTTAACGGTGAACAGTGCCGGCAGCAGCCATGGGGAGGGGGTTAGGTTAAGAACCCGATTTAGGGCCAATACCAATATTAGAGAATCAAATCTAAATTCTTCAGTCAATGTCCTTTTAAAATATTTATACACAGAATATATTTATAAACTCAGAATTTTTATGTGCAATTATGTCTTAAATGTGGTCAACAAACACTGGTGACAAACACATGTATGTAATAGAAGCAGCATATTATACTGTATAGTTTAACAATATGCTTAATGTTGAAAATCAGGGCGCTGGAACAGTAAACTTCACTAGGCAACTAATATTCGTAAAATAACCCATGCATCTTTTTCCATGCCAATATATAGATCAGGCTCTAGTTCAGATGTATCTGAAGATCAAAGTCTTTGCATTAGGCTGTATTTGGACTGTATTCTTCACATACACTTCTAAGTCTAAAAATGCTGTGGAATAAAATATTGTTTGTTGTGTTGTTTTCCCTCCTCTAGTTAGTTTAAATGCAGTAGGCCAGGAGTCTGCCCAGCTGAGGGTTCAACTGCATGCACAGTTGGCAGGAGACATCGTTTTGCTGCGGTCAACCAGGTCTTTTGTTATCTTTTGGTTAGTTAAACTGAGCTGCACTGAATTTGCTTTTCCATGACCAGTTTTACTGCACCGAGTTGAGTGGAGCTGAGCCGAGCCGAGCCGAGCCGGCGATGAATCTTGAGTAGGGCCAAGCTGCAGCCGCCCCACCTCTAAGCAGTCCGCGTTGACGTCTCGCGACTGCAGCCAACCCATAACAAGCACCCGTCTCCACCTAAATTGGATATTCAATTTGTGTCTGTGCAGGAAACCTGAGAGGAAGATGCTTTTAAAGCCTGTGTGTTCAGCTCTCAGTAGTTTTGTAGCGTCTAACTGAACCTCCCTAGTTTCTCTGTCCTGTTTGTACTTTCAAACATCTGCTGAATTAGACTGTTTTGTCGTGTTGCTTTCAGCTGTGTCACTGCTGGTGAAAACACAACGGTTCTGTAATGCTGCGTCATAATAAAAGCTTTTAAATGACTAAATAACGGGGGGCTTTTATTGTGAAGAAGTTAAAGTCAATGAAACATGTTTGTAACTGGATTAATGGAGCCACTTTGTTAGCGGTGATGCTTAGATACTACTGCGGGGATCGAGACAAGCGCGCCATTGTTTTAAGACAGACTTTCAAGCAGGTGACCCAGTTGTGATGAAAAAGGAAAACCTTGGCCGCACCGGGCTGCCACGCCGAGTCAGATGTGATGGAAACATGGCAGAAAAGTCCTGTATCCTGTGTTACTTTGTCTACAATGTGAAATCATCATTCTACAGTCATTTGAACTGAAAATATCATAAACATTTAAACTAAATAATACCTCATAGTCTTTCCGTATTTAGCCCCTGAGCTAAAACACAATAGACCTGTGATCACAATAGTAAACAATGTGCAGATGTCTGTAACATTAGTTCATTCTCAAACAAGTTTAAGTTAAGACACATAATTAACAATCAGTCTGCTTCTCCACTGAAAAAATGTCTAATGTGTTTCTGTAAAACACAGCAATAATGTCCTAACAGGAGAGGTAGTCTGAGCTGTAAATCTTTTACGTCTGCCCTCACTGATCATTGGCTGAGGAACACATGAAGTTTACCACCAACACTTTACTGCCCTGCTCTTTGTCTACATAAAGACAAACTTCATGAGGGGAGGCCAGGCTGGCTAAACTTCAAGGATGCAAGAGTGTTTTATGTTTATTTCAGCCAATAATAATTTTTCAAAATTGTATTGCAGCAGCACCATTTGTTTGGTTTCAACTGTTGGAGTTGCCCATAGACACAGTTTTATTACCTTTTTGGAACACTAAACACTACACTGTTTCCAGATGTCTGTAATAACCAAAGGAAATGCAAACAAACATATCAAATTGCATTCTAATAGTCAGTATTGTGGTGAAAACTTTTTTTTCCTTCAGTCCTTGAATCCATATTTTCTTTTCCAATACACGTTACAACATCAGAAATGATTAAAATGGCCTTTCTATGTTCAAAATTATTTGTATCCAAAAATACCTTTTTACATCATGTCAATATATTGTGACCACAACAGTCCACTGTAGATCTCCTGGAGACCTGGGGAGTCTGGTTCATCAGCAGGAACCCTGTAGGTATCAAGGTTGTGTTCATGTTTTAATTGAAGCCTATGATAGTGTACTGTCAACCAGACAGCACAGGAGGAGAAAAATGCTTCACTGAAATCAAGATTTACTGCTGCCAAGTTAGCCAAGTGGCTTCCTGTCAAACAAAGCTGTACCAGATATCAGTGAAGAGTGATCCTTCAGGGTCCTTCAGGGTTCAGCTGTGTTGAAGAGGATTTTGTTATTCTGTGCTGCCTGTAAGTCATTTGTGACGGTCTGTGTGTGTTTACAGTGGGCTGATATATCATTTCTACACTTTTATGTAATTGACTAATATATTTACATCATTATCTAAAGAATTGTTTGTTGACAAAAAATACAGATAGTGTTAATGACACATAATCTACCAAATGAATCAAGTATTTAATACAATCTTTCTAATGTAAAAAGCTGCTTGTGGGGCTGACTGGTGGCCATTACAGGTGTGAATCTTCACTGGCCTCACAACTCCATTCAACTGTGATTAAGCTGTCAACGATTCGAAAAGCAAAACGATTCTGGATGCATCTTAGTGTATGGCACCCTGAATGATCGACAGTAATGCATTTGGGTACTTTTCATCATTTAAATTCCCCTTTCCTCAGAAAGTCCGTCCAATAATCAGACTACAGCAACCCATAAACATGACAAACAAAGCGTTTATCCATCTACTAGAATATTGTTTTCACATGGCAGCTTTGAGAAAAGGCATTTATGGACCCTGCTGCACACACCTCTCTCAGAGTTGGACAGCAAAATTGACAGCACCTCCTCAGATCTTGGCTGACTGGCTAGGCTCACTGTAACACTTATTGTTTATGGCTGCAGATTTAAGCTTCTTTAAATGGCTAACGTGATTAGTAATTGCTGTGAGGCAGAAGTCACGCTCAACTGGGTCTCGTTTAGTTCGAGCTTCCCAGCAAGTTTCTAACACTCGCAGATGATCTCTGCCTCCCTCCTACATACCTTCTACGTAAGTAACGTTTATGCAAACGTTAATAATTATTAGTATTTAGTGTCCAGTTATTGGGTTTTACAAGGTCCCATGAATCTAATAGAAGTTTCAACAAGGAAATCTATAACATGAACTGAGAAAAGTACTGGATTTTGAGTGAGTTAGCATCTAATGACCCAGTTCCATCAGGACAGAACTCCCTGCATGGAGGTGTGTCTTTCACTGACTGATGGAGCACTTGTCTTGAGTTTAAGGAGCAGCTATGTTTCATAAAATTCCTCCAGTAGTATTACAGTATCTGTCAATCACCGTTAACAAAACTCTGTTCATTTGTTTCCTATAAATTGTTCACAATAGAAGTAAGCAAAATCAGTAAATGCTGGGTTTCCCATTTTATTCTATTTCTATTTTTTTTTCTAAGGAGGTGGGGCGAACAATACACCAACACACACACACACACTCAAATCCCCCCTCAAGAGTGCTCCATAACCCTGGCAACAGAGGCCTGGTTCATTTGCAGACAGATTAAGGCTACTGAGGTGGAGCTGTGGAAAGATTATTCTTGTAGGCAAGGAAAAAAAAATACTATCATGAAGATTGTGTTATTTATGAAAACAAGGCTAATTGGTACACAAACACACAGGCACACACATACATAAGTGTAGTATGTTGTAAGCTGAGCGATTACATTACACCAACTTGTGTCAGCCAAGTCTGCAGACACACAGCATATATTTTGGACTGTGAGTCCATTAGTCGCACAGTGTGGTTCTGGCTTTATTTACCAGGATTACAGCACAGTAAATGAGGAATGGTACCAAAATTTATGATCAGCTTAAGGAATGCTTGAATCAAAGCCTTGTAAATCCAGCACAGTGAGGGCAACAGGGCAGCTTGTATACTGCGACACTGTGTGCCGTGGCTCAGCTTACCAGCAAGTAGCAAAGGTTGCCAGGAAACACTGTTGGCCCATAGTGTGTTCACATTCACACACAGATGCACTCACGTATTCATACAAACATTTCAACATGACTCGGAGTACTTCTGTGCTGTTAAAATGTTCAGTGGGACAAAAAAGTACAGTTGGGGGAGTATCATGCCAAAGCAAGGATAACGGAGCCCCTCGACCCCTGACCCCCGACCCCTGACCCCTGTGGGAGTGTGAACCAACAGGAAGTGTCACGGTAGAAAACGCATAATAGGCAGGTTGTAAGAATACTGCTCCACTGAGGCAACATGTCTACTGTCTGTACATGACAAGGAAGTGACACTTCACATACATAAGGTTACCAGTAGCTCCTGGAAAAGGCAATGATAACAAAGATTTATGATGAGAGTTCAGATAATTAACTCACTCATTTAAATATATATCTCACATGTACTGCTCATGCCTTCTTGGATGTGAAGAACTACTGTGTTTCTCCATTTCACACCACAGCAAACTGAATAGAATACTTTTAGATGAACAAATCTTGAGGCAGGATTTGTGAAAAAATAAACATGCATTTTAAGTTTTTTTAATGCTAATGGGTGATGAAGTGTTCAAAACCAAAAAGAATGAGCCCACCCACGTATCTCTCCGTTGCCTTGAACAGGCTGTGTGCTGCATAATGTACTGCAATTCGTGGTCCGAATTTCCCGCTCAGTCCTGCGGACATGACGTCAGATGACGCTGAATGCGCATCCTCGACGACTGGGAAACAGGAAAAAGACAAGTGTGGTGGACCCAAACTAGTGTTTGGGTAGTAATGGATTCTGCTGCGGCCAGAAAACGACCCACCACCACACAAAGTCCACTAAAAAGTCATACTAAGAAGAAAACAAAGGTTTTATCAGCGGCAAGTCGAGAGTCGAAACGAAATTACAACCAAAGCCAGGCCGGAACCAGAATAAACATCAGATACTCGTTCGACTCATGGAGGCAGCTTCAACTTGAACTGGGACTGAAAACAGATGCTGACATGGCTCATTTCCTAGTGACCAGGTAAGAAAACATTACAGGTCATGTTTAAAGCTTGATTTGAAAATCATATGAGATCAGCGAGGACTCGGAGTGACCTAACGTGCAAAGTAGCGTTAGCTGCTAACATGCTAACATTAGCCCACCGCTGTGTAACACTGAATAGTTACAGACTGCACATTTTCCACGGTCCTTTAGTCTGAAACCGAATAGTTAGAAATATGTCCCTTTATATACGGGACCGAAAGCCCAACCTGTTATCCGGGAGGTGACGTTAGCAGCTAGCTGTAGCCACATGCTAACGGTTTGTTTGTGTCTGTGTAGTAGCATTAGCTGCTAACACACAGCAGTCCCGTGACAATGTTTTTGTCCCCCAATATGGCGTCTTTGCTTTCGCCTGTGTCTTTCAGACTCGCCGCTTGTGTGTCTCTACACACAGCGAGCCGGCTTCCCGGCTGCTTCATGTGTGTCTGGGATAAGGTTATCTCTTACACACAGCTCAGTTAGCAGTTGTAGGCTTCCAACGTCATTCCGCGGAGGCATGCGCGGAGGTTTTGCAGTAAACAGTCACGTGAACAGCGAGTAAAGAAGTAACAGTGTCACAGCATCAGCTGCTCTGCTGTGAGGAGTTCATGCAGCTCCAGCGCCGGCTTGGCTGATGGCTGCAGTTACCCTAACAGCCACTGTGTCACTATTGAGTCTTATTTCTTGATCCTGCCCCATGTCTCTTCAACGTCCATTGACTAGAATTTTTAAGAGCTTTCAACACCATCTCATCATTACTGGAAGGAATTTAATACTTTACATTTTAGTTTAAAAAAAACAAAAAATACGCAACTTGATCTTTCTTTAAAAAATTTAAAGTCAGCATTGCAGCATTCTCCTAAACCACTGAAAAAAGAATTTTAAAAAATGACTCCATAAAGCTTGTCCAATATAATCTGCGTCTCCAGAAGCCCTGGGACCCCAAATTGATTTGAAAAGATGTAGTCTTCACTGTAGGTTCTACGCTCAAAGTCTTAGCGAGCAGCCCATCTGTAAAAGCTTGACTGTGTGTCAGCAGTGTAAACATCTTTTCAAATCAGTTTGATATCTTGGGGCTTCTGGAGACTCGGACTAGCTGTATGGAGCTATTTCATGGCTTATCTTTTCAGTTGGTTTTTCCGTTTTAAAACAAGTCCCCATCTACTGCAGTTGTTTAGGAGAACGCTGCAATGCTGTTTTGCTGTGAAGCTCCAGAAATGTTTTGTGGACTACAAAACCTCCCCTGACTTTCAATCAGCATGGGGTGAGCCAGATAATGACTGAATCACATTTTTTGTTTGCAGGGATTTGAATGATTAACTATTAAAGGAAACATTCAAAGCTAAATTAAACCAATGAGATGCATGCAGGACTAAATGCTTGTCTAAGTTGGAATTCAAAATTGAAGAGATTTAGATTCTTTAGCTACCAATTTTATTGTTTTTGTTTTTACTAGCTGAAAAAATGTAGGACTAAGTTAAGAGACCATATTGAAGTTCAGTGTATCATTTCAAAGAGTGTAGCCTCTTTTCAACCAGGAACAGTGATGTTTAGCCTGCATACCTTAAGCTAGGAAGTTTCAGGCGACCCAGAAACATTTTTCTGTGGTCCACCAGTAGCCAGCCAAGGTCCTGAACCTTTAACACGCCTGTCCAACATTCGTGTTTGGCTTTCCATAGCAACCCCCCCTTTTCCCAGGACAGAAGTTCCCTCCCCCTCGGCACTTAAAGGGAGTTGGGGGGGTGGGTCAATTTAGGGGGAGCTGTCTTAAGAAAAGGGCGTTTCTGGGGAAACTGAGCGCTCACTGTTCTCCAAGAGCTTTCATGGTTGCCACTTGGCAACAGTCGACTGTCTGTATTTCAAAACGCTGGTTTTCACACTTGCCTGTGTGCCACAAAAAGCCACATACACACTGACATGAAGTGGGGAAAAAAGCCGGCTAGTGTCACCACAGCAGAAGCTTCTTGTATTGTTGCCTCAAGTCAAAAACCAATCCCAGCTGCCTGACGTCATGTCAACGATATTCAATTTCAAGCGCACTCAAAGTCCATTCATTTCAAATCATAAGCCAGGATGAATGGCCACCGGTCTGTCTCCAGCCATGCAATGCCAAGAACAATTCAGCATGAGCAAAAGTGATTTCACACAGATTATGAGTCCCTAAATCTGCCCAGTTTCAGAAGGAAAATGTTCCCTTGAAGGTGCAGTTGGTAACTCTGAGGAGAGAGAGGACTTAGCATTACATTTGAACAAGAACAACTTTCAGATCCCTCCCCCTCCCTCTCTGCTGCACTCCTGCCCTGCCTCCAAAGCCCCTCCCCCAGAGGAGGCTGGCGTGCACGCGACGGCCCGCAACCGCGACTGAAGAGGCCAGCAGGTAAACAACATGGCGCTTGAATCAGTAAAAACGTAACATGAACTACATTCCACATAGCTGGGTTAGGCACACAGATATGGTTTTGAGACACTGGGCTCAGATGAAGAGTACACCCCAACAACTGCTTCCACGAGCATGGGTAGACGAGGGAGCCGTGGACGAGGTGGATCAGGCCGGGGCCGGGGCTGTGGACGCCGGGACAGAGGGTGTCATGTTGGCCAAACACCCGATGACCTCGGTGCAGATGACGTTCCTCGAGTCGAACATTTGAGATTGCAGAGGATTGCATTTGAACGTGTAAGTAGTCTCAGTAGTAATAGTCTGGTTCTAAACACAAACAATTATCATTGTATCTAAAGTAACAGTTGTTAGCTGTTTAGCTATGGATGTCATGAGCCTCAGTAAACATATTTACTAGTATATACTTTATCTTGTAATTACTAGGTGCAAATTCAACGCTTGGATGTACATCAGGCATGTCACATATTGGAGCAAACTTTGCCATGGGACCCCAGCCTCATCTTTGATGTCCTCAGCCGGTCAGCCCCTGCTGCTCCTCCAACTGCACCTCCTGTTCAGCTCCAGCCCTCATGGTGCATCTGCAAGAGATGCAGGGAAATGCCCACGGTTGTGGTTGGGGTTCATTCCCAGGAGGGTGTAGCTGCTGTTACCCTTGTAAACTGTAAATAGTTTCAGTGTTGTGCAATACTGTACATAGATTTTTCTTTTTTTATATTGTTCAAAATTTACATTTCAAAATATTTGTGATTTCATTATTTATCTAATAAAGTTTCTTTCTAAAGTAATTTGTTTCTAATTGCATGAATGTCAAAACAAACATAGCACTTTACCCTATATTTATTATTCGTACTAGTTTAAAAAACTAACCTTCAGTATAAGAAATTGGAATCACTGGGTCTAGGCATGCATGTCTCAAAAGCAATATGCTAATCAAAAACAAGTAATAACTCCATAAATATTGTCAAGCTTTATTTTTCAGACAAACACACATGATAAGTGATGGATGCAGGATGACCGATGATGTCGTCTTCACTTTGGACATGAATTTTTTCTGGCACTGGTGGTGGTTTGATTGACTCTGGGTCTACAATGTCATGCACAGTGTCCTCCATGCTGATGGACTGAAGAGCATCCAGGCATATTCTGCTTTTAATGGCACCACCAGTCCTGTATGAAGAGAAAAAGCAATGAGAAAAGAAAATAATGTTCATGAAACAGAACTTTTGAATCTAACTCAGGTAATCTCCTAACACGTCAGCTGGGGGTTAACATTATATATATATAAAGTTTACAAAGAGCAGGCTTAGAGACTGTGTTTGAACAAGCTGCACCCAGCATAAGGTCGAGGGAGCCGCCGTGATTTTCAGTGGAAGATTTTACAATTTCACATTATGAAAACGGCCAAGTTGCCGAGGCTAGACATTACGTTACTGCTGTGAATAGTCAACATTGCTGGCCAACAAACGAGCAGAAATAAATCATGTCGACATGAAAAGTAATCTGTCAGCAATATGTATTCAGTAAAAACCCAGCACACACTGATTTCAGTAAGCTACTTCAATGTTTTTTTGTAACAGAAACTGTCGTGAATATTGCTAAATGGCCAGTAAAACACGTATGCCAACATTTAGCTGTGAGAGCACAGACACGTTCCACATAATTATGAGGACATAAACAAACCGATAAGACTGCCAGGTCACTTCATAAAGATATTTTCTGCTACTTTCTAATGAAATAATGCCAACCAGTAACGTTAGCCCTAGCATCGGAAACAAGCTAACGTTAGCCCTAGCATCGGAAACAAGCTAACGTTAGCCTGACCGCAACATCACCTGCACTACGGAGTACTAGTGTAGCACTTACAATTAGCTTTTTAGCCCCGCCGAATATCAAATCAAACATTATGTAAATCTAGCAGGGGTAATTACCTGTCAAGCAGAAAAGTCGCCATCTCTGCGTCGGTTTTGAATCCTTCCGGATCACGGAGGTCCCTCCATCACTGAAAAGCCACTCCGATGCAGACTCTGGTTTCATCCCGGGCTCCGTCTAATTCTTTCTTTTGTGCTTTTTTTCTTCTGGCTTCCTCTTTTTACTCGTCTTTACCGTGTATGCTGTTGTTGGTAACGGAGGTATCTGTAGTTTTCTCCTCGCTGATGGTTGTTGCTGCGCCATTACTTTCTCTAAGCTCCTGAAGCCGCTCTCGCAGATATGAGCTTGACCGAGCGCTAGCATGAGCTGAGGAGGAAGGGGGAGGGAGCTGTCCGCAGCGTGTGCGTGAGCAGTGATTGACAGCTGTCAGACACTCCATCAGACACCAGCCTGGCTCTGATTGGTTCTTTTTGGTCGGTCGCGGTGGATTCGGGCAAATTGCAGTAGCAGCAGAAGGCGGGGCTAAATGAGCCTGTTTTTTTTTGTTTTTTTTTTACAGATTACCAGTTTCATGTAATGCTGTCTTTACATAGTGACAGATTTAGCAAATATGACAAAAAGTTGCTTTTATCAGAGTTACCAACTGCACCTTTAAACTCTGACTTTCAGAGTAACCTCACAAAGTTTATGTTCAAAAGAGTTGATTGAATGCCGAAGCCTGGACGCTCATGGTTATCTTCCAGATGGTGGACACTCCTCATTGGACACACCCACTCACCTGTCCTTCCTCTGAGGAGATGGAGAAGGAGTCTGAAGTAAACACCAGCTGTTTTCTAACGGACAGACAGGGGAGGAGACACACATCATCCTCTCCCTCACCTCCCCCTGCCTCCTCTCTGCTCGAGGTACGCCTTCACCTCTCTAACCCCTACTTTTTCCTCACAATCCCCCTCTCTGGTTGGCTGGTCTTTTCAGCCTCCTCTTCAACAAAAGAAACAAAGGAGGCAGGGCCACTTTCCCTGTTTCCCCCCCTGCAGAGAGGAGGAGAAGGGGATACAAGATCTGCAGACCACCCCTCCAAGGCTTCACAGACCAAGCACAGCAGAAAGAGTGTGCAAGTGAAATTCTTACACCAAACATGCAAAAAAAAAACCATGCAGACAACAAACTAACATCTGTGTGGAGTGTTCACCGGAATTTTGCATGTGCAGACAATAACAGAAGTGGAACTCATCAAAGCCCTGCTTAGGGTAGGGTTAAGGCATGTGCAGCTCAAAGTGCATAGAAAATGTGTGTGAGTATGTGTGTTTGTATCTTTGGAGAGGGGACGTTTTCGTGGGGTGGGGCTATATTGGCTTCTATTCACATGTAGCCAGTGTGGTGCTGTGCAATGCAAACCACTGGATCAACTTAACTGTAACTGGGCTCTATTTTCACATGGGATTCTGTCCAATACCACTTTTACATCCAAAATAGCGTATTTATAGTGTATATGCAGCTTTTTTAAGCATGGGTAAACCATTGCCATGAGTTTGCCTTTATGGGTTTTTGTCTTGTGTGTTAAATTTATCATCACAAACATGCCAGAAGAATGTAAAAAAGAAACAGATCATAAACCTCATCAGACTACATCCAGAGGATATTAAATCTGTTTTAAAAAGTCTTAATAACATTCTGATCTACACACATCATTTTGTTTTCCAACACCGATGACTGAACTAGCTAAGGAGTGAGCTATCTTGCTTCTGCACATGTGCAGTATTAATCAGGCAGCTAGTAACCACAAAATTCCACCACAACCGTGTTTGGTCCATCTCCAATCCACCGCAGCAACGGAGACGAAAGGTTTCACTCTAGTCTATGTGAGTACTTCCACTGGCTCCGTTGCTCCGTTGCAGTTCTGGCTGGACGGCAAATCTGCAAGGCTTCTATTTTTGCCGGATGCATCAATTCAGCCGAATTCACAATTACAATACTGGATCAGTCAGAAGAGCAGCTGTATTAAACCGCGTGTCAAGCCAGAATATTTTCACATGGAACTACTTCACTTGACTGCTGCTGTTTCCAATAGTCCAACTATATGTTGGACACAGTTCTATCAATGTGCAAGGTTTATATACTGTGACAATTTTAGTGTAAGCGCAGGGGCGCAGATGGGATTTTTGAACTTGGGGGGACCAAGCTGTCAGCCAATGATTTCAACTCAATAAGTTATTTTTGTATAATTGGGGCTCTAACTAGCGCTCAAGTAGTTACTTTGGTAAAAGCCTATGGGCCAGTGGTTTGCACTAAAAAGCCATTGGAGAATTCTTATTTGAAATCATGGATAAACAACAATGAACACTGTTAAACAAAGGCCTACCTGATCAACACTAGCCTTACATGATGAAACTGTTATTTGTCTGGAATGCCAATCACCCATCAAAACTTCATGCCTTGTGCAAAATATGTTTTATTTAAACATTTGTGTATGAACTCAGAAGTGTAAACAACAACATATTTCCATCAATAAAAATAAGTATGTATACTGTAAATGAAATTCACATTTTAAATGATAATAATTTGAACTGAAATCACCCACTCTGTCATAGTAGACAGTGGTCTGATCAGCAACAGGCACAGGCGCAGCTACCAGTTCCTCTTTAGGACCCTGGGGAGTGAGAGTCGTGCCTTATGGTGTGTTCATTTACACTGAAAGTCAGAACTTGGAGCTCGGAACTACGTAACCCCAAAGTTGAGTGCTCCCAGCGCTTCCCAGCCGTACAAACGTACAACAAAACATGTAACTACTGTTTACGTGAGTAGCAGATAGCATGAATTCTATGTTGGGCTGGTGAGATTAATCCGACTCTCCGAGATGGAGATCCGTTCTGATTAAAGTGCTGAATTAGAGCATTCATTCATGTAAGGGATAATGCCCGACGAGGGGTCCATTAACATAAATTAATGGAGGACGCGGAATATTCGCTTCCGCGAAGTCCATTAATTCCTGATTATAGACACCTCGAAGGGCATTATCCCTCTTATACCATGGTCACTTGCCAAAGAAAATAAATTAAGACCATTGATTTATATTTTCATGCGTTTTACAATCAAAATATAAAGTTTTTGACAGGCAATAACTTAGTTTCCCTGGTAACGCCTGAGGGTTTGACTAATACCTGGAACAACCATTACCCTCCCGTAAGGTTCTTATGCAACGGAAACGTTGTTCACCTCTCCAGTAAATAGGACGGACCTTAGATACGCCTTGGCAACGGGAGATATTCTAGTCCGCTCAGCGGTGAGCCAGAAAGCTAACGCTATGCTAGCAAGATTCAAAGTCAGTAACATTGCGTACGGTTGACAAACAGTAAATATAATTTGACAGTATGTTTAACAACAAGACTAGCTAGCTTACCATCATGTCATTGTCCCCAAATCAACATCAAGATGTTCACGAACAAATGATCGGCCGTGTGTAACGTTACTGTGGCCGCAGCCTGAAGCAGAGAGCTGAACATCCAACGGCATGTGAGATTATTAAGTCTCAGTAAGTTTATTGGCGAAGTGTACTTTCTGCAGCTTGTGTGTTCCAGTCTCCATCCTGTGGTGTTCAGAGGATAAGGCTCTGAAGGACTGACGGACTGCACTCAGTGCTGGAGATAAATTGTAAACAGCGGCTTTGACTGCGTTCCCGTCGCTATGGTTACGCCAGCTAGCGCATTAATTTAGATGGTGAACAGACAATTTAACTGGAACTACTTAGTAGGTGTCCATTAACACTTTTTAACGTACACCCTCCAGCCAATCAGAATCGAATATTCACCCTGACCATGGTATAAGTACAACTGGAACACACCATTAGTCGTAGCCCACAGACGGCGGGCTCTCAATGTGCGCTGCAATGTAAATTAGTCTAACGGAACATTAATCCTCTGTTTTACTGGCGATGTTTGTCGCTTTATGTAGGGACAGTGGGGGGGGGGGGGCGGATCGGGGTCACTATGAATCTGAGGGGGTCATATCCCCCCAGTCCCTAGTCTCATCTGCACGCATTGGTAAGCATCATCCAATATTACACAAAATTAGCTGACATTTCATCGCATTGTGATTTCTCATCAGTGGGGGACATCAAGTCTAGATTAGCAGATCAAAGTGTATCATCGAAATAAATATAAAAGAAAAAGGCATTTCTGCATCTGCAAATCCCTCCTTTTTTGAGGCACTAGCTCCATTCACACTGTCCTTTGAGTGCGGGGATCCTACGCCAATTCTCCGCATCCTCCTCTGTGTGAGTCTCAGAGGTGGCGAGGGGTAGCGTTAGCATTGGCTAACTGAACCTGTGTGGACGGATAAGCCTGCAGCACATAGCAGGGACGTGTCAAAAAACTTTAACTCACCGAGTGTTTGTGTCGAAATAAATCACCATGACGGTCAGACCTCCAGACCGAGACTTCAGTGAACTTTCCCCCAGAAAACAGCCTCCGTCCCCGCGAGTCACAGAGTCAGACAGCCTCCAGTTTACTGATGGTGATGATGTCATTATGTAATTTAGAGTGAAAAACGTAACTTTGTCACTTTCCAGGATCTCAATCACTACACATTATAACAGCATCCATAGGATTATAAACTGTCAGCAGGTTTAGATTGACAGGAGGACACCTGGACACACCTTGACAAAAACACGGACGTCATCATCATGACGTGTACTGCCACGCCTCTTTAGGAGCCGCAGTGCTGGCTTGCTGTTTGAATTACACAGCAGTCCGTCTTTACGCCGGAGCTGCTTGGCTCTGTGTGAACAACCAATGGTGGAGAACTGGCGAACCGTTGCTGCGGTGATAATGTGGCGTCTCTGTGTGAAAAGGGCGGGTGTCTCACCACATCGCCCCACCCCCTTAGTTTCAGCTGCGAGATGTGTTACCTTCCACAAGCTTCCTTAGCTTATTTTGTTAATTTTTTCGACTTAAAAAGGTAACAAAATGTCAAGAAGGGAAAAATTCTGTTTTCCATATTAAAAAGAAAAATACAACTGTACACCTTGTTTACTCATTATAAAACATCCACAAAAAAACAATAAAACTCACCATAACAGTGGTCTTGGTTAGTCTCTTAAGTGTTCCAACTATCACCAGCTTTGGTTTTGTGGTTGAAAGAATCCCTTAATACCCTGAGTTAAATGTGAAATACAATACAATGACAAGCATGCCTGAAAAATATAAGGCAATATCGCCCAAAAAAGCCAACTAGTGATGGACCCAACATCTCAACATCCAACTGCCCAACCTGAAAATGAGAATGAAATCAGAGCTTACAGCCAACCAGAGGAAAATCAGAGGGGTACAAACAATTTCAGCATTAAATACTCTTACACTAATAGATATCATGAGTCCATGTAGCCCTTTTATACCAAGTGCTGCAGATCTGATATATTTTGATGTTGCTGTCTTGTCATGTCCTTGTCCATCACTTTCAAGACAATTAAGCATTAGTGCATTTAAGATGTTTGGTTGTGATCTCTCTGGTAAATATACTGTATTAAAATCCTGTCAAGTTTTCAAAATTATAAACCAAGCTCTTTATCTAATCCTGTCTCTGCACTGATCTGTGTTTATAATAAGGGTTTACTGTACTGTAAGATTCAGGTTGGGCTATGTTCAAAACAGTGGAGAGAATTAAAGCATAGAGAGTAGAGGAATTAATGTCCTCAAGTGAAGGACCTCATAAGTAGAGAGAACAACTGTGTCTATGTCTGTGTGTTCAGTACTGCCTCCACCCTCACCTACCCCAGGCGGAGGTCTCATCTTCTCAGGTCGAGTGCAGTGACAAAGCCCTTCTCATCCATGTCACCCTATCTCACTAGCCGGGCCTCTTTCTCTGGGGGCCTTCTGTAGCTTCAGCTTCAGCTCCACAGAAAGATGGGAAATGATAGCACAGGGCTCCAGACTAGCTTTTTTTTACTAGGAGCACAGTGGTCCCTAACTCCAAATTTTAGGAGCACAATCACGAAACGTAGGGCCACACACCGTAAATCAATGATACCGACTACATAATATATATATATATATATATATATATATATATATATATATATATATATATATATATATATATATATATATATATTATAACATAATAATTAATAAATTATTATAAGTTGAGTTCAGTTTCACATCGTTCTATATATTTGGTAAAAGGTAGTACTTCCTTGGCAATGAAAAAGGCTGTGTTAAACGTCAATATTACTTCTCCTCAGCGCACTGATTAACAGCCTCTTGCCTTCTAACTGTCTTTGACAGTGGAGTTGCATTTTCATTGGAGTGCAGGTCACAGCATATTTTATGCCTTAGACTAGCACTGTGTTTGACCAATGTGTTGTATTTTAACTGTGTAGTGCAGCATTACCTACAAATTTCGTGTTGCCCACATGCTGCGGGTATCGACCCAAAATGCACAGTTCATGGAATTCGTCTCTCTGAGACCTTAACCAGTCAAATTTGCGCAGCCATTCTTCATGAAAACAGTATTTTCTGCCTTTTTTCACCACACTTGTGTCTTCAGACTCGGACTCATCCTCTGAGGGAGGATCTGACTCTGGCACACTACTAGGCTTATCAGGGAGAAAATAAGCGCCAAGAGTTCGTTTCGCCATTGTTCACTGAAAGTGAAACCTTCTGCTTCCGCGCTCGGAAAAACTTCAGGACCGTCCCCCTCCACACATTAGCCACTTACAGTGCCATTCCCCATTCCCTCCCCCTCTCACACACATTGGCCTGCCACCTGTAATTCCACATTCTCTGATTCGCCCCTTCCATGTACCAGTGTGAAAAAAGAAAAACACAGGCAAATTCACTGGTCGCACATGCATGACTACATGTAAAATGTCACACTGTCCAAATTTTGGTGGCAGTCTGGAGCCCTGTACCAGAGCATGCATAGGTATGCATGAACACAGGCACAAGGGAATACTGAGAACATGAGAGCTGTGGGAAGGGTCTAGTTAGGAACGATGAAATGTTGACTGAAAGGATGGTATGAAATTGCTTGAATTTTGTAGGAGAGACTGATGTATGGATGCTGAACAGTGATCTGAATGACATGAGGAACAGGGCACATCATGCAGGATTCCTCATTTCTAAAAATTGAGCTGAAATTCTCAATTAGTCAATTAGTCCTTTTCACACTGCCGGTTTACAGTGAGAATGTTGCACGTTATTCCGCCTCAATCTTCATTACATTTAAAGAGGCAGAATAGGGGGACAGTTTTGCTACGCCTCCTATCCGCCAGCGGAGTTAGTAACAGAACCGCGACAGAAGCGAGATGACATCTGTGATTGGCTAAGCCGGCAGCGTGGGACAGGAGTGTGACAGTCTGATGGCATTCACAGTTTGACAACGAAACAGATCCTTTGCTCATCAAATAAGAGAGAAATGTCCCACACTTCAACCTACCGAGAGCCTTACCGTCTCTTCATCACACTTCCACCTGAAAAACATCCTCTGTTCCCTTCATCAGTGTCTGACAAGAAAAAAATGTTTGTTAGAGAATAAGATCCTTTTTGTAACCAGAATCACAAGTCTGGTTCAAGGAGAAGTCTCTCTCTGAAACAGTGTAACAATGTAACAGCTACATTGTCAAGATCAGTTTAAAAATTGCCTGCTGGCAGTTTCTGTAGGTTAACTACTACAAATAGATTCTTCACTCATCATAGAAAAGAGGAATGTCCCACACATCAAGCCCTCAATGCAACATTACAGGACCAGCCAACAGTAATGTGGTTACTGCTAGTGTCTTTAGCTTCTTATATGAGAAAGAAATACCGCGTCCATAGGTGGAAAAGCCTCTGTCATCCTGTCTGTCCTACCGACTCTTCATCACATTTCTGGCTGAAAGACAGCGCCCGTCCCCGGCTGCAGACCGGGGCAGTCCTGCAGTTGAACTGCGGTGATTATGTGACCCCGCAGGTGGGGGTCAGAGAGGGTCTGCAATTTACTGATAACAATTTACTGGTATTTATGTAATTATGTCATTTAGAGCAAAAGATTCAATTTTGTAATTGTCCAGGATGCATGGTGGGTCAGGATCTCAACCACAACCCATTATAAATGCATCCATAGGATTATAAACAGTCGCCTGACACCTTTTTAGATTAAGGTGGAAAGAAGCTGGAAGAAAAACACACAGATGTCAACGTCATGATGTGTACCGTCGCACCTCTTCTGGCTCCGCAGTGCCGCCACTGAAACGGTGAGCCGGCGCTGCGGCGATAATGCAGCGTCTCTATGTGAAAAGGGCTAGTGACCTTATAGAAACACACCAGCTTCATTCATGACAGCCGCATGTGGCGGAGGCATGTGGCAGACCCTGATGAGTTAATAATTCACACTCTTACAGGGCACTTGCTGCTTCAAAGGGATTTCAACACTCAAATCTATTTTACAATCCGCAGCACTGCATGTATCTGGGTCTCCATTTACATATCTGCATAATGAACAGACTATCCTGTCTAATTAAATCCTCGGAGAATCCTGAGGAGTGTTATGACTGTTCTTGTTATCAAAGAAATTCCTCACCCCCCCAAAATAAAGGCTTTGCTGATTCAGATAATGGGCTAGGAAAGAAAGGAGCTTCATCCTGTCCAGCCCGGGGCTAACAGTGGTAATGTTCACCCAAAGCAAGACGCAGAGAGATGCAAGAGAGTCCAAATGTGACTACAGGTAACTGGAGAGAGCAGCCAGTCAGGTGTGCATCTCCAGGCCCAGCAGCCCCTCACACGGGTAGGGAAACCGCTAGATATTCATGGCTGTGACCTGAGGGGATCTCCTTAATCAGACAGAAACTTTACATCAATATGCAAAAAACTAAATCTCCCCCTCTGAGCTGTCTTTTCACTTTCATCTCAACGTTAACAAATGTGCATAATCACTGCATGAAAATGTTATGAAACTCAACTACAGCACTGAACAAATGTACAGCGTACCACAGAGCATGAAACTACCGATCGCATTTAAGGAATGCATTCAAACATCTTGGAGTGATCTTCCACACTAGTGATCCTGCAGTAGTGGCCTCAGATGAGGCTATATTTAATGTCTGCTATCTTGGGGTGTTGTATAGGATGGTGGTGGTATCAAGTAGGAGGGGCGACTGGTATCAGATTCTAGGCCCGTCATTTATCCCTTCACTCTGGGTTTGCACCACCAGCATATTGTCCCTAATCTCGGTGCATCTGTTGGCTCACAAAGCCCCATTAAACAGCCAGAGCACTCTGATAAGGTTACTGACTTAATGCTTAGTGACTTAATTAAATTGAGTATTTAATCTGGCCATGGGAGCAGAGGAGCCCTCGACCCCTGCTGGGCATTCAAATGTCGTGTCTTGGCTGCCCTTCCAAATAACTTGTTCTCTGATCCCCTTTAGGGTGATTGAGCTCTTCGAGACAAGGCAAGATAAAAACTGGTTGCAGTGAATGTTCACTTCATAGATTTCCTGCCAGCTGTCTTCCCCTGTTGGTTACAATCCATACAAATCATTAAGAAAATGGAATGAATTGAGATTCAAAACTAAGGTGTAGAGGCTGGAGAATGCTTCAAAAGTGGAACACACGTCGGCACAGATTCTCTTCTGACCTTGTGTTCATAGCGGTTACAGATGTCCTCACTTGAAGGCAGGGAAACACGGTCACACCATTGAGAGGGACAAGACTCTGCTAAAACGGAATATTCTGCATACTTTCAGGCTCTCCTTGAAAGCATTCATGCTGTCGCACTTGGTTTGTACACACAAAAGATCACAGTGGTAGTTAAGTGAGGAAAAAAGATAAGAGCTTGACCTAAACTCTTTCATTCTTCTTCATTTTATTTAACTCCCTAATATCAGCTCCAGCACCAAAGACCAAGAATCAACTCTAGGAAGCATACTGATGCTTAAACATTTCAACATGACACAGTATGACAGTTTCTGTCATTTCCCAAAGCCAACATTCCCACATGAACACCCATTTCACTCTATGAATGGTCAGCTGTAGAGAGGTTTGAGGTTCTCCCAGAAGCAAACACTTTGTAACATCTGTCGCCAAGGGGCTCTCTTTTAGGCCTGCACGATATGAGCAAAATGTGCAATGACACCCTTCAATATTGCGATGACGATATGACTATTCTGCATTAATAGATTCCCTGCTTTGAGGTCCTCTTAAACACTTATTAGCTGATGACAATTAAATTTAAAAATATTGAACAAAACCCTTCTAACATTAATTTACACTTGTTACTTGACTGCTGCTCGATGTTTGCGCTCTAGACTGACTGGCCTTAAATTGCTCGTGCAGCTCTTTATGGTGGTGCAGCAGGTGGTGATGGAGGTTGGTGGTGTTACCTCTGGACGTTGCTACAACTGTTCTGCAGGTCCTGCACAGTACCTGAGTCTGTAAACTGTCTTCTGGCTTGAGTCCAAAGTATCTCCAAACCGCGGAGCTGCTGTTTCTTTTTGCCACAAGTGTTTCGTCGGCATTTTCACCGCTCTGCTCTCCTGCCTCCGCCATCCTGTTTACTCTGGCTACTAATTCTCATGCAGGAACGTGAGCAGAGCTGGGCCTCATCTGATTGGCTAAACGGTGTGCATGTATGGCCCATGTGTCCAGGGCCGCATCTGATTGGCCAAATGTCAGCACGCTGAGTGTGAAAGCATGGCGGATCGCGCTCACACCAGTTTTTGCGATGGGTTTATCGCACACGTTCACATCGTGATGACGATGAAAATACGATTCATCGTGCAGGCCTACTCTCTATTACCAATTTTCCACCAAAATTAGTGGGTCTACAAAGGTTTTACACCCATGCACCCGCTAAAAATCGGCTTTTGTCCCAATCCCCCTTCCAGCAGGTAAGGAAGCCCCCGTGTGGGATTTTTATCCGAAGTGTTATGTTGTACGTCACTGACGTCACGTTTCACATCATCATTGTGTCACAACCCCCGCAAAATGACTCGTTTCACTATCATGATTTGAGCCATTGGGTCCAATAACATTTGGAAAGTCGGCATTAGTTCTTTTCATAGCCAGGAAGTCGAGCTTTTTTGGCTTCAAAACACCACTGAGCAGCTTTCATAGGGGCTCCAGCTGCAAGACTATGTCCGCTAATAAACCCTCCTTGAATACACGCATCCCAACTTCCTTCCTTATGTATGCGCCACCACGAGATGTTGATAACGCGTCATCACTTTGTGGGGCGGAATTTAGCGCTTTCACCCAGGTCTTAGGTTTAGATCAAAGCCGAGCCGAGGTGACAGAAACCTGTCTACTGCAGAGTCAGCTGACTCGGGTGGAAAAGTTTACACATTCCCATTGCACACAAAAGCCTGAACTTAGCAGGTTTAAAGTGGCATTTTTGACAAGTGGAAAAGGGGTATATGAAAACAAAGGGTGTTTCTGGAGTGGAGGGCCAGGTGGAGCAGGGGGCACTGCTCAGCTGCTCAGAGCCAGCAGAAGACTCTGGATTAGAGCCAGACCCTCTGGAGAATAAACACCTGGAGTCACTTCAGATTCTGCTCGGATCCAGTGCAAATAAAACACAGTATAAATACCAAAAATAAATAACACAAAGCTTTTCTTAGTCTTATTTTTAAGTGCAAACCATAATCAAAGTAGTACTATCTCAATACTTAAAGTGTAAACAGAGACTACCCAAATTTCTCTTCAAGCATGATACAGAGCTGAGAGTAGTCTCCAACTCCACTGCCCAGCCTTAAATATGGCCATGGTGTCTGACGACAATAGAAGCATGTCTACGTCAGGGTTTCCGCTAGAAAAAGTTGGCACCGGACAACGTGACCGGCAGGTTTTCAATTTACCGGACAAATGTTTGAAATTCCGAATCTCAAATACCTATCTGAATTTATTGAGCTTAAAATGATGAATGATATGCAGGATATATGAGAATGATATCAAAGCATGTCAATTTATAATCCTTTTATTGAAAAGTAGAGGCTGTATCAAATAAAAGGAGTGCCGTCAATTGAGTCACGTGCCTAACTTCTAATATAAATATTGCCCAATGTGCTCTTTTAACATGAACCTAAAGAAACTGAAGGCCTGTTCTCAGATAAAAACTATTGCAAACAAAAAACACATCTGGACTGGCAGTTTAATAATGCGGTGTGCTGCCAACTTGAAATTTAAAAAAAAGGCTGTTCGCTATATGCTTTTGAAATATATATGCTATAAAAACTCTAAACAAAATCCCTTGACATGTTTTAGGCTTTTATTTTTTATTTTTTTCCTTTTTACGCATTTTCGCTGCAGCGAAGTGTGCAGCAGCAGAATTACAATCAAAAGTGTGCCGTGTTTCTCAGCCTTGTCACCGTGTTCTCCCCCAGACGACTTGGCTGTGCTGTTCTGATGCGGCTCTGCAGAGAGGAACCTCTCTGCTGCACCCTGCAGACGGGATCACGCAGGCTGTCTTGGCCAGTTTAGCACACTCGGGGTAGAATTCGCTGAAATCTCTGATGAGAACATCTCAGGCTGTTGAGAAGTTCAAGCCTCCATAACCGCAGAGCGCTGGCGTCTCGTTGCGCACAAGTGGCATGGATGATCGGGCTGTAGCTGCAGCCGACTCCTCCTCACTTGTCATTTCTTTGCCAAAATGACCAATAATGGTTTGGCTGATTCAGCATACTGCCGAAGCTCTGAACCGACGGAGTGATAATTCATCAGAAAATTAATTGTGCTTGAAGCGAATATTTTCACCGGACATTTTGACCGGCGGGGTTAAAAAATACCGGACTTTGGCAGATTTTACCAGTCAAAGTCCGGTAATTAACGGAAACCCAGGTCTACGTTTTCTTGCAGCAGTTGAGACTTTTGGACACTAACCATGTCTCCTACAGTTGAAAAGACAGGCTCACTTGGAACGGAGGTAGCAAGGATGGAGAGGTATGCTAACTTTAGAGAGGTTGGGGACCACTGTGTGAGTAAAATGGCCATCTGACGGGATGGTGTCCTCGGTTCTAATGTGTGGAGGAGTTGCTGAATTTCCACCACGGAAAATGGCCTCATATCAGCTGCAATGAAAACAGCTGTCTCCTGTTACTGCACTAGCAGTCGACTGTGGAAGCTGAGATGCAAAGGTGTTTGTCAGTGTTGTCTGGCCTTTCAGTGTTTCCTTCAGAGGCGTGGTTGATTTGAATAGAAAGCTGTGGAGGTGTCTGCACAGTGCTCGTGTTAGCAGTGCTGTACAGCACGATTTTCTTGCAATGTTTACATATTGTTCATGTCTCGTTTGTCACTCTGTCATTATTTTCATTATTTCCACCGGGTACCCATAATGCTGCCACACAAACATTCACCAGAGGCTGGGGAATCGTCTATGCTAATTTCACGTTCAACGGCAGATCGGCTCATGCTGGCTGCTGCTCTCTTTGTTTTGTACCGATATCGCGAGACAACTTTTCATCTCGACGAGATACATCGTCATGTTTAATGATAATTCTGACACATATTGCAATTGCGATAAGATTTATTATTATGATGGTTATCACCTCTGGCAAGGAGTTTACCTTTACACCCGTGCCCGTTTGTTGGCTGGTTTGTCAGCAGGGTTACACAAAAACTATAAAACAGCCTTCCATGAAACTTGGATGGAGGATGGGTCTTGGCCCAGAATGGACCCCGTTAGCTTTCAGTGCTTAAACCGGATAAAGGGACGGAGAGTGGGATTTTTCCCCTTTCTTTAACATTGTGAGATAGATGGGGTGTTTCTCAACATTTTTCGTGAATTCCTCAGGGATTAATGCATGGATCTTGATGAAAAAAAACAGGCAATTTTGGTGACTGGTGTCTATTACTCCTTTTCCACTGGTCAAAAATCAAACTTAAACCTGCTAAGATCACCCCTATTATGCAGGTTTTTAAATGTGGGTACCCCCTTTCCCACTGCCAAGCAACGACTTCATCTATGTGTGGTTTTTCTTGTGTGTTGCGATGACGAATATGCTGGAAAAACAGGGAAAAGCATTTACAAGCCAGTGTCCTTAACTTCAACGCGCATGCCTGAAGAGGGTGTTGCTCTTCCATCACAGCCAATAGGAGCTGGAGCCAATAAACACCCAGGACAACTGCAGAGTCACCTGACACGGCAGGGAATGAAGACTGCAGCCATTCACAGTAAAGACAAAAGCCAGATGTTGACAGGTTTTTTGGTGGTTGTTTGTCCAGTCTGAAAGGGGTACAGGGCAGATCGAGCTTTTGCCATCCAGGCTGACAAACTCTGGAATGATTTACCTGCTGAGATTAGCTAGCTAAATCTCTCACCGCTTTTAAATCTCTTCTTTAAACATTCTTAAAATTCAATAAAAAATGACCTCTGTGCGAGTTATATTCTACTTTACTGAATTCATTTCTGTTCAGTGCAGTGACAGCTCTGTCCTGGCTGTGCAATGCTCACAGACACTTCATCAAGCTGGTGAGCTGGTGCCATCACCGTGGCCAGGCCACAGACAGCTGCAGTTTATTAACCTCAGTCCATCCTTGACATCGCCCCACCTGTTCATTCACAAAAACTAATCATCCTCTCATCTCAGACAACATCTGCCCTGCACCCTCACTTTCGCGTAAAGTCTGCATGTTTCACGTAAAGTTTGCATTAAGGCCATTTGTTTGGTTGGAAACAGAGTAATGATGAAGGCTTCGACACCACATGCTCCCTGCAGTCCCTCCAGCTGCTAGACACACGAAACAGGAACAGTCAACACCCAACCCCCCTTCGCCTTCTGACCCTCGGCACCTTGACTGTGACAGAATTTGTGAAGTGAGTCTTGTTTGTTTGAAGAAACAGAAACTGGATCTGAAATGATGCCATCATTGTTCTCTAAATGCCAGTGAGGTGGGGGTTTGTCCCTCTGCAGGTTTCCAAACTGAAATGACTGAAATGACAAATAGTCACCCTCACTTATCAGGTGCCTTTTTAAAAAAACTCCAATCTGCGGTCACCACGGGTCAAGCCTTTTAAAAGGTCAATGTGATCATCATAATGACGGCATTGATACACTGGGCCAAAGGTCATTTTACAAGTCAAGATAGGTCAGGGTCCTGGTGTCCCACTTAATCCAGGTACAAGTATAGGAATGTGCTGCCTACGAGTTGTGCTAATAAACATTCACTTCAGGAACTGAAAATGATTCCATGAACTCCACTTAAACATCCTCTCTAATTGCATTCCCTCATTATCTGACATGAACCACAACTTCCATTTAAGGAAGCAATAAACAGCGTATCCCTCTTACCAAATTTCTACATGTATTTTTAAAAATATTAGCAAAATCGCAACATGCACAAAAAGGTCTGATTTTAGAGGGTTTAAGTGGGATTTCTGACCAGTGGAAAAGGAGTCGTAGACACCAGCCACCAAACTTGCCTGATTTTTTTCATCAAGATCCATGCAATAATTCTGGGCCGAGACCCATCCTCCATCCAAGTTTCATGGAAAGCTGGTTTACAGTTTTTGTGTAATACTGCTGACAAACCAACTAACAAACAAACGGACACACAAACGGGCACAGCTGAAAACGTAAGCTCCTCGCCAGAAGTGATAACCATTCATGCTCAAATCAGAAATCTTAATGCAATTGCAATATGGGTCAGAATTATTCTTTTTTTCTATCGTTCAGCCCTAATGTAAGTATAAAAATATAAAAGGCATAAAGTGTTGTTTTTGATCAAAAGAAACAAAAGTAAAAGTGAAAAACCTGAATTTGTTTTTTTTATTAAAAGAACAGAGAATCACGAGAGCTTGAACCGGAACAAGGCACAGTGTCTGGGCACATCCGAGTTTTCCCAATGCTACCGACAATCTGAAATAAATGAGCTATCATCATAATCACCATCATTGCGAGGGGATATTTCATCTCATTTCCTGGCTTATCATAAGCCCCCAATTCTGTTCTGAGGCAATGAGAGCAGACGGCTGTGGTTTAAGAAGGCACTAAACTGTGAAAGGAGACCATCACCCACCACGAGACACAACAAACCCACAAAGGGCACACGCTCTCACTGATGAACTGTCAGCTACCACATTTGTAACCAAGTCTGTATGATAATAATACAATTAACACATAATACACAATGAAATGTTGCACACGTCACTGTGGTAAGAAAATAACAAGAGCACCTGTATCTGACCTTTATCTTAGACACAGGGCAAATCTCTCCTGGTCATTTCTCATTGCTTACACTCATTTGCAATCTAAGCAGTCAACTGTTCATAAAAGTGCCATTTTTGAGTGTAAAATTAAAAAGTAAAGTTTTAATGGTAAAATAGTCACATCTGACAGGAATACAGTATTCAACTCCGATGAGTCCTGCAAATGAAAAATATGTTTTAAGCTGTAATGAAGTTATCTGAGGCACTGTCTTGTAAAATGCACATGTAAAAAGATCAATAATGCGCAATTATGTTTTTATTATGTATAGACAAAAACACATAGCTGCTCAACTAAATAAATTGCGAGACAGCTTTTTGAGTTGTTAGCCTTGTCTGGCAAATTCGGCACATATGAGATACAGAATTAAAGGAGCACTCTCATTAGCGCCTAATGCAACTATTTTGTCGTAGAATCCAACTGGTTTGATCGACAGAGAATGTCAAGTAAATGAAAGTATACTGGGGGAAAGTGCACAGTTGGAAATCTCCCCGACTCAAACTGGCATGCTTTCTAATGAGCGTGCTGTGCCTCTGGCTTCATTCACACTGATCATTTTGACACATAATCAACACGAGCGCGTTTTCAAAACTTTGTTTCATCGCTTCGCATTTGGATCCCGTTAAATGGCGCTCACACCTCCAGGAGAATCGTGAAGACGGTGCCTGGGAGCGACGACGCCTCGAACATGTGTATTGGATACGTTAGCGAACGCAGGGAAGGTACTACGCAGGTATTCCATTGGGCTAACGTGGCTAATATAGTTTTATTAAGCAAAAGCCTGAATTAAAAAGTGAGCGCTAAGTTTTAAGCGAAAAGCTGTTAACGTTACGAGTTCATGGATGTTCCTATTCACCACCCAGAAGCGCGCTCATTCACAGGCAACACGAGGAACAGACGGGACAGTCGGCATTCTCACTGAGATCAGTGGGAACAGGACTTGTGTTCCAAAGCCGGGCTAGCCTAGCACTCACCTCGTCTGCGTCCAACTCTTCAGTCACTTCTCGACACGGCGACGCTACTTCTCTCTGGTTTCATGAGCAGAGGAGCCGGCTCGTCCTCAGCCGGTGCAGTCAGGCGCACAGATGAGGTTAACGTTACTTCTCGAGGTTACGAGATCACAAATTCCATTGTCGTTCAGTCCCGACTTGCAAATTTCCTCTCGGGCATCCAACTTTCTCCACTTTACACACCTAGCACGCCTCCGTTTAAGAAAACAAATCAGAGCAGTTCCTCCATGCAGAGAAAAGTGAGGCTCTGCTCGGCTCGGCTCGGCTCGGCTCGTTCCTGTCCTCTGCTCGGGTTCACTCTGAAGCTCTCCCCCCTCACATGGAGCCGGTGAGTGGCGGTGGGAACGGGACTGAGCAGCTCCACAGGCGTAGGAAGGGGGTTGGCAAAGGGGGATATATCATGCTGCCTTCAAGTGCTCCTCGTATTTTCTGCAACCAAGATGGGCGGTAAAGTAGGCATACAGTACTAAAAAAATCTAACATGTTTCTCAGTTTTGGTTTTAATTGATTTTCGTGGACAGATGAAGAGCTGTACTCTCCAATGAAACAGTGGTGCCTTCAACATCATGATGCAAAGTTGTGTTACAGTCGTGTCAAATAAATGCAGCACTTCATCAAACACAGATTGTTCTAGTTTCAGTTTTTTCAATGGGTTGTATTAGAGCTCAGTCCAAACGTGCCACATCATGCACACTCAACACGTTTGGACTGAGCTCTAATACAACCCATTGAAAAAACTGAAACTAGAACAATCTGTGTTTGATGAAGTAGGAAGGAAAAGTATTTGTTCTCTCACATTGAACACACTGGTGTAGATATTGAACTATAATGACTATCTATCTCTGCCTAGTGTAGAGTCAGTATGAGCAGAGCAACATGTCCAACTGTCCAGAGAGAGCTGGGCTCACCAGTGTTTTACCGCTCATGTCACCAGTATACTGTATAACTGATACGTATCAGTTATATTATATACTGGTTGGTTGATACAGGTTCACTGGCTGTTCAGACTGGGGAACATGAGCATTTACAGTAATCATCACATATTTAGGCTTCCACTGTGATGTTGTTAATGTGTGATGTGATGTCCTATTTCTCCGATATTTCCCCCAGTACGTGAAGGCAGCATTAGCTGCTGGAGAAATGACTGGTGCATGGTAGACCCCTTTTGGCCAACTGGGGACATGCATCCCATACAGCAGTCAGAGTTTGGCCCCCAAAGTTTGTCACTTCACAGACCACCATCTAATGACAGCATAATTTATGAGACAGGAGTCTCACGGTCTGAGGAAAGAAGCTGCTCTGTAGCCTGCTGGTATGGCAGCAGATCCTTCTGTATCTGTTGTCAGATGGTAGCAGGGTGAACAGACTGTGGCTGGGTGGGTGTTGTCTTTTAGTATCTTTGTGCTCTGTGCAGACATCTCACTTCACTGTTGCTCTGTAGATGGTACCAGTGATGTTCTGGTGGTTTTATTCACCTGCTGTAGAGCCTTCCTGTCCTGGGCTGTGATGAACCATGCCAGTTTATGAAGTCTATGCTGTCTATTCTGTAAAAGTTGACAAGGGGTTGAAAGCTATGATATAGATACATTGATTTATTTAACATTAACATCTTTCAGGGACACCTGGGGATGCATGTCCCCAGTTCAATGACAACTAAGGTTGAGCCTCTAAACTCCATATACTGTTTAATAAGCTAATGCAAGGAGAAGTGACTGCCTTGCTATTTTCAAACAAGCACAAGCCTCTAATTATACTGTAATACAGGATGAATTAAGCATCCAATAATCATGAAGTTTGTATGTCTGGATTTGAAGCTGTGCTCTGTGATGTTGTTCAGGGTCCAGTCCTCATCTACCCTCCATCCACTCAGAGACATCACATGCATATCAATGGAGACCACACAGAGATCACAAAATCTGCTGCACACACTTGTCATCTGTAAGGAGGCTCTCCCTGCCTCTATCTTTTTGTCCTCTTGTGAAAAGAAGCCTTTTATCTCCCCTCTCTTAATTCTGAGGTAATGAGGACTGAAGCTAGATAAGCTTCACTTACTTCAAAGATCACTCTGCCCCACCCACCATGCCACTCCTTATCCCCTTCAGACCCGCATTATTTTTGTGGGAAAAAAGTGGAAAAAAACACATTTTTGGTAACTCATGTTTTTAATAGTATTTTTTCATGTACATTCCAATGGACGCCACAACAAGATGGGCGTAAAATGTCATAAAAACTTAAGAAAAATAAGGCTGAGTTTTTCCACATAGTAATCAATCAGGTATGACCTAAACATCTGGAACTGGATGTTTGCATGGTTTGAGTCTGTGTACAGTTCTGATCATGCACATGAACTTGATAGGGGTATCACAGCATGGGTACAGAACAGCAATGAGGTCATCTCCAGGAAAACCCAGAGCCTGCAAGATGATAGAGAAATTACGCAATCTGAACATGCACATGAACACAATAGATATGTATGATTGTAGATAAGATTACCTGAAAAAAAATCTGTTTTTCCTTCTGTAAACTATCGTGGAACTTCCAACGCATAACCATACTTTTTATAGTAGGCTAATGAACTGATAGCACGTTTACTTGGAATGGAACTGGAACTTGAACTTGAGAAGACATCAGCTTGTGGATGTCGCAAAAGATGTGTGTCTTTCCTGTACAGTATGGCATCTTGCATCTGGTAGTCTCTTTCTTTTTATCATAATTTGGCATGTGGTCAACCATGTCATACTGCACTTCAGATAGAGGCCTTACATCGTGGACTGGTCTGTGAGCTGGTCTGTGGGGGACACGCTGTGGTTCTGGAGATATACTGGGTCTTCCACGTTTTGTTGCCACTGTTTTATGGACTCTCACCAGACACTGTTCCACATTCATCTTGAAATGGAGGAAAAGCTGGATGTCTTTGGACTGGATATTGGCCCTCTTGGCGTCCAGCCTATACTCCAACCAGCTGTTGACCACAGCCATGTCAAAAGCATGTGTGATCATTCTCAGGATCCACTTTCTTGACCGAATTTCTGTACGGTACAGACTGACAACTTAATCAAGCAGGTCAACGCTGCCCATTGTACAGCTTAACCACCTCTGGACGGGACATCATCAAAAATTGGGGCTTCTTTTTGTCCCACCACTGCACTTCATCCATTCTGCCAACACCAATGAAGTTGGAGGCCATGACAACTGGTCTGTCATACTATTTGACCAGCGCCACCTTACCATCACGGCTTACAACTTCATCACAGCTTCCTTGAGGCTTTTTGGCCATCTCTTTGTCAGAGGAGAGGAGGCCTGGCAAAACGAGAGACCCTTGCTGTCCCAGCGGCATGAATTTCCTCTCAGCCAGCAGCTCCAGAATATTGTACATTGTGAAATAATTGTCAAAATACAACTTGTGGTTGGCCTTGGTGATCCGCTGGCTAAGATGGTGCACCACTCCAGCTCTAGGTCCAAGCTGCTACCTGTGCTCTTGTGATAGCTCAGTGCCTTGGTGCAGCAGGAAGTCATAGGCCATGCCACTTTTCCCACACAGGAAGTATATTTTCACCCCCCATGGGTGTGGCTTGCCTTTGATGTTGTCAAGTTTCTGTTTCATGTTTTGGTTTTGTTAGGTCCCTTCCTGTTTTATTTTGTAGTCCTTGTGTGCCATGTCTTGTCCACTTCCTGTCACTGTTCTGTTTCCCTCTTGTTTGATTGCCTGCACCTGTCCTCTTGTGTCTCACCTGTGTCTTGTTCCCTTGTTTGTGTCTTGACATTTAAGTCCTGTTTTTTTGTTCAGGCCTTGTCGGTTCATTGTTTGTATGTTTGTACGTATTGCCTTGCCTTGCCTTGCATCTTGGTTTTTTGAGTTAATAAATCGCGTCGTATACCTGCAACCTCAGTCTGTCGTCCATGCATCTGGGTCCTTCTGCCACGTCACCACCTACTCCACCTGACAGATGTACTGTTTGACAGAGTTCCGCGAAATGGCACCATTTGTTCATCAACGTAAAGGTTCTCCTCTGGTGGAAGCTCCAAGCATCTACTGCATATGGCATCATAGAGAGGACGTACCTTTAAAAACACATCATTGTTGTCAGCTGGCTTCTCCAAATTGTTGACCAAATGCAAATGTGACCAGAGCTGGAAGAATCTGTCACGGGGCATTGTGCTTTGAAAAATACCAATGTCCATCCCAGCTTCCCAGTACATGGAGACTCTTGGGATTTTCATCACTCCCATAGCAAGGTGGAGACCGTTCAGGGTTCTGATCTCTCCTGGACTTGTTGGTTTGAAACTTAGTGTACCACTTTAAATAAACTGTGACACCATACTTTACCTATGAAAAGCTCACAGGTATTTTTTTTTACTGGACTTCCAAAATCCTATAAATTAATGATATGATATATGTTCAAAATAACTTCAAATATTATCACTTATAACAGTTAAAATTATACTGACAGCAAATTTGTTTGGCCAGCATGAACATAAATCTATATTTTTGATTGGAAATTGGCACTCCTCCCTCTCTGCAGTGGCTCCGCCATGCTTGTCTTGTCCAATGGGTCGTTCTGTGTCAATTCACACACCCTCCCCAGTGACACCTCTTCAAGTTGCCTAATTGTTTTTAATACAGGTACCCCTTGATGCCAAATGAAAGAATCCCAAGTTTTAGCTTCCTACCTCTAACGGTTTTGGAGATATGGCCCTTCAAAGTTTGGGTGCCACGCCCACTTTTCAGGTCTGTGAATTGCACACATAATTTGGAAGCATATTTGGACACACATATCTTTGGTTTTCAGACAGATACAGGCCTTAATGAATTGTGTTCATCAGAACGTTCAACAGTGTTGGCCATATACCAGTTGGCATCATACACACAAGCAACATACTGCCCAGGCTGATAGGAACTGGAATCCTCAGTGGTCTCATGACTAGGGGTTGATGTATACTGTCATTTCATGAAGTGTTCAAACATGACTTTGTCTTGGCCTGCTGAAAACCTTCAGAATCCACCATGTTGGGTCCCATTTCAAGACATCATATGCTGCATAAATGCTCCAGAGATTCAGGGATGTAGCACACGGCATTATAAACTTGTTTCAGCTGATGTAGAAATAATTCAGAGGCTCCTTCCCAGTTTCATTCATACATAAACTTCATATCAAACTGAAACTGTCAGCCAATTACATTGTAACTCAAGCTTGGTGTTTTTATTGTTGTCATCCTTGGTTATGTGCATTGCCTTGTGTAGGTTTAAAACAGCTGTAATTGCATGATCATTGATACGTTAGAAAATTGTTGTGTACAGAGGGTTTTGTCACTTATAATTCTGCTTTAGTGTTAATATCTTGATGCTTTGATAATGTGGGTGTGTTTTAACAACCTTAATTATGAGTAGACAGTTAAAATCTCAGTTGACCTACCTTCTGGACTTGGAATATTTTTCGAAAATATGGGCAAATAGTTCCATATTTGATTATATGAAGGAATTGGAAAAACAAAGTGTTTCTTGGCTTAAATGTTTGATAAAGTGTGACTGTACATGGGGTTAAAAGCTCATTCCAGTCATCAAGTGCCCACATGGTCAACTGGGGGCCTGATGTAGGGGGTATTGAAGGGTCATTTTGTCCCGAAGCCATTTTTGAGACCCTCCTATTCCCACATTTAAGGTCTGAGTGTCCGTAAACTCTTTAAATACACTGTAAAGTTCCCAAATATGATGGTAAATCTGTTGCAACTCCAATAATATACACACTTTCCAAGATCTGGACCCCCAAAATATGAAAAATGTTAAAAACGATGACCCGAAGACGAAACAAAAACAGCTAACACTTGATGCTAACTTAGCCTACAGTGAGTCTGGAGCTGAACAGCCGAATTCAGACAAGAGTCCGGAGAGGCACAACGACAAATTCAAGATTCTCAGACACGGATGGAGACGTCAATGGCCGAAATTAAACAGCAGATAGACACACTAGAGGAGAGGCTGACCACTACCGAAACCAGAGTGAGTAACACCGAAGACCGGGGCCTGCGGCAAGAAAGAGCGCTAGCTTACCTGCTAAGTAAGGAGGCAAAGCTAACCGCCAGACAGGATGACCTGGAAAACAGGCTCCGCAGGAACAACATCAGAGTGTATGGAATACCAGAGGATGCAGAGGGTAAAGAGATGATTCCGTTCATAACTAATCTCTTTAAGTCATCTCTGAAACTGCAGGAAAATATGAACATTTGCTTAGAGAGGGCTCACAGGGCCATAGCGCCGAAGCCAAAGCCGACAGTGCCGCCGAGATCAATAATCGTGCGGTTTTTGGACTTTAAAGTTAAACAAACGGTGCTCCAACAAGCCTGGGCCCAGCGAGACGTGGAGTTTCAGGGGAAAATAATTTATTTTGACCAAGACTACTCCCAGGATGTCCAGAGAAAGAGAAAACAAGTGCGTGAAGTCATTAAAAAACTCAGGGAACACAACATCAGAGCTCAGTCACCTTATCCAGCACAGCTAAGGGTATTTTTGGACACTGGGGTCAAAACCTTTCCCTCTCTTTGTGAAGCCCAACCAACTCTACAGGAGCTAGGAGTGGAAGTAGACGTGGATGAACGGGACCTCCTGGAGAGAGAGCTACCACAGGACGGATGGCTGACCCAGGGCAGACAGGGGAAAAAGGGGCTGACCCTGACTCCCAAAGAAATCAAGACCATCATGAGCGGTGCAGATCATCACGGAAACAACTGAGACTCAAATTAAATCCACAAAAACCAGGAATGGAAATAGATGTGAAATAAGTGGGAAATCTTAAGGGCCCCACACACCGGGTCCGACGTCGGACGTCTGAAGCGTTAAGAGAGAGTCGGACGAGTTAGGGAGCTATTCTGTTCGGTGTGTTCAGCTGTGTCGGAGCCGCGTGGAAGCGCAAGGACGGCGTCTGATCCGACTGAACATGTTCAGTCGGACGTCTGAGTTAGGAAGCCGTCGGATACTCTGATTGGTTGTTAGCTAGCTGCTCAGTGACCATTCTGATTGGCGGTGTGCCAGCGAATCAGCGCGGCGTGTGGGAGGGGCGGCGGAAGTGTTGATGATAAACAAACCACATAAACAGAGACGGCACAGAGTTACAAACAACACTTCGCCGTTCGTTATTTTGGGGATAAACCAACGAATTTTTGGAAGCCATGGCTGTGTGGACCGAGGACTTTGAGGAGCAGCTGGCTGCCCTGGTGGAAGAGAGACCACCGTAATACGACATCACGCAAGTAATGCCGAGCTAACACTGTGTGTGCTTTGTTCTGATAAGCTACGGTCCGCACTCCATTCCGTCATTTCCTGTTTTTATGTTTTGGGTTACTGGCACGAGACTAGCGCCACCCGATGTTTAGGAGACTTATTGCATTTCGCGCATGCGCAGAACGTATACGCTACTGTGTAGCCGGGGCGGTGTGTTTCAGTGCAACTTTTCTACCGAACGGATCCGACGGAGTGGTCGGAGAAGGAAGTCGGATAAGGAAGACGTCGGACCTGGTGTGTGGGGGCCCTTAGAGAGACGGCTACTACACAGATCGCACCGAAAGGCTTGACAAAATCAAAATCAAGAGCTCGGGCAAGAAGATATGTAGGGGTTTTTTCTTTTTCACCTTTTCTGTTTTCTTTTCCTCCTTTTTTCCCCCTTTTTTATTTTTAATTTTTTTACTGGCTGATTTGGGCACTCAATGCAGCAGAGTTTGGACATTGCGAGGACTGCTGCTCACACTCTTTGTGTACCCCTCCCAGGGACACGAAGTCTTGGTCTCCCTGTCCGGACTAAGTTTACATCAGGTGTGGGTTATACATGGACTGTTAACCATATGTCTCTTTAATGAGGGTAACCCACAGTCTCATTGGAAGTTCTACCAAGTTACTGGTTGGTTTTGGAGTTTCATATGTTCTCTGTTCTACGGCAAGGTGACTCTAAGTACCAGTTTCAGTTGCAATTATACCAAGACAGTCAAGAGAGAGAGAAGTGGTGAACTATGCTATTTTTTTCTTTCCACATAGTAGAATATGACTACTTTGAAATGTATTAGTTATAATGTAAACGGACTAAATCACCGTATAAAGAGGAAAAAAATATTGGCTCAATTAAAAAGGTTGAATTGTTTGACATTTGGTGTGTAAAAAACCCCAAGACCAGAGACTACACTCACTTCTCAAGAGTCCATAAGAGTCACTCAAGAATAGATTATTTCTGTATCTCAAAACAAGAAGCCCATAGAGTGGATGAATGCCGCATTGAACCCCAAACTCTTTCGGACCATGGCCCAGTGATTATGTCGTTATGTATAGACCACAATAAAACTCAAAAACTATGGCAATTAAATGTGTCACTTTTAGGGTTGTCAAAAGTATCGATACTAAAACGTTGTATCTGGATACGATACTCATTATCAAAAGTATCGATACCCCCCCGCCGACGCCGAGCTGCCGACGCTGCGTCCTTCTCTCTCTCTGCCTTCACACACACACAGCAGCAGGCCCCTCCCCCTCACCGTGACGTGCACAGTAACAACAGAGCATGATGGCCAGTGCTGCTGCAGGAGGTCCAAACCAACCAGTTTTGGTTGAAAATGAAAGAGGGAAAAGTGTTGTTTGGAGCTATTTTGCCTTCGAGCCTGACGTGCACGGAAAGCCGAAGGACGCGGATCGGCCTGTGTGCAAACACTGCTGCAATGCGGCGGCGACCAAGTCGAGCAGCAGGCTACTTCAAACTTGGCGAAACATCTTAAGGACCGACAGCCTGGCCTTTACAGTGAATTTCAACAGGTTAGTGTCTTTCGTTTCAAACTTACCTATTACTGATGTTATCGTGGCCGGTGGCCCGCATTAATGTTGGCCGTGTTATGATTAGCCATTAGCCGCAGCTAGCAATTAAAGGCTGAGGCACGTTAATGATTATAAACAACGTAAATAAATAAATCAGGCCCGTAGTATGCCCATATTACGTTAATTGACACAGTGTCAGTATACATACGCATAGAGTTAATAAGTTTACATAAATGTTGGTGACTGAAAAGTGTTATTTTCTCTCTTGAAGTCCCAGAATGAAGCAGAGAAAAGTCGACCTGCAACCAAACAACAACACACACAGCGACTCTACCATCTGTTGATTTTTTGCACTACCTCAGACCTGAAACTTGTTATCATAGTTGCAGTTTCTTTTTGCACACCTGTTTTTTATTATAAATATTTAACCTGTGGTTCTCTTAATTTTTACATGTTGCATTTTACTTGTTAATAAAAATATTTCTGTTAAATTTGGGGGTCTTTGTTTTTATCCTTGTGGTATCGAAAATGGTATCGAGTATCGAATATTTTCCTGAGTATCGGTATCGAGTTGAAAATTTTAGTATCGTGACAACCCTAGTCACTTTTAAATAACCTGGAAGTGGTTCAAGATATAAAAAACAAATTTAAAAATTTCTTAGACACAAATGATAATAACGAAGTCTCCTCCCCGCAAAATTATATCATTGTCCTCTAATTTAAAAAAGGAACGTGAAAAAGACCAAAGGTTATTAGAAGAACGAATTAAGAAATTAGAGACAGAACACAAAAAAACTAATAAGGACACTACTTTCATAGAACTAAGTAAATTTAGACAGCAATTAAATGATTTATTAGCATACAAAGCAGAGGGGGCCTTATGCTTTACTAATCAAAAGTATTACGAACAAGGGAACAAAGCAAGTAGGCTGCTCACTTTCCAATTAAGAAAAGCACAAGCAAGCCGAACAATACAAAAGGTTACATGCCCAAATTCAAAAAATGTGGTGTCTCATCCCAAAGCAATAGCCAACGCTATTATGAACAACTTTATGACTCAACAACTTCCCCCAATAAAAAAGAAAAAATTGAGCAACTTCTCCAACAAATGAATCTTACCAAACTGAAGCAAACTGAATCTAAAGCTATAGTTGAAACTATCACTGAAGAGGAAATAAAAAACACTATTAAAAAGCTCAAAAACAACAAATCACCGGGCACAGACGGGTTTCCCGGGGAGTTCTATAAATGTTTTCAAGTTGCGTTAGTTCCCCTTCTGCATAGAGTATATAACTATGCGCTGAATGCTAGAGACCCACCTAGAACATGGGGAGAAGCAGTCATCTCAGTCATACACAAAGAAGGAAAAGATCCCACACATTGTGCCTCATATAGGCCAATAAGTTTGTTATGTAATGATGTTAAGATATTGACTGCTATAATAGCAAGAAGACTCCAGAAGATCGTCAATAAATTGATTAACCCAGATCAGACGGGCTTTATACCTGGAAGACTGGGAATAAACAATATTAGACGTACACTTAATATAATATCAACTGCTCAATCACAGTCTCACCCATCAATGCTTCTCAGTCTTGATGCCGAGAAAGCATTTGATCGGGTGGACTGGCTGTTTTTAGAGCATGTCTTAAGTAAAATGGGATTTGATGATACATTTATTGAGTGGTTCGAAGTCCTATATAAAAACCCCACTTCCAGAGTTCGTGCTAACGGTCATATCTCGGACAGTTTCCCATTAAAAAGAGGAACACGTCAAGGTTGCTGCTTATCTCCAATTTTGTTCGCCATAAGTATCGAACCTTTAGCAGAACTAATCAGAAGTAACCCATTGATTCTTGGTGTATCAGACGAGACAAAAGAGCACAAATTATCATTATATGCAGATGATGTTATTTTGTACATTAGGGATCCCAGCACGTCTATACCTGAACTATTAAAACTCTTGAAAGACTTCAATGTGGCCTCAGGCTATAAAGTCAATGAATCGAAATCTGAAGCCATGATGTTGAACGGATGCTGGCCATCAGAATTATCTGATAAGGTGAAATTTATCTGGTCACCTCAGGGATTTCGATACTTGAGAATAACTATTTCCTCGGATGCTTCTCAACTGTACAATTTGAATTATGGGAAATTAGTTGAACAGATACGAAAAGACCTGAAAAAATGGGAATTATTGCCACTGTCCTTTTTTGGTAGGATTGAGACAGTCAGAACAAACATTCTACCCAGACTGTTATATTTGTTTCTGTCTCTTCCTATTTGGATTTCAGCAACTAAATTTAAAAAGTTACAAAAAACGATTTCTTCTTTTACTTGGCAAAAAAAGAAACCCAGAATCAAATTTACACACTTGACTAGCAGTAAAGCACGCGGTGGTCTAAATGTACCAAATTTGAAACTATATTACTGGGCTGCACAATTACACGGGGCAGTAGAATGGCTAAAACAAAATGAGGAAACAACATGGCTATCTTTAGAGCAAAATTCATGTCCTGGAGTCTCACGGACAAAGACTAAAATTTCAAATATCTGGATGAAGTGCACATGCAAGGTTTTAAACTCTGTAAGAAAAAACATAAATGCACCACAGTCTATATCTAGGGCAATGAAAATTTCTGAGATAATAGATTTCAAACCTAGACATTTTGACTCAAGATTTAAAGAATGGGAAAATATGGGCCTTATTTTTATTGATGACTTATTTGATGGTGAAACCTTGAAGTCATTTAATCATTTACAGGAAATTGGTTTGATATCCACAGATTTCTACAGGTTTTTGCAATTGAGAAGCTATCTGACTTCACATAAAGAATGGCAGCCTCTTACATTTTAGATGTCTGACACTGTCATAAGAATATGGAACCACCTTTGCCGATAGGTTCTCTGTTCATGTTATTATTTTTCTACCCAGATATCAAACAGAAGAATTTAAAGCTTTTTAACAAGAAAAATTCTGTAATTGTGTTTAAGTATGTAAAGCTTGAAACATCAATAAACACATTTGTTCAAAAAAACCCCAAAGAAAATCCAGTTTTAAAGGGTTAATATCTCCAAAAATAGTCAAGCTATGCTATTTCTAAGTGCAGTGCTGATAGACAGGGCCAGAATGAGGGCACGTGGCAATTTTAAGGCCTGTATCTGTCTGAAAAAAACAAAGATATGCATGTCCAAATATGCTTCCAAATTATGTGTGCAATTCATGGACCTGAAAAGTGGGCATGGCATCCAAACTTTGAAGGGCCATATCTCCAAAACCGTTAGAGGTTGGAAGCTAAAACTTGGGATTCTTTCATTTGGCATCAGAGGGTACCTGTACAAAAAAGGCAAATTGAAGAGGTGTCAATGGGGAGGTTCTGGGCAATCATGAATTGACATGGAATGACCCCAATGTCTGTCACTCTCTCAGAACGTGCTCAAAGTCATAACATGAGTTTGATTCGATAATCAGGATCCAATCAGTAACCAGCATTGCTGACATCATTCAATTACAGAGTATTTATTGGTTTAGAGGTGATGATATCCACATATAAATACATATGAGTAAATATGGCAATTCAAATATGACAAACATTGTCCTTGATATTGCAACAGAAGTAAAATATAGTATTTATATGTACAGCATGAATTCATATTTTATATGTTTATCATGGGATATTTTTACGATTTGTCTTCACATCATAAAATTATAATAAGCTTCAGATACAGTAGGTGCTACTGCAGATATCTCTGGAGTATTTAACATTTCATGTAGCAAATACAGAGCAGAAAGACTACAGAAGTACATTAAAGAAAGCAGATATTTTCATGTGTCTACAGTGTATCTACATACATACAGACAGATGAGAAATTATGGGGGAAAAAACATATAATAACATGAAGACGATACAATGTTTGTCCTCTAAACTAGTTATATGTTTTGGCATGAACCTTTTAAGACAGTTTTACAGCTGTTTTGAAAATAAAATTATGAAGTTGTGAGATAAATCTTTTGCCTTTTTTTAAACCACTACAGCAGTCTTTTCCTGAATGTGTTGTTGGGAATCTCATATCTCAAGCACACAGTTTGTAATGTCTGCTAATCCAAAAAAAATTAAATAATTAAAAATAAGACACATGGCACAGAGCAGTTTGTCAGACTGGTAGATGTTAACTACAAACCAAACTCATTATGTTGAAGTAAACATGTATGTCACACTGTGATCCTACCCTTTCACTGAAGTTGCATAGAGCAGAAACAAGAGACAGAGGCCCCATTCACCCTGTTACAAGACACTGTACCATCAACATGACTCTAAAGCTGGTAGTTTAAGGTTAAAACATGACTTAATATTGCTTTAAACAACCACCATCGGTGTTTGACATTCACAGTCCAGGGGATTTTTAAATAAGTTTTATTCAGTTTATGTTAAATCCCGTTGCTGACTTCCTTCCACTCTCTCATTCTATCCTGGAAGTTAAGGCAGCAGGTGACCCAATGAAATGCACTTTACACTGAGTAAAACAGAGAGCTGCAGGGATGATGTCTTTTTCTAGGCTAACAAAGTTTGCATCATCCTGGTTCCCTCCACAATAACCTATTGGATTTTTCAATTGTATTTTGGATTATTGCATAAAAAAGCTCTATGGCAAACACAAGTTTATGATACATGTTTTCAGCAATCTTCACAAATCACCAACACCTTTATGATTTTTGCACGCTAAAAGAAGCTCAGTGTGGAGCATTACCTTGAGCCCAAGTACAGTATGACAATGAGAGCTACTGTGACTAAACATATGGAAAAACATTTTGAGAAGAACAACGATAAGCTCAAAGTCAAGCTAGCCAGGGCAGACAGGCTAACGTTGGCTCTGACAAGGGACCGCAGGACAGTTTTCACAAATGAAAGTTAACTTCACAACTACCTGTAACCTTATCAGTGCTGACTGGGAGATGCAGTCCAGTGTGCTGAGACGAGAGAACTAGAGATGCAAAAATGCTAACTTAACTCCAGGGCATAGGAATCATTCCTGCAGCACTTTATTACAGAAGTTTCTGGTTTGAACATTGTTTGAAATATTTTGGATAACAAAAGCACATGCAAAAGGCCAACCAAATATTAATACAAAAATATTACATATTATATCTTTACGTCTTTAGTTAGGTGTTGCTTGATTTTCCTAGACTGTGGAACTATACTGGAAATCCCTCATTTGATGATGGAGGAGAGTGTTGTCCGACATGCCAGCCGAACATCACCCATTGGTGCTTAGTTATGTTAACATCTGGTGACTGTGAAGGCCATATGATTCATATCATTGTGTCTTCATCAAAACATTCAGTTAACCCTCATGCTTTATGATATTGACAACATATAGAAGGTGTATGAATGTTTTTATAGTACCTGCTCTTACCTGCTGTTGAGTAGCTCGAAACACCCCGATGTGATATATTTTACATTTCTAGTTTGCTGTCCACCAGAGAACTTAACACAAATAACGAAACAAGACAATCAATAGAAATCCCCACCGAAATTCCCACTGTCAGAAAACTAAAGGTGAAAGAAGTTAACATATATAAAAATATTAAATATAATTATAACTTTTATTGTTTACTGGTTTAGTCACTATTAATAACCTATACCTACCTATTTTTTAAAAGGTGGACAGTACTGTCATACCCAGGAATGTTTGGGGGTCTCCCGGTCTGTGTGGATCAGTGTGTGTGTTTGTCAGCACAGGCCTGCATTCAAAGCCGGATGGCAGAGAAATGAGTTTGAAAAGTGTGAATGAACATGCCTGTCTGTCAGGAGCAACACACTGTATTCATGTCCCTGTGAGAAACACTGAGCCATTCATCCCCAAAGTTCCCAAAAACATGCGCACACACAAACACACACACACAGCTCTGGGTCTTGTCGCCTGAGAACCAACTTGTCTTTAGAGAGAAGAGAGGGGCTGGGCGGGCTGGTTGGGATGGGGGATGGAGGATGGGTGGCAGGCTGGTAGGCGATGGATAGCTGGGGGAGGTGTTGGTAGGAGTGGGTCAGAGGGCAACCTCCCCCCTCCCAGTATGTCCCAGTATGTTCATTATAACATACCCAAACACAGTGACAGGCTCTGCCATCTCAGCTCTGATGTGCTTTAATACATAACTCTCTCTCTTCTCTTCCATCACTGAAGGTTCATGGAGGATTTGGGGGGAAAAACAATGCAATGCATACAAGTCATGTACTGGTATTTACATGTGAGCTTGTCATGGTTCTCTATAGCTGAACACACTTTTACACACTAAAACAGTGACTTTATGTACAACTTTATTTTTCTTTTGAACAAATGTGTTTATTGATGTTTCAAGCTTTACATACTTAAACACACTTACAGAATCTTTCTTATTACAAAGCTTTAAATTATTTTGTTTCATATCTGGGTAAAAAAAAAACACAAACAAAAAAGATAACATGAACAGGGAATCGGCAACGGTGGTTCCATAATCTTATGACAGTGTCAGAGGTCTAAAAATTAAATAGTCAGAATATTGATAATTATGTATAAGTAAGATTGAGTAGAATTACCATGGTGATAGTTACTCGTGAAATGAAGTCATTACAAAAACATAAACACACCCTTTTACTTTTGAGGATCTAGGCCTGTAGATGCCTATATAATACTTAATTGCTTAGGTGCCCTGTAGTGTTGGTCCAAAGTAAATAATTAATGGATTCCACCTCCTTTTGAATAAGGCCATGTCTAGGTTGAGCTTTGCCGTTATTTTTTCCATTGTATACACCTTCATAAGTCGCTCTTTCCATTGATCAACAGTCGGAGGTGATGGTTTACACCAGGACATAGTTATCATCTTTTTCGCCACCATTATGAGAATTTTAAGTAGGTACATTTTTTCTTTACATAAAAAATTGCAGGGAAGCACTCCAAGAACAAAGATCAGCGGGTCACTCTTTATATTAATTTGTAAGATGTTAGGAAGTTCTGCCCGTATCCCCTCCCAGTACATTTTCAGTTTAGGACAGTCCCAGAAAATGTGTGTGTGATCTCCAATTTGTCCGCATTGTCTCCAGCAAAGATTTGTCTTTGTTTTGTCAAATTTGGAGATGATAAATGGAGTTTTGAAAAAGTGGAGATTCACTTTCCATATGAATTCTTTCCATGTGGGGCTGCTAGTCAGTTTGTGCCCATTCTCACACACTACTTCCCAAGTTTGGTCTTCAATCACAACGTTCATTTCTAATTCCCACTTTTCCTTTACTCCAAGAGAGCTCCCTGTTACACATGTCTGTAGTAATTTAAATAAATGTGAAACAATTTTTTTACCATCCCCTTTCTTTATAATCTCGATGAAGAAATGCTCTAAATCAGAAGGTTGTAATGTGAGAGCCTTCCATTCTTTATGTGAAGTCAGATAGCTTCTCAATTGCAAAAACCTGTAGAAATCTGTAGATATCAAACCAAATTTTTCCCGTAAATGATTAAATGACTTCAAGGTTTCACCATCAAATAAGTCATCAATAAAAATAAGGCCCATATTTTCCCATTCTTTAAATCTTGTGTCAAAAAGTCTAGGTTTGAAATCTATTATCTTGGAAATTTTCATTGCCCTAGATATAGACTGTGGTGCACTTATTTTTTTCTTACAGAGTTTAAAACCTTGCGTGTGCACTTCATCCAGATATTTGAAATTTCATTCTTTGTCCATATCTCACTTGAGCAGAATGGTAATACTTGTAGTGAGACTCCAGGACATGAATTTTGCTCTAAAGATAGCCATGTTGTTTCCTCATTTTGTTTTAGCCATTCTACTGCCCCGTGTAATTGTGCAGCCCAGTAATATAGTTTCAAATTTGGTACATTTAGACCACCGCGTGCTTTACTGCTAGTCAAGTGTGTAAATTTGATTCTGGGTTTCTTTTTTTGCCAAATAAAAATCATTTTTTGTAACTTTTTAAATTTAGCTGCTGAAATCCAAATAGGAAGAGAGAGAAACAAATATAACAGTCTGGGTAAAATGTTTGTTCTAACTGTCTCAATCCTGCAAAAAAGGACAGCAGCAATAATTCCCATCTTTCCAGGTCTTTTCGTATCTGTTCAACTAATTTCCCATAATTCAAATTATACAGTTGAGAAGCATCCGAGGAAATAGTTATTCCCAAGTATTTTAATCCCTGAGGTGACCAGGTAAATTTCACTTTATCAGGCAATTCTAATGGCCAGCATCCGTTCAACATCATGGCTTCAGATTTCGATTCATTTACTTTATAGCCTGAGGCCACACCGAAGTCTTTCAAGAGTTTTAATAGTTCAGGTATAGACGTGCTGGGATCCCTAATGTACAATATGACATCGTCTGCATATAATGATAATTTGTGCTCTTTTGTCTTGTCTGATATACCAAGGATCGATGGGTTTCTTCTGATTAGTTCTGCTAAAGGTTCGATACTTATGGCGAACAAAATTGGAGATAAGCAGCAACCTTGACGTGTTCCTCTTTTTAATGGGAAACTGTCCGAGATATGACCGTTAGCACGAACTCTGGAAGTGGGGTTTTTATATAGGACTTCGAACCACTCAATAAATGTATCATCAAATCCCATTTTACTTAAGACATGCTCTAAAAACAGCCAGTCCACCCGATCAAATGCCTTCTCGGCATCAAGACTGAGAAGCATTGATGGGTGAGACTGTGATTGAGCAGTTGATATTATATTAAGTGTACGTCTAATATTGTTTATTCCCAGTCTTCCAGGTATAAAGCCCGTCTGATCTGGGTTAATCAATTTATTGACGATCTTCTGGAGTCTTCTTGCTATTATAGCAGTCAATATCTTAACATCATTACATAACAAACTTATTGGCCTATATGAGGCACAATGTGTGGGATCTTTTCCTTCTTTGTGTATGACTGAGATGACTGCTTCTCCCCATGTTCTAGGTGGGTCTCTAGCATTCAGCGCATAGTTATATACTCTATGCAGAAGGGGAACTAACGCAACTTGAAAACATTTATAGAACTCCCCGGGAAACCCGTCTGTGCCCGGTGATTTGTTGTTTTTGAGCTTTTTAATAGTGTTTTTTATTTCCTCTTCAGTGATAGTTTCAACTATAGCTTTAGATTCAGTTTGCTTCAGTTTGGTAAGATTCATTTGTTGGAGAAGTTGCTCAATTTTTTCTTTTTTATTGGGGGAAGTTGTTGAGTCATAAAGTTGTTCATAATAGCGTTGGCTATTGCTTTGGGATGAGACACCACATTTTTTGAATTTGGGCATGTAACCTTTTGTATCGTTCGACTTGCTTGTGCTTTTCTTAATTGGAAAGTGAGCAGCCTACTTGCTTTGTTCCCTTGTTCGTAATACTTTTGATTAGTAAAGCATAAGGCCCCCTCTGCTTTGTATGCTAATAAATCATTTAATTGCTGTCTAAATTTACTTAGTTCTATGAAAGTAGTGTCCTTATTAGTTTTTTTGTGTTCTGTCTCTAATTTCTTAATTCGTTCTTCTAATAACCTTTGGTCTTTTTCACGTTCCTTTTTTAAATTAGAGGACAATGATATAATTTTGCCCCTCAACCCTGTCCCACAGGGTGGAAGGGGAGACTTCGTTATTATCATTTGTGTCTAAGAAATTTTTAAATTAGTTTTTTATATCCTGAACCACTTCCAGGTTATTTAAAAGTGACACATTTAATCGCCATAATTTTCGAGTTTTATTTTGGTCTGTACACAACGACATAATCACTGGGCCATGGTCCGAAAGAGTCTGGGGTTCAATGCGGCATTCATCAGCTCTATGGGCTTCTTGTGTTGAGATACAGAAATAATCTATTCTTGAGTGACTCTTATGGACTCTCGAGAAATGAGTGTAGTCTCTGGTCTTGGGGTTTTTTACACGCCAGATGTCAACCAGTCCAAGTTCATCTAACATAATGCACATTGCTTTGGTTTTGGATATTTGATATTTTTGTTCAAATGGAAATTTATCCATGCATTTATTTATCACGCAATTAAAATCGCCCCCTAGTATTATTATTCCTTTTGAGTTCCCTGCTAAGAGTTGAGCCACCTCCTTAAAGAACACTGGGTCATCCTCATTGGGTGCATAGATATCCATAATTGTCACTACAAGTTCTCCAATGGAACCTATGACCATGACCCAGCAACCTTTTTTGTCTTGGAGGACCTTCTCTGGGACCAAAGCTATGGATTTATGGCAGAGAATTGTTACTCCCCTTTTCTTATGATTTTCATATGATGCGCTAAATGCCTGTCCAACACACCCCCTTTTTAACTTAGCATGTTCCTCCTCATTTAAATGGGTTTCTTGCAATAACCCTATCGAACAATTCAACCTTTTTAATTGAGCCAATATTTTTTTCCTCTTTATACGGTGATTTAGTCCGTTTACATTATAACTAATATATTTCAAAGTAGTCATATTCTACTATGTGGAAAGAAAAAGATAGCATAGTTCACCACTTCTCTCTCTCTTGACTGTCTTGGTATATTTGCAACTGAAACTGGTACTTAGAGTCACCTTGCCGTAGAACAGAGAACATATGAAACTCCAAAACCAACCAGTAACTTGGTAGAACTTCCAATGAGACCGTGGGTTACCCTCATTAAAGAGACATATGGTTAACAGTCCATGTATAACCCACACCTGAGGTCAACCTAGTCCAGACAGGGAGATCAAGCTCCCTGGAAGGGGTACACAAAGTGTGTGAGCAGCAGTCCTCGCAATGTCCAAACTCTGCTGCATTGGGTGCCCAGATCAGTCAGTAATAAAATAAAAAATATAAAAAAAAAAAAAAAAATCCTCTTGCCCAAGCTCTTGATTTTGATTTTGTCAAGCCTTTCGGCGTCGATCTGTGTAGTAGCCGTCTCTCTAAGGGCCCCCACTTATTTCACGTCTATTTCCATTCCTGGTTTTTATGGATTTAATTTGAGTCTCAGTTGTTTCCGTGATGATCTGCACCGCTCATGATGGTCTTGATTTCTTTGGGAGTCAGGGTCAGCCCCTTTTTCCCCTGTCTGCCCTGGGTCAGCCATCCGTCCTGCAGTAGCTCTCTCTCCAGGAGGTCCCGTTCATCCACGTCTACTTCCACTCCTAGCTCCTGTAGAGTTGGTTGGGCTTCACAAAGAGAGGGAAAGGTTTTGACCCCAGTGTCCAAAAATACCCTTAGCTGTGCTGGATAAGGTGACTGAGCTCTGATGTTGTGTTCCCTGAGTTTTTTAATGACTTCACGCACTTGCTTTCTCTTTCTCTGGACATCCTGGGAGTAGTCTTGGTCAAAATAAATTATTTTCCCCTGAAACTCCACGTCTCGCTGGGCCCAGGCTTGTTGGAGCACCGTTTGTTTAACTTTAAAGTCCAAAAACCGCACGATTATTGATCTCGGCGGCACTGTCGGCTTTGGCTTCGGCGCTATGGCCCTGTGAGCCCTCTCTAAGCAAATGTTCATATTTTCCTGCAGTTTCAGAGATGACTTAAAGAGATTAGTTATGAACGGAATCATCTCTTTACCCTCTGCATCCTCTGGTATTCCATACACTCTGATGTTGTTCCTGCGGAGCCTGTTTTCCAGGTCATCCTGTCTGGCGGTTAGCTTTGCCTCCTTACTTAGCAGGTAAGCTAGCGCTCTTTCTTGCCGCAGGCCCCGGTCTTCGGTGTTACTCACTCTGGTTTCGGTAGTGGTCAGCCTCTCCTCTAGTGTGTCTATCTGCTGTTTAATTTCGGCCATTGACGTCTCCATCCGTGTCTGAGAATCTTGAATTTGTCGTTGTGCCTCTCCGGACTCTTGTCTGAATTTCTGTAGCTCTTTTAGCATTAGCTGTTCGGCTCCGGACTCACTGTTGGCTAAGTTAGCATCAAGTGTTAACTGTTTTTGTTTCGTCTTCGGGTCATCGTTTCTCCCGGCTCTGGTGTCCATTTTAGTCTGTTTTTGACTTGAGCTCATTTTCGTGGTCACTTTAAAGTTGTACGTGGGATATAGATGTTTTTCAGTCTATTTTAAACTGAAATCGGGCAGAGCATTCTGTTTAGGCGTCTGACTCGGGCATGGCCGGAACCGGAAGTCCTATGTACGACTTTATAAAAATAAGTTCAATGTAAATTGAAAGTTTTTTCTATCATCCAGGTATTGGACCCCCAGTTTGCAGCAGGGTATCTTCAAAAGTGTGAACGAAGTTTAGTGGAACCATCTGGTGATCTGGTGTGGACAGAACAGCTTGAAGCTCAATGTTGTAAAGACAGTGGAGATGGTAGTGGAGCCCACCCACTCCACGGGCACCATCATCACTCAGGACCCAAGTGACAGCTGACTCATATCAGGAGATACTTGTGTTATCACTATTGTTGTATTAAGGAAAAGTGGTGTTGAGCCATCCCTACTAATTATTGTTACATATGTGATACTGAAAAAATGCACGTGTGGCACTACAGTAGGTGTAAAGAAAGGTAACAAGGCATATAAACAAGGGAACCTTATTGATGAGTTGTTTAACAGCTTTGCACTACATGGGACCCATTTGGTTTTAGTTACATGGGTGCCACATAGGGAGCCCATGTGGGCTGGCTACATTGGCCCCATAAAGTATATATGTAGGCCAGGTGAGTCTGGGCTGGATCTCAGAAACATGGACATGGGACCTATATGGAATATAAGTGGGCTAACTGGGCATGGTATGGGACCGGGAAACAGTACATGGGACCCATTTGGTTTTAGTTACATGGATGCCACATGGGGTGCCCATGTGGGCTGACTAAAAGGAACCCATAAAGTATATCTGTGGGCTTAGTGAGTCTGGGCTGGAACTGGCTAACATGGACGTGTTGTGTGTTGGATGTCTGGATGTACAGGGTGATGATTAATTTCCCTTTACAGGGATTAATAAAGTAAACCAACCAACCAACATGGGCCCTATAAGGAATATAAGTGGGCTAAGTGGGCATGTTATGAAAGTAATTTCATTCATGTTTACCTGTGTTTACAGGTTGGTGAGTTGCCAGCATCCACTGTAGATCCCTGACAAGTGCAGACAAAGTCCACCGTGGTTAATGGGAGCAGGGTAGAGACCTGAGCAGCAGCATCAGCTGGGATGAACTGTCCTAAGGTAAATGTAATTAATTAAATTACTGGCTCAAAAATATACTTGATAAGACTTGATACTTGATATTATAAGAACTTTAAAAAAAAAAAAGAGAAACACTGACTAAATAAACTTTTTTAAAAATAAAATAAAATAAATTACCACCCCTGACTTTGTTATGTTTAAATTAATTATTATTATTATTATTATTATTATTATTATTATTATTGTTGTTGCTGCTGTTGTTGTTTTTATTGTTGTTATTATTATTATTATTTTGTGTGTGTGTGTGTGTGTGTTCATTTATTTTGAAAAGATAAAAAATAAAAATAAAAAAGAATGTGTGCTTTCAGCCACCTGGGGACGGTTTCACTCCACTGTAACCGTCCACTTCACCAAGTAGTCCTACATCAAATTCAGTTCGTGATGGTTAAATTTCATATGCTCATGCCTAATACCAACAAGTTATAATTTAATCATAACCGTCATACGAGTTGCAAATATTCGGAATTTACAGATTAGACGGAGGAGTTAAGCGGGTTCTCTGCGGATGGTTTGAAAACCAGCTCCCTGGCATAACCATTTGGCGCTCAGACTGCTCCTCGTCTCCTTTCCTCTGTTGCGGCTTAATTAAGGTAAGACTAATGATTTGTCAACACAAGTGGATATTTCCAGTTTGTTTTATATGTGCAGAATGTAGTTTACGAAACCTTGGAGGGAATAAACACGCTTAGCACGGCTTCGCTAGCTAGCAAAACATGCTTGGGCAGGCTAGGTGCACCTCCAGGTAGACGGAATAGAAACCGAAAGCAGCTAAGTTACAAGCCAATTTAGCCGATGTTGCCTCTCATGTTGACTTTTTCTGACCATGGGGTAGCATAAAAACATGTCAAATCAGAAAGCATTGCCAGTAAATAAGTAACACTGTGGCTTGGTTGCTATCAAATTATCTGTTCTTATTGCTATCAAGCATATTGCCATAGTTGTATAATGTGTCTTAAATATGGAGAGTATACAATTGTCTGTCAGAACTAACAGAACACAAGTAAGTGGATGAGGTGTGTATGAGAGATGAAGAGAGAGATAGCCGTTGTGTATAGTGCTCAGTATATTAGTTCAGTGAATTTATATATATATATATATATATATATATATATATATATATATATATATATATATATATATATATATATATATATATATATATATATATATATATATATGGAGGGTTCTGTGATTCACATTCATTTTACCGGATGTTGTGTTGTTGATTTGGTGCGTGACTTCCTGTCTGCTATGTGCTAAATTCGGCTTACTGCTACGTTGTGGCTCCGATCCTCTGAAAATAGAAGTCCGTACCTCCTCCGGAGGGCTCTGGACTGCCGGAGCTGGAACGGAGCGGATACGCAGCGCAGCGACCTGGCGGAAGTTAACACAGAGACTAAAGTGAAACCATCAGCTCTGCTGCCGTGGCCGAGCTGTAACGCAGCGACCTGGTGGAAGTTAACACAGAGACTAAAGTGAAACCATCAGCTCTGCTGCCGTGGCCGAGCTGTAACGCAGCGACCTGGTGGAAGTTAACACAGAGACTAAAGTGAAACCATCAGCTCTGCTGCCGTGGCCGAGCTGTAACGCAGCGACCTGGTGGAAGTTAACACAGAGACTAAAGTGAAACCATCAGCTCTGCTGCCGTGGCCGAGCTGTAACGCAGCGACCTGCTGGAAGTTAACACAGAGACTAAAGTGAAACCATCAGCTCTGCTGCCGTGGCCGAGCTGTAACGCAGCGACCTGGTGGAAGTTAACACAGAGACTAAAGTGAAACCATCAGCTCTGCTGCCGTGGCCGAGCTGTAACGCAGCGACCTGGTGGAAGTTAACACAGAGACTAAAGTGAAACCACCATCAGCTCTGCTGCCGTGGCCGAGCTGTAACGCAGCGACCTGGTGGAAGTTAACACAGAGACTAAAGTGAAACCATCAGCTCTGCTGCCGTGGCCGAGCTGTAACGCAGCGACCTGGTGGAAGTTAACACAGAGACTAAAGTGAAACCACCATCAGCTCTGCTGCCGTGGCCGAGCTGTAACGCAGCGACCTGGTGGAAGTTAACACAGAGACTAAAGTGAAACCATCAGCTCTGCTGCCGTGGCCGAGCTGTAACGCAGCGACCTGGTGGAAGTTAACACAGAGACTAAAGTGAAACCATCAGCTCTGCTGCCGTGGCCGAGCTGTAACGCAGCGACCTGGTGGAAGTTAACACAGAGACTAAAGTGAAACCATCAGCTCTGCTGCCGTGGCCGAGCTGTAACGCAGCGACCTGGTGGAAGTTAACACAGAGACTAAAGTGAAACCATCAGCTCTGCTGCCGTGGCCGAGCTGTAACGCAGCGACCTGGTGGAAGTTAACACAGAGACTAAAGTGAAACCATCAGCTCTGCTGCCGTGGCCGAGCTGTAACGCAGCGACCTGCTGGAAGTTAACACAGAGACTAAAGTGAAACCATCAGCTCTGCTGCCGTGGCCGAGCTGTAACGCAGCGACCTGGTGGAAGTTAACACACAGAGACTAAAGTGAAACCATCAGCTCTGCTGCCGTGGCCGAGCTGTAACGCAGCGACCTGGTGGAAGTTAACACAGAGACTAAAGTGAAACCATCAGCTCTGCTGCCGTGGCCGAGCTGTAACGCAGCGACCTGGTGGAAGTTAACACAGAGACTAAAGTGAAACCATCAGCTCTGCTGCCGTGGCCGAGCTGTAACGCAGCGACCTGCTGGAAGTTAACACAGAGACTAAAGTGAAACCATCAGCTCTGCTGCCGTGGCCGAGCTGTAATGCAGCGGACACGTATCCAGTCAGTATGCCCTCGTTGAATGCTTTGGGGGAGGGATTGAATTGCTCATGCGCATCTCTTTCAGAAAATCTCTAGTCCTACTGTACTACGAAAAATGCCAAATAAATCGTTTCAACTCGATTATATCAGTTTGGTGATCGTTTGACCCAAAAATCGAAATCATGATTAAAAATCGATTAATTGCACAGCCCTAATGGTAGCTATTATCATTTTGGAATGTCAAATGCAATTATGTCACTGCTGTCACATGAATCAGATCCTTCAACAGATGCTTTAACTCTCCGTGTTAATATTGATGGACTACTGGTCTTCAGAAGCTCCAAAATGGAGTTGTGGCCTATTTTGGCCAAGATCAAAGAACTCCCAAGGTCTAATGTTGTTAGTGTTGGTCTGTATGCAGGCCCAACAAAGCCTAATTCTGTTGAGGATTACTCAAACGATTTCATTCAGGACCTGAAGGTTTTAACAAATGAGGGGTTGCATTACAATGGAAAGCATAACAATATTGCTCTGCCAGATGCCTTCATCTGTGATGCACATGCCCGTGCCTTCTTGAAATGTACCGAGTCATTCTGGTTACAATTCCTGCGAACGCTGTACAGAGCATGGGATTCGCCTGGACAATAAGGTGGTGTTTCCTGATTTGAAGGCACCACTTAGAACAGATGCACAGTTTACAGATATGATAGATGAAGAGCATCATCATGGTGTTTCACCCCTACAAGAGCTTGGCATAGGGATGGTGTCAGGCTTTGTACTTGATTACATGCATTTAGTCTGCTTAGGAAATGTTAGAAAACTTGGAAGTCTGTGGATCAAAGGACCTTTAAGGTGTCGGATTTCTGCAGCCACTATCACCAGTATCTCTAACCATTTAAAATCAATTAGAGAACATCTTCCAAGGAATTTTTCTCGAAAGCCAGTTAGTCACTTATCACTGATGGAATACGGTCAGTGGAAGGCCACTGAATTCAGGGCCTGCGGTTCTTCAAGGACGCTTACCTACACGACTGTATAAGAACTTTATGATACTGTCAGTAGCAATGAGAATTCTTCTCAGCCAAGCCTTGTGTTCTGAATACTGTGACTATGCAGACGAACTATTGAAATGTAATGTGACAAACTTTGTGAGGATATATGGATCAGAGCGCCTTGTGTATGATACCCACAGTCTTATACATCTGGCTGATGATGCAAGAAAGTTTGGTGCCTTAGACAGTGTTTCATGTTTCCCTTTTGAAAATTATCTTGGCATATTAAAGCGGCTGGTAAGAAGGTCCCAAAATCCTCTTCAACAAGTTGTAAGGCATTTAGGTGAAAAACCTATCCCCTTTGACAGTGGAACGGAAATGAGGAATAAGCCTCAACAAAAACATCTGTATGGTCCAACTGTCCAAGAGTTCCCTGCTCATGCACAATACAAGAAGTACAGACATGAGGGAAATATTATTTCATGCTCTCGAGGCAACAACTGCTTTGATGTTAAGGGCAGAGTTGCTGTTGTGAGGAATATTGTAGAGGTGTTATCAGGAGCTATGTACACTGTGTGTCAGTTTTATGAGAGACAGGGATGCTTTTACAATTACCCTATTGATTCATCTTGTGTAGGGATCAGAACAGTGACACAACTCTCTGACCAGCTTCATGGTGTGCCTGTGACTGACTTAACAAAACAACTCATACTGCTTCCTATGCAAGAGGGGTATGTGGCTTTTCCACAGTTACATGATGACTGATTAACTTTATGAACCTTGCAGCACCTCTTCAGCATGGTGGAGTTCAGAGATGAAGAATCAAGAGAAGGGAAGGCTCTAGTGGATATAATCCCATCGTGCTGGTTTACTGATGAGGAGATGACAGAGTGTTTTTGGCCATCAGGCTTAAGTCTTAATATGACTAAGGCAGTAAAGCACCAAGTCCAGCCAGATGTGTCATGGAGGACATACAGTGTACGTGTTATTGGAAATGCAGGTAAAAACTGATTTTTGGGGTGTTGGATAAGTGAAGCTGTATGAGATTTGGATAAGCCTATATTTCTTTTTTTTTTTGTCTTTCTAAGATACACGGCGTAAACTTACACGAGCTGAGGTTACATCTAACCTCCAGATGGACACTGATGTTCCAAAGAAGCGACCAAGAAGGTGATGTAAATGTACTTAAACCTGTTACTGTCCTCATTGGAATTTTATAGTTTACCTTCACAGCTCATAAAGGATGACTTTGCATATTTCAACAATTTTTATTAGTATAATGATAGTTGTAGGGTTGCAACTGTATGAAAAAAATATGACCGTTTTACAGAATTATTTTCAGTCAGGATAACTAAAAAGTTCCTGTCTGTCTTGGCTGACACATGTGACACATGATTGATAATTTCACATTTTGGACAGTGCTCTGAAATGAACCGTCAACTAACTCATTTAATAATTGTTCGATTTTTCAACTGGCCCAAGCATATATTTTTTATTTTTTTGTTTTGTTATGGTGTTAATTGCTGTAAATATGTCACAGCTGGCCAAAAGACTAATTTTCATATTTTTTGCCAGGTAGGTTGTTGCACAGTTTAATCATGAACCATAGTAAACCACATACTGTATATTATGCAGGAAATTCCTGCACACATTTCAAACTAGCCAATGTTAGTACTGGTACACACAGGAGCGCTGCATCAGACAGTCCAATTTTAATGACACTATGGTTTAATGAATAAGGTTAGATGGTTTTTTTTGCCGATGTTATAAAACACACACAGGCTGCTACAGCTGTGTAGCGCCGCATCCACTGTGCTATGGCTCAGCTGACTGGGCCTCAGATGGCGGTTAGGTCTTCCAATGTTAAACTCTTTTTATACAAAGTGCAGCCAAACACCAGGCTGAAGAGAGAGGAACAGCAGAGCATAAACATGTCTGCCCAACAGGGGTTCGCCTGCCTATCTAAGGCAAAGGTCTCTGTGATTTTGGCCACCGCCTTGGTTAAAGCATGTGTACGTGCATGGGTGACGTTCAGATGTAGCATCTTGCACAAACCCCCGTTAGAAAGGCAAAGGAAGCCTGTATGTGGAAATACGTTGCCTCCAAGATTTAGAATGTGTATTATAGAAGACAAACACACATTTCAGGACCGCTGACTTGTATCATCAGAACAGACATGTCCTATGATTTCAGTATCCTTTCATATTTAATAGAGGGGGAACAATGCCTGACCATAATATTCTCAGCTGTCAGGATGTGCTGTGTAGTTACAACATCATTTATATCTAAGCATTAAATATAATAAAGATATTTGGGCTCTGGAATGAATAGAGCGAGGAGACTAGAGAGAACAGGAAGCCACCAAAAAAAAAATACTGAAGACACAAATGCAGCTCCAAAAGATGACCACTCAGAGAGGAGAAGGAGGCAGTGACAAGAACAGCAATGTATATAGTTCAGAGAATACTGTTTTAAGTTGAAGGAGAGCGACAAAATGTAATTTCACTTTTGGAAAAATTATTTCAGGCCCTGGTGATAGGCCATTATATGCTCAAATTTTATTGTGCTTTCTTAAACTTGTATGTGTATGCCTGTAGTACTTGGACCAACAGACAATACTGACACATTTTAGGGTCCACCAAATTGTAATGTTTATGTTGACAGAGCAGCATGGTACAGCGGCTACTCGTTGTGAACCCAATTTTTATAACAACACCGAATTTGAGAGAAAAGAAAAGACGGGAGACATACTGCTACTTCTCACGGCACTCACATCACAACCACGCTCAGCTGTCTGTGTGTACTAACTCTAGCGGGGTTTTAGCCCTCACATCAGGGTCTCTATTTCTGGTCTGATAAAACTTCCCCTGAGTGCACACTTCACAATGTAGAGTTTTGTTTGTTGGACCTTTAATTTTCATGCCATCCACAACTTCTTGTAACCTCTGAATGTCATTATAGTTACAGTGCCCCAGTATCTCATGCCATGTCTGCATATCATGACAACCCTTGACTTGATCGCCACATTCATCATCATCATTTACTGTGTGCAAATAATATAGTCTATCATATACATGAATATTGAATTTGGTACCATCTTTGTGGATCAGAACGTCCTTCCCTTTCTTGAAGATCACGGTCGCTCCGCTGGCAGTAGCTGCTGTCACAGATAAGATGTCTTGTGTGAAGGATGGGATATACAGCGCCTGCCTCAGCGTTGCGTTCAGGTGTCTTCCTTTGCTGTCGATCAGACAGACTTCTGCATTGCCTCGGCGCTCTGCCACGCCAATGCACCGCGTGCCGTTCACCAACTCCACACAGTGTGTCCTGGCCTGGAACCTGTCATCAAACCTCTTAAACTTCGCAAGGTCTGTGACGATGTGCGAGGTTGCCCCACAGTCGACCATCAGGCCCCTCACGTCCACTCCTGCTACCCCCTCACTCACTCTGAAGACATACTCCATATCCTGGTCATCTGTCTCACCGGAGATCTTACGTGCATCGTCTCGATTCCGGCGCTGTTTACGTCTGCAGGTCGTGTCCCGGTGTGTGGTGCTCTTACAGTGACTGCACCATAGTTTACGCTGACAGGCTCTGGCCAGGTGTCCCTTTAGGCCGCATTTGAAGCACACCACGTCCGTTGCGGCCCTCCCTTGGGTCTCGCCCTCTGCTGCCTCACTTTCATTACGTTGTCATCCGTTGCTGCGGCGCGCATCTTCTCTGTGTCCTCGTAGCTTCCTAACTTTGTTTTAAATTCAGCGAAAGATATCGTCTCATCACGTTGTGTGACATGGATCGCGAATGGTTTGAAGGACTCTGGCAAACCTTTCAAAACCATCGCTACCAGTAGTCCGTCACTTAATGTCTCACCGGCATTTCTTAGCGCTGTGATTGCGGTCTCTGCCCGGATCACGTACTCCGTCACACTTTCACTCTCTGACTTCTGAAGTGAAGTCAGTTCAGTATAGAGGCTTATGATGCGTGGCTTTCCTTTACCTTGATAATAGTCTCTTAAAATCTGTAGGGCTTCCCGCCCGTCATCGGCGGCCTCACGCATCACCAGCGACAAACTTTTATCGTCCAAAAACTGAATAAGTTCAGCATAGGCTTCGGCATTCTTTTTCGCATCCTGTTGCAGCTCATCTGCGTCTTCAGTGGTGGGCTCTGTTAAAATAGTGTCCTTTAACCCTTGCAGACGAAGGTGGCCCAAAAATTTCGCCTCCCATAGCTCATAATTCTTTTCATCTCCATCAAACAGGAGCCGCGACCAGCGGCTACCCTGGCGGCTCGAATCTGCAGCCCGTCCACTCATGGTGCTAACAGCATGCTAATCGTCACTGGTACACCGGTGGAAACACGCTGTAAATCTGTCTCTAGGTTTCTCTGGGCCCATAACCTGTTGACAGAGCAGCATGGTACAGCGGCTACTCGTTGTGAACCCAATTTTTATAACAACACCGAATTTGAGAGAAAAGAAAAGACGGAGACATACTGCTGCTTTTCACGGCACTCACATCACAACCACGATCAGCTGCGTGCAGGAGGCCTTTTATTTTATTAACCACGCCCACCAGACAGGTGGCCTGTCAATCTTCATCACAAATGAAATCAAAATCACAAACTAAGTTTGCCCATAGAGAACAAGTAAACATTCAATAATTGCGAGCACCATTCAACAGCTTACAAACTGTATTAACTTTCCAAAATGAGACCACTCCTTCAATAATGCATAATCAATGCTTTTTTTTTTTTTTTTTTTTAAACATATGTTTATTGCACATTTTGTCAATTTACAAACGGTGAACAACATAGAACAAGGAGGCACATACAAGAAAACAACAGCAATAATAATAACAACAATAATAATGAAAATGATAATGAAGAGAAAAAATAAAAATAAAAAAAAAATAAAAAAATAAGATAAATTAAAATAAAAATATACAATACAAAATCTAAATATGTGTACTAAATCAAGCTAAAATGAAATAAATAAATAATCTTCAGTTCAACTCATCTTTCCAGCCATCTACTTCAATATCATTTTTCTCAAGGAAATTACAGAAAACATTCCAGATCTTCCAAAACTTGTCAAGCTTATTTTTCACAGTGTAGCTTATCTTCTCTAAAGCCAAATAAAAAGACATCCCTGTCAACCATTGCGAAGTACTACAAGGTGTATCCCTTTTCCATGAACAGGCTATACATCTTTTGGCTTCCAAAAAACAAATATTGAGTAAGGATTTTTCAGTTTTGGAGGTCACAAAGTTATCTGGGAAAATATTCAGTAAACATAACTTTGGTTGGAGAGGTACTTCTTTTCCAATGATTCGACTGGCCAGGTTCAATACTTTTTCCCAAAAAGAGAGAATCAGAGGACATTCCCACATGCAATGGAATAAAGAACCTTTTTGTTGCTTACATTTAATGCACGTATCTGGGATATTTGGGTTAAACAGGTGCAGCTTACTTGGAGTTATATACTGTCTGCTTATCCATTTGTATTGTAGTAATTTAGAGTTTGTATTCACAGTTTGAGTCTGAGCTGTTAAACAAGCTCTGGCCCATTCTCCCTCTGTTATATTTTCTTGCACATCGGCTCTCCATGATTCTAAAATGTTTTGTGATGACTCTTTGGATTTACTTACAAACAAATTATAAAGAAAGGACACCTGCCCCTTGGAGTCTGAAAATCTCAACGAAAAGTCTTCAAGAGCAGACAGTCGTGGAAGTATCAGCCTATTACATTGCCTACCCAGTACGAAACTTCTCAGCTGGAGATATTTAAAGAAATGTTTTGAGGGTATTGCATATGTGGCCTTAAGTTCTTCGAAAGACATGAAAGTATTATCATCTTTAAAGAGGTCAGCTATTTTAGCCACTCCTCGAGACGCCCAAATTTTAAACCCGCTGTCTGCTCTACCAGGCTGAAACTCATCATTACCAAAGATAGGAGAAAACCGTGATAACTTACAAGTCTCTCCCAAGTATTCCAAAGCACTGTGCCAAATCATTACTGTATTTTTGAGGAAAGGGTTCTTGGTCTGTTTGGTTAATTTGTTTTTGTTGGCTGAATATATATACAAATTCAAAGGAATATTAAGTGAGTGAGATTCTATTTGAACCCAAGCTGGGGGATGGCCCTCCGCAAAATAAAATATTCCTGCTCTGATTTGAGCTGCCCAGTAATACCACATAAGATTTGGTAGCTGTAATCCACCTCTATCAAATGGAAGATATAACAATGTGAGCCTAAGCCTGGGACGCCTGTTGTTCCAAATGAAGGAGGAGAAGAGCTTTTCAAGTGACCGGAAGAATGAAAGTGGGGGGGGAAGTGGAATAGATTGAAAAAGATACAAATACTTAGGTAAAATTGACATTTTCAAAACATTGACCCGCCCAATCATAGACATAGGTAATTTTGTCCACCTGTTTATGAGCTCTGTAACTCTATCTGTCAAGGGATCGTAGTTCATTGGGACAATTTTGTCAATGGTAGGAGTAATCTTCACACCCAAATACACAAAGCCTTTCAATGAAACCTGAAAAGGAGTATGAACTGGGGGGTTGAGTCTCTCATTTTCATTCATAAATAGTAGTACTGATTTGGAATTATTTATTTTGTAACCTGCAAAGACCCCAAAAGTATTCGTGAGAGAAAGTAAAGTAGGTAGAGTCTGTTTCAAGTTAGAACAAAACAAAATTACATCATCTGCATATAAGGCTATGCGATGTTCAATATCTCCTATCTTTATTCCATTCAGATTGGTGCTTTTCCGAATCGCCATAGCAAGTGGCTCAATAGCAAGGGTGAACAACAGAGGCGAAAGGGGGCAACCCTGTCTTGTCCCCCGGTGCAATTCAAAAGGTGATGAAAATAACCCATTTGTTAGAACTACAGCCTGTGGAGCAGCATATAGAAGTCGAATCCAACTAAGAAATTTCCCCCCAATACCAAACCTTTGCAGAGTCTCGAATAAATACAGCCACTCCACCCTGTCAAAGGCCTTCTCGGCATCCAAAGACAGAATGGCAGTATCCGTACAGCCAGATGTATTAAACACTATGTTAAGTACTCTACGAATATTGTGAAAGCCCTGCCTTCCCTGCACAAAGCCATTTTGGTCAGAATGAACTATTTCCGGCAAACTGAGATCTAGCCGTCTAGCCAATACTTTACAAAGAATTTTGAGATCATTATTAAGCAGTGAAATTGGCCTGTAAGATCCACAGAGAGTAGGTGTCTTCCCTGGCTTCAACAACAAAGTAATTACTGCTGTATTGAGAGAAGGAGGTAGGGATCCGCTATCTAAAGATTCACGATACATCTCTAACAGAGGTGGTATTAGTTTAGTTTTAAAAGTTTTATATATCTCGATGGGAATCCCGTCCGGTCCAGGGGTTTTCCCCCCCTTCATGCTACCTATAGCCGCCGACAATTCTTCGGCCTCTAGGTCGAGCTCTAGAGCCGCCTGAGAGTCTGTCTTTAGGGGGACAAAGTCTAATGAATCAAGAAATTCCTTTTGTTTTTGAAAAGCTAAGGTCGTATAATCCGAACAGTATAAATTCTCATAAAAGCTTGAAAAAGTCTTATTAATTTCTTTAGGGTCACTAGATAACAAGCCCTCATCTGTTTGTATTGTATTTATTGCTCTTTCAGTTTCCACCTGTTTAATACGCCATGCCAAGAGTTTACTAGCCTTCTCACCCTGTTCATAATAGGACTGCTTCAGTTTCATCAAATTTTTCGTTGCCTTATTTGTAGATAAAACATTATATTTAGCTCTTAGCTCATTAAGTTCCACAAATAAATGTTGAGAAGGATTTGCAAAGTAGTTTGTTTCAGTATCCTTTATCTTTTTTTCCAATTGTTCCATCTCCAACCTAGACTGTTTATGTTTAAAGCTTGTAAAGCTTATCATCTGGCCCCTCAAAAAGGCCTTAAAAGCCTCCCATCGTATAGCGGCTGATGTCTGATTTGTATTAATTTCAAAATAAAAATCAATTTGTGTACCAATAAACTCTATAAATTTTGGATCCCTAAGCCAAAATGCCTGTAGACGCCATCTTGGGGAGTAATTCAAAGATTGGGGCATGTTCAGAGTAAATGAAACTGCAGCATGATCCGAAATTATAATGCTATCGTACCAGGATCGCGAGACTGTAGATACCAAGGAGGCAGAGACTAAATAATAGTCAATTCTGGAAAATGTCTGACATGTACTAGAGTAACAGGAAAAAGTGAGTTGGTCAGGGTGATTCTCTCTCCAGACGTCAAATAAATTAAATTCTTTAATATACTGTAGCAGCTCTTTTCTTGTCTGATTATGAGAAGCATCAATTCCAGTAGATCTATCCATTCCAGGCTGTAGAGCACAATTAAAGTCCCCACCTATGATAAAGTTACCAGGTAAAGTAGCCAAGGACAAAAACAGGTGTCTAAAAAAGGACGGGTTATCTTCATTGGGCCCATATATATTAACCAGATTTAATCGAACTGAGAAAATTTCACACTGAATAATGAGGTATCTGCCTAATCGATCTTCATCCACACTAATAAGATGAAAAGGCACAGAGTTGTGTATCAGTGTAATTACTCCACGAGAGTGTGAACTAAAGGAAGCTGAGAATACACGACCAGGCCACCTCCTCCTCACCTTGATTACCTCTTCAGGGGTCAAGTGCGACTCCTGGATAAAAACTATTTTAGCTTTTAATTGTTTGATCCTACTCATAACCACTTTTAACTTGACAAGTTTGTTTAAACCCCTTACATTCCAAGATGTAAACTGAAGTTCAGATGACATGTTGTAATGACAATAAAATTGGCTGTAGTAAACTTGAAATGACTGAAAACTAAAGACATAATATAAAAAATAAATGAAATGAAAAATGTGTGCCCAGGAACACTATGAACATACCTGAGTGTACATCCCCAACTGAGATACACCCCTACCTCCCACAGAACACACATCCAAACCATGACGCTTAACTGATCCACCCGCGTCCGTGACGCAGCGAGGAACAGCATGCCCAACCACCGTAGTAGAGCCCCGCATGAAATAACATTAACATAAGTAAAACTACGTGTATAGCAATCAAACAGCTATTTTGCACGAATTAAACAGTGTTTAAATACACTCCCTGTGAGGTCAAAAAGTAAAGTTCAGTGACTTAAACATACCAGCCAAATAGACAGGTCTCAGATTGTCTCTAATTCCGCGGATCCCGGGTACAGTCCTTCAAACCACGCACAAAATCCTTCGCTCCCGCTGCGGTATCAAAGATGTGTCGTCTCCCTTTAATAGTCACCAAGAGTTTGGCCGGATGAATTATCCCATACCGCAGAGTCGGGATGGAGAGGGAGGCCAGCTCTTTCTTCACCGAGTCGAAGACTTTCCTCCGTCTGACCAGATCCGCGGAAACGTCGGGGAAAAACATGACTCTCTGGTTGTCGTAGAGTATTTCCCCCTTGCTCCTGGCAGCCTTCATGGCCCGAAACTTGTCCGCGTAGTTTAGGAACTTCATTATTACCACTCTGGGACGCGCACCAGAGCGGCCCCCTGCCTCAGCATCATTAACGCCGGCTCCGCCGATTCTGTGCGCCCTCTCAATCAGCACGGGTCGTGGAAAATGATGTTCACCAAGCACTTCGGGTATCCACCTTTCCAGAAAGGCACACATATCAGACCCTTCTACCTTCTCTGGGAGACCGACCAGGCGAAGATTCGAGCGGCGAGCTCGGTTTTCTAAGTCGTCCACTTTTGAGACTAGCTCTTCAATCGCCGCTTTCATGGTGCTGGTCTGAGTTTTCAAAGATGCTACATCGTCTTGATTCGTGCTGATTCTGTCCTCCGCTTCAGTAACACGTAGTGACACTGCCTTCAGGTCGCCCTGTATTCCCTTAATAGCGCTGAACAGGCCGTCAAATCTTAATGTGAATTCTTCTTTCAATTCGCTAATGGCGTTAAGAATCGGGCTGGAGCTAGCCGCCACATCTGAGTCTCCATTGCTAGCATTCGCATCAGCCCTTCCCGGGTCACCTGTAGCTTCTGCCCTAGATGATTTCTGAGTCTTTGCAGCTTGTTTCGGAGGCATTAGGGCTGGTTGTTTTAGATTCCGCACAAAAAATGTGACAATTCCCAGGTCCTACACTGGCTGTTTGATTGATTTATTCTATGAATTTTCACGGGAGCTCCGACACACGCGTGTTCAGCACAGCGCCATAACCGGAAGTCCCGCATAATCAATGCTAATATTGTCCCTGTGTATTTACCAAGACATTGCTATGTTTAAGTAACTTGTAAATAACCTTTACGTGTTCAATTTTTGTATTGTTTGCTAAAGTGTCTTTTACCTGAATATAGGCCATCCAGAAGAGTCCAAGTTCTTTCAAGTGAGGACGAAGCAGAGTCTTGTGATGAGGACAAAGTGCCACCTTCTCCTCCCCCTGAACTTGGCAGACCAGCAATAGGATATAAGCCTAATATCACCTTGAGAGGGATTGGCTCCAGTGTGGCCCAGAGTGTTCAAAGCCCCAGCTCGACCCCGAGCGTTCGAAGCCCCAGCTTGACCCCGAGTGTTCGAAGCCCCAGCTCGACCCCGAGTGTTCGAAGCCCCAGCGCGACCCGAGTGTTCAAAGCCCCAGATCGACCCCGACAGCCCCAGTGCGACCCCGAGTGTTCAAAGCCCCAGCTCGACCCCGAGAGTTCGAAGCCCCAGCGCAACCCCGAGTGTTCGAAGCCCCAGCTCGACCCAGAGTATACGCAGCCCCAGCTTGACCCCGAGTGTTCGAAGCCCCAGCTTGACCCCGAGTGTTCAAAGCCCCAGATCGACCCCGACAGCCCCAGTGCGACCCCGAGTGGTCGAAGCCCCAGCGCGACCCCGAGTGTTCAAAGCCCCAGCTCGACCCTGAGTGTTCGAAGCCCCAGCTCAACCCCGAGTGTTCGAAGCCCCAGCTCGACCCCGACAGCCCCAGCGCGACCCCGAGTGTTCAAAGACCCAGCTCGACCCTGAGTGTTCGAAGCCCCAGCGCAACCCGAGTGTTCAAAGCCCCAGCGCGACCCCGACGAAGCCCCAGCGTGACCCCGAGTGTTCGAAGCCCCAGCTCGACCCCGAGTATTCAAATTCCCAGCGTGACCCCGAGTGTTCGAAGCCCCAGCTCGACCCCGAGTATTCAAATTCCCAGCGCGACCCCGAGTGTTCAAAGCCCCAGCGCAACCCAGAGTGTTCAATGCCCCAGCGCGACCCCGAGTGTTTGAAGCCCCAGCGCAACCCCGAGTGTTCGAAGCCCCAGCTCAACCCCGAGTGTTCGAAGCCCCAGCTCAACCCCGACAGCCCCAGCGCGACCCCGAGTGTTCAATGACCCAGCTCGACCCCGAGTATTCAAATTCCCAGCGCGACCCCGAGTGTTCGAAGCCCCAGCGCAATCCAGAGTGTTCAAAGCTCCAGCGCGACCCCGAGTGTTCGAAGCCCCAGCGCGACCCCGAGTGTTCAAAGCCCCAGCGTGACTCCCACGAAGCCCCAGCACGACCCCAAGTGTTCGAAGCCCCAGCATGACCCTGAGTGTTCGAAGCCCCAGCGCGATCCCGAGTGTTCGAAGCCACAGCGCGACCCCCACGAAGCCCCAGCGCGACCCCGAGTGTTCGAAGCCCCAGCGCGACCCCGACGAAGCCCCAGCATGACCCCGAGTGTTCGAAGCCCCAGCTCGACCCCAAGTATTCAAAGTCCCAGCTCGACCCCGAGTGTTCAAAGCCCCAGCACGACCCTGAGTGTTCAAAGCCCCAGCGCGACCCCGGGTGTTCAAAGCCCCAGCTCGACCCCGACGAAGCCCCAGCATGACCCCGAGTGTTCGAAGCCCCAGCTCGACCCCGAGTATTCAAAGTCCCAGCTCGACCCCGAGTGTTCAAAGCCCCAGCGCGACCCCGAGTGTTCAAAGCCCCAGCGCGACCCCGAGTGTTCAAAGCCCCAGCTCGACCCTGAGTGTTCGAAGCCCCAGCTCAACCCCGAGTGTTCGAAGCCCCAGCTCGACCACGACAGCCCCAGCGCGACCCCGAGTGTTCAAAGCCCCAGCGTGACCCCGAGTGTTCGAAGCCCCAGTTCGACCCCAACAGCCCCAGCGCAACCTCGATTGTTCAAAGCCCCAGCTCGACCCTGAGTGTTCGAAGCCCCAACTCGAGCCCGAGTGTTCAAAGCCCCAGCGTGACCCCAATTGTTCGAAGCCCCAGCTCGACCCAGAGTATTCGAAGTCCCAGCTCGACGCCGAGTGTTCGAAGCTCCAGCGCGACCCTGAGTGTTCGAAGCCCCAGCGTGACCCCGAGTGTTCGAAGCCCCAGCGCAACCCGAGTGTTCGAAGCCCTAGCGCGACCCCGAGTGTTCAAAGCCCCAGCTCGAACCCGAGTGTTCAAAGCCCCAGCGTGACCCCAAGTGTTCGAAGCCCCAGCTTGACCCAGAGTATTCGAAGTCCCAGCTCGACGCCGAGTGTTCGAAGCCCCAGCGCGACCCTGAGTGTTCGAAGCCCCAGCGTGACCCTGAGTGTTTGAAGCCCTAGCGCGACCCAGAGTGTTCAAAGCCCCGGCTCGAACCCGAGTGTTCGAAGCCCCAGCTCAACCCCGAGTGTTCGAAGCCCCAGCTCGCCCCCGACAGCCCCAGCGCGACCCCGAGTGTTCAAAGACCCAGCGCGACCCCGAGTGTTCGAAGCCCCAGCGCGACCCTGAGTGTTCGAAGCCCCACCGCGACCCCGAGTGTTCGAAGCCCCAGCGCGACCCCGAGTGTTCAAAGCCCCAGCGTGACCCCGAGTGTTCAAAGTCCCAGCTCGACCCAGAGTGTTCGAAGCCCCAGCGCAACCCAGAGTGTTCAGAGCCCCAGCGCGACCCCGAGTGTTCGAAGCCCCAACGCGACCCCGAGTGTTCAAAGCCCCAGCGTGACCCTGAGTGTTCAAAGCCCCAGCTCGACCCCGAATGTTCGAAGCCCCAGCTCAACCCCGAGTGTTCGAAGCCCCAGCTCGACCCCGACAGCCCCTGCGCGACCCCGAGTGTTCAAAGACCCAGCTCGACCCCGAGTGTTCGAAGCCCCAGCGCAACCCGAATGTTCAAAGCCCCAGCGTGAGCCCGAGTGTTCGAAGCCCCAGCTCGACCCCGAGTGTTCAAAGCCCCAGCACGACCCCGAGTGTTCTAAGCCCCAGCGCGAACCCGACGAAGGCCCAGCGCGACCCCGAGTGTTCAACGCCCCAGCTCGACCCTGACAGCTCCAGCGCAACCCCGAGTGTTCGAAGCCCCAGCTCGACCCCTAGTGTTCAAAGCCCCAGCTCAACCCCGAGTATTCGAAGCCCCAGCTCGACCCCGAGTGTTCGAAGCCCCAGCGCGACCCAGAGTGTTCGAAGCCCCAGCGCGACCCCGAGTGTTCGAAGCCCAGCGCAACCCCGAGTGTTCGAAGCTCCAGCGCGACCCCGAGTGTTCGAAGCCCCAGCGTGACCCCAAGTGTTCAAAGCCCCAGCTCGACCCCGAGTGTTCGAAGCCCCAGCTCATCCCCGAGTGTTCGAAGCCCCAGCTCGCCCCCGACAGCCCCAGCGAGACCCCGAGTGTTCGAAGCCCCAGCGCGACCCTGAGTGTTCGAAGCCCCAGCGCGACCCTGAGTGTTTGAAGCCCCACCGCGACCCCAAGTGTTCGAAGCCCCAGCGCGACCCCGAGTGTTCAAAGCCCCAGCGTGACCCCGAGTGTTCAAAGCCCCAGCGTGACCCCGAGTGTTCAAAGCCCCAGCTCGACCCCGAATGTTCGAATCCCCAGCGCAACCCAGAGTGTTCAGAGCCCCAGCGCGACCCCGAGTGTTCGAAGCCCCAACGCGACCCCGAGTGTTCAAAGCCCCAGCGTGACCCCGAGTGTTCAAAGCCCCAGCTCGACCCCGAATGTTCGAAGCCCCAGCTCAACCCCGAGTGTTCGAAGCCCCAGCTCGACCCCGACAGCCCCTGCGCGACCCCGAGTGTTCAAAGACCCAGCTCGACCCCGAGTGTTCGAAGCCCCAGCGCAACCCGAATGTTCAAAGCCCCAGCGTGACCCCGAGTATTCGAAGCCCCAGCTCGACCCCGAGTGTTCAAAGCCCCAGCACGACCCCGAGTGTTCTAAGCCCCAGCGCGAACCCGACGAAGGCCCAGCGCGACCCCGAGTGTTCAACGCCCCAGCTCGACCCTGACAGCTCCAGCGCAACCCCGAGTGTTCGAAGCCCCAGCTCGACCCCTAGTGTTCAAAGCCCCAGCTCGACCCCGAGTATTCGAAGCCCCAGCGCGACCCCGAGTGTTCGAAGCCCCAGTGCGACCCCGAGTGTTCGAAGCCCCAGCTCGACCCCGAGTGTTCGAAGCCCCAGCGTTACCCCGAGTGTTCAAAGCCCCAGCTCGACCCCGAGTGTTCGAAGCCCCAGCTCAACCCCAAGTGTTGGAAGCCCCAGCTCGACCCCGACAGCCCCAGCGCGACCCCGAGTGTTCGAAGCCCCAATGCGACCCCGAGTGTTCGAAGCCCCAGTGCGACCCCGAGTGTTCGAAGCCCCAGCCCGACCCCGAGTGTTCAAAGCCCCAGCGTGACCCCGATTGTTCAAAGCCCCAGCTTTACCCCGAGTGTTCGAAGCCCCAGCTCAACCCCGAGTGTTCGAAGCCCCAGCTCGACCCCGACAGCCCCAGCGCGACCCCGAGTGTTCAAAGACCCAGCTCGACCCCGAGTGTTCGAAGCCCCAGCGCAACCCGAATGTTCAAAGCCCCAGCGTGACCCCGAGTGTTCGAAGCCCCAGCTCGACCCGGAGTGTTCAAAGCCCCAGCACGACCCCGAGTGTTCTAAGCCCCAGCGCGAACCCGACGAAGGCCCAGCGCGACCCCGAGTGTTCAACGCCCCAGCTCGACCCTGACAGCTCCAGCGCAACCCCGAGTGTTCGAAGCCCCAGCTCGACCCCGAGTGTTCAAAGCCCCAGCTCGACCCCGAGTGTTCGAAGCCCCAGCATGACCCCGAGTGTTCTAAGCCCCAGCGCGAACCCGACGAAGGCCCAGCGCGACCCCGAGTGTTCAACGCCCCAGCTCGACCCTGACAGCTCCAGCGCAACCCCGAGTGTTCGAAGCCCCAGCTCGACCCCGAGTGTTCAAAGCCTCAGCTCGACCCCGAGTGTTCGAAGCCCCAGTGTGACCCCAAGTGTTCGAAGCCCCAGCTCGACCCCGAGTCTTCGAAGTCCCAGCTCGACCCCGAGTGTTCGAAGCCCCAGCGCGACCCCGAGTGTTCGAAGCCCCAGCGCGACCCCGAGTGTTCAAAGCCCCAGCGCGACCCCGACGAAGCCCCAGCGTGACCCCGAGTGTTCGAAGCCCCAGCTCGACCCCGAGTATTCAAAGTTCCAGCTCGACCCCGAGTGTTCGAAGCCCCAGCGCAACCCAGAGTGTTCGAAGCCCCAGCGCGACCCCGACGAAGCCCCAGCGTGACCCCGAGTGTTCAACGCCCCAGCTCGACCCCCCCGACAGCCCCAGCGCAACCCCGTGTGTTCGAATCCCCAGCGCGACCCCGAGTGTTCGAAGTAGTCTGGAAATAAAGTAGGGATCACAGCCTGATCTAAATCTGTTCATCTTGCTCCGTTCATGTACATGAAGTAAAAATAGTCTATAACATCTCAACAGTCACAATAAGATATAAGATATAAGTTAAGCTCTGAACGTCTAACGTTTGAAAGTTAAGGCTTTTAAGGCTTTCCTTCCAGAGGCATCAAGCTGAGCATTACCAGCGTCACGTATTTTACCCTTGAAGTTTAACATATCTGGCGTTGGATGTTCAAATGAGTAAAAACCGAGTATAAACCCAATACTTACATTTAAATGTGAGATCTGCGCCACTTGATGTCACCAATTTCTTCTTTCTTTCTTTCTTTTCGGGCGCGCAAAGAATCTTGGGATATATGAGGCCACGAAGGATAGTAGCAGTGCGTCCTCCAGGAAGAGGGAAAGGAGGCCGCATTTGGAGGAGCCTTTGAAATGGGACAGCCTTTGCGCAGCGTTGTGACATAACTGGCCTTCAAATGCAGCCTCTGAAGGATGCAGACCCTGAGACACAGCAATTGTGAAATAAGCGTCTGTAAAACGGTGGGTAAAGTCTTTTGACCGTCACAACCACCGCAAAATTACGGAGGCCCTAAACTGCCATGTATTTATAAATTTTTCCCTCCGTTTTTCCCGTGATAACGAGTTAATTTTCTCGAGATCTCGAGATAACAAACTTTGTTTTCCTGAGATAACGATATAATTAATTTGAGATCTTAAGAAAACAAAACGATAGTGTAGTATATTAAATCATTGCAGGAAACATCATTCAGTGTAGCAATGTCAGAGGAGCAGGAGCAGATCTTTTCAATCAAGGCCTGACACAGGCTGAAATAGCACTATGCCTTGCTATTACAGATAATAGACAAATTTGTGTGAGAAAAGACGGTTAGCAAGGCTTCACCTATATCGGGGGCGCAATCTAAGTGAGCCTGATGTCGTCATTAACTACATAGCTGACCAGCTACGAGGCCCCGGGTGTCTCCATGGATAACGGATGATGACTGAGAGATGCAGATCAGGCCTGTCAAAACAGAAACAGTGTTGCCAAAGCGTGAAGTAATAATGAGATTACAGTAAAATTAAAAAGAAAAAGCAAAAGCAAAAATGTACAATTCGTAAAATCAAAAAAATAGTAGAAAACAATGAACACTTGATCTGTGCGTGTGTGTGTGTGTGTGTGTGTGTGTGTATCATATCACAGTCATTATCTCGAGATCTCAAATTATTATATCGTTATCTCGGGAAAACAAAGTGTTGTTACCTCGAGATCTCAAGAAAATTATCCCGTTATCTCGGGAAAACGGCAGTTGTTATTTTGAGATAACGGGATAATTTTCTCAAGATCTCGAGAAAACAAATGAAATCAACTCATTATCACAGGAAATCGGAGGGAAAAAAATATATGAATGCATGGCCGTTTAGGGCTTCCGTAGTTTAGGGCTTCTGTACAAAATGACTCGTTTCACTGTCGTAATTTGAGCCATTCGCTCCAATAACATTTGGAAAGTCTAGAAGGGCCGCACGATTAAATAGTTTTATCCCCCCTCAAGTTAGCTGAGCACTAAACCGGAAGTGCGGCCGGTGAAGCCATAGGTAGACACTGCATTGACTGAGTCGGCCCGTTGCCGCTGTGCGTCAGCACGTCTGCAATATTATATATAATCATAAACAAATACTGTTAGACTTTAAAACTGAGTTTTCTGAATAAAAAGCACCAACATTTACTTTTAACTGATTTTGATGAATTGTTTTAATATTCAATGATTTAAATTTATTGAAGTACTTATACTGACAATCACTGAGACATAAATAATTAACAAAGTCTGCAAATCAGAATAAAAACTGCCAACGGCAGTGAGTCTGCTTTCTTTTCTTTTAGCAGTGAAGTAAACTCCGTGACAGAAATGATAGACACTTGTTTTATTCTATACAATTACCTTCCGTGGTAAAAAATGTTTTAAGAAAATGTGAAGTTGCAGTAGGCTACTATTATAAATATGCACAATATAGGAATAAGGAGACAGGTTTCCGTTAGCAGCTAATGCTAGTGCAAAGGTTAGCTTGTTAGTGTTAGCCTAGGTAGCCCATTGTACTGAGCAGCAGAGTTGAACTGTACTTGTGAGCCTCTGGCTGGGTTTGGAGTGTGAGTAGTTAGTCTGTTTGAACGGAGCACAGGCAGCTGGTCAGCCAGGCAGCCGGTGCACGTTGTGCGTTACCCCATTTTAAAAGGTTTGGGCCGATCGGTGTCAGCTCGGCAGCCGCTGCAGACTTCCTGTGGCGTCTTTAGAGACTCTGTCACAGCATCCACTGCTTCTGCTTTTCTTCCGTACCTTTCGTAACATATTTTCAGGGGGCATTTGATGCACATTGAGGCTGTTTGAACGGAGCACAGGCAGCTGGTCAGTCAGGCAGCCAGTGCACGTTGCACAGTCCATATTTTCTTTGATCAATATCAACGGAGACATATATCAGTATGGATGAGTACCAAATTCTATAAACTGAACCGACCGACCAAAAAGAACCAATCAGAGCCAGGCTGGTGTCTGATGGAGTGTCTGACAGCTGTCAATCACTGCTCACGCACACGCTGCGGACAGCTCCCTCCCCCTTCCTCCTCAGCTCATGCTAGCGCTCGGTCAAGCTCATATCTGCGAGAGCGGCTTCAGGAGCTTAGAGAAAGTAATGGCGCAGCAACAACCATCAGCGAGGAGAAAACTACAGATACCTCCGTTACCAACAACAGCATACACGGTAAAGACGAGTAAAAAGAGGAAGCCAGAAGAAAAAAAGCACAAAAGAAAGAATTAGACGGAGCCCGGGATGAAACCAGAGTCTGCATCGGAGTGGCTTTTCAGTGATGGAGGGACCTCCGTGATCCGGAAGGATTCAAAACCGACGCAGAGATGGCGACTTTTCTGCTTGACAGGTAATTACCCCTGCTAGATTTACATAATGTTTGATTTGATATTCGGCGGGGCTAAAAAGCTAATTGTAAGTGCTACACTAGTACTCCGTAGTGCAGGTGATGTTGCGGTCAGGCTAACGTTAGCTTGTTTCCGATGCTAGGGCTAACGTTAGCTTGTTTCCGATGCTAGGGCTAACGTTACTGGTTGGCATTATTTCATTAGAAAGTAGCAGAAAATATCTTTATGAAGTGACCTGGCAGTCTTATCGGTTTGTTTATGTCCTCATAATTATGTGGAACGTGTCTGTGCTCTCACAGCTAAATGTTGGCATACGTGTTTTACTGGCCATTTAGCAATATTCACGACAGTTTCTGTTACAAAAAAACATTGAAGTAGCTTACTGAAATCAGTGTGTGCTGGGTTTTTACTGAATACATATTGCTGACAGATTACTTTTCATGTCGACATGATTTATTTCTGCTCGTTTGTTGGCCAGCAATGTTGACTATTCACAGCAGTAACGTAGTGTCTAGCCTCGGCAACTTGGCCGTTTTCATAATGTGAAATTGTAAAATCTTCCACTGAAAATCACGGCGGCTCTCTCGACCTTATGCTGGGTGCAGCTTGTTCAAACACAGTCTCTAAGCCTGCTCTTTGTGAACTTTATATATATATAATGTTAACCCCCAGCTGACGTGTTAGGAGATTACCTGAGTTAGATTCAAAAGTTCTGTTTCATGAACATTATTTTCTTTTCTCATTGCTTTTTCTATTCATACAGGACTGGTGGTGGCAACTGCACCTTTAAGGCAGGTCTAATATTCACAGCTTCACACATGTGTTACGGACCACAGTTGAGGAGGATCAGCCTGCTGATCTACAGACAACAGTCTCCGACAGATAGCTACACTTCTGAATACCTCAGGGACTTTGTGCAAGTTCAACCGCTGCTTTAAATATGTGAATTTACTTGAGTAATTAATTCAAAGTCTTGTTTTAAGTATTTTTGTGATAAACCAATTGTTAAGTTAACTGAAGACGAGAAAACATGTTCAGTGAATAACACTTTAATCCACTGAATTCCTATGTCCTATCGACAGAACAACCAGAGAAACAGCCCAAGAAACATGGAGCAAGTGGTTCACGCTGCTCCTCAAGCCCATCCAGTGTATTGGCAGAGCAAGGGCCCTCAGGTCGACTTTGTCTTCGTAGAGGATCCTACTAAACTCTGGGCGAATCAGAAATCAGAAAAAGAGCATGGGCTACACAATCCACAACCTCAAATATCAGCTCAACAGACTTGAGCGTTTTATGGATCTCAGGGAGAGAGAGTTCAAGGCAGAGTACGAATACAGGTATGAGATCATCACATCTCATGAGGCCCAGATCTCAAACCTGAAGAGCGATCTCCAGTTCCGGATTGCGTAGGTGGATAGCCTCCAGCACTGGAGCAATCAGGAGAAGGAAGACATGGAAGCAGGACTGGAGGCAGAAAAACAAAAGCCGTCCGAGCAAAACGATCAGATACTCCAGCTAAACCTGGACAAACAGAAGAGCGTTCTGCTCCAGATCGACCTGCAGATGGAGCAGTTGGAGCAGGAGCTCCACCAGAAAGACAATGTAATCCTAGATCTCAGGAAGGAGAAGATGTGTCTCCCTCACAAGCTCACGGAGGCCACAAACCAGCTGACAAACAACAAAGTTGAATTTTTCCAGAGAGACCAAGCTTGGCAGACAAAATATAAAGCTCTGCAGGAGAAGTTCAGCGAGCTGGAGGACGAGTGTAGAACAGGTGGAGGAACAAAAGAAAGAACTGGAAGAGCTCTGCATGAAACTGAAGGCAAGCAGAGGTTTCTTGCCACCCAAGAAGTGGATAAAGACAGGACAGAGAAAGGTGTTCAGGAAGAAATCTAAAAAAGATACAGAGACAACGGAATGTCTGCTGCAAAACAACAAGGATTGGCAGTCAAAATAAGTTCAGACAGCAGCTAGAGAGAGAGAGCACAGCTGGGAGGAGAAAATAACACAGGCGGAGGAAACAAACGAGGAGCTGCAGGATAATGAACAAATCCTGGAGGTAACAGTAAGCCAGGTGGACGTGGAGAGGACAGAACCAGAGGACATCTGCTTCAGGAAGGAGGAGGAAACTGAGGTGAAAAAGGAAGGTAAAACAGATAAGAAGATGAGGAAGAAAGAAAAGAAAGGAATGGAAATGAAACAAAAACAAGAGATGGAAGACCTGAAAAGGAAACAACAAGAAGAGCACAAACAAAAGCTGGAGAAGCTTCAGAAAAAGGAAATGAACAAGAAAGAAATACAGATGAAAGAGGAGCTCCAAAAGAGAGCAAAGGAGCAGAAAAAAGAAAAGAGAAGGAAGGAAAGAAAGAAAGAGCAGTGCAGATAACCAAGACAAAGTGTGACAGTGACGGGGAGGTGGAGCAGGCTTCTGGTTGTTCAGCTCAGATATGTCAACAGTAGCTCCCTATTCTTCCCCCTTCACCTCTCCACCCCTTCTCCGTCTTCCTCACCCCTTCCTCAGACCACTTTGCCTCCATTCCTCCTTCCTCCCTCCACCCTTTCCCCCCGACATCATCCGAACCCCCTCTCTTCCCACCTTCCTCCATCTCTCTCTGAACCCACCTCCATCTCACTCATCCCGTCTCCTCATCCTTTCCTATTTCCTACAATTGCTGAATTGCTATCCACTGTCTCAACTTGACTTGACTTATCCAAGAAAAATGACTTGAGACACCATCCAAATGACTTGAGTCGAAGCGTGGGTTTTCCCCTGGTGCTCAGGTTCCCATAATCAATTACATTTTCAAATAAAAAATGTTAAATTTATACTCTGTCACATTCTTATTCTTTTAAAAGTGTAACCTTAGCACAGTAGATAACGGTGTCCCACCCTTTAGTAAAGGAGTAATGTCAAAAACATTAAACTTACCCTGTGTTATAGAGGCTAGTATTACCACAGTGAAAAAGTACACAATAAAAATGAGAGGACTGTCATGTTTGTTTAACCTTTGAAATATAGGTCCAAAGACAACATATTTAACAAACCCACCCAACTTCCCTCCCAGGAAAAAAGAGCACCATTACACAGTCATTTGTTCCTTATCCACATACTGAAATGCCCACTACATTGAACTAATTCACACAAATTCAGTATAACCCTTGTGACATTGAACAGCCTCAATGTGCATCAAATGCCCCCTGAAAATATGCTACGAAAGGTACAGAAGAAAAGCAGAAGCAGTGGATGCTGTGAGAGAGTCTCTAAAGACGCCACAGGAAGTCTGCAGCGGCTGCCGAGCTGACACCGATCGGCCCAAACCTTTTAAAATGGGGTAACGCACAACGTGCACCGGCTGCCTGGCTGACCAGCTGCCTGTGCTCCGTTCAAACAGACTAACTACTCACACTCCAAACCCAGCCAGAGGCTCACAAGTACAGTTCAACTCTGCTGCTCAGTACAATGGGCTACCTAGGCTAACACTAACAAGCTAACCTTTGCACTAGCATTAGCTGCTAACGGAAACCTGTCTCCTTCAGCTGACCTTGCAACTACTTAAGATTCAAGATTCAAGATGTTTATCGTCATAGACACAGTGGAAACATAGTTTGCACCGGGCATGGAAATTCTTAATTTGCTAGTTTCCCTTCACACAAAATATACTTAAAAAAAGATAGAGAGAGAATAGATATAAATATAAAAACTGTACTAATAGCAGAATTTGGTTAAACAAAACAGTTAAGTATAAGGTGCTGTTTAGCATGTGCAATGTTCGCATATCGCAGAAGGCACTGAAAGTCATTGAAATATAAGAATATTGAATATATACATTGGATATTGAATATTATTGTTGGATATGTACATAATATATGCATTGGATTATACATAGTGCAAATGTAGTTCACAATAGAGTATAGTCACAGTATTGAATATAGTGCAAATGTAGTTCCCAGTGTTGAATTGTTGTGTATACAGAGTTGTCATGAGTGTGTTACAGAGTCATTCAGCTGCCTGGTGGCCTGTGGATAAAATCTCTTTTTAAGTCTGGTTGCTCTGGCTTTCACGCTCCTGTAGCATCTGCCAGATGGTAGCAGTGTGAACAGTGTGTGCTGGGGGTGTGTAGTGTCCTCGGTGGTGTTGTGTGCCCTCTTTGTAATCCGGTGTTATAAATGTCCTGAAGTGATGGGAAGGCTACTCCACAGATGTATTGTGCAGTTTTAATCACACGTTGGAGAGCCTTCCTTTCCTGTACCGTGCAATTCCCAAACCACACTGTGATGGAGTGGGTCAGGATGCTCTCCACTGTTTATCTGTACAAGTTGCTAAGGAGTTTGGTGGACAGTCCAAATTTCCTCAGCTTTCTTAAGAAGTACAGCCACTGCTGAGACTTCCTCGCAATGCGCTGGGTGTTGTGAGACCAGGAGAGGTCCTCGCTGATGTGGGTGCTGAGGAATTTAAAGGTTTTCACCATCTCTACCTGAGTCTCACCGATGTGAAGTGGACTGTGGGTTGATAATCATCTCCTTAGTTTTCTCTGCGTTTAAAGAGATATTCCGGTGTAAGTTTAATTCATGGTCTAACACACCTTGACACCGAGTAAGACTCCCCCTCGAGAGGTCAAGTTTGCTGACCGCTAGCTTAGCTAGTTTTAACAACCTCAGAAAAGACAACAAAGACAAACAATACACTGCAGCTTCTGTCTCCAATTAGAAACCGCCATCAAAAAGCCACAATTAATGGTGAGAACAGCAGCAAACTTCAGCAACAGTACATGTACAGTCCCAGCACACAGTACGGAGCATCAAACATCTGCTAGCTTTGCTGGATTTGTATTAAAAACACAGCACAACTCACCCTCTCCTCCAGCAGCCTGCCTGTGTGGGGAAGCCCTGACGAGTCGATTACCGAGTGCAGTAGATTTCCACAGCTCAAGGATGAAAATGTATGATTATTACTCCATGGAATGCTCAGTTCTTATTATCGAGAGCTGACAGGGAAAAGAACGGAAGTAATGGAGTAATAATCATACATTTTCATCCTTGAGCTGCGGAAATCTACTGCACCTGGTAATCGACTCGTCAGGGCTTCCAAACACAGGCAGGCTGCTTGAGGAGAGGGTGAGTTGTGCTGTGTTTTTAATACAAATCCAGCAAAGCTAGCAGATGTTTGATGCTTCGTACTGTGTGCTGGGACTGTACATGTACTGTTGCTGAAGTTTGGTGCTGTTCTCACCATTAATTGTGGCTTTTTGATGGCGGTTTCTCGTTGGAGACATAAGCTGCAGTGTGTTGTTATCGTGTGGTCTTTTCTGAGGTTGCTAAAACTAGCTAAGCTAGCGGTCAGCAAACTTGATCTCTCTGGGGGAGAGTCTTACTCGGTGTCACGGTGTGTTAGACCATGGATTAAATTTACACCGGGATATCCCTTTTGTGGTGTAATCTGGATATACAGGTGTATGTCAGACCCTAGAGGGGGCTCTAAGCTAAGGGTTACCTGAGCCACGAGGCATGTCGGGAGTGTTGTATGTTTTGACTAGCAACGAGTAAAGCACGTTAACTTTGACTCTCTTGCATTCACATCTTTATTCACTGCTATATAAAGAACCCAACATGACATGGTGTCAGAAGTGAGCCGGTGAGGGAAAGGAGTGTGGAAAGATACGAGAAGAAGTGGAAACACTGGGCCTCATTCATGAAACGTGAACAGAACGAATTTGTGTCTAAACCGCTCCGGATGGAAATTTACGTGCATCTCCGCATTCATCAATATTTTAGTAGCTCCGATCTTTTCGTAGCTACTAACAAAATCTCCTCATGCTGCTGACCACACGTAGTGCTTGTGTAAATTTAAGAATGCATATAAATAATGCTTGTCACTATTGGAAATTACAAGTTTAATTCATATTGCGCTCTGTTATGTACACAATACGCAGATGCCTTTGAAACACGTGATATAAACATGACAAACAATTAAAAATATAAGACATTTAGTTAAATTAGTTGGCAACTGGCAGGATTAAGATTCAGATTAAGCTCATAATTGTGAATTATCTATGAAAATCGACTCAATAGATAACGCGTTCTTTTCTATGGGAGATAGGTGACAGGTCCGTCTATGAGCCGCATCCTGCCTGCAGTTCTGAACGGTTGTTATGACCCTGGGTCATTATTATTTGTGAAGATGTGGTGCTACTCTGTCCCTCCTCCTCCGAGTGTGTGAGCAGTTGCCTCTGAGTGTGTGTGTGTGTGTGATTGACAGCAGGTTGGACCTGCTGATTGGCTGGAGCTGCCTGATTGCTGCTGCAGGATTGGTCAGAGGGAAGAGAGGAGCCTTTTTGAAGGACCAGCCGACTGCAGTCTTGTCTCTCTCTCTCCACCAATTCACCCACAACCAACGGGGTCCAGTGCCTGACTCAACTGTTACGTCTGTGTGCCACAAATGAGTGAATCTCGAGTGTTTTGTCTATTCTGTAAAAATCTTAGTGAACCTTGTGTAGTAGCCCTGTAGGAGGGAGAAGCCAATTACTTTAAACCTTTTTCTCCTGTTTTTCCCTTAAAGAGTTAGGTAAGAGTTTGTCTTTTTGTTCATTTTTTGATTTACCTAGGGAAGGTAGGGAGATAGATTCTTTTGTTTGTTGTTTTGGCCCTCGATCTCCCTCCGAAGACAAATAAAAGGCTACTTTGAATACAAAGATTCCTGTGGACACTGGCCTTCTTGGGTGTGGGAGAATGGGGAGAAGCAAGCCATGTCACGTCTCTGATTCCCCTAGACCAGGGGCGTAACAACGGTATTTAACTAATGCCAGAGTATATTAAATGTCCCTATGGTGCACAGCGGCAGGTAGAAGTAATGCAGGGATTCAGTGCGATCGCAAACATGCCAGGTGTCATCGGTGCCATAGACTGCACACACGTACCCATCAAGGCTCTATCCGGTGATGCATTTGCTGACATAAACCAGAAAAACTTTCATTCCCTGAATGTGCAACTGATCTGTGATGTAAAGTGTGTGTTGTTAAAGGTTGAGGCACGGTGGCCTGGTGGGACGCATGACGCATTTATCCTGCGTAGTTGCGCAGTTGGCATGCGTTTGGAGGATGGAGCTGTGAGAGGCGGCTGGCTCATTGGTAAGAATATAGCCTGCATGATTACATGTGTGTGTTATATATGGACTTACCCTTCTATATCCATAGGGGATAGGGGTTACTGCACTTCTCCCAAAATGATTTCAATCTCCGCTTCGGAATAATTCTTTTTTTCTTTCTCTTTCCTTCTTTCTTTGCGCCATGACTGACAGGTCGACAGGATGCCTCTACACCTCCTTATATGGTGGTCATTGACAATTCATGGGCGGGGTTTTATGCTAATAGCTGATTACCGGGAGCGCGCTGTCACCTTACGATGGATTGGCACTCATGATCATACACACGTGTTTACGATCAGATCTGAGTTTCCCGCGGCGTTCATGAATCCGGAGTAGGTTTTTAGTAGCGTAGGCTTTTATGTGCAAATCTACGCACAAATTTACTAACGTTTCATGAATGAGGCCCAGTGAGTTTAACCTCAGGAGCAGCGGGGAATTCGCCGGGCAAACTAAGCTAGCAGCATGTCGCAGGAAGGACAGCAAGCGGCTGGGCAAAGTGAACAACAGCATGAACTACAAAGGACCCCTGCAAAACCAGCTGCTATGTTCTCGATAAATCCACCGGAGCCTTTCGACTTCTCTAAGCCACACGAATGGGAAAAGTGGATAAGACGGTTTGAACGCTTCAGGATGGCAAGCGACCTGGACAAATCATCGTAAGCTAACCAGGTGAAAACGCTAATATACTGCATGGGAGACGAGGCAGACGATATCTTGAAGGGACTAACACTAACTGCAGAGCAGAAAATAGTGTATGACACCGTAAGAGCTGGCTTCACAAACCGTTTTGTGCCTAAGAAAAATGTAATTTACCAGCGTGCCAAATTCAACCTGTGGGCTCAAGGGGCTACAGAATCGGCAGACTCCTTCATTACCGCGTTGTACACGCTGGCTGAAGACTGCGAGTATGGGGCACTACGTGATGAACTGTTAAGAGACAGGATTGTTATAGGCATAAGAGACAGTGGTTTGTCACAGAAAATGCAGATGGAAAGCAGGCTGGATCTGGCGAAAGCAATTAACATGGTCAGACAAGCAGAGGACATCAAAAGACAACAGACAGACCTGAGCGGTGAAGCTACAGCTAAAACTACTGTGGATGCGGTGCAGTTTATGAATAAAAAGCAGCAAGCCTGGAGGAATAAGAGACAGCCCACTAAACAGAACAAAGACAAGCATGAGACACAATCAGGAGCAGAACACAAGTCTTGCCCAAAATGTGGAAAGGTGCATGCAGAATTCCAGTGCCCAGCAAATAAAGCAGGTTGCCACAACTGCGTCAAACGAGGACACTATCGCAAAGTGTGCAGGTCTTCCAGAAATGTGAGTGCTTTCACTGAGAATGAGGACATTTCCTTGGCACGGTGGAGGCAGATGAAAACGCATGGTCTGTGGACATAAAAGTCAGAAACTCAAAGGTAAAATTTAAGATAGATATTGGGGCTGATGTTACTGTTATACCAGAGCAGGTGTATAGACAGTTATGTAACAGCGCTGTATGCAACGTAGCCCCGGTAACAAAGCGCTATTTGGGCCGTACGCCTCTCTCTCTGTGGTGGGTGTCACCAGAGAAAACCTGCAGTATGGCAAGAAATACACCACAGAAGACATTTATGTGGTGAAGCACCTGAACACTGTACTGTTGAGTAGACCTGCCTCAGTTAGCCTCAGGTTAGTAGCCAGAGTAGACAGCATCGATTTGGCCTCTGTCGCGAAGCAAAATTATCCTAAGCTGTATGATGGGTTAGGCTTATTACAGCGACCGTACACAATCAAACTCAGACCTGATGCCAAGTCGGTGTCTCTGAAAGTGCCACGCCGTTTCCCACTGCCTTTGATGGGGAAAGTGAAGGAGGAACTCCAGCACATGGAGCAGCCAGGGGTTATCAGCCGGATAGAGCAGCCAACAGAGCGGTGCTCCAGCATGGTGGTGGCTCCAAAGAAATCCGGAGACATCCGAATCTGCATCGACCTCTAGCCCCTCAACAAAGCTGTGTGCAGAGAAAGGTTTATCCTCCCATCTGTGGACCAGACGCTAGGAATGCTGAGTAATGCAAAGATCTTCACGAAACTCGATGCCAACATGGGGTTTTGGTAGATCCCATTGTCAAAAGACTGTGCCCACTACACCACCTTCATCACCCCATTGGGGCGCTACTTTTTCAACCGCCTTCCGTTTGGCATAGCCTCTGTGCCAGAACACTACCAGAACCGGATGGTGATAGAGGTGACAGAAGGAGTCGTCTGCCACATGGACGACGTCCTTATTTGGGGTTCCACACAGGCAGAGCACGATGCCCGCGTGCACACAGTACTACAGAGGGCACAGGCGGCAGGCATCACGCTGAGCACAGCCAAGTGTGAGTTCAGCAAGGCAAGAGTAAAGTTCCTGGGTTACATATCGTCGGATGGAGTACGTCCAGACCCGGAAAAGACACGTGCTGTAAGAGAGATGGACCCGCCCACAAACATCAGTGAACTCAGGAGCTTCCTGGGCATGGTAAATCAGCTAGGCAAGTTTGTGCCCAACCTAGCTGAAAAGGACAAAGTGCTCAGAGATTTGCTATCGAAAAGGAAGCAGTGGTACTGGGGGCCCAATCAGCAGAAAGCATTTACCAGCCTCAAGCAGGAAATATCATCTGCGCCAGTCCTGCAGTTGTATGACCCGAATAAGGAGCTCAAGATCTCAGCTGATGCCTTGTCGTATGGGCTAGGTAGCGTGCTTCTGCAGAAACATGAAGGAACATGGGCGCCTGTGGCATATGCGTCCAGGGCTCTCACAAACACAGAACAGCGCTATGCTCAAGTGGAAAAGGAAGCACTGGCCTTGACCTGGGCATGCGAAAGGTTCAGAGACTTCATCACTGGACTCACTGGATTTTGAGCTAGAGACTGACCATAAGCCACTGGTGAGCCTGCTGGGTGGTCAAGCATTGGATACACTTCCACCTAGAATACAGAGATTTAGGATGAGACTCATGAGATATGGATACAGTGTCACACATGTTCCAGGGAAGAGCCTCACCATAGCCGACACTCTGTCACGGGCGCCATTGAAAGACGGCGGAATCACAGATGGTGATACCCTGATGGAGGAAACGAACATTTATGTGGACTCGGTGATAACAAACTTGCCTGCAAGCGAGACCTACCTGTCCGAGCTGCGAGACCAGCTGAGGACAGACAGCGTGTGCTCCTAAGTCATGAAGTACTGCGCTGAAGGCTGGTCAGATCGCAGCAGAGTAGACGCACTGGTAAGACCCTATTGGGCCGAGAGAGCTGTTCTTAACACACACAATGGACTGTTACCGTGAGGCATTAGACTAGTCATTCCCTCTATAATGAGAAACAGTGTGCTGGAGAAAATCCATGAAGGACATCAGGGGATAGTCAAATGCTGCGAAAGGGCTAAGCAGTCTGTGTGGTGGCCGGGACTTAGCAGTCAGATAGGCGAGTTAGTGTTGAGATGCACAGCATGCATCAAGGAACGAGCCAATGTTAGACAGCCTCTTGTACTCTCCAAGCTGCCCGACAGACCATGGCAGAAGCTACGAGCTGATTTGTTTGTACTGAAAAACAACAATTACCTGCTGGTGGTGGACTGTTTTTCTAGATATGTCAAAATTGAGCTTAACAAGAAGCACAGGCGTCATAGTGCACCTGAAGTCATATTCGCGAGCCATTGCATACCAGAGACTTTAGTCACAGGCAATAGGCCACAGTTCTCAGGTGCTCACATGTCAGCCTTCAAAACAGAGTATGAATTTGAGTACGTGACGAGCAGCCCAAGATACCTGCAAAGCAACGGCGAGGCCGAGTGCGCCGTCCAAACCATAAAGAACCTGCTGAAGAAAGCAGCAGACCCCTACCATGCGCTGCTGGCCTACAGGAATACTCCTCTGAGCAATGGCTTTAGCCCCGCCCAGCGGCTCATGGGGCATCGTCTGCACACCACGGTGCCGGCTTTTCCAGCCATGTTGGAACCTGCCATTCCAGACCTGCGGTCAGTCCAGCACAAAGAAAGGGAGAAGAGATGGACGGATAAGAGCAACGGAGTCTTCCCGACCTGGCACCAGGAGACCTGGTCAGTGGACCACAAGGCACAGCGAGGAGGAACCGACGCCACCTTGTGTCCATGCCAGCAGACAGTAGCAGTAAGACATTTGAACATGCTGCAGGGCCAGACCTGCAGGACACTCCAAAGGACACTGATTTAGGGTCACCAGGGAGGCCTCAGGGGGCTCCACAACCTGTTACAACCTGGTTTGGCAGACCTGTCATAAAGCCAGATTGGCTGGACCTGTGAGGACAGATATGCTGGAAAGTATAATAAGAGAAATGTGAAAAAAAGAGAAAGAAAGAGAGAAAAAAAAGTGATTGTAACAAAATGTGTCTGGTGTGGTTAAAGAGTTAAAACAGGCCTTCCGGTGTTCGAAAAAAAATGGCCTCAAACAGGAGTTCATAATGTGGTTGGAATGGTAAGAAATTCTGTTAGGAATGTGTTTCAATAACCAATGCACCATAATGATTTCAGTAAGTACTGTAGTTCAACTTGAACCTGTTACAGTGTATTGTTCTTCAGAAAGGGAGATGTGGTGTGATCTGGATATACAGGTGTATGTCAGACCCTAGAGGGGGCTCTAAGCTAAGGGTTACCTGAGCCGCGAGGCATGTCGGCAGTGTTTTATGTTTTGACTAGCAACGACTAAAGCATGTTAACTTTGACTCTCTTGCATTCCCGTCTTTATTCACTGCCATATAAAGAACCCAACACGACACCTTTAAGGAGAGCTTATTTGTGTGGCACCAGGACACCAGCTGAGCCACCTCCTCCCTGTAGTCTGTCTCCACCCCACCAGTGATCAGTCCGATGACTGTTGTGTCATCCGCAAACTTGATGATGGTGGTGCTGCGCTGGGTGGAGGCACAGTCGTAGGTGAAGAGGGTGTACAGAAGAGGACTCAGCACACAGCCCTGGGGGGTCCCTGTGCTCACTGTCCTTATGCCTGATGTCCAGGTACCAACTCTGACTGTCTGGGGTCTGTCTGTGAGGAAATCCAGAACCCAGCTGCAGAGGGAAGGTGTCAGTCTGAGGATGAGGAGCTTCTCAGCCAGTCTGGTTGGGAGGACCGTGTTGAATGCTGAGCATTCAAGTGAACTGTTTTTAAGTGCACTGTTTTTAAGTAAACTTAAACACACTTAAAATGAAGTGAATGTAAAATACACTTTTAGAAAATCATAAATATTTATAACAAAGGTCACAAAAACAAGTTTGCTGAAACGCATTAAAGTACACTGTTTTTACTTTTTACTTTAAGTAAGCACACTAAATGACTATTCGCAATTTGGTACATTTGTGGCTCATTTACAATACACTTGTTGTGTAATGAAATATCACTTATAGTGTTGTAGAATAAGAACCCTAAAGTTGAACTTTATTACATCTATTTTGAAGTACACATTGTAAAGTACATTTTAATTATATTTTAAATTAAAGTTTGAAGATACTTGTAATAACTTTTGTGTAGCCCTATGTATATATACAGTATATATGTAATATATCCATGTTACAAATGGGTGTGGCTGATGATGTGTGAGGCAGTACTTAAGGGATAGGCTCACATGTTTTCAGTCAGCGTGACTGTGAGCACAGCACAGGGAATGTTTGCCTCCAGACCCAGTAAAACCTGTTTCAGTTTGAAGATGGGGCGAAACTGAACCTGGCGGATCCTTTAGCCTGACATTTGCCGTTTGGTCCAGTAGATGGTGACGCAGAGCTTCCAATACGGCTCTCCGTCAGCGTGTGCTCTGGTCCTGTCTGCTGTCCGGGCTCACACCGTAGGATATTGTAATTTAAAATCAAATCACATCTCAGCTTCTGCTATGTTCCCACATTCTTGAACACAACAGATTTATTTCTTTATTTTTTATCCCCAGCAAAAGCGACACCAACAGCTGCTTTTTGTCTTGCTAAATCGAGCTAGTGTGGTGTCACCCAGGTAGCCCTAAAAACACAATTATACCAATAATATCACGGAGCAACTGAAACGGAAGTATTGTGTGTTGAATATCTACCGCAGGAAAAGAGTCGTTACTTTGTTTTACGGCGGACACGCGCAAAAGAACAGCGTACGTGCGCGCTACCGTAGAGCAGTTACAAAGATGGCGGCTACCGGCGGAGCAGGTAAGCCGACTTCGCCAACACTTCAGACAGTACCTTTTTGTTGTTTTTGCCAATGTTGTACAATGTTCAACATACTAAATTAGCTGCCCAGTAGTCTTACAGTTCCTACGAGCAACGCTGTATTGGAGTTTGAGCTCTAACGGGACTTTGTGTGACAGAAAATGTTGTCGTTAAAGCTGCTAGCTAGCTCAATGACTAACGTTAGCCAAGCTGGCCGACAGCCTCTGAGCAGCACTCGGCCATCCGCAACAACCTTGATGTAGCTACCATTATGATCCTTGCCAGGCAGTTAAAAGGCTACAATAGGATGCAGAAGTGCGCACCACAGATCACAGGTGTCTGGCGTGTCAGTGGATTACTTTGTTCGCAAAGCAGTGACGCCCGTGACTAGCTTGATGATAGATAAGTTGTTTGTTGAGATAACGTTAGCTTGCAGCACAGCCCTGTTCACCAACTGAAAATCATTGTGTTCCGGAATAAATGCTAAAAGAAACAACAAATGAAAACCTCAACCCATTTGAATGTACTCACTCGGTGTTTGGCGACTTAAAAACACGGTCTCACTGCTAATTCAAAGTTAATATCTCCCATTAACGGTATGTTTTACATGTAATAGTTTTGTAGCAAGGCAACTCCTCAAAGAGCTCGCAACGTGACGTCGTTTCTTTTCCTTGGGTGAATTAGACCCAAAGACTTCACCTGATGGTAGCTTCGACAAACTATTTGGTATCTGAGGATATCCCGCTGTCACGAATATGTCTATATATTACGTTAGGCCTATAGACATACAATAATGTAACGGTGTATATTCGATCACTAGTACCCAGGGTGAAACGTGTGGTCACTTAACACTGATGTCAGGATATCAAAACATGTGTTTGGCCATCAAGGTGTTACAACCATCCATAAGTTACCTCCCAGTGGTCTTCGTATTTGACAGCCAGCGTTGCTTATAATGTTGTATGAGACATGCTGGCACCTGAGATTCAGATAATTTGCTGTGAGTCAGCGGTTTTGCACAGTTGTCAAAGTTCTGCCCCTTCAAATGTGTACACAATGACAACATGATCCTGCTGTGTTGAATATATAAAAAGTAGAATAAGTTAATTTTGTTTTTAAAGAGTGAAACATAGTAGGACTATTTCTGTGCATCAAGCCAAAAAATCTCCCTTAGGTTTGTGGAGGATGGGATTAGAAAAAAAAAAACGTGCTTCAAGTTTTTATTATAAGCCAGGTTTTAAGATACATTTCATTATTTCTGTGAGTCTTTGTGTATATTCTCAGCTTCACCAACTGCCAAGAAACCCTAACAAAAATGTGTAACAGTTCAGTTGCCCTAACAATAAAAATGTTTTTAATGAAGAATCTTTCAAAAATGAATATCTCCACCAGATTTCACTTTTGTTCGACCAAATGTTGCATATGTGTAGTATTTCTGCAGTTCTATCACATCTAGAAGTTATTGTTTTTGCATAGAGATCAGTACAGCTCTCAGTAAATATACACACTCACTAAACACTTGACTGACTATTTTCCGAAGAAAGATCATTTTAATTTCAATTGAAGTAATGACGTTATTTGTTTTGTTGGTATGTAATGCCTCATAAATCACATCTACACATTTTTGACCTGGGAATTAATGTAAACAAGTTTAAGTGGACAAAATGTCCAAAATCATCCTCTTTCCTGGCATATGTAATTTTATATCACGGTTTAGGTTAGAACAGACTGATACTGGAAACACAAGTGACTTGAAAAAAATACTGTTAAGCTCAATGCCATGCAATCCTATATGGACCAATGGATTTATTTTTAATTGTTTCAAGGGTTAACCCCGTCTTTCCACTCATTGACGTTTGAAAAAATATTATAATTTTTTGATTTAGATTTTTGAGGAATGTTTTTTTTTTGCATACACTTTTCTTTGGGTTAGTCTATGTCTGCAACTTCTGCTCTGACTGAGTATGATATGACTGGATTTCCTCCGAAGTGTCATCAGACAGAAGTCATGTAACGATTTAATGTAACAGTATTTTTTATGTGTGTGCGTGAAGTCGTAGTTCCCCGCAACTTTCGGCTGCTGGAGGAACTGGAGGATGGCCAGAAGGGAGGCGGAGATGGTATAGTAAGCTGGGGCCTCGCAGATGATGAAGACATGACGCTAACTCACTGGAATGGCATGATCTTTGGGCCCCCCAAGGTGAGTCACGATTTTGCATCGATTTTCTCTTTAACTTGCTCCTCCGCTGCTCCCCATGGACCCCCGTAGTTCACAGTGGGCTCCGCCCTCCCCCCGCATTGACTTTCCACAGAGAAACAAACACAACAACATGGCAGCAAGCAAAGAGTCCGTTCCCAAAAAGGCACAGTCTCGTCAGTAGCTCGAACAAACCACGGTCCGCTGCAAAGTTTGTTTAAAGGCTGTTGCAACTAAAGGCAGCGTACCGACCCATTTATTTCAGCATCTCAGACAGCCGCATGCATCACAGTGGGACACTTGTTGTTCACTATGAGATGTACAGGAGCGCGGCAGCCCACAAACACCGGCTAAAAAGCCGCCAACGTTAGCGGAATCATTTCATCAGTCAGTGGACAGCTTTTACAGATGCAGTGACGTTGCATATCGTTAAAGATATGGTGCCCGTATATACAGTGGAAAAGCCGGAGGTTCATCCACAAGCTGAAAACTTGAGGCCCCAGGTTTGTGCTAGGAAGCAGCAACGGGGCCTGTCTGAAGCCAGAGGGAGCAGACAGGCTCGTCTTCCTGCCAGAAATGTGTTCAAAAGACAGCAAGCACACACCTCATGTCACCTCTGTACATCCACCAACATGTCATGTTTACTATGCAGCATGCAGATGTTTCATTTAGTTTCCATATCTGTAGGAATACAAAATACTGTTTGTAAACAAAAGGCACCTTCTGCTAAATAAACTATTGAATGAAAGTTATGTTCACACTTCATCATCCCAATATGGAAACTGATCTGCTTTTATAAAAACAGACTTTTTTCAAGTGAGTTTGAAGGTGCACCGTTTAAAATGGCAGGGCAATTTTGTTTACAGTAAAAGCATTCAAATAAAAGCAATGCTTTAAATCATTTCTTTGTCATTTGTAGTTTGTTTTTGAGAAGAAAAAATAAATCGATTAAAATCGTAAATCGGGTTTGGTGTGAAAAAATCGGAGATTCAATTTTTAGGCCATATCGCCCAGCCCTACTACAAACAATAGCAAAGAACTATTCATAGGTCTGCAGTAGAACTTTTAGATGAGTGAATGCACTCAACAGGAGTTGGATGTGTCCAAGTTTGTGTAGATTTTGTCACAGTGTGTTAGGAGCTCTGAGGTGGAAGAGCCACCATTGTGGGTGGTTCCGTTCCCCTTGGTGGCTTTGTAGAATAGAATATTCTTATATTGTCACTACACACATGTACAATGAAATTGTGAATGGCTTTCTCCACAGGTCAAGTAGAAACAAATAGTGCAAAGTAGGAAAGGGAAAATATACCAAATAAAATCTATAGTAAAAATTATACGCATATATACATTAAAAAAAGAAAAAGAAAAACAGTATTAAAGAAATATACGAGGTAGCAGCTTTAACATTGTTATTGTGCAGAACAGTGGTGGTGCAAAATAGTGCAAGTATGTCAAGCGCTGCTGCAGTTTCTGTGGGTGGGATTGTTCATTATGGGGGGGTGGAGGTCACAGCCTGGGGTAGAAGCTGTTTCTCAGTCTGTTGGTGGTGGATTTAATTGTCCTGAACCGTCTGCCTGAAGGCAGCGGTTCATATAGGGAGTGTCCGGAGTGTAGACAGTCTTTACAGATGCTGCTGGCTTTTTTTCTTCAGCCTGGCAGCAAAACAGTGTCCAGTGTATGGAGCTCCATCCCAATGATGCGTTGGGCTGCTTTAACCACACCATGCAGGTCTTTGCGTTCAGCAGCCATGCAACTGGCATACCACACTGTTGCACAGTTGGTCAGGATGCTCTCGGTGGTACTCCTGTAAAAGTTGACCAACAGCTTCTGTGCGAGCTGGGCCTGTTTCAGCTTTCTGAGGAAAAACAGTCTCTGTTGGGCCTTTTTGACAAGCAGTGAGGTGTTAGAGCTCCATGTCAGCTGCCTTGACATGGTGACTCCAAGGAACTTGAGGTTGTCGACACATTCCACCTCATTACCATGTATGTGGAGGGGGAGGGTCTCGCTTACGATGGTTCTCTCTACCCTCTAGAGAGTTAGGATGATGTAGTACTTCCTTGTGTGGTTTAGAGGGAAATAAAAGTGCATGCATGCACCAGTTAGCTTGCAGTTCTGGAATAGCAAAAGTGGCAGCCTTGTTCCTTCACCACTGTGGTATAGACGTATCACTTTGACGTCCGGGTAGACGACTGTGCAGTTTATATGTCGAGGGAGATATGTGAAAATAAACTTGTTTATTTCTGTGGTCCTTTTGTGCTATAACTGTAATGTATAAGATTAATAGTTAAAGACAGTTGTCTGACATTTCTGCTTTGCTTTATTCTGTGACACAACAGATGAATTGGGTCTCCAACAGAATGTTAGTGAAAGTGTCGGTTAGATATAAAAGCACCAAACATGCAGTTTAGATGAATTGGATGTATACACTTTGAAATAACATCATGAAAAAACATTGATGTTTGTAGTAGGGCTGGGCGATATGGCCTAAAAATTGAATCTCCGATTTGTTCACACCAAACCCGATTTACGATTTTAATCGATTTATTTTTTCTTCTCAAAAACAAACTACAAATGACAAAGAAATGATTAAAAGCATTGCTTTTATTTGAATGCTTTTACTGTAAACAAAATTGCCCTGCCATTTTAAACGGTGCACCTTCAAACTCACTTGAAAAAAGTCTGTTTTTATAAAAGCAGATCAGTTTCCATATTGGGATGATGAAGTGTGAACATAACTTTCATTCAATAGTTTATTTAGCAGAAGGTGTGCAAGTTATGGGTGTGAGTCCCCATGGTGACGAGAACCCCTGTGGCTGTTTCTGAAACCTTGTATTTTATATTCAGTGCACTCTGCTTTTTCTGTGCAGCTGCCTTCAAACACTAGCTAAAATTAGCCTTACTGTTCACACTGGTGCTGCAGTGGTCAGTGTTACCTGCCACAACCTTCCAAGGTCAATAATGCACTGTCAAACTCAATCAACAAATGTGGTTAGTTAATGGCCACCACATACCATCACATTTCCTTGACTCTTATACTGGTTGCTAATCTGTCATCCTCTTTAATTTCAGACCGTCTATGAGGGCAGGATATACAGTCTGAAAATAGAATGTGGAGCCAGATACCCAGAACACCCCCCTCTTGTCCGCTTCGTGAACAAGATCAACCTGTCCTGCGTACACAGTTCAAGTGGTGTGGTGAGTATCTAAATTTCAGTTGCATCCATTCTGGCTTGTTTGAGCCGCATTCTGAGCTAAATCATACATTTAAAGTATTTACTGGACTGAATTAGACCAGTGCAATCTTTGCATAATTAACTGAAAACACCCCTCTCCCAGAAGGAGCTGCTGCTGCTGCTGCCTGTTCAATTAAAGACCTTACCTATACGTCAGTCACAGTGGTAGCTTTTAGTAGTAAGTTGTTGGACAGTTGTTGCATCACTACAAGCACTTTGATGTTGTAACTTTATTTATTCCATTCATGTCATAGTTGGAGTCGCCAGGTTCCATATCACTGCTACATTAATCATTTTCTTCATGTGGCCTGTGGTCCTGCCATAAGGAATGGCTTTGACCTCAGGCCATTCTGTTTGAAAGGTTAACAGATCCTGCAGTATGTACATGTAAACAGTTACCATATGGTAATATTTGTTACAGACTAACCCACTGAATTAAATACCAAACTTATCAAAATCAAAGCACTTCATTACATTGAACTACTGTTGTTCTCCTGTAAACCGCAAGTGCCATAAAGCAGTCCTATGTCAACATTTGCCACATCATCTACAGTGGTGTAAAGTGAAAGCTACCAGTGTTGGGAATCCCAACGTATTGAACTAAGATTCACAGGCGCTATTTACTGTACTTAGGACTCCTGAATAGTTCTAAAAATGCCTTGTGAGGAGTTTCCTTTCAAAATGCTGTCACAAAGCCCCTCAGAGCTTTTTGTGAGGAAGTGAAAGAACTCCTACGCCAAGAGAAGGGGTGGAGTTGACTCTGTTGCTATTTAAGGACCTCATGTTTCATGAATGAACATACTTGCTGTGTCTATACTGACTGGTAACAGGTTACCGGTCTGTGTTAGTGAATATTACATTTTTTTTTTATAAAAGAGTAGCACCATTAAATTTAATGGATGAAACAAAGTACAATATTGACCTGTTTTTTTTTCCTCCAGTCAACCAAACAATCTTCATACTTTAATTGGCTAATTCCATATATAACGCAAATCTGACCAGGTAATCCCACTATGGCCACAAAATGAATATTTAATGTATACTTATTAAACTGTCACATAATTGGAGTCTGAAGAGAGTGAAGCATTGTGTAAACTATTGTCTTTGGTGTTATTGGATTTGCTTCAAAGTAGGGATGCAAATTTCAAGCAATTCTGCGTTCTACATATTTATTCTTACTGACAGGCAACACAATAGGTTTCTTATTGAGGCCATAATAATAAGATCTTGGCCTTCCTTCCCCCTCCCCTCCCTCTTTCCTTTCAGGTGGACATAAAGTCAATGGGAGCATTGTCCAGGTGGAAAAACTCTTACAACATCAAGACGGTGCTGCAGGAGCTTAGACTGCACATGACGCTGAAAGAGAACAACAAGCTTTCTCAGCCACCTGAAGGCCAGGTGTACAGCAACTGAGGCCCTGCTGCGGTCCCTCCCTGTCACACACACACGCACACGCACATGCACATGCACAAACACACACACACAGCATCTTAGACAATTAACACTGACTTCAAACGATACGAGCATCAAGTGATCCAAGACTCTCGATTCCCTCTTCCTTCTTTGGGAGCCTCCTATTGGACAGAGGGAGGGGATGCGCAGGTGAACCTGACCTCCTCACTCAGTGCCCAGTCATCTATTAAAGTTCACGGTGCAGACCAGACATTACAAAACAAGAATACTGTACATATTACTAATGTTATTTTTTATTATCTTTGTGTTCTACATCCAGATTGTAAAATAACAAATGACCTGATTAAGTGTACCAAGTGTGTGGGTGGGTGTGTGTGTGTGTGTGTGTGTGTGCGTGTGCGCGCGCGCTGGATTCTTTCCAGGAGGTGACAGTCCCCATGTATGGGTATTGTGGTGAGGGATTTGGATCAACTACTCAGCAAAACAAATATACTTCTGTAACCCCGACTGAAATGTTAAATGTTCGGATCGTTCTGACATCTTGCAGTTTGCTGAAACACATTCCCCTGACAAAGAAAAAAAGTACCTCAAACAATGCTTTGCTTGGTCTCCCAGGGCCATGTTAGTCCCAAATTCCCCAGCTTCCACAATCCCGATGATGTGAATTTGACGGGCCTTCCTTAAACGAGTGCATGTCCGGTACATGGGAATATACTGCTACTAGACATTCAGCGACAAATGTATCAACGGGACACTACTGGCTCATCACTCATGTTCTCAGACTTGTCTTCTGTGTGCCATATGGTTCATAGCGCTTTGTGATAGTGATTGATTATGAGCAGCCAGTGGCAGGGGGGTATGGCGGGGGTGGGGGGCTCCAGGTCCTTGTGCTTTCTCTCTTCAGAGAACATAGTTTGTGCGCTTGGCACCTTTTCAGGATCACCACTGTACTGTGGCCTGTGCAGAGCAGGAGGAGCTGTGATTTATTTTGTTTGCTGTTTTTGGGTCCTTTTTTTGGTTCTTTAGTCTCTGGGCTTACCTGTGGATACTCTGTGGAGTCATCTCTTCTCATACAGTGAATGCCCACTGAATGCAATGTATGGCTTTGGATGTTTATTTTATAACGGGGGTTGAATCTAATCAGGGTGATGGTGACCTGTTGCATGGTTTTATTTGAATTAAACGTTATTACTTTTGCACGTCTATGTCTCATGATTCTCGAGGTAAACTTTACATCAATAAACAATACAACTTTTCCTGAAGACAGTCATGGACAAACTCAAAATACATTTTTGATGATTCAATGGCATTTTATGATACAATTATTAGGTTTGTCAGGGTTAGGGTTAGAAACACCAAATATTTATTACCTTGTCTTTTGACTATTGATCAGTGACTGTAAAAATAGATTTTATAAAAAATTAACATTCTTAGTATAGAGTTAAAAAGTTGCTCATTAAAGTCGGTGAGCATTCTTTAAAAAAATGATCGGGGTGGGATCGAATTGATTCAATTGTAATAGGTTTCACTGCTCTGGTGTCTGTGCATATGGTATGTATGTTCCTCCTGTTTTTAGCATATTGTGGCTACCTTTCAAGGTTGGCCATTTCAATATTTTGATGGCTCATGAAAAAAAATGTAAAAAAGTAGCCCCACTTTTAAATGACAGAACACATCTACTTGTATTAAAGAGACTTTTTAACATCTTTCCTTGACTAAATGAGACTGCTGAAGCCTCTTAACTTCATCAGCAAGAGCAGTGGCTATTTCTGTGTAGCTATTATGGCTGTTCTTAATTCCTATCATGGAGTCAGTCATAAAATTAAAACTATATTTATGGTGAAGTACTGAGGATGAATTGAAGGGCCTCACAGCCTGAGGGAAGCTGCTCCGTAGTGTGGTGGTACAGCACTAATACAAAGTTGACTTCTTTTCACCACCATCATATCACACTTCCTATTACTACTATTAATCTTAACTGATAGTGAAGTATATTTCCTCATCACTTTACTTTTGAGAGAAATGCACATGCTAGCCACATCAACACCCAGCCTTAACTATCGTTTTAAGACAGATCTGAAAAATTGTGAATGCTAAATTTTAGTTGCATCCTAGTTTACAAGCACATTGTTTCCTACCACCTTTCAACGCTGCAGGGCTTAGTATTTGCTGCTTAAAAGCACTTTTCAATGATAACATGACATGGGAAATTGTAATTATTTTAACTTTTTATACACAGAATGAGAAAAAACCTTAGTGCTCATGGTTCTGACACGTTCTTGGTTTGTCTAAATAAACAAATAGTGTTGTGTTGGGAAACCCAAACCATACCACAACGTGGTAACTGTTAATTTCCTATCTGGGCAATACTGTTAGCAACAATCCCACATACTGTTTTGGTCATCTTCTGTACCAAGCCTCTAACAATTCTATCTAGCATCCGGTAGAACAATACAGTCTCATCCATCACACGTGAGAAGGCATCAATGGTAAAAGTAAGCTGTGAAGCTTACTATTGCTCGAGTCCAGCGCAGCCAGCATGCAGCACTTCTCGTTCGTCTTACTGGGCTGACAGCAAGATGCTTCTCTAAGCAAAACCAGAAGCAGCATCCCCATTCAACAGCTGTTGTTGCTTCTATTTGCATCTCTTCTGCTGCAGGGATACAGGACAAAGAGTGGCACGTGACGCAAGCTCAGGGGAGAAAGGATTGGTGAATCAATCACAGCGGGTGATACAGCTGGGTGCCCTTCAGTCCCTTATATACCATGCACAGAGGCTCTTAAGGACTTCTAAGGGGAAACAATCAGCTAGATGCAATGCTTTATAGAACTAAAACTCCTGAATGCACAGGGACAAAATAATTATTCTGACAATGGATGGTGCCTTGTTGATTCTGAAATGAGTCAAATATGTGGATTTGATTCAAAAACAACATATCAACAAGAACAAAATAGCTTGATAGAATTCAATAAAAATCACTTATAATGAAATGACTGAGTTAACATAATGACCTAAAGTATCCTAAAACCTTATGTGACCTGGCCACCGAGAGAAATGCCTCTCTGGAACTTTCACTGGGAGAATAAACAGAGCACAAGCTCAGTGAGAATGAGAGCAGAGACATTAGTTTCCAGTTCCAAAATGTTTATTTCAATTTTAATAAAGGGTTAAAGGGTTTAAGAATGTATTAAAAATTGCAATTCACCAATTTTTAAAATTCGAGTAATTTTTATTACAAAATATACCTCTTTTAAATATCATTAGACAGAAACACTGAATATTTTTGGGCTGATACAACTTATGAGTCAGTTCTATTACTGCCTTAAATAGTTAATTCAGTTAATTCAGGTTGAAAAGTTTGTTTAAAACCTTCTTTTAAGTTTTCTTTTTTGTGAAATTATTTAAAGTTAACTGAACTTGAAAATACATCTTCAGTTAACTTAAGATATTAAATTGAATCAACAACTGTTCAGTGACACTGACAATCATTACAATTAAATTTGATTTCCTTACATTTGAAGAGTGCTTTAAAGAGTCAGTTCTTCATTTCACACAAGAAACAGCAAAAGCTGCTTATGTTGGGGGTACTTTGTTTGACCATTTGGACAAAGATATTATCTCAGTCAACTCATGATTATTTGATAAATGCGTAAAGATTTGATCAAGTAAATATTTCAATACTAACCTTTACTGTGGTTGGCATGTCATTTTTTCGTTATTGTGGAAAAAATAACCATGACTTCTCTCAAAATGTATTTAAAAAAAAAGCAGCAGGTTTTTCATAACATATGTTTTCTGCAAGAAAGAAGGGTCTCAGAAGAGTTTTACCTCTCAAACAATGGATGCTGGGAAGTTCGTTAATATGCTGATCATGTTTCTTTATAAACTTATTTCTATGAGTTGGTTGAACTCTGTACATTACATTTATCCAACTAATCCTTTAAAGTCAAAAGACTTTAAGTTAAAAGAGCTTGTATTTATATGTTCAGAAGTGGTCAGAAAATTTAAAAAAAACTATTAACTTTGAGTTGAATCAACTTGAAATTAACAAAACTTGCATATGTGTGGTAAGTAAATTAGAAAAGATAAATTGATTCCACTAAATTCTCTAATGACTTTTTATAGTGTACAGGGGAGGGTGCCAGAGAAGCAGGTGAGAGAGGGAGGGGAATGCAAACGCTACCTCTAGCTAGCTGTGGTCTGACTGCAAACAGCACCTTAGACAGAAGAATCTACCTCCACAGCAAAAATGATGTAAAGAAGGACGAGACAAAACTGCCACGAAGCAGCGCTAAGCTCCTTTTACAGAGGCTGCTAACTCTGATTATAAACAAGCATCATCTGTCCTCAACCAGTGTGATTATAAAGGTGGAGCAAAACCTGTGAAAGTGAACCCCACCCATTACATTTATATGAAATTATCTTTTCACCTTTTTTAGGCGGAATGTGACATGGCGGCTGACAGGGAGCGTCGTAAAAGTAAACCATGTCAGGGATCCACATCCTGTCCTTAGAACAGACCTAATGTCAACTAGACAGCTTGGTCAGTGTGTGGGGGACGAGTAAAATAAAATGGACTACTCCTCAATCACTCTAATTGTATCTGCTGTGATGGACAAGCTCTCAATCAGCCCAACTGTATCAATGAGTGAAAGAGAGGACAGCATGGTGTGCTGCTCAATCAAAATAATTGTAAAAGAAAGAACTAACGAGCTGATATAGGTTCAGCAGCCAGTGGTTCCCTTCTGTCCTTTGAAACAACCACCCATAGCTTTTATTGAATTACATTACAATTTAATGGTCTCATTGAGGAATCTAAATGAAAACTGCTGTGTTTCCATAGAGTGTACAACACAAGATCTGCATCAGCCTACTCCCACAATATGATATCTGGTTCCCTTACAAATGGCGTTTGTCAGGTTCTTGTTCCCTCAGTATAAAGTGTTGTTTCTTTAAAAAGCAGCCAGCTTACACTTAAAATGTACATACAATTGACCTTGTTAGAATGTCTTGTACCCTTAGGATAACACCCTGTGTATACATATACATGTTTAAAGATATTGTTTGTCACATATACAGTATAGTTGTGGTCAAAATTTTGTATCCACTTGCAAAGAACATGTATATCATGGCAGTCTTTAGTTCCAATGATTTCTACAGCTCTCATGTTTCTGTAATGGAATGAGTGGTACACAAAAACCAATCATGAAGTTTGGTTCAGTCATTAATTTAGTATAGGTCCCTCTGAAAATGTGACCCAATCTGCTGGATCAAAAATATACATACACTAATTCTAATATTTAGTTAACTGTCTCTTGGCCATTTTCACCCCAGTTAGCTGCTTATGATAGCCACCACAAGCTTCTGGTCGTCCTCTGGCTGCATTTTTAACCACTCCTCTTGACAGAATTGGTGAAGTTCAACTAAATTTGTTGGCTTCCCGACACAGACTTGTTTCTTCAGCACAGTCCACATGTTCTCGATGGGGTTCAAGTCAGGACTTTCAATTCTAGCCTGATTGATCCATTCCTTTACCACATTTGATGTTTGTTCGGGATCACTGTCCTGTTGGAACACCTAACTGTACCCAAGACCCAATCTTCTGGCTGATGATTTTAGGTGTTCCTGAAGAATTTGGAGATGATCCTCCTTCTTCATTATTCCATTTACTTTCTTTAGAGCAGCAGATCCAGAAAAACAGCCCCAGAGCATAATACTACCACCACCATGCTTGACAGTAGGTGTGGTGTTCTTGAGGTGAAAGGCCTCACCTTCTCGCCTCCAAACATATTGCAGCTCATTGTGAACAAACAACTCAGTTTTTATTTCATCTGACCACAGAGCTCTGATTGATTGATTGATTGACTGATTTTATTTGACCATTTGATTGATATAAAAAGTATGCAACAACAACCTGTGCCATACATTATATAAATAAATATAATTCCTTCAGAAGGTTTTTTCTTTGTCCATGTGATCAGCAACAAACTTCAGTCGAGCTTTAAGGTGCCACGTCTGGATCAAGGGCTTCTTTCTTGGACAGCAGCCTCTCAGCTCATGTTGATGTAAAACACACTTGGCTGTGGACACTGTCACCTGTCCTCCAGCAGCTTCTAATTTATTGCAGACTTGATTTTCTGGTGGTTTTTTGTAGACATTTTCTCTCAGCATTAGGTAATAATTAGTGTTTTCTTCCTGATGGTGGCAGTGACACAACTGTGCCATGCAATTTATACTTAGAAACTGTTGTTTGCACAGTTGATCTTAGGACCTGTATGTGCTTTGAAGTGACTTCAGATGACTTTCCTGACTTGTTCAAATCAATAATGTACTATTTCAGATCAATGCGGAGCTCCTTAGACTTTCCGATTGTAGTGTTTGTGGCTGACTCTTTTGGGTGTATCAAACAAGCCCTATTAAAATGGGCCCAGTCATCAGCTGTTATTATCCATAATCACTCAGAAGAAGTTAAGAGGCCATGCTGCAAAGAAAATCTGATTCACACAACTTACTTTAATCACCAAAATGGATCGTTCTTCCACACGTGTAGAAATTTTGTTGGAAAAAATATTCCAGTTTTCTCAGAACAAACCCCTGTTCCATATAGACATATTTACTAGTAGGTGTGTAGGTCTTAGATGACATCATGCTCTCTCATTGTATCCATCCATCCATCCATGCATCATCCATCCATCCATCCATCATCCATGCATCATCCATCCATCCATCCATCATCCATGCATCATCCATCCATCCATCCATTCATTCATCCATCATCCATGCATCATCCATCCATCATCCATCCATCCATCCTCGATATATCCATCCATCCATCATCCATGCATCATCCATCCATCCATCCATCCATCCATCCATCATCGATATATCCATCCATCCATCCATCATCCATCCATCCATCCTCGATATATCCATCCATCCATCATCCATGCATCATCCATCCATCCATCCATCCATCCATCCATCATCGATATATCCATCCATCCATCCATCATCCATCCATCCATCCATCCATCATCGATACATCCATCCATGCATCATCCATCCATCATCCATGCATCATCCATTCATCCATCCATCCATCCATCATCGATATATCCATCCATCCATCCATCCATCCATCCATCATCCATGCATCATCCATCCATCCATCCATCATTGATATATCCATCCATCCATCCATCCATCCATCATCCAATGGTTAAACCATTGGTTGCTTAAACCTGGTTTTATTCTATTTATATGTTCACTTATTATTCATTTATATATTTTAATTATTTTGTTTTATCTTGTTTTACTTTATTTATGATTTACTTATTTATTTTATCGATTAAAAAGCAGTTTTAGACTTTTAACCTCTTTTAGTTTTTTATTCATTCTTAGTTAGAGTTTTATTATTTTATCTTTATTTTACTGCCTCTAGTGTCTCCTCAGAGAAATACATCAATGATAGCGTTTCCTCAGTTCTGCAATACCTGTTGTTATTCCCTGTTATTTCCCCTATTTATAACTATTTATTCATTGTATTATTACTAACTCTTTTATTTTACTTACTGTGTTTTAAGTAGCTGGATACATTTGGGTGTATGGGTGGCTGTTGTTTTAATTGTTGCTGTTTTAATTCTGTAAAGCACTTTGTACTACATTACGATGTATGAAAAGCACTCTATAAATAAAGTCTGATTGATTGATTGATTGATTGATTGATCCATCATCCATGCATCATCCATCCATCCATTGATCAATCGATCCATCCATCTATCATCCATCCATTGATCCATCGATCCATCATCCATCCATCCATCTATCCATCATCGATGCATCCATCCATCCATCCATCCATCCATCCATCCATCCATCATCAATCTATCCATCCATTGATCAATCCATCCATCTATCTATCTATCCATCCATCCATCCATCCATTGATCAACCCATCCATCCATCCATCAACCATCCATCCATTGATCAATCCATCCATCCTTCCATCCATCCATCCATCCATCCATCAACTAGTATTTCATGGTAACTGGATTTTTGTACACTTATTTCAGTGGATAAACGGATTATGGACAAGGCCAGCTTTTTTGAGCCAACATTTCGCACCAGTGTTCAACAGTTGTCATGAGGCAGAGACACCAATTTTTTTTTCCTTGAGTAGAATTCAATGCAAACAACAAGACAGGTTTCATTTCAGTCCTTCTCGTCTCTGCCCTTACCTCCACCTTATACTGTGAACAGCAGATGCAATCTGTAGATCATTTACAAACTCAACTGTGTTGTAGAGTTCGACAAAAGAGGTTAAGTAAAACTGTAGAAGACGATCTGAGGGATATTTCTTTCTCTGTCATGATGTGACCTTTACACTTGGTATTAGTTTCTTGTAATTTCTAGGGAATTCACCAAACTCTGAGCTGTAGTTAAACTGTATTTAAAAACATCTGATGAATGTCTAAGACGTTAAATGAGTCATACCTCTAGATTTTGCTTTGTGCAACTTTTTCCTTCAACATCCCTGATAATCATATGAAAATCTGCATTCACACACCATCTCAATAATTAACTCCACTGGCCGGATTGCACTCCATTTGTTACATTCACATGTAAAGCATGGGGGTGGGGGTGGGAGGGGGAGGGGCTGTAGACCAGTTGTGGGAGGTGTCAGATGGTCGCTGACACCTCCCCCCACATCCATTCTCCTGCACGACCTGGTGTGTGCTCAGGACTGAGCAGAGCAGTGTGGAGGAGCCCATCTGCTCGCAGGGTCAGAACCACTTTCCCCTGTCTCTCTCTGTCACTCTCTCTGTCGCACACAAACACAAACACAGCCCCATGCTGAGTGTGCCAATTAGCTAAATGAGACCTGATTTTTGTCAATGTTGATTTGCATTTTGTATGGTGAGCACATGGTTTAAGTACTCACATTGATGGGCTGAAATGAAGAAAAAAAAAATGCTGCTTTTAAATTACACATAAATACTATAGACAGAAATTCATCCACTGTTAGGGAATGTTTACGTTGGCTCCATTTATGTTCAAAATTTGTTATTGAATGCAATATATGAATACTGTTAGGTTTTAACAGTACTTTTGTCATCAGAATTTGTATATATTTAGATATTTTGCACATCTATGAGAGGGATCTGACTTCTGTTGCTTTTCCTGAGGTTTCTTCCATTTTCTCTCCTTTAGAAGGGTTTTGTAATCTGTGATTCTGAGCTACATAAAATAAATTGACTTGTCTTTCTTACTTTTTGAACACTGTATTGGTTTTATTATGACTTTTTACACACTTTGAACATGTCAAATTAAATTAAAGATCTCCATGGGGAAAATGTTTATTTCCTGTGGAGTGCAACTGTTTTCTGTCTAGTAGAAATCATTAGGTATTTTTAACACTGCTGTAGGTGTGTTTCCTCACAAAACCTCCTGTAAGACCAGTTTTTTGTTTAGGCACAGACACCTTTCTTTGACAGTTGATGGACAGGAACTAATGGGAGAGAGAGGGGGTGTGACATGCAGCAAAGGTCCTCGGCCGGGATTCGAACTGGGGTTTGCTGTGTATGTGGCATGCGCTCTTAACCACTCAACCACCTGCGCTGTCCCTGTAAGACCGGTTTTAACTGCAAATCTCTATGAAGCGACAGGTTGCTGGCCCAGCCTGACCTGCTCAGCTGATGACGATGTGTATGGCTTTCAGATTCATCAGGACTTAACTATTTCCTCTCTGCTTTTAAGGATCATGAAAAACTCAACTGCTTAGTGAGTGTGAGACACATCTGAGTACACATGACAGCAAGTTGGGACAGGATTTGGAAGAGCGGAACCAGTTTGAGAGGGAGCAGCTCAGGGCTGTGAGTGTATTAAGTGTTTGTTAGTGGCACTTGACTAAGAGCTGAAATCTGTATCATCATTAATCAGAACTATTATAGCTCTGCGTCAGCTGGAAAGTGGAGTGTTATCAGATGTTAAGAATGACATCTCATTACTTTGTGTGACAGCACACAACTCTGATAAAAATCTGTCCAAACCAGTGTTGCAACACAGGGTCTGGTGTGTTTTCACCACATTGAAACTGACACAATACACCGCTGACTAACATGAATTTTCACTTTTCAGTTTAACAACAGTATCCAGCACAACATTTTGCAAGACAGAAGATGAATCTGTCAGCTAAGCAGAGTCAAAAAGGCTCAAAGATAAAGGCAAACATCGTTTCATTCAGGAGATTTTGCATGTTGCTTTGATTGCAGACAAACTTTTTAGTTGATGTTGTATGTTGTTACAATGAGAACGTTTAAAGAAAACCTAAATACACCTCTATTGTGTAATGCCAAGAAAGTTTGATAACAAAAGATATGATCGTGTTATAACAACAGGAAATATTCCTTATAACAAGAAGAAAAAAAGTGTCTTGTTAAAACTAAATAATTTGGTGTACAGCCTAATATCACTATAGTATATATTACAATATAAAAATGTAATTGTTATAATGAGAAACTGAGCAAGTCATGATTTTGACTTTGCAAAATACTGTTGAACAATTAAATGTACTAGAAATATTAAGGCCTTTTACTGACAAATGAGTTTTTCTATCAACGTTATTTGATATTGATATTGCGGCACATCTGCAGATAGTCTGATGAAAAATACACATTGTAACAGTGTATTTATGAGTTAAAATTGTAGAGTTGTAGTTTTATATCTTGACATCCGTGTTTAAAAAAGGCCATTTTCATTCAGCTGGAGCTCTTTACACACATATCAAGAGTTGATCTGCCATCTTCGTTGTAGATTTATCAGTTATATGTTAATGCCACAGAGTGTGGCAACATGTAAAAAGCTGAACTTTAAATGGACTGATGCAACCCTGTCTTAGAAGGAGCACTCTGTAGCTTTGGAGAAGAAATGTAAATCTTCTCTGACAGACTTTTTTCTACCTAAACAAACTAAATAAACTTTGTTTTATATAAACTGAATTGAAATCGACCAATGCTGCCTCGCCCCCACGTCACGTCCGGTCGGCTTGCCAAACGGAATAAAACACACAGGTGTTGAAGTGCTGCGAGTCAACCTCCTCTAACTTAGCTACTAGCTAAGCCAGTAGCTGTTAGCTACAGCCAGTCAAACGATAGCATGGTGTTACACCATTCCTGTTCGGCTCCCGGACCGTGGTCGGGAAGCACAGGGGAGATGATTTCCTCCAGGGCTGAAGTTTCTGTTTCCCTTCGGGGTGAACCCCCTTTCACGTGTTGAGCTGGTCGGGAAATAAGACCAGGGAGCTTTGCTGTATCTGGAGGAGCCGTCGCCTTTATTCACAGCCAAACTGCAGCCTGTATTGTACACTTTATTGCTGTCGCTACTACTGCCACTCCTTTCTCTTCTCCTTCCTCTCCCATTCATTAGGCACGTTTCTGATCAAGCATGCGCATGCATTTGCCTGCATCACCGTGCATTCTGGGATTAAAAACGTCAGAAATGCTGGTGATAACTTCCCTTTGCGACATGTCACATGACTTTAAAATCTCGCGGAATCTCCAGGTTACCTCCCTCCGTTTGCTTTTCTGTGCAGATGGTCTCAAATCAGTGCGGACAGAAGACACTCCCCTCAGCGTTGCCCCAGTTGGTTAGAATTACCACGTGGAATTTCCCACGTGAGAAATGAAATACCTCCTTCCAAAGAGGCGTGCCCTCTCCCAAACTATGCTTCATAACATTACACGACTTTGTGAACTTTCACTTCGTCACCCAATTTGTTATGAGGGAAAGACTTCAGACTGTTTTCAGTGTTTTCTATCTACACACCATTCGGTAATGTCTCTGACGTCAGTGTAGTGGGTTGGCCATATTCTTTGTGCAAAGTCCGTGAAGTGCACCTGTGTCCGACTTGAGGTGGTGGGAACTTGACGTGTTTATGACGAGTTCCGGCGGATCCTCTCAAGTCTCGTGCATGCATATGCGCAAATGCATGCGATCACGAACGCAGCCAATCACTGTCCGTACGTACGCACGCTTCCTCACTCTCGCTCGTCCACTCACACCTTACGCACACACACACCTCACGCAGCTTACGCACACACACACCTCACGTACCTTACGCACACACACACCTCACGTACCTTACGCACACACACACCTCACGCACCTTACGCACACACACACCTCACGCACCTTACGCACACACACACACCTCACGCAGCTTACGCACACACACACCTCACGCACCTTACGCACACACACACCTCACGCACCTTACGCACACACACACCTCACGTACCTTACGCACACACACACCTCACGTACCTTACGCACACACACACCTCACGCACCTTACGCACACACACACACCTCACGCAGCTTACGCACACACACACCTCACGCACCTTACGCACACACACACCTCACGTACCTTACGCACACACACACCTCACGTACCTTACGCACACACACACCTCACGCACCTTACGCACACACACACACCTCACGCAGCTTACGCACACACACACCTCACGCACCTTACGCACACACACACCTCACGTACCTTACGCACACACACACCTCACGCACCTTACGCACACACACACACCTCACGCAGCTTACGCACACACACACCTCACGCAGCTTACGCACACACACACCTCACGCACCTTACGCACACACACACCTCACGTACCTTACGCACACACACACACCTCACGTACCTTACGCACACACACACCTCACGCACCTTACGCACACACACACACCTCACGTACCTTACGCACACACACACCTCACGCACCTTACGCACACACACACACCTCACGTACCTTACGCACACACACACCTCACGCACCTTACGCACACACACACACCTCACGCACCTTACGCACACACACACCTCACGCAGCTTACGCACACACACACCTCACGCAGCTTACGCACACACACACCTCACGCAGCTTACGCACACACACACCTCACGTACCTTACGCACACACACACACCTCACGTACCTTACGCACACACACACCTCACGTACCTTACGCACACACACACCTCACGCAGCTTACGCACACACACACACCTCACGCAGCTTACGCACACACACACCTCACGCAGCTTACGCACACACACACCTCACGCACCTTACGCACACACACACCTCACGCAGCTTACGCACACACACACCTCACGCAGCTTACGCACACACACACCTCACGCAGCTTACGCACACACACACCTCACGCAGCTTACGCACACACACACCTCACGCACCTTACGCACACACACACCTCACGCAGCTTACGCACACACACACCTCACGCAGCTTACGCACACACACACCTCACGCAGCTTACGCACACACACACCTCACGCAGCTTACGCACACACACACCTCACGTACCTTACGCACACACACACCTCACGTACCTTACGCACACACACACCTCACGCAGCTTACGCACACACACACACCTCACGCAGCTTACGCACACACACACCTCACGCAGCTTACGCACACACACACCTCACGCAGCTTACGCACACACACACCTCACGTACCTTACGCACACACACACCTCACGTACCTTACGCACACACACACCTCACGCACCTTACGCACACACACACACCTCACGCAGCTTACGCACACACACACCTCACGCAGCTTACGCACACACACACCTCACGCAGCTTACGCACACACACACCTCACGTACCTTACGCACACACACACCTCACGCAGCGCCCTATTCCTGAAAGAGACTAGACCACTCTTACAACAACGGCAGCTGCAGATGCAGGAGAACATCGACAGAACTTGAACCCCCTCACATGATATACAACCCCCCACAAATTTGACAATGTAGTGTGGTACATTGCGAACAAAGGTCAGATATTATATTGCATAAAAGTCTAGTCTAAAAATGGCATAGCAACCTGTGCTTTAAAAAGATAAATGTAAAAATCGAGAATTGAATCGAACCGTGACCTTAGAATTGAAAATGTAATCGAATCAAGGATTTGGAGAATCGTGACACCCCTAATACATACTTACATACATACATACATACATATATACATACATACATATATACATACATACGTATATACATACGTATATATATATGTTCTCCCAAACTACATAATTCCCCTTTAAATACTTTAAGAAACAATTGCCGTGTTTGTTATCAACATTGTGGCCAAATGTTTGTGATGAACCTCTCGGCAAAGCACTAATGTCATAGCCCTGCATGGTGTACATCCACCATCCACTCTGAGCTTCTCACAGCAACTTTTGTGTGACACTAGAACATGACAGTTCCCGGGCTGGAAAAACATTGTCAGTAAACCTGATCCAGGCAGTAATTAGGTTTCCTACAAAACACATCTGACAAGAGACAGTTTGTGGTATATAATCTAATCTTTCACTAGTTAGCTGAGAACGATTTAGCATGTCACATTACCAAGTGCTCAAAATCTTCTGGAGAAAATACTAAAGGCACATTTCACTGTTTGAACAAGTCAGGATGTTTCGCTTCTTTTGTATCTAAAAACCTGTCCCACGTCTCTCAGAAATCTAGCAGGTTGGTTGTATATGTGCTCAGCTGTCATTAATAACCTGCCGTAGCCCTCCACTCCTTCACAAAATGAGCAATAAACCAGAGTGAGTGTTTGGGAAATGGAGAGTCATCTGAGTGGGGTCACTGAGGCCGTAAATTTCTCTCCCAGTGTGACAGAGAGTCTGCAGCCTCCTGAGGCCTGGCCTGCCTTGGCCTGGCCCAGCGTGGCTGTGCAGTGTGGATGGTTGTAAGGTGACGGAATGTATACCCCCCCACACCCCCTCCATCCAGCCCCACAACCCTCCACCTCCCCTCCTCACACGCACACTCACCCTCATGACCATTATGAAACCCCAGCAGATGGCCGGGAGACAAAGGGTGTGTGAGGGTGAGAGGCCCTCATCTCCACCAACCCCCCCATCCCAACCTCTCTTTTCCTAGGGAACCCCCCCACCCACCTTGTCCAATAAGAAGTAAGCAGTCTGTTGCTGTAGCGTTGCAGCTGGAATCCATGGAAAGTTCTTTCTCAGCCCCCGTCAACCCTTACACACACACACACACGCACACACGCACGCACGCACGCACACACTCTCCTGCCACATGCCTCTCAATTAAGACAAATCGACAGCGCTTCCTCCATCCCTTTGTCAGCAGATGTGGCGATTTTGCCTCGATTCCTCACTCCGAGCGAAACGAGCTCCTTTAATGTGAAGACATTAGCCTAAATGATTCCTGGTGTCCTTTATCAGGCAAGAGCTCCCATTTGGGGCCCCGCAGCAGGTAATTCTCCTTTTGACAGTGCAATTGAACTGGCCAGCACTGAAGGGCTGTTTGGCGAAGAGCCATTTAGTGTAAGTGCTCTCAAGGCCGGCAAATGACACTTGTAGAGACAATGTCACCCCCACTGACACTATCAGTTGATTGTGTATTGAACAGAAATGGAGGAGCGGTGTAGGCCCCAGGCCAGAAATATGCAGCATTATTGGCAGGGCGAAGTCCAAGGCAAGTGTCCAGGGAGAAACGAATTCAGGCGAGCTCTGTGGAGGTCTCTATCAATACCAGGTGCCAAGGACACCAGGACAGGGACTGTGAGGCCATAAACTAGCTTATTTCACTCACGTGTGCTGCATGATCATTTGACACTTTCTACAGGATTGCTCCATACATGCCAGGACAGTGTCCTTGTAGAGATTGAGCTCCTGTAAATGGGCAAAAAAAAATATGACAAAAGAATTAAAAAACCTTTTCTCCATTTCCTTTTGTGGTGTAAAACCATGCACATTAAAATGTATGTGTCCTGCTCTGAACCGCTTTGAAACATGACTGAAGCTTTCCTAGTTAAATATCGGCTCGATATGAAGATTGGTGAACTTTTGCTTCCATTTTGTCATTTGGTGAAGTGTTTTCTTCATAACTACCTGTTGGAGAGAAGCAATGACCTGAACCTGTTGCTATTCTATTTCAATCATTTTTCTAGCCTTTTTCATGTTCATGGAAGTGCTGCATTTTTATTTCTTACTGACTCAAGATTAGACCAGGCCTTAATTTATTTTCACCTCTTATGTCACTGAACAAGTTGTTATCTACGACGGAGTATTAGGGCCGTACTAAGAGGAAATTTTTTTTTAAAAAAATAAAAAATTGGGGGGAAATTATGAGAATAAAGTCGTAATGTTACGAGAATAAAGTCGTAATAATACAAGAAAAAAGTCGTAATGTTACGAGAATAAAGTCGTAATAATACGAGAAAAAAGTCGTAATGTTACGAGAATAAAGTCGTAATAATACAAGAAAAAAGTTGTAATGTTACGAGAATAAAGTCGTAATGTTACGAGAATAAAGTCGTACTAATACGAGAATAATGTAATAATAATACATGGGGAAAAAAGTCGTTTTAATGAGAAAAAAGCTTAGATAGAGTTAAGATCTGACGTGACCAGCTCAACCAAACAGTTGCCTCAGCCTGAGCCCAGCAGCCGCAACTCTTCAAGTGATGCTCAACATTCCTCATTCTAACGCAGCGGGAAGAGTTCTCATTAAAATTACTACTTTATTCTCCTAATATTTTGACTTTATTCACGTAATATTTTGACTTTAATCTCGTAATATTATGACTTTTTTCTCGTAATATTTTGACTTTATTCTCGTAATATTTTGACTTTATTCTTGTAATATTTTGACTTTATTCTCGTAATATTTTGACTTTAATCTCGTAATATTATGACTTTATTCTCGTAATATTTTGACTTTATTCTCGTAATATTAGGACTTTAATCTCGTAATATTATGACTTTTTTCTCGTAATATTATGACTTTTTTCTCGTAATATTATGACTTTATTCTCGTAATGTTACAACTTTATTCTCGTAGACCTAATATTATGACTTTATTCTCGTAATATTATGACTTTATTCTCGTAATTTGCCCTCCAAAATATTTTTTTTTCTCTTAGTCTGGCCCTAATACTCCGTCGTAGTTATCTGGTACCTGCCTTCATCATTTTGTCTTAAGTAATGGTGCGTTCCATTTACCTCACGGTTCAGAAGTTGGGATGATGTTTTATGCAAGTTGACTGCATTTTATTGAAACAAATCAGAAAAACCAGTTCTATTCAGGTTAGCCTGTTAGCTGCCGTTAGCAACATCATACATTAAGACTTATATCTCTCACACAAACACTGAAGCAACATGTCTTGAGATAGAAATTGGACAGTAGCCTACTATGTGTAAGACTGATTTAATGAGAGACAAATAAGTCCCAGCCCTTCCGGTTTCCCTAATGGGACCTTATTTTGGAAGAAATATATATATGGTAGTGAATGGAGAGAGAGAAATAATTTGTTGATCCTGTTTGAATTGTGTCATTAATCACATGTTGATGTGATGATATGCTGAGAAAGTCTGTTTGTCATAAAACTTATGAAATATCAGACTGTGAAAATACGTCATTATAAAAACTACACAGCCAACAGTAACATTAGTGACGTTGTCTCATTGAATGCTCATCAAAACCTGTAGTTTTAACATTGTAGAGCTGCTCCTGTATATAAGCAGCTGACAGCACTGACTGACTTTTGTGAAGGGGGTGAGAGACATTGTCTGTGATTGCCAACAGTTTTGCCAGCATCCTGTCCTCCACCACCTCCTCCAGGGTGACAATCATAGTTGTCAATAGAGCTCAACAGTGAGGTTCCGGAAGCCATTTATATTCTGAATAGAGGATTTTGATTATGGACCATAATGTCGTAACAATCCAAAGTAGACTCACCACAAGTTATGAGATTGTGAAACGATGGTATGTGATCCTGAAGAAGCCCCAAGTTGGTATGATATCAACCTTGTTTTAGGAAAAACACGTTTTATTCACGATGTCATTGAAAAGTACTACACTACCCACAATCCTATAGTGTAACAGCGACGTCTCTGATTGGTGGAGCTCGCTGTTACCATGGAAATGTTCACCAAACCTGCAAATTTCATGTTGGCTAGTTACTGCTACCACTGAACTCTACGATGGTTTACCACAGAGCTACCATGATTTCACTTTCTGATCTACTGTGTGTCTTTAGAGATGAGGAGAAGACTGTTGAAAGGGTTCACCCGTCCCAAACATGAAATTTGCGGGTTCAGTAAGCATTTCCATGGTAACAGCGTCGCTGTTACATTCGCAATGGTTTATGGGATGAGTAGTTCCTTTACTCTTAAGATAATTATGTACACAGTCTTGTACCTTTGCTTTTTTTTCAAAAAATCTTTTGCTCCAAATTAAATGTTTTATGGTCACAGTTCATCTCGTAGTTTAGTGGCTTGGTTCCAGGCTTAAAACTCTTTATATAAGGATTTTATGACACGTCAATGGAGTGAATGAATGGGAAATTCACTTCCGGAACCAGAGCTGTTAAAAAAGTGGGCGCTGACTGTTGAGTTCTATACGAGCAGATTTATTGTGACTTTTATCTGTTTTTCATACCTTTTGGACTATTCTGGTCACTTGGAAAATTATCTTTTAAATTGACAAACATCATATGTGTGACTCATAGCACAATTCAAACGGGATAAAAAATCTATTTGTCTCTCCTCATCGACTACTGTACAATTCTTTTCTGAAACAAGGTCCCATGATGTCCACCAGACCATGACTTCGGCTCTCTATACTATACAGCTTTCACAGCTGTCGATGTGAGGGACAGCCATCTTGGATTTTGAGGTGCTCTTTAGTTGAAATTGCTGACTCCAACAACTCCAAAATTCTGACTTCCCAGTTAAAATGGAATGCACCATTATTGCTGAAATATATTCAGCATCACAAACTGAAATCAAACAGTGGGGGATTTTTTTCTTTGATGGAATAGTTTTGTTTAAATGTACCTTTTTTGCTGTGTTTGGATATCATTGTCATGTGTGTAGGCTATTGATCTGGACCCAGGATGTGGTTAGCCTAGCTTAGCATAACGACTGGGGCAGGGGGGAACTAGCTAACCTAGCTTATTAAAACCTCCTGTAAAGCTTACTTGTGACCACATTATATCTGGTTTTACATAAACAGTGTGACAATTGGAGCTAGCCTATTTTTTGATAAATAACATTTTATTCATCTGCCCAGCACTTCTTGAAAGACAACCTCCCAATTTCTCTACATTTCTGTTCATGGATTAGACAAATGAGATAAAATATTGACATTTTTGAGATTTAAAGGTGTTGTCTGGTGAATTCTTTAACTGAACACTTTAACTTAACAAGACTAGCTTATTACACCCACTTCCAATTTTTAAGATAGCATAGGCTAACTATGCCTTGACTCCAGCTCCTTAAAATACAGACATGAGAGCGGCATTAATCATGTCATCTCACTCTCAGAACAAAAACAACTGCTGCTCTTTGCTAGCAATGCTTGGCTGTAGCCAGTTAATATAAGCAAATTAGCTCATTAGACTTGTATCCAGTCACACTAAAATGGAAGAAGAGCGAGAGAGAGTCTGGCGTCAGCAGAGGCCAAGAATGGCATGTAGAACTGGAGTATTTTCACCTCTTACTCTGTGAATTAAGGATTTATTTGGACCAAACCAGAGGTGATTGTGAAAAGACAAAACCAAGACTGTTTTGGTGTCTCTTATTTCTTTCATGTGCAGTTTGAATGAAGTGTGTTTTATGATGAGTTAACGAGGCGATTAAGCTCATCTTAGTTCAGTAAAAGAGAGAAATTCAGGAGGTTTGTATTGTCTGCTTAGTAAGGAAAATAGATCCAAGAGTATTTCATTACTTGACATTTTGTTTATTCATCACACTAAAAGTTAAGAGACCTTGTGAAAATGGCACATTTTCCATTTGCATGTACTGTATTTACCAGTTGAAACTCCAGGGCCAGTCAGAATGTCACCTCTTGAGGTACAAAGTGGTATTAGGAGAAAGGACGGGCCGGGGCTAGCTGGTAAGCATGGTAACTTCAGCAGACATCTCTGCAGCACAGTACATAGATGTCTGTCACGTAATGTTTCTTCACATTCTGTTGGTTCATTTGTTGAATGTTTCAAACGAAAATTCTAAAATCTTACAGAGTGCACTCATATATGATTTCTTACTAAATTATTCATATTTATTTATTATATAGTTTAATTTAGAATATTTGCAGTAAATCCAATGCACCTGTTGTTTTACTATGTATCTCATAGCTTCATCTGCCATCAGGCATGTCATCACTCTGTCTGTTTACCATATTTCCCTTTCATTGCTCTGGTTTTTCCATTTTGAACAGCATCTGTAGCTCTCGCCCGGCTGCTCCCTCAAGACTCAGACATCCACCAGAGCAGAGGCCAGTGACACGTGTGATTGATGACCCCCAGAATGGAACAGAGAGAGATGGACAGATTCCTTTTATCAGGATTGAGGTCTGACTAGATTAAAATGCAGTTGTACAACGCCTCCTCCCCCTTTTTTGGCGTCCCTGTCGGCCTCCTCAGCAGCCCCACTCTGTCCCCTGTCAGTCACCACACCTGACGGCTGGGAGTTTTTCCTCATCTCCTCTCCTGACCTCCAATCCCACCTCCCCACTTGAGGTGACATTGTGCGGACGTGGACGATTGTGCGAGACTTTAACCAGTCACTTCCAAATTGACTTGATGTGTTTTTTTACTTGCTTCTGCAGAGAAGTGTGCCAGACAAATCTCAGTGGAGTATTCCTAACACCATATGCACAGAGCCGGTTGGTTTAAAAAAAAACGTATGAAATGTGTTGGAACATAAATCACAAGTCACCCTCCACAGCTAACCACAATCAACCCATGAAAAAACATGCCGAGTGAAGAGGGGAAATTCTCCATTTTCTCACTCACTAAGTGCTGATTAAAAGAAAAGAGACAATCACTCTCATTCAGTGGTGTGCAGCTGCCTCGTTGTCAGATGGCGGAGTGGGAGATTTTTGTGGAGGTGCTGAAAAGATGCCTCAGTGAAAGGGACCTGCGTTTGTTTTTCAGATGGCTCTCTAATGACTGGATGTGATTAACACAAATTATCTCACTTATCACAACTCAACAGGCGTAGATAGACAGTCTCTGGGTACATTCTCTGAAATGCTACTCAACATGCATTTAATCAGACTCAGCAGTCAGATGCACAAGGACAAAAATAACAAGATTTCTCTCACAGAAATACTCTGTGTCTAGCTGTGTCATTCCTCTTTGTGACTTTAAGCCAACTTGTTACAGTTTAGTATCACTTATTTTGAGCTCCACGTCTGCACTTTTTTCCCTGCTGAATTTGCTCATTGATAACATCACTGCTGTGTATCGTCCACAAGTAGGACTGAACCTCCTGAATAGAAAACACTAAAAAGAGGAAAATGTCTCATTTCCACAGTTTTGTTTGTGTCTGTAATTGTGCCCCTCATGTTTAAGACACAAGGGAATGCATTTGTTCACAGATAGAAAGAAACTTCACTGCTTACATGAAAGAAGGCTAATTATCACTGCTTTGGAGCTTTATCGAGACAAAAACAGGACCAGTAATGCATGGCGACAAATAAGTGAGGAATTTGGCCTGTAAGCTGCTTAGTGATATATTTAGTTAGAAGATGTATGAATCAGTGATGTTACACATACACTCTGTTACACGGCTAGCATGCTACCACAGTTAGCTAGCTAAATATGCCATCGAACTTTTCACTCAGAAGCTATAAACAGAGCTGTATAACATTCATTAATCAGTTAGCTATTTCATCTATTATATGCTCCTGTGGCACAAAGTGCGTATTGGCTGCCCAAAATACGAAAGACTGAAAGACTTTTGTGTTTACTCGCATATACACACAGAGCCTTGTGGAAACAAGCTGTAAAACATCCTCACCACAAATTTTCGAAGTGCTCAAACCGAGGCCATTCAGGCAAAGTTGCTCATCAATATGATTCTGCAGTAATTTTATATTTTTCATATCATCAACCAAATCTCAAGAAAAGACCAAAACCGCACAGGTTTAAATGATTTTTTAACGGTTTGCTTTTTTTACAGTGTTATCGTACTTATAGCACTGAGGGTCAGACTTACACAAGGCAAAAAAAGTAGTAGCCTTATGAAAGGTGGATTTGTTTTTTTTTAAAAAAAGGCTCAGACAAGAAGGACTTGTTTATTTGTTAAGGACTAGTTATGTGTGTGTGTGTGTGTGTGTGTGTGTGTGTGTGTGTGTTCATGATAATGTACATGGAGTGTGCCACCATGTGACTTATTGTACATGTTAGTATGACACTACTTACTTTCATTGTTGGTGTGGGTTTTTTCATGGGATTTATCTGTGAAGAAAATAAATAATATCACTTTCTTTTTCTTTTACATTTTCAGATGCATCCAGACCAGAGATGATTTGTCTTCTGCACACATGAAAATCCCATCAACATCTGTCTGTGAGATTATATATTTCCACGCTGTGTTAAAGCTGCTGTCAGCTCTCCAGCCAACCAAAGAGCCTTGCAGGAACCCTGAGGTCAGCCTGTCACAGCCCACGGACCGGAAGTCACCGTGGGGGCCTTTTTTATCCAGATGACGGTTATATGGTTGTATGGAGGGTTGAGGGCTCTACAGAGAGACATAAAACTGCCAGGACAAAGACAGGATGGAAGTGAAAAATAGAAATGTTAAACCTGCAGGCTGATGTCACAAAATGTGGAGATTGTAAGAGTTAAATATGTAAATTAGTTTTGTTTTGTTTTTTTGCATTACACATCCTTCAAATCTTTTGATATATACCTTAAATCAGTAAGACTCTCCTGTGTCGTGCATCACCTATCTATAAAGGATATCAGGTCACATAAGTGGGACATGGACATGTAATGGTTAACAGTTAGGGGGCTGGTACGTAAGCCACTATCCAATCATAATTCCTCAATAAATAAAATATATTGCATTTTTTTCAAATTGGTGCCAAGATAATACTGAGTTTAGTGTTGGATCCAGAGTAATACCTCTCATTGGACTGTTTTATTTGAAGGGTCTTGTCATGCTCTCTTGGGGAATTTCTAATTTCCTGGACAACTGGGTACTAGTTATAATTTGTTATTAATAATGATAATAATAATTAATAACAAAGTACCTTTCTACAAACCAAAAAAAAACATTACACCTTACACTTGTTATGTTGCAATTTTCCGTTTCTTGTGTTAAAATTTCAGTTTTATGTTGTGACAATGCTGTGTCTATGCTCAGGTTCGGTTGAGGCACAAACCACTTAGTAAGGTTTAGGAAAAGATCATGCTTTGCTTGAAATTCCTGTTTTTGTCACCACAAACACGGCTGGAAATGTTCCGATGTCTCCTTCAAAATATTCGCTGGTTTCCAGATTGGGAGGGTTACTTTAAAAATGTATTCCAATACAGTTTCTAATTACCTGTTAAGAAATGTAGTCAGTAACTCAATCCCAGTATCACAATGTTAAAGGAATGTAACTTGATTCATTTCTGTTAATTTTGGATTACCTCAATACCAAACATGCAAACAGAGACGAGAGAAAATAAATATCAGTAAGATGACTTTGATTTCATCTTCTGTTAGAGGACACGCTTCTTTGGAGTAAAGTGTGTAAAGTGTGTGCATGTACATGTTTTTTAGTTTTTTTTGTCTGAATGCATCTCTAATCAAAGTACATCTTTTTTTCTGTTACTTTAAAGGAATACAGTTACCTTTTTTTTGTATCCCGATCACATAATCACATGTATTCCATTACTTCCTGAGCCTGGTGGTTTCACACTATTTAGAAGTTGACATATGTGCCCTAATTACAATCAAACTAATTGCATTAAAAAAACAATGAAACCTAATGTGCAGGGTGATAAAAGGCCAATGAGAACAATTGAACACCATTAAAATCTGTTCACCAAACACCAAGTAAACAAGACTAAGAAATGAACTTTCACTCCCTGACTGTTTCTGATACACAGCTTTATTTTGAGTATTTTACTAAGTACTGAGATTTCATCCATGTAAGAATCTGCAGTCTGAACCTCATGTGTCTAAGGCTGTGTGATGCTAACCTAAATCTGCCTTCCATACTGAGGCCATTTTAACATTTCAAGAAAGAGCTAATGATGATGATGAAATATCAGAGGCAGTGGTGGTGTTCGGAGGAAAGGGGTGTGTTTTGGGCAGCATAAATTGTGTTCGCTACTTCATTGAAAGACAATGGAGGACAAGATGTTGTGTGTAGTGTCACCCACGTGCTTCTGCACCACTATTGTCTGCTCTCCTTCCCTGGGAGAGGAGAGACGGAGGGGTGAAAGGAGGAGGAGGAGGAGGATGTGGGAGGAGGTGGGTTAGTTGATTGCTGTGTGTGTGTGTGTGTGTGTGTGCGTGTGCGTGTGCGTGTGCGTGTGCGTGTGCGTGTGCGTGCGGGGAGAAGCACAGACGGCTCGTGGTAATTTGATGTGTGTCCCCGGGGATGTTTGATGGATTAATGCTAAGCAGCTCCCTCTTTTACAGCACCACCTGATCTTTGGGGCTCGTGCCCCACATATAAAAGGCTGCAGTAGTGCTGAGCTCAGCTAGTCCAGCCATCTCTCTCTGCCTCTGTTTCTCCTTCGCCACTTTCTGTCTTCCTCTTCATCCACCCTGTCCTCTGCTTTCTCTCTCTCTGCTGCTTTCACTACATTTTCTCTCTCTCTCTTTCCACTGGCTTTAAACCTTTTCCAGGACAAATTTTTTAAAGCCTTTTTTTTCAATCCTCCATTGTTTGGCCTGTTGAAGAAGGCCGTCTGGAAGCTCAGTACATTCCTCTTTTCTTTTAGTTTTTATCATCAGTCTGTTCACATTCTTCTATGAGGCTCTAGCATCAGTTCTTTCATCAGGGAAAAAAATGCCACGCTCCTTTTTGGTGAAGCAGCCGAAGGTTCACGATTTCTCCTCCTCCAACTACTACCATCAGCACCAGCAGCACTGGGACGACTCTTACACTGTGACGCACGCCATCACAGAGTCAGCTACCAACTTGGCGGTGCGTTTGAGTGAAAATGGTGAGTTGATATCTCTCTCTTTTTTTTTGTTGTAAACTTTCTTATGTGTCTTTCTGCTGCACTAGATATTGATTTCTTCATTTGGAGATGATCCACATGGTCTTTCACACAGCAATGGAGGAAAAAAACAACCCCAAAAAACAGACAGTAATTCATGCAATAGTGTTTATGTTGTTGTCTCTGCTACCTAATAGTTCTTGGAAACCCCCAAAATCCCCCACAGGCATTGCTCGCCCCCCTTCCGCATCCCTCAGGACTTTTGTTTTCTAACTCGGCGGATGCTAAACAGTATTCAGGTCACGCTGGCTCAATCTGCTTAATACTCAAACCAGATCACACAGCAGCCTTTGGCTTTAATACTATTGTGTACATGAATGATGAGATATACGTGTACATGGGCATTAGGCACAAAATCTGATGCAAGCCTTTGTCAGGTCCAACTAGAAAGAAAGGGGAAAAAGTCCTGAGAAAGCAGATAGCCACATGGGACGGTGTTGTCCTTAGATGGTGCAGTTGCCCTTGAGTCTCTCCTCTTATCATCCACCCCCCCTCGTTCATCTCTCCATCTCTCTCCATCTGATCCTGCAGGATGTTAGATAGCCACAGGGAGTAGGATTGCAGCAACACAATCCATATGTGGAGCAGCGAGAGGTGATGGAACAGGGTTTTTAGAGGATGGGTATTGACTGGAAAATACAGAGTGCTGCAGGTAATTCAATAAAGTGCAACATGAGCAGTACATTGGCAGACAGTAGATTTTCATCCGTGGGATTTCTAGAGAGGCTGGATGTGAGAACAACCCTGCAATACAAACAATATGTGTGTGTGTGTGTGCGTGTGTGTGTGTGTGTGTGTGTGTGTTTGGCTTTGAGAAACATCCAAAGAAATGTGTGCTTTGAGCGGATTCACCCCCTAACACACACACACACACACACACACACACACCACCAGCATCACAGATCTTGTGTTCGACTTGAATCATTTGTCCCCCAGATTTAGGATGCCAGCTGTCTGCTTCCCTTTGTGTGCCAGTGTGTGTGTGTGTGTGTGTGTGTTTGGGGTGGCTGGGTGGGGGGGTGGTGGGCTCAATATACCATTGACTGCTGTCAAGATCAGACAGCAGTCCCCCCACCAAACAGACACACACACACCCTCCCCTCCCCTCCCCTCCCTTCCCTTTTTGCCAAATCGCAGTCCCCCACCTGTCACTCACCCCCCCCCCCATACTCATGAACACTCTCAAAAACGGCACAGATGGGGAATGATCTGATTAAAATGATTTAGTGATTGAGGGGATTTCACTGCTGAGACACTCTGTTTTGGACACACACACACACACACACACACACACACCCCCATCACAGATTCAGAAGCGCTGCTGCTGCTGGGAGGCACGGACTGGTGGATCGATCCAGGGCCAAACGCGTGCTCTGTGACAGTTTTGTCAGTGTCAGCACATTGTGTTTAACTAATATTCAGACACTATATGGCTTTCACATTTTTTTCTCATGATGGCACTTGTTGGAGTCAGTGGAGGTATTGATTGGCCAGAACTGTGCACTCATTAATATTTCATTACCAAAGCTTGCTGAACCTGGCACTTACAAATAGCTTCCTGTATTGGTTTCATATTGATTAGAGGTTTGGGTGAGATGGCACTTCATTCCAGAGATTAATGAGATGATGAAGATGTTCCATTCATTTATTCAAACAACAAAAAAAAAATTTTCCACCTCTTTTCTAACCAACTTTTTTCCTTTCCCAGGCTACATCCAGGATTACATCATCCCATCAGTGTTGCAGAGCACAAAGGAGCCAGGTCATGAGCAGACCGGGCTCTCCTCAGGGCCCCTGTACTCCCCAGGTGGCAGCGTCGGGGAAGAGTTTTCAGACCACGATATGGAGCATCCGGACAGCCCTGTCTCCAGCGGCACGGTTGAGTCAGACAGTAGCAGCCATGAGTTAGAGGCTTGCACCATCGACGCCTTCCTCATCTCCGATGGACGCTCCCGCCGCAGACCCAGTCAGAGGTGTCCCCGCAAGGGAGCACGTCAATTGGACAGCAGCGAGGATGTGGTGTCGGCAGACTGCAGCCCTGCCAAAGGGAAATCCAAAGGGCGCCACGTGTGTGGCGAGTGTGGCAAGTCTTATGCCACGTCCTCCAACCTGAGCAGACACAAGCAGACTCACCGTAGCCTGGACAGCCAGCAGGCCAGGAAATGTCCCACCTGCCACAAGGTGTACGTGTCCATGCCAGCGCTGGCCATGCACATGCTGACCCATGACCTGAAGCACGAATGCACGGTGTGCGGCAAAGCCTTCAGTCGACCCTGGCTGCTGCAGGGCCACATGAGGTCCCACACTGGAGAGAAACCATTTGCCTGTGCCCACTGCGGCAAAGCCTTCGCAGACCGCTCAAACCTGCGCGCCCACATGCAGACACACTCCGCCTTCAAGCACTATTCCTGCAACCGCTGCCACAAAAGCTTCGCACTCAAGTCGTACCTCAACAAGCACTACGAGTCAGCCTGCTTCAAAGGGTACCAAGCAGAGGATGACTGCAGCTCTGAGGACTGATTGGGAAATATTCATCTTTTTCATTTCGATTTATAAACTTTTGAATAGTTCATACAAGCTTGATGACTTCTCAGGCTTGTCACATGCATGCATCATAATCCTACCTTTTGATAAGCAATAACCTCACTTTAAATTATTCAGGAATTATGTATGAAATTTAAAAAAAAATCTCTGTAATCTGTAAAATATTTTATATTGTTTTTTATAAATTGAATTGCAATAATTTACATGCCAGTATTATTTTTAAAATGCCAACTAGCTCTTAATTTACCTCAAACGTTTCTTTTTGTTAAATAATGTATTTGCGTATTTATTAATTTATTTAAATATTTATTTGCCAATTTTGCAATATTATTTATTTATTATTGGTTGATGTATTTGTGAATGGAACATGGATTTATTAGGAGCTATTTATTGGATTTGTTGAAAACAAAAGCCAAAATATATTCTGACACCATATATTTCTCTGTCTGATCAATTTGGTGATGACAATAAAACTGATGAATATGAATAATCCATTTACTCATTACTGAATATATGCAAAGATTACACACACTTATATTTGGACACCATATTCAACCCGTAAAACATACAATCCACACGTCTCCCTCACAAGTGACAGGCTGTTGTTTATTTTAAAGCAGTCACGTTTTACAAAGCCAATAAAAAGCATATTTTTATCAGTCAAAAGTCCAGATTATCTCCACTAGAGCAGTCAATTTTTACTCAAACCCAAACTTTAATTGTAACACAGGAAAAATGTTAATATTATGTAATGACCATTTCAAATACAAAATTTACAAATCTTGGATTGTTTATCTTCTGATGGCAATTTAGCCTCTGGAGACAATGCCCAATGTTTCTAGTGACCAGCACATTTACGGGTGCCAGTAGCTCAGTTGGTAGAGACTTGGCTTGGAGACCAGAGGGTGGTCAGTTCAAGTCTAGCAACAGTGAACTGGCACCTCTTCAACTACCAGTTCACTTCCTGTATGATGGTTACTGCCGAGGCACCGGAACCCATGTGTTCCCCGGGCACATAAAAAGAAACACAAATGATTCAAAATTGCGTCCCTTGCCAACTGATTCTACATGCAGTTGTCAGAAAAATGAGCAGTTTAAATTTAGTTTGCCTTATGGTCCATCTGCATGACCTATTTCCCTATTAAAGGTGCATTAGTCAACTTTTCTGTGTTTTTTAATCCAATGAGTTAGTTGATGAGTTAAAAAATGAGACATTCCCGTTCTTACTCTGTTGCCTCTATCCGCCTGTGGCCAGCTCATCTTGAGAGGTGCCTCTGGTAGCGTATTCCTGGAAAAATGACGCCGCCATGACGTGTATGATGCTCGCTCGCTTCGTGCCTCTCTCAGCTAGCTCGTAGCTAGCAACAGAGCATCACAAAAGCTCATAAATGGAGTCCACTAACAAGCGACCAACAGCACACACAACACACACCCAAAAAAAGTAATATCCACTGAAGCCAGTCTGGCCAAACGGGAACCGGACCGACGTTGGGCGAAAAGTAAAATAAAAATCGGAGGTGCATTCGCTATGTTTTGAAGTTCTTAAACGATGCAGATGTGGCTTTTTGCCTGTAGGACAGGTAAGATAACATTGCAGCAAAGCATGTGAAATACTTGTGTGTGTAAATAATTTGATGTTGTTGTTGTTGTCGCCTTGTTTCCACAGATTAGCCAGGTTAGCCTTCTTGCTAACGCGGGTGAACTGCAAAGTAACTAACGTAGCAATGTACTGTGTTGATTGGATAACGTCAGCTAGTTCATCCGGACTCCCGGGGCTGATACAGCTGGAAAATTGCCGGGCTTGTTTGAAAATTACTTTGTCAGCTAAGGTTAGGAAGCAGTCAAGGCAAGATCAATGCAGTGTAACTATGTTACCAATGAAAAAGTCCTCTACTACAGCAAGTGATAGCTAAGCTAGTGTGGCCTACTTCCAAGTACTTTTATTTTGAAGGGACAGAACGGACGTGTGAGTTGTCTGAATGTTTCTCAGTGTTCAAGACTGGAGTGCTGGAAATAAAAGTACTCAACTGGAAATAGGTTACACTAGCTACTGCTTTTGCTGGAGTCCTTTCAAAATCATGTTCTGATGTATGCTGCCAAGTGGTTTGCCTTCTCTCCTCAAGTGTATGAAGCAAGAATCCTCCTCACAGCACTAGACTATAGTCACCACAACCCCTGGCCAGTGCATGTCAACCAGAAAGGCGAAGTTTCATAAAACATATTTGTGTGAAAGAATAACATACAAACATTTTATCGTTTGTTTGCCTGAGGAATGATATAATCAACAAGTTCACAAGAGAATGATGCCACCACTGACGTTGAAATGCTTTGGTAGAATCACTTTCTACATGAATTAAAAACCACATTATAAAGTGTCATTGTCAACTAATGGTAAACATGTTGTCTTTCAGACGAAAGCCTAACCCTCCATCAAGAATTCCAAACATTACCACGTCCACACAGTAAAAGCTGCCAAGGACTACAGCTACAGCGTATTATCCTGGGCAAATGCTCGAGCTCTGCAGGGGGACTCAAAAACGGAGAAGTTGCAGGCCAGACAACCCACAGGCTCTTAGACTTCTTTCTGGGGTTGAACTGGTGGAGGCATAAATCCACAGAGGACAGGTTTGTCATCCACCTGCCTACAGTCCTGTCTGGTCTATCACAAGGAGCCACAGTGTTTGATTATGGTTCATGCAACAATATAGAATTCAGGGTTACAAATCATGCCCTATAATGACTCATCTACTCAGTCTCCTTTTCTGTGAGTTATATGCCACTGTAATTTTATTTCATCCGCCCGATTTCTTTTTTCTGCCAATATGACAAACATGCTTATACCTCATAGATTTCTGAGGATGTATAGTCATGTAATGAATTTACCTACTGGTTCACTTGCCATTTGTGAAGGTTCTAATTCTTGCTTTCTCTCTCTCTCCATATAGGAAATGACTTCAGCTATATGACAATGTGAGCAACAGAATTCCTCAGAGTATGGCTTAAAGAGTTCTTTTAACAAACTTCAGTTCATATATATGTGTGTGTTTTTGTGTGTAAAGACATTATGCAAAGACACTGAAACTTGTAAAAGATATGACCTTGAAAAAATGTGCATTTAGTTTTATGAATAACGGAGCTTGTATAAAAAAAAAATAAAAGGTGTTTTTTCTTTGTAGATAATGAACACAAACTGAAATACCAAACACTTTTTCACACAGCGTACAGTGTGTTTTCTTTTCTTTCACTACAAACTTCTTTCCCTTGAGGTTATGAGCTCACACAGTAACAGTTTTTATTTCACCTTTAGGATGCCTCTTTATAGGGAATTTGTCTCTTATCCACCAGACAAAGCAGCTTGGTATCAGCAACTGGTTTCTAGCTCCCAGACGTCTGTGTTTCCAGATGGTGAACTGGTGGTATGCACTGTAACGATACTGTCTATTGTCAGGGTGCTGCATAGTCTTCAGAACTGGAATCCTGAAATAAAAACAGTGACAGTGTACACAATGTTTTATTGTGACACATTTGCTATGTATAGAACAGTAAAATAAACATTGTAAGTATATTTAACAGTCACAACAAAGTAAACTACTATGACTACAGAAATGATGAATACATAGACTATGTTACAGCATGTTTTTCTCAGTCTGTAACTCTGTCGTTACCTGCACAGGTTGTAAAGCCACCTGAGATGACTTGTTTTGTGAATTTGGGCTACATGAATAACATCTGACTGACTGACTGTGTTAACTGACATCAGTTCAGGATTGTCTTTGTCTCAACACACTATGAGACCAATTCAGTGCAGTGAGTTGAACATTATTATTAGAATCTATTGTATTATGCTGAAACGTTAGCGCATCTATTCAGCTAAATGAGAGTTGTAATTGAAACTTGCAAACTCGCTATCAGTGTGAACATCAGCAGTGTCAGCACAGCTAACTTTGCTGCATGCTACTGCTAACGTTTAGTGAACTAGTTAGAAGACATATTATAACCATACTGTATGTCTGGTTGAACAATATACTTTTCCAAATCTTTCTTCAGGGGCAATGAAGTGCTTGCTTGATTCAAAGTATGCAGCAGCACAACACAGTCAAAGGCTTCAACAAACACCTCTAACAAAAATGGGGCAAATTGTTTCCCAAAATATTGTATAAAACCTGGCCGGAAAGCCACCAGGAGTTTTTCACTCACTTTGCAGTGATTTGGCTGCCACCACTAGTTCAGTCGCAGGGATGGGACCTTCCATTTCTCTGGCCGCGTCCTGATCCACAGTAGGGATGTTAATTTCAATAAAGAAGTAGTCGAAGTCAACTGTAGCGAGGCTGTGGTCAGAGGAGTAGAACGACATGTATGGGTCAATGGGTCGGATGTAACACCTGATTTATTTTGTGGAATTCATTGTGCTACAAATATCAAATAAATGTGCCAGTAATTTGCCAGTTTTATCTCCTTGTTCATCAAATTTGGACCTAGAATTTAGTATAAGTTCAGTGGTGTGTTGTGACATAATGATGTCATATTCTTCTTGCAAAGATATGCGCTCTTTATAAGGTCGCATACAGAGTCTAACTGAGATATGCGCTGCGCCAAATTAGTCAATTTCTCTCTCTTTAGAGAGCTCAGTTTGGAGAAGCAGAGAGCCGCTCCAGCCCAGACGCTCGGCTGTGTGCTGCAGTGAACGGGATCCAGATGAAGAGCAAATTTTAACCACGTATAACAAGGCCCACCTAAAAAAATCTATATCACACCGCTTTACATCGCCGTCAGACCGCCCGTTCTTTTGGCACTACATTTACTCAACCGTAGAACCTCCGTATCCCTACGCATTAGCGCAATATTAATATTAATATTAATATTAATTAATTAAGTTATTATAATTGATTAATGAACCGTAGGTAACTATAATTCATTAATGAACACGGGGCACCACCCTGAAGTCAGGGATCAATAATCAAATGATATACCTTAAGTCTCAAAGCCTGAAATTAGTCAAATTATCAATATTATGAAAATATCAATAATTTAGATAAGAGGAAAGGCGTAAATCCGAGCACTGACCATCTCAACCAGCTGTTATTATAATGTGGGATTATTCAAAATAATCACAGACACTGCTCAGTTATCATCAACAGTTTTTATTAACGCCTTCTCCAAAACACAAACCACCTACTTTAAAGCTCGGGTCTACGATGTTGTTCAGAAACACATTTAGTTCTACTGGGTGAAATGGTCCTTCTGTCCTGAGAGCAGTCAACACAATATGTATTCAGATAATCAGACCTCTGTGGCAGCTGCATGACTGAGAAAAAGCTGACCAATCAGTGCTATCCGGCCCGAATGGCACGGATTGGTCAGTTTTTTCTCAGTGCTTTCATTGGTCAGATGCCTTCATGTCCCGCCCTCCTCCGCACATGCACACGTCCGGTTTCACTGATGCCGGAAATATTCAGCACAGTCCTCTGCAGGAATACAGAGTTCATTTGGTTACAATGGCAGAGAAAATGCAGCCAGCGTTACTTCTACCAGCTCAGCCCGCTAAAAAGGCAGGAAAAGAAAGCCTGAGGCAGAAAAGGGTGCAATGAAAAAGGCTCTGGATAAAGTAAGAAGTCGGACCGAGGCAACATCGGTGCTGCGCAGTCCCGGCGGCATGGGCGGGCCATGCCTGCCCACAGAGTCAGCAGTGCCCGCCCACAGAGTCAACAGTGCCCGCCCACAGAGTCAGCCGTGCCCGCCCACAGAGTCAGCAGTGCCCGCCCACAGAGTCAGCAGTGCCCGCCCACAGAGTCAGCAGTGCCCGCCCACAGAGTCAACAGTGCCCGCCCACAGAGTCAACAGTGCCCGCCCACAGAGTCAGCAGTGCCCGCCCACAGAGTCAACAGTGCCCGCCCACAGAGTCAACAGTGCCCGCCCACAGAGTCAGCCGTGCCCGCCCACAGAGTCAGCCGTGCCCGCCCACAGAGTCAACAGTGCCCGCCCACAGAGTCAGCAGTGCCCGCCCACAGAGTCAGCAGTGCCCGCCCACAGAGTCAGCCGTGCCCGCCCTGGGCTGGAAGCTGTTTATTTTATGTGGGTTTTGTTTTTTACCTCGGAGTGGCCAACTCGCTATTATTCCTATCTCGGTTTGTCGATCATACAATTCAACCAATCCAACCAACGAACGAAGGCAACCTGCTGGCCAATTACAGGTGGTGGTGGGCGGGTCACTGAGTCATACCCATGAGAGGCTAACGTTACGCTGTTAGTACTTGACATTCATGGTCGCAGTTGCTCAGAGTCGCTAGTTAGCTGTGGTGTGTACAGTATGGATATCCGTAATTTTTTCAAAAAAAATACGTGGAAAAGAATTGACAACGTGAACGGGAGCGAACAGGAAGCAGTGCCATTCACTTCTACAAGAAACAGAAGCACTGAAGTCAACCTTAACACTGGAGTAAACATTCATGCTAGGAGAGGTAGCTACAGCAGCTAGGGAGCACAAGGAGCAGAACAAAGCAGTGTAACTCATCTGCATGGAAGAAACGTGAGTGACGACGTGGACAACAACAACACAGAGGTTCACAGTGACATTACAGCTGCGAGGAACAGCAGCAGGCCATTGCAGCCCACTGACCTTGGCACGGAAGAGCCCCAAAGACCACGCATGCAGAGCTTTCCTTCGCGCCTTTTCTCCGGGAAAAAAAGGTCATTCTGCAGTTCCTGGTTTGGAAGCTGTCCCTGCCTGGAGTACTCAGTTCAAGCAGATGCTGCATACTGCTATCCATGCAGAATGTTTCAGGGACCCAGACACAGTGATCAAACTTTCAGTGTAACTGGTTTCCACGACTGGAAGCATGCAGTGGAAAACGGAAAAGGACTAAACAGGCATGCTGCATCCAAAGAGCACCTGACTTGTGAGGCCATGTGGAGGGACAAGGAAAGACGGATTCACACAAGTAAGGAAATCTCAACATAAATTAACACTGATCAACTGCAGCGCAACAGATATTATCTGTCTGCAATTATTGATGTTTTGGAGTTCCTTGCTGTGAACCAACTGCCCTTTAGAGGTGACCACGACGCATACAGTACTATGAATGAGAATGGATGTTGGCTATTTTTGTCTCTATTTGAGTTTGCACTAAGGAAAGATGCTGAATTAGCAAAGATAGCAAAAACTATTCCTCGCAATGCAACATACACAAGTCATGACATTCAAAATGACTTATTAGATGTGATGAGTGCTTTAGTAAGAGAGCACATTGTGAAAGAAGTTGGTGAATCATTCTACACGTTAAAAGTGGACGGAACCAGAGACCCAACAGGGAGAGAGAATATATCCATAGTTCTATGCTTTCTGAAGGAACTGTGCGAACCAGCTGAGCGCCTCCTAACAGTAGCCACTGCTGACCAGGGAGATGCAGTTACCGTGACTGACACCATCTTAGGAGAAGTGACCACAGCTGGCCTGAGCCCTGACAAAATCATCAGTCAGGTGTATGACGGAGCCTCGCTCATGTCAGGGAAACATGGAGGGGTACAGAAACTGCTGCAGCAAAAACTGGACAGAGAGATACCATATGTCCACTGTTACAATCATCAGCTGCATTTGGTGGTCAGCCATGCCCTGGCAGTTGAAAAGGCCGTGATGGACTTCTTCAGTGTGTGTAACATGCTGTACAAGTTCTGCAGAAAACCAACTGTTGCCATTCTCTACAAAGGAGAGACACTCAAGCGCCTATTGGACCAACGCTGGACTGGACATTCTGCTACAGGTATGTTCATTTGGACTGATTAAGCTGATAATGATGATGCTGTTTTGTGTGAATGACTCCCCTACCTGAAGATATTAAGATTTCTTTTCTCTATTCTACAGTCTCAGTCATTCTGAAATCATTTGATGACCTATCCACACTGCTCAGAGAGATCACCAGCACCCGGGCATTTGGAGCAGATGTGCGCATTGAAGCAACAGGATTGTGGCAGAGCATGTCTGAGCCCAGCTTTAAGTTCATTGCTGAGATGGTGCACAAGATCCTTGCATATCTCGATCCCCCAAACAAGATGTTGCAGTCCGAAGACATGGATCTGCTTACAGGTGAAATTATTAATGTAGATGGTGAAAAAAGTATACCTACTTCTGAGCAAAATAATAATAATAATAATAATAATAATAATAATAATAATAATAAACTATTTGTATAGATCCTTACATGCAAGAAATGCAGCTCTTTACAACAAAGAGTTACATGATGCACTAGGTGCTTCACAATGAACATAAAACATGTTAAAAAGAGATGAATGAAAATAACAAAAACGAGTAAAAATAAAACACATAGCTTCAGCTCTACGTCTGGTTCAGTAGAAGCAGTTTGAGATAAGCTCATTAACCCATTTTTAAAGGATTTGCAATAAACTCCATTTTAGAGGTCTCTTAAAATTCAATCAATTTTAGATAATCTTTAAAATCACTCAGTTAATTTTGTTAATTGATCACTTATAATATCTTCTAAAAAATGAATCACTTTAAAATTGTTGTGGGCATCCCCACAGGAACAATTGTTTTGATATGTATGTTACACAATATTTTAGAACTTTAGCTGGATTTGTTTGCATTGTTTCATTTCCCTGTGTCTTTTCATGCAATGCTGCACTTTAAGTTGTGTTATATTCTGTACAGTAACAATAAGGTTTTTGTTTATTTTCTTCCAGGTTTGCAGCTCATCCGCAGTGCATGCACCTGTCTTGAGAATATCCGCACTGAGACTGAATTCCAGGCAATCCTAGCGCATTGTGACAGTGTGACAAAAAGGCCATCAAAAAGAAAACGCTCACAGAACGCTGCCTTCGCTGACTACGTTGTGGAGGAAATCAGCACACATGTAGATACCAATGATGAAACAGAACTAAGCAGGATTTATTATAGTTGCATTGACTCAGTGTGTGGGGAAATGAAAAATCGCTTCGGGAAAAATAACTGTGAACTGATGGAGGCACTAAATGCCCTGGATCCTGTGCAAGCCACATTCTTGGATGTCAGCAAGGTGAAACCTTTACTTGAACTCACCAAGACACCTGCTCTGGACTCTGAATTCGAGGTGGCCCGCAACTTCCTCAGGACACAAATGCAAGAGTCTTCTCCACCGGATGGGGAGAAGTGGACAGTGAAACAGGTGACTAAGGCTAGGCAAACGTTCAGTATTGTTTTTATTGTATCTTAAAAAGCTACAAGGCTCCTTTAGAATCGTTAAATAGCCTATATTGTCATGGCATGGTCATTTGGTGACCTTTAAAACAAACTGATATTTTTTTTAGCATCAGGGCTTTATCAAGCAGTCAAACAGATCACACATCACACCTAACATGATTTGGTTCAATGAGATGAGAATTTATTGATTGATTGTTCAAACTACTGTAATGTTGTGTACCTTATTGCAAAGTGTTACCATTGTTCAACATGAAATTATATTGTTGCATTATATTGTTATCTGGGGAATCATTATGGTTGTAATGATATTGATTTCAACCTTATTTCTCCATCCTCACAGATTTTGAAACAGTTCCAGAGGCCGCTGGAAGCCATGCCTACGGTCTTGACAGCATTCAAACATGGCCTGACTTTCGGAGCAAGCACCGCGTCCTGTGAAAATTCATTTTCCTGCTGCTGATGTGCTGGTTGGCACCTTGAATAACAGCCACTACCATCAGTGTATAAATGTATGTATGAATTACTGTAAATCGCTTTGGACAAGAGTCCTAAAATGCCCTAAAATATAAATGTAACAGCTAAGCTACCTGTCTGAAGTCGATGGAGAAGCCAAAATCGACTTCTTCAGACCTCACCTCGACTCCACATGGCATGACTCCCCCCGGGGAGGGGGCCAATGTTGTCTGTCCTGTTGCCATGTTGCCATTGATTGTTTGAAATATGGACGGAGCTAGAGGTGCCTTTCACCTGCATCATCAGGCATAACATTATGACCACCTGCCTAATATTGTGTTGGTCCCCCTTTTGCTGCCAAAACAGCCCTGACCCGTCCAGGCATGGACTCCACTAGACCCTGAAGGTGTGCTGTGGTATCTGGCACCAAGATGTCAGCAGCAGATCCTTTAAGTCCTGTAAGTTGCGAGGTGGGGCCTCCATGGATTGGACTTGTTTGTCCAGCACATCCTACAGATGCTCGATTGGATTGAGATCTGGGGGATTTGCAGGCCAAGTCAACACCTCAAACTGGTTGTTGTGCTCCTCAAACCATTCCTGAACCATTTTTGCTTTGTGGCACGGTGCATTATCCTGCTGAAAGAGGCCACAGCCATCAGGGAATACCGTTTCCATGAAAGGGTGTACATGGTCTGCAACAATGCTTAGGTAGGTGGTATGTGTCAAAGTAACATCCACATGGATGGCAGGACCCGAGGTTTCCCAGCAGAACATTGCCCAAAGCATCACACTGCCTCCGCTGGCTTGCCTTCTTCCCATAGTGCATCCTGGTGCCATGTGTTCCCCAGGTAAGCAACGCACACGCACCCGGCCATCCACGTGATGTAAAGGAAGACGTGATTCATCAGACCAGGCCACCTTCTTCCATTGCTCCGTGGTCCAGTTCTGATGCTCACGTGCCCATTGTTGGCGCTTTTGGTGGTGGACAGGGGTCAGCATGGGCACCCTGACTGGTCTGTGGCTATGCAGCCCCATACGCAACAAACTGCGATGCACTGTGTATTCTGACACCTTACTATCAGAACCAGCATTAACTTCTTCAGCAATTTGAGCAACAGCAGCTCGTCTGTTGGATCGGACCACGCGGGCCAGCCTTCGCTCCCCACATGCATCAGTGAGCCTTGGCCCCCCATGACCCTGTCGCCGGTTCACCACTGTTCCTTCTTTGGGCCACTTTGGATAGATACTGACCACTGCAGACCAGGAACACCCCACAAGAGCTGCAGTTCTGGAGATGCTCTGACCCAGTCGTCTAGCCATCACAATTTGGCCCTTTGGCCCACGGATTTCTGTCAACTCGGCTCTGAAAAAGCCATGAATGAGATCGATGCAGATCTGAAGGGGGAAAAAAATTTGGGGTGGGGGGCAAGTCGAATCTCTGCCACCTGATTGACGTACAGGACGGCCAATCTGAGATCTCTTCTTGTACGCGTCACGGGCCACTATGCATGCACAAACGTGCTAGCTACTGCGAAGCACAAGGTTTGGTCAGCGGCTTCAATAGCACCGAGATGAAAAGTCGCCGAAGGTATGTCAATTGCTGCTCAGCGGTATTGATCCTTGGTGTGGTATGTTGCTGTTATTCTGCTCGTATTCCACCAACACATGACGATGGCATTGGCTATGGTGCACAGGCATCTCATGCAGCCTGTCCAATAACAATATTAAAAGCCTTATTCATGTTTCTGAGCTTGTCTTGAATTCATGATTCAGTCAAGTCAAGTCCAGTGTTTATGATGAAAAACATTGTGTAGTCTGAACCCAGTATGATAAACATGACCACAAAGAATGAAGCAGTTGTAAGCAATTGATAACTGCATTTTTGGCTCTCGGAAAATGGAAGGGCCTGGCAGGTCATTATGACAGAGAAAGAAATGCAGACTTGAGGCTTGAGTAATTCAAAATTCAATCTACCATTGAACATGAGGAGGTATTGACTTTTTAATTTTATTTAATCAAAGTATTGATAGTATGTCAGTTCAACAGGCTGATCACACAACACAAAATGTAGAAGGCCACTAGCAGGCCACGCTGAGAAGATAATCATAATACAAAATCATCTGTGCATTCATGTGTGGAGACTGGGGCTGTCACCATTTATAGAATTACAGTCATTTAGTCATAGTTTGACTGAATTGGAACTAACATGAGTGGCCCTGAATTCTATATTGTTGCATGAACCCAAATCCAACACTGTGGCTCCTTGTGATAAACCAGATAGCACTGTCGGCAGGTGGTTGACAATATAGTGTGTAGTTTTTAATTCATTTAGAAAAATTCTAACAAAGCATTTCCACGTCAGTGGTGGCAGCATTCTCTAGAGAACTTGTTGATTATATCATTCCTCAGGCAAAAAAACGATAAAATAGGTTTTCACACGTACCAGTTATGAAACTACCTTTCTGGTTGACATGCACTGGCCGGGGGTTGTGGTGACTATAGTGCAATAGTAATTTTAATCTCCTTGTCTCAGCCACTTGAGATGCCCAACCTCCCCCTTTCTAACACAAGACATCAGGTTCTTTTGTGTTTTAAATTGTGATGTCCAGATTTAACTTTGCACATAAATACAAGATCCTGCAGGATACCCCAGGTGTAAAACACACCCTAGGGGATCGGCGCCAATGCCTGTAGCAGACAAGAGGGTATGAAAACACTGTGGGTAAGGGGGGCCAACCCCTGCAGCAGACAAAGGGATGTGAACCATATCCTAGGGGCGTTCCTCAGGTATAAATGTATAGGTCTCCCCCTTTTCGAGGTCTTTCTTCACCTTTGACCGCTCGCGTGTTGATTGACCTTTTTTTTGCAAAGAAAAGAAAAACCTTGTAAGCGTGCAGAAGTTCTCTATTTCATTCTTCACCAGCAGCAGAGAAATTTCTATAACAATAGTCTAGTGCTGTGAGGAGGATTCTTTTATGAAGCAAGGAGGAGAAAAGGCAAACCACTTGGCAGCATATATCAGAACATGATTTTGAAAGGACTCCAGAGCTGATGTTGACCTGTAGTGCAACCATGCTCATGCACCACCAATAGCAGTAGCTTCATTGGTAACATAGTTACACTGCATTGATCTTGCCTTGACTGCTTCCTAGCCTTAGCTGACAAAGTAATTTTCAAACAAGCCCGGCAATTTTCCAGCTGTATCAGCCCCGGGAGTCCGGATGAACTAGCTGACGTTATCCAATCAACACAGTACATTGCTACGTTAGTTACTTTGCAGTTCACCCGCGTTAGCAAGAAGGCTAACCTGGCTAATCTGTGGTAACAAGGCGACAACAACAACAACATCAAATTATTTACACACACAAGTATTTCACATGCTTTGCTGCAATGTTATCTTACCTGTCCTACAGGCAAAAAGCCACATCTGCATCGTTTAAGAACTTCAAAACATAGCGAATGCACCTCCGATTTTTATTTTACTTTTCGCCCAACGTCGGTCCGGTTCCCGTTTGGCCAGACTGGCTTCAGTGGATATTACTTTTTTTGGGTGTGTGTTGTGTGTGCTGTTGGTCGCTTGTTAGTGGACTCCATTTATGAGCTTTTGTGATGCTCTGTTGCTAGCTACGAGCTAGCTGAGAGAGGCACGAAGCGAGCGAGCATCATACACGTCATGGCGGCGTCATTTTTCCAGGAATACGCTACCAGAGGCACCTCTCAAGATGAGCTGGCCACAGGCGGATAGAGGCAACAGAGTAAGAACGGGAATGTCTCATTTTTCAGCTTATTTAACAACCGGTTCGCTCATTGCACCTTTAAGATGAATATTTCTCCTCGTTTTTCATAATTATTTCAGAGCCTGCCAGTCTTTCTCCCTCACCTTTTTCTGCAAGGTTGATAGTCTGGTCATGGACTTCTACAGAGGCCCAAGACCAGGGGCGCAGATGGGATTTTTGAACTTGGGGGGACCAAGCTGTCAGCAAATGATTTCAACTCAATAAGTTATTTTTGTGTAATTTGGGCTTTAACTAGCGCTCAAGTAGTTACTTTGGTAATAGCCTATGGGCCAATGGTTTGCACTAAAAAGCCATTGGAGAATTCTTATTTGAAATCATGGATCAACAACAATGAACACTGTTAAACAAAGGCCGACCTGATCAACACTAGCCTTACATGATCATGTTGATTTGGCTTTGTATATGTCATTATCATGTCAACTTCCACTCCCTCTATGTCTCCTCCTGTCCCTCCTTGTTCTGTCCCTGCTTCTTCTGTCTGTATGCCTTCTGTCTCTCCTTCCTCATGCAGTCTTTTCTACTGTGGCTGCCCCCTGGCAGATCCTCTCTTGACTGACTCGGGCCTGCCTCGCTGTCATCAGGAATTGCCTGCAGGCCAGGAGGATAATGTTTACATTCTAAATCTTATAATTTCACTTAACAGTTGCTTATTAAAATAATAAGGGCGGATCGGGGTCACTATGAATCTGAGGGGGTCATATCCCCCCAGTCCCTAGTGCCATCTGCGCGCATGCCCCGGACATTTTGTTGGATGGCGCTACCAATTGTTCAGTGTTGTCATTTGGCAGCAAATTTAAGAAACTTGGATCTTTGGCTCCGATATGAGCAGGGATGGACTGGGATTACAAAACAGCCCTGGAATTTGACTCGGCCGGCCCACAACAATCGGTACGCAGAACGTCATCAACGCCTGGCACGGGTGTCACAATACTTTAATCATGACTCATGACACTATACCATCCAAATTACAGCAAAGCACTGATGTTGGCTAGATGTTGTGTTAAGAGCATAGTATTCTAGTCTTACTTGAATATTCACAAAGACATGAAGGTCATGGGCGTTGTCCTCTGCCCTCAGTCTAAGCTCAACCTGAATAAACACATGATGAAATGGATTTTTTTTTTTAAAAACAGGTTTTATGAATCCAAGTGATTATTTAAGCAATATTACCCGAGAGGGTGTGCTTTAACGTCATTTGAGTAATATTGTGATTATACAACTAATGCCAACAAAAATAAAATGTATACTCAAAATATATCCACTTTGACGGACAATTTGCTCTCAAATTTTAAAGTTTTTTGTGAGTGTGCATCGCGTTTCCATGGAAACACATGGGGTCTGACTAATAACTGAAACAAAACCAGCCCCGTCAGTAGACTCATGTGTGTAATGGAACGTAGTTTACCACTACAGCAAGTAGTCCGACCCATAGTAACGAACTAGCAACGGAAAGGATTTTCTAGTCCCAGATGAGTGAACTCTGAGCTGACGTTAATGTTTTATCGCCGTCTCGGAGTTTCCCGACCTAAATCAATACTGCACAGATAAACAGAAAATGCTTATTTTTATCGCCCAAGTTATAACAAAGGTGTTGATTTTTTTCTTTTATATTTTTTATAAAACAATAGTGTCTCTCACAGCGAAGGGAACAGGCTCGGCCCGCTCGGTGAAACGGGACACTTTATTCTATGAATGTGACTTTGGCAGCTGACAGGTGGTTTGTGATTTATTTTCATGATTAATAAATAACGTTTCTTAAATCCACCTACTGGACTGGAGTGTGAAACAGTAGATTAGCAGGAAAAACAAACAAAAAAACTGGTGATGACTTCGTGGCGTCCGCCGGCCGTCCTGTGATTCTCCAGAACACACAGATGGCCAGTCCGCCCCTTCATATGAGGATATTACGGCTCCTCCAATGTGGTCGGTTATTGAAGCCAACACTACTTCTCCAGTAACGTTGAAGGCCTTGTTACATTCACCTCTTCCTTCTTCTACCCCTGTTTGCAGGACAAACGTGATTGTTGACCACTTGCAGACATTTGTTTGGAACCTCTTCCTTCACTGAAGGCGGTGATCTCAATCATTTATTTAAATATTTATGAACTCTGTATGGACTCCCATCATCTCCTCAGGGTGACTTCGGAGGCGGACCTGGGGGAGGAAACAGGTGATGTTTGGGAAGAGATTCTTCAGAGGGTTCACAAATCTCCTATTTGTACAAAACACAGTGTTATCAAGTGCAGGGTCAACAAACCCCATTATATGCATATGTTCTGGTGCTTGAAGTGCATTTTGGTCTGATGTCTTTGATACTTTATCTAAGGTAATCGGGCAGAGGGTTGCTCATAACACTATTACAGCTATGTTTGACGTGCTGCCGTCTTTGCTTAGTTTTTCTACTCTTAATAAGGACATAGTTGCATTCACAGCTCTTTTGGCTAGGAGAATGATACTAGTGAGGTGGAAATCCTCTGCTCCCCCCAGCCATTTGAATTTGATGAATTTGAAAATACTTTGAATCCCTTTTTGTTAATGTTAATATTACGGCCTGTTCTTATGTCTTAGATTCAGCACAATTGCTTTGCTTTGTTTCCCTAACTACTACTACTTTTATTACTACAGCTACCATAGTTAATTTTATAACTACTCCCTTTTTTTAAATTTCTAAATCTGTACCTTTGTTTTACTATTTTTTTATTATTAACTTATTTATTTGTATTTGTTTATTTAAGAGTAGGTATGTACTGGGGGAAGGGTGTTCATAAAAAAAGAAAAAATGGTTTGTTGAATGAGTAGCTGTATGGAAATTGAATGTTCATACCTACTGCGGTAAACCAATAAGAAAAGCTTTTTTTTAAAAAAAAGGAGAAGAATAAGAAGCCTGGTGCATTTAAAAATCAAAGATTCAATTAATCTGGATAAAAGTAGTTTTTTTTGTTGAAGAATTACATTTTTTCTTTCTTTCCTATTTTGCAGCCACTCAGAACTATCTTGTGGCCCCTTTTGGTGTATCTGACCCTAAGGTTGAGACCATCTGGGTTAGAACATCTCATACAGGAAGCAGGCACAGGTTCAGTCGGGCTGTGTTTGGGCAGTGTGCCTCAGACGATCCAGCCTCTGAATGTGGTCACAGTGGATGATCTCGATTTTTCCATCAGTGCAGTGCTTCCCCTGACCAGCAGAGGGGGCAACCATTTAAACACTATAACCAATACCTGATCTCCCCAGCATCAGTTCTACACACAACAGGAGGATTAATGAAACAGCATCATTCAAAAGATGAAAATCCTCAGCAAGGTGTGTCAGCAACACCTAGTCTAAAGTGTGTCCTCCTCCCACCCTGCCAAGTTTATTTAGTTTATTTATCCCTCCTAAATAGATCCTGGCCCTTCACCACACAACGCTGTGGCCTGACCACAGGATGTGCTCTGGGTCAGGTGTCATGAGAACTGGGCTGCTGGTCCAGACCAGACGGGGCTGAGCCCTTGGTGGCCCCCAACCACCAACCCCTCTGGGGAAATGCAAGTATGTGTCTCAACAGACTGGATATGGCTATTTCCAGACACAATGGCCAGCATTCAAAACACATAGTCATGTCTGTACATATGTACGTACACACACACACACACACACACACACACACACAATAGGGAAGAACAGGGTCAACTGAGTCTGATGGGAAGATGAAAACATACCAGTAACCAGTAACATCAGATCAACATTCTTCCATGTGCTGACATCAAACTGTAGCACTGCTACAGGAAGCGTTTCATCAGCAGATATCAAACACCTTCAAAGCAGCAGTAATTATTATTTAGTGTGAATGCTGAATGCATTCCCCAAAATTCGGGAATCTTTCAAATTTCGTTTTGCTACTACTTCAGCATACATTCAGCTAGAGAAACCGTTCAGCTATCAAAATGTTCAGCTATTCAGCCTATGACTTTTCAGCTTTTCTGCCTTTTCAGCTTTTGAAATATTCAGCATTTTCTGCAAAATGTTTCCCATTCATTTTTATCGGGACATTTTCAACTTTCGTTCCACTACTGCTTCAGCGTACATTCAGCTATAGTTCTCCTACTACTACTACTACTACTGCTACTGCTACTGCTACTTGTACTACTTGTACTACTACTACTACTACTACTGCTACTGCTACTTGTACTACTTGTACTACTACTACTACTACTACTACTACTACTGCTACTGCTACTTGTACTACTTGTACTACTACTACTACTACTACTACTACTACTACTAGTACTTCTACTAATACTACTACTTTACCACTACTTCTACTACTACTACTGCTACTGCTACTGCTACTTGTACTACTTGTACTACTACTACTACTACTACTACTGCTACTGCTACTTGTACTACTTGTACTACTACTACTACTACTACTACTACTACTAGTACTTCTACTAATACTACTACTTTACCACTACTTCTACTACTACTACTACTACTACTGCTACTTGCACTACTTGTACTACTACTACTACTACTACTACTGCTACTGCTACTTGTACTACTACTACTACTACTACTACTACTACTACTGCTACTGCTACTTGTACTACTTGTACTACTACTACTACTACTACTGCTACTGCTACTTGTACTACTTGTACTACTACTACTGCTACTACTACTAGTAGTACTTCTACTACTACTACTACTACTACTTCTTGTACTACTACATCTACTATTACTACTATGTCTACTACTACTGCTACTTGTACTACTACTACTACTTTTAGTACTTCTGCTACTACTGCTACTACTATTTGTACTACTACTTCAACTACTACTTCTACTACTTCGTTTACTATTACTTCTACTAATACTATTACTTGTATTACTACTTGTACTACTGCTAGTTCTCTTACAACTACTTCTAGTACTACTACTTGTACTACTACTACTACTACAACTACTTGTACGACTACTTGTACTACTACTTTTACTTTTACTACTACTACATGAGGCTTTTGCATTTCAGGCAATTATTTTTCAGTATATTCAGCAGGTCTTTCAAAATCACTTCAGCTGTCAGCATTCACACTGTATTTGCGCAGGAAATACAAATATTCTAGTTCTATATTAACAATCAATAAAATGACGGTATGTGATGCGACAGGAATCGCTCATAATGACACACTCACAGAGAGTTTTCATCTGACTCTGCAAATACCCATTATTTATTTGTTGTGAATGCTGCAGGCTTTCTTCTAGGGCTGGATTTTTAGTCTGCTAACTCCTTCACCTTATTTCAACATATTCACTTATTCAACATTTTTCGGGCATTTTTTCCCACTCAGGCAGATGACAGAATGTTAAAAAAAAATCCTAAATTTTCACACAAATTCAAGCATTTTCAAAGTTTATGTACACATTTACACTTCCAGATGGAAACCATCCATTCGCCTTCATACATTCTCAGAGAAACTCCATTCAAACTTAGAAACGTGTGTTAGAACCAATGTTCACTTCACCTATGTAATTTTAACATCAGTTGAAGGAAAATATGCTGACCAACTGCTGCATTAAGTCCCATTCAACTGAGAGGAAAAATGCTCACCAGATTCAAGTTCAGTTACTACTTAAGCATGATATTGTGAGGTGAGCCTCAACTAAAATCACTTTTAAATCAACTCTCTCTGTCAATTACTAGACCAACTTAGTTACCATTTCCATGGCAACAGCTAACAATTTGGCCAACACAGAGAGAGACAGATTTATCAATGAGTTTTAAAACACACAGTGGCAAACACACACACATACACACTAAAATTAAGTCAAATATGTACGCATAAGCATGCACACATGACCGCATGTGTGCGCACACATACACACATACACACAGTACATTTTTCAATATTTTAAATATATATCCAATTATCTTTTCCTTCATTCAAGCCAGAAACTCCATTTAAATATTTGCTCCCAATCTTTCCCAACTGCAAGTTTTTCAGAACTTGCCTTCTCTAGTCACTCTTACTATACTTAGTAAATTTAGACACTGGGGTATAATAGCCGGCCAACATTTTAGAGGCTTGTTTTGAAAGTCAACAAGAATGCGCCCCTCAATCTCAGTGAAGACACAGGCTTCTCCAACTTGTAATACCCCCTTAAAAATTGGAGTTACTGGAAATTGTAATCTTCCTCTTTTTGCAGAGGCTAGCTGCCTCCCATCATCTCCAGTCCCTGCACTAATTCAGACATCCTGAATGGGCCTGACTGAATAACTGCCTCATTCAACTAATAGTAACACAAAAAACAGGATCATGGACCATTACTGATTAGTAGCTGTAATATTATTACTAAATGTAATTTTAGAGTATCATACACTGATTGTTACTGACAAAGGTAATCACATTACTACCTCCTGGTTTCAAGTGACAGCACAAAACTATTTTCAGTGAAAAACCTGATGAACCCACTTTACACCACATGCTCAGCACCAAAAAGCTAACAGAGACAGACTGGATGGTGAACATTCATTTACATTTACATTTACATTTAGGGCATTTAACAGACGCTTTTGTCCAAAGCGACTTACAATAAGTACATTTGTCACAAGAGAGAAACCACGGCATCACTGTCGATAGAGTAAAAAGAAATCTAGAAACAATTGTCAAGCCCTCATCTGAGGATCCTAACTGCTATTTATCAAAGATACTTAAAGTGCATAATTGCTGGGGGGTTGGGAGGGAGTCATTGAGGTGAAGTCTGAACAAGTCTGAACAAGTTAATCTTGAGTCATTTGCAGAAGGCAGAGAGTGACTCTGCGGGCTTGGTTTGCTCTTAGCGGTGGCAGTACCAGCCGGCCAGCTGATGTAGTGGAGCGAAGTGCTCTCGCTGGGGCGAGTGGTCTGACCAGTGTTTGGAGGTAGAGTGCAGTTCCATTGATGACCTTGAAGGCCAGCACCATCGTCTAGAATCGGATGTGGGCTGCAACAGGAAGCCAGTGGAGGTCACGGAGGAGGGGGGTCACATGGGAGAATTTGGGTGGATTGTAAAAGAGACGCGCTGCAGCATTCTGGATACGTTGCAACGGTTTAGTCGCAGAGGCTGGGAGTCCAGCCAAAAGGGAGTTACAGTAGTCCAGGCGGGTGATGACCAACGCTTGGACCGTTGCATCTTTTGTGAGGAAAGACCGGATCCTGCAGATGTTGTAGAGGGCAAATCTGCAGGATCGGGCCACAGCAGTGATGTTGGAACGCAGGACAGTCCATTTTCGAGGATTACGCCCAGGTTCCTCGCCGTCGACGATACTGTGACATCCTCGACAGTGACTGACAGGTCCATGCGAGGGTAGTCTTTCCCCTGTCCAATTGGAGATGTCTGCCAGACATTCTGAGATGCATGTCGCAACGTGGGTGTTGGAGGAGGATGATGGAAAAGAGAGGAACAGTTGGGTGTCGTCAGCATAATAGTTGTCAGAGAATCCATGTGATGTGATTGCAGAGCCTAGTAATCTAGTGTATAGTGAAAACAGAAGCAGTCCTAATACTGAGCCTTGAGGGACAGTTTCCAGAAAGCAGGGTTTGGACAAGGAGCCATTCCATGTGATCTGTCAGGTATGATGTGAACCAGGTTGCAGCAGAGTCAGCAATGCCTAGTTCAGCCGGGGTGGAAAGGAGGATTTGGTGGTTGACTGTGTCAAACGCAGAAGATAAGTCAAGGAGAATGAGGACTGATGAGTGGGATGAGGCTCTGGAGGCACCGAGTGACTCAATCACTGTGAGGAGGACCGTCTCAGTGGAATGAGCAGTCCTGAAGCCTGACTGATTAGGGTCAAGGTCGTCATTTTCTGAAAGATAGAAGGACAGTTGGTTGTAGACAACATAGTGAAGCATTCAGCAGCTAAAGAGCAGATCATTTTCTTAGAAGTAGGTGGAGATCAAAAACAGAAGAGGGTGAATACTGGACTTGTCATGTGCCATAATAACTTTGTACAGTGATAATAATGTCAGTATCGTGTTTGCAGCTTGTCCTGCTGCCCACAAGAGCTCTAAACGCCATTACTGTTTGATATAATTAATCTGAAGCAATACTTAATTAATGGATTAGTCTATTGCTAGAAATTTAATCCAGAGCACCAAACATCATCAATTAATCATTAAAGTAATTTGCAAAGCACACATGCTGAGCATTCACTATCTTCAGCTTCTTGGCTGTCAAGATGCTCTACTTGTTTCTGTTTTGTGTTGCTGTAAATTTAACATATAGGTTTTAAACGTCTGTTTAGACAAAACAAATAATATGAAGACATCACTTTAGTTCATTTTTAACTTGGCATGTTACAGACTAAACAATACATTAGGCTACAGTAATACAAATACAGTAGAACAAAAATGATAAAATGAATAAAATGCCTCACTTGACCTCTGTATGTCCTCTACCAACACTCTGGAAAGGATATAGCCATAAAAACATGCAATCATTCTTCACTCTACATGTCTGCAAACATAAAAGTTCCACCACAGACAAAGAAGCAGAGGACTACTGCAGGTCAACACTGCTCTCCAATCAACATGGAGGATATGAGCACCATGTCCAGAGCAGGCACAATGACCTCAAGGCCAAAACGGATGAGTCTTTTAATAGCCTCCTTTATCAGACATCAAGCCATGTCTGTTACATCATGTCGGACAAGGTTTTATAGCCAACTTGTAGATTTCTCTGGTGTGATAAACTCTGCTGACCTGTGGAGTCCTTTGCTCGGTGGTCCCAGGTGACTCTGGAGGAAGCTGACAGACGTCGGCCGGTGGACCTTCAAGTCCAGCCCGGTGGACGTTAAAGGCAGGGGTGAGCTTCTCCAAAATAATCATTGCGTGTGAGTCAACTTCCTGTATCGCAAGGGGTTGAACTGATGTTCTGCCTGTTTGGGGGCCATAGCAGATCCCTTAGGAGATGATGACACACTAGTTCATCAACCCCAGGATCAAGGAACACCTGCTTCTTTTAGATATTAGCTACATAAAAAAGCCATGGGCGTTTATTTTAACTCTGGTTTTACCTTCAGAGGCTCCAAGTGTAACATAAGAAAAATTCCCCTACAGTATATAACTGCGATTTTCACATTTGGAACTCGGGACCGATCTCTAACAGTGATGTCATCTCTTAATAAAAGACAACTTGGCATCTTCAAATGTGGAATTTGTCAAGTTGAGGCTTCAAAACGAGAGGCGAGACGAGTGCCGAAAGTGGCTTGAGGCCATTTGCTGAACTTTTACTGACATACCGCCCCACCTGCCTGAGCTGCTCAGACTGACAGCAGCTGTGAAAGACGATCAGTATCTTTTGGAGGGAAATTAGGCAAAAAAGTGGGGGAGAAGATGGAAGAAGATGGGCAGATGAGGGCTGAGTCTTATCTTGAGGTCATATTGAGGGTCAAATGAAAGATAATACTGTTGCCACCGTTCTCTGGGTTACAGTCGCATTGCTCTACATGTGGAGCCCTGACTAATTTAGCAGAAGAGACGCCTGGAGGAATGAATGTGTCATTTAGTCATCTTCTGGATTAACTGAGGGTCTACATGGCTACAACATATGGCAGCTCCTTTGTTCTCCTTAAAGTACAGTTCAACATGTTTGGAAATCAAGTTTTTTGCTTTCTTCCTTCTCTCTAAGAGCCAGGTGAGAGCACCGATAGGGAGGATTTTGATGGAATTTATATTTTATGAGATTTTACAGTCATGAGTGGCAGGTGATTTTAAGCAAAATACAGGAAAATTCATCGCAACATAATGGCAATGAAGGCTTAGTGCAGTAGCTCTAAGAGAGATACTGATAGATGCTGTTTCATGCACACTGAAGTCTAATCTAAACTATTCAAACAATGTTTCTACTCTCTCTCCTGTAGGTCTCTGCTATGCTTCCTCCAATAAAGCACTTTCACACACTGCCCGTCTGTCTGTCTGTCTCTCTCTTTCTCTCTCTCTCTCTCTCACACACACACACACGCACACACACACGCACGCACACACACACGCACGCACGCACGCACACACACACACACACACACACACACACACACACACACACACACACACACACACACACAGATAAATCATTGTGAAGTCTTTCTGCAGCAGGCTGCAGCTGGCTGTTTGGAGGAGGGTCTTTCTCTCCAGTGCAGCTGTTTCCGATGAGTCAAGTTATCTGACCACAGTCTTTCCCAGCAGACAGCTCACACTGACAGACCATACGCTCATCGTCTCGTCACTACATACTGTGTATGAGAGCGGGGGTATACCTCCTGATGTTGGAAAACCTCCCTGTTTTGTCCAGCTCTGCATCTTTGTAGGGATCTGTTATTTATTTTATACATTTTTATATTAACATATAGTAATAGTTGAATACCACATTGCCTGTACCAGTCTTAACCTAAAAATAAAATATCAACCAATCTGTGAACTGATGGATGACAAGCTCCTGTCCCTTTTAAGTAGAATAAAACTATTTTGTGCCCAGGACAATTCAGTCAGCATTTCAACTTTAGCCAGAAATCAATTCTTGATGAAATGCAAATCTACTGCATTAAAAGATCTTTCGGAAGGCAGACATTATAAGTTGTCACAGTTGGAAAAGCATAGGTTTAACTTATCATGGTAATGATGGTTCCTGGCCATGTAGTTGTCCAATTAGCACAGTACCACAGCTCTGTAACTGGCACACCTGAATAGAGTGCAGCTATAGGTCATGTTATAAGATCCACCTGTGCTTCTCCTGCTGGGCAATGTCTGCTGTGAGAGAGCTCTATTAGTCACAGAAATGAATTAATTAACAGACTTTTAATCTCTTGGGGGCACAAGCTGTCAACCCCTCAGCCCTGAAATGTAATGTTAATATGTTGACATATTAGCAAACAAACCTTCACATACACAGAGCAACATTAGCATTTATTTGTCTTTGTTGTTGTGTATCTGCCCACTGAATCTAAGTCTAATGTTCATTCTCCACTTAGGTCTGTTTTGGACTCCATCAGTGCCTGAGAATAGTGATATTTTTGCTCTTTAGCCAGTAGATGTTGACTGTCTTCAGCGGCTAGTTGCTAACTTAGTCTATCTGATGTGTAGTGCTGAGCCAGGGGCATGCAGCGGGTGTTTGTGTTCATGCGTGTGTGATGATAACCCTATGCACTAAGCTAAGACTCTGTGTGCTTCCTTGTACATTGCTTCCTTTCACTTGCCAAATTTTGTGAAACTGACACCACAATGCAGTGATTATAAGTAATTCCTGCTTTTAGACTTTTTAGGAGATTTTTACACAGATATTGTGATGTATTGTAGCTTATTCTTGCATTGTATCATAGAATTGTTGTATCATGATAATATTATTACTATGGGTCAGTGCCATAGAGAGAAAGAGTTGCGACATTCTATGATGTCGCCGCCAGGGCAGTCACGTGGTTCATGTAAGCCCCAATAGTTCCAAAACATATGCTGGCTGTCATGTTCTTCTATGGGACAGACAGCAGTGATTGCGTTATTGAACAGTAAATATATAAAAAAAAACACACCCAAGTACTTTTTCAGCTGTTAATGCATTATTGCATTTCTGTTAATGTTAGCTTTGCGTTTGGAGAGGCAGGGTGACTACGAAAAGCTGTGTATTACTTAGATAAGTTTGACATTTTTGGAAGGAAAAGCTTAACGTTAGTGTTCGTGTTTCACTTTTATTTTCCATATCATTCATCTGATGACAAACATCTCATGATTTTCATTTTAGCGTGACTGGCTGTATTATTGATTCCCGTGAGTTTGCTTATATATTCTTATCCAGCCGTTAGCTTACCTTCGTGGTAGCGCTAAGAGGTCTGCTGTGGTCCGTTCAGCATTCACCCAGCAGCTAGCTCACTTCTTCTGATGAAAGTGGCCACCCCCAGGACCACAACGTGAAACATGATCATGTTAAGACTAAGAATATAATCTTAACATTAAGCCATACACATATTATCAAAACTATTACAGAATAAAAACTAATTTATGCTTGTATGTTTGGATCTATAGGTAAGTGTGTGTGACAACTGCTGTGACAAAATCCAGTCTGGGATCAATAAAGTAATTCTATTCTATTCTATTCTATTCTATTCTATTCTATTCTATTCTAACAAAACACTTGTAACTCCTGTTACAGCTATTGAGACATCAATGTAAGGATGGCTGATACAAATGAAGGTTTTCAAATAAAGTACTATTTTTAAAAAAAATTTATGCTTGAACAATTGTGAGAACAACAAAAGTATAGACGGGGGAATATTAATAAATACAAGTATTTTAAGTTGGGGGGGATGAAAATTCTACAACTATTTACAAAAAAACAATCCAGAAAATTTGAAAAAAACAAAACAAAGGTTCCTTGGTGAAAGGGATGTCCTCTTTCTCATCTGTTTCCTGGGCCCTAAAAAGCAGAGTAAGAATAGGGACAGTGGTGAATAAGGGCAGAGAATACAGTTGAAAGCAGACTCAACACAGGACATAGCAGGTAACATTAGCGCTATATACTTGGGACAACCCAATCACAACATATTCTAACATCACAAACATACCGTACATTGTGTCATTACCACAACAGCCATCATTATAACAACCCTGAGCGAACTCAAAACATGATGAAGAAGGAGAGAGGAGGATCCTGGTCTGGTCATGTACCACGACCTCTTACCTAATCCAAGTCAGAGGGACATTAGTGGTTGGGGAGAAGTTGTCACCCGCTCTCTGTGATTTTCAATGATGTCTGAGTTCTGATGGCTATTGTTTACAACCAACATTTTAATAGATCAGTGGTCATACCATGGTTGGATGTGCAGCATTTGGATGCTCTAATCGATCTGAGAAGGGGTTCCATATGCATGGCTTCCTAATTAAATAACCCTCGCTCAAATCACGAGTCACAGACAATGCCTTGACATGCCCTGATCACGAGCTCATAGGGCAGATAGGATAGCGGAATCTATCGGCTAGCATGCCATCAAGCATCAGCAAGTAGCGCTAGGCTAGTTGTTCCCTACAGCCAAGTGAACACGGAACAGTACAAAAAATCAAGTACAGCCAACACGTCACACGATGAAAAGTTAATATATCCCAAAATTCAATGACATATTAAATGAAATAATTATCACAAATGCCCCCTTATTTCTACTAGTGCTAGCAGTTAGAACTAGTCTTCTATCACACACAAAACCGACTAACGATGGCTGACACGGTCAGGTTCAGCAGATATAAGCTAAATGAATTAAAACCCCTTGATAATAAATCCAAATCCTGCTTGTTAGTTACCCAACATCATTAATATAAAAGGTGCTAGCGATTCATTACCGACCTCTTACCTTCACAGCTGGCGAATACTTGAAAACTGGTTATAAAATAACCAAGATAAAGTAGAGATAATTACGCTGTGCATTTACAAATGAAGACCAGTATTAGCATCCTAAAGGGCCTCTGATACAATATAGACAGTTGACAATTCAAAAGAGGTCGATATTTCGGCAACTTACCTCTGGAACTAATCGACGCGCAGCAATGTAAGTGAATGAGATCCAACGCTCAAATGACAGTGTTTGGAACTAATCCGATCTCCATACCCCGGAAGTAGGCGGTAAAAAGCGCCGCCATTTATTACAACGGAGGTCAATGGGATTGTCGCCACTCTGTTTATTCTATCACTCTGCCATGGGTAAGGCATTGTGATACAGCAGTATCGTATCGTGGGTTACTCTGTGATTCCCAGTCCTGGTATTCAACAGTTGGAATATATCATTTTGGTTTAGCAACACAAAACAAAACACTGAGAAAGCACATCCTTTCCAAGATTAACTACTGGCTTAAAAGCTACAGCTGGACTGGCTGATAATTATAGGTGTGTAAGTCACAATAAGTGCCATGTTTCACATTATACATCATAATGTAATTCATTGTTTAAAATAAATGATTACTGCAGATTTAAACCTTCTAGTCATCCAACACTATCTGAACAATTCAGTGACATGAGAATAACATCTGTTACCAATCTTGTAACTTGCTTAAAGTAATGCCACTACTATGGCTTCAGACACCTATTGAAAGCTTGTGTTGTACATGTTTGGCATTCCACTGTGATTGAATTGCTATTTCACAAGTCTTATTTCCCCCAGAAAGAACAATATGCCTTTAACTGGAAACAGTGGACTATATAATTAATTGGAGCTTCATCCCATGATATTGGTATCAGCTTCAAATCCCATTGAGTCAAACCAAATACAATAGTCAGAAGTTGTCAATGAGTACCACTGTCACATCTTTCCTGACACACATCCCACCCTAAACACACACTTCATTAGTACTTTAACCACTTCAACAACCATTTAATGGCATTCCTTTAAGTTGATGCAGGGGGTGAGGGGTTGGGGGGTTAAAGTATTTATGGCTCCAAACTGTGAAGCGGTGATGGTGTTGGGGGAGAGAAAGTGCAGCAGGGTCGTGTTGCCGGCTGGCCACGCGTGGTAAAACACCATGGTGCCCTGCTTTATGAGTGGAAGCAGGCTCTGTACAGGTCACTGTTGTTGGTGCAGCTGAGCTGGGGGCCAGGGGCCGCTGGTGCCCCGTTTTGATGAGTTGTGGGGTTGTGTTTGTAAAAACAGACCCTTTGATGACACTCTGTCCCTTTTCCAGCACCAGTCAGTCAATCTGGAAGCCATTTGCTCGCTCTCCACAGAAAACGTTCAGGCTTGATCACCTCCAGCATCTGCTGAGTGTTTATTTACCCACAGCACTTAACCCATTAGACACACTGAAACAGGGCAACTGTTGCGCCACCAATCAGGTTGGCCCTCTGAGCACAGCAGCCAGCGCTATGTCTCCAGGATCTCCACAAATACATAGTTGATGTGCAAGCCTCCTATACTGCTTGAAAATATGCTAAGTATTTTTGTGCTTTAAAAGATAGAACTATACTTGTGGTTTTAAAGAAAATGCTCACCCTGATCAATTGATAAATGATTTATCTTTAAATGGTGCAGTGGCTTTTCACCACATCACAATAAATTCTCCAACAGGAGAGAGTATGGACCATGGCATGTGATTCACAAGTACTGGTGGATGATGTATTCAGATCCTATTCAGAACAGTCATTAACTGGCTATGAAACAGTCTCAATTAAATACTGATGCCCCTAAATGAACTACATAAGCGAATGAGATCATCAGTGAGAGGCGACTGGTTATTTCTATATAATCTTTATAGTTATTCTTAGTGCCTGTTACCAGGTTAGATTCAACTTTGTGAGTCAGATAAGCCATAAAATGAAAACTACTTTTATAGTGGAGTTCTGAGGATGAATTGAGAAGCAAAGAAACTGCTCTGTAGTCTGGTGGTATGGCACTAAAACAATGTTTAGTTTCACTATTGTATTGTCATCTTTTGTCCACAGACCACCACAATCAACAAAAATTGAGGTTCCTTGAAGCAGCTTTAAGTAAAAGTATAGTCCTGCACTCAAACACTTTACTGAGTAGTATGAAGTATTGTCAGCTAAATGTACTTAAATGTATCAAAAAAACACTCATTCATGTTGTTATACTCGGGGGTTATTTTCACTCATTCATTAACAACACATGTCAAATGTAATGGAAACTACTATACTAAAATACTTAATTATTATATCAGTTGTTGTTGATCTAGAAAATTTATTTTTTTGTACTTAATACCCAATTTCAAGTTTAAGGTACATCACTCAATCAAACAGCCAACATTTTTTTTTACAAAGGTTATTGCGGTAGAAGGATAACGCTTTATATTAAACATAATTAATAAGTAATAGTTAATTAAACTTCAGTTAGTATTTATAAACCATTTATGAAGACATTGGAAAGGTTTACAAACATCAGTTGCAACTTTATAAAGGCCATCCAGATAATGTTTATAGATAAACTACAAAACCTATTTGTTAACAGTGGAATAACTGTTAACTCAAGTTTAATTATCAATAAATTAACCATGTATTAATTATGGTTATTATGAAGTGTTATCGGGAGAAGGACTGCGTCACAAAAGGAAGAATGTTACAGATTTTTTTATTCACTGAGTCACAAGGCAGAAAGAAGCATTTTTCCAACTGCAGGGAAACACAATTTATATTTCTCAACATTATCCAGTAGTAGTAACAAATAGCTACTATGTTTAGAAATTGAGTAAAAGTGTAAAACGAGTGTAAATGTGTCCACATTAATCTGAACACACAATTCTCTCTCACACTCTTCTTCAATCATCTGAACAGGAAGTCCTTAAATGACTTCAACCTGAGTGTAAATTTCTATAATAACTAGCTGCCAAATATGGGCCTAAAATATAGGCCTGTGAAGTAAAATAATATTATAGTAATTATAAATAATTGAATAAAAAAGTAGTTAAAGTGGCACCGTATGGAAATACTGAGTAGCTCAAAGTTAGGCTAATGAGTATACTTGAGTGAATGTAATCTTTTCACAGCCTGAGCTTCTGTGTCTAAATGGTCACCAAACTACCATCCCACAGGCATCATACCACTGAAGAGATGCAAAGGCATGATTGTCTGCCACTGTTCGCTCTCACTTTGCTTTCCACTCATAAAATCTGATGGCTCAGTGAGGAGGACGGTCCCGTCCTGTGTCCACACCTCTCCATACTCAACTGCAACTTTTAGGACCAAAACATTTGGGAGCTGGGCTTCTGCTTCTGCATGTGATCCACCCCTCCTTTCCAGCCAGGGACCACTGTGGCTGGCTGCTATAAGAGCCCTCCCTGTCATGAGGACCATCACACTGGACCATCCTATGGGGAAGCGCCTCAACAGACGTTGGACTTCTGCTGGCTAAAGCCTGGAGTCACAGCGACTTGTCTGCATGCAGCTGTTTTCTAACTGAAGTCTGGGATTGGTTTTCCCTGTCCAACACTGGCACGGTGTGATGGCTTTCACTATGCTGAGGCCGGTATCGACGCATCCCTTCTCTTACCCCGCTGACCTCACCTTGATGTCGGACGACGAGGAGGGAAACCGCAGCGAGAGCGACGGCAGCACCGACCAGGGCTACGGGTGCTACGAGACTCCGGAGGGGAGTTACCGCCGGGAGTCTGGCGGTGTGGTGCGGCAGCGGAACGCCGCTAACGCCCGGGAGAGATACCGGACCCAGAATGTCAACACGGCGTTCACGGCGCTGCGGACACTCATCCCCACAGAGCCGGTGGACAGGAAACTGTCCAAAATCGAGACGCTGCGCCTGGCGTCCAGCTACATCTCCCACCTGGCCAACGTGCTGGTGGTCGGGGACGGGAGAGAGGACGGCCAGCCCTGCCTCAGCGCTGTCTACAAGGAGGTGAAGGGCCGAGGAGAGGGCAGGCAGCCCCGGACCATCTGCACATTCTGCCTCAGCAACCAGCGGAAAGGGGTAAGGACAAACATCTGCCCCGAAACATTTAGCAGGAGAAACGAGTGACAGAAGACCAATTCAACGTTTGAGTTTAAAACGCTTATCGTCGCCAAGCGCAACACATGTGGCATAAGTTAGTTTAGATCTTCTGAAATGTCCACAGGCTCTGTTAAATGCTTCGTCTGTGGAAAAACCCTCATCGAGGGACTTCAGTGTGAGAGACGTGTAGGGGGGCCGGGATATTTCAAGAGAACGTGGCCGTCTTCGACTAGAAATGGATAGTTTGTGCCGAATCTTTAATGAAACCCCGATATTCCTGACACGATATCAACTACAATGTGTGTGCCTTCTTGGATAGATGAACGCATTTATAAATGTGGTCAGCATGAAGAAGAAAGGCAGGTCAGTGCATTCAGATGCCACTTTAATCATTTTGCCTGATGCTCATTTTTGAATATGGATTTAAAGCAGTGTGGTCGTCCTGAACTGCATGCTGCTGTCATACACGCGCCTCGAGCTGTCACGTCAGGATTACAGCATCAACTCTTTCATGTCAGCCTTTCTGCTTTTTTGACACCAGAATGAAAGTTTAAGTTATATGAATTTTATTGCAAAATAGTTTTTTAATGTCTTTTTATTCTATCCATCCATCCATATATGGATGGATGGATGGATGTATGGATGTAATATATGTGTACACACACACACACACAGACACACACACACACACACACACATGTATATTGGAGATCAAAACTCTGGGTTGGGATTTAGCTTATTAATAGATGCTGTATATCATTCAGTGCATGGAGATGTCCTTTAAAGGAAACTGTGTTTTTATCCACTCTAGACAGTAATTACACTGAACCTTTTTATATATACTAAGGAAAGGACATCAAAACATCTGCGCTTCGAAAATGTGTTTTGGTGAAAAATATTTCCATAGACCATTAGTGATGATGTCTGAGTTGTCACTGACAGTGATTTCCCTCTTTGTTCACAGGTGAAAGACAGGCGGGACTGTGTGAAAATGCACGGGAGCAGTGCGAGACAAATAAGTCGACGATGAAAATGTCTGACTTGGTACAGGATAAGATCTCTTCAGAGTAGACCTGCAGCGATCTTTTTGAATCTAGAGACATCTCATCACCGCTACAATCTTGTAGGACCACTCTGACTTTCTGGGAGTTTGGCTCATTGGTCACTTACCCAGTGTGTCTCCAGCAAGATACAGTAACTCTCTCCAGTGTACTACAGTGTCAGAAGGGAATGTTGTAAAAGTGAGGAAAGGTGCTACATGACAAACTTGCCAAGCATGTTAGGAGAAGTAGTAAAACAGACAGGTGGTCAAACTACGCAATGAATGATCTTTCAGAAGCAGAATCTGTGTTTGCCTGAGTCTCTGGGACTGATGAGACAAACTCCCACAAAAATATGCATCGTTCTTTAAGATGATTTCTGGAAGCTTGGCTCTCAAACAGACTTGCAGCCTACAGGAGAACAGCTTCAGGAGTGATTTGTGAGAGAGGACAGAACAGCTTGTGTGTAAAAGGACAAATCTGTGGGACACTTTTTTATCTGCTTTTTCATTACATGTTTCAATCTACTTTAAAATAAAATTTATTTTGACATAGACATGGCTCTCGTGTTGCCTTAAATGTAATATCAGTTGTGTTTTGAAGTCGTCAAGTTGCAGTGCAGTTCAGGGGCGCCGCCAGGGATTTTGGGCCCCATGAAAAGAAATCTGATTAGGCCCTTGTACAGGCCGGCGATAAAATCTGATGCTGTTTCATATAAAACTATGCATTTTAATGATATGTTTGACTATCATTCCCATATTTGTGAAAAGAACAACATGACAGTTACTTGGTTACTGCTCACTGTCTCCTTGTAGTCCTGCATGCAGGTCTGATTTATCTCCACAGCTGTAGACTCACAGGTGGTGGCATTGGATCTGGGGTGAACAAATACATATATGAGGCTATATGGTCGTTGCAACTTAATCTTATAATATAATAAATATTATAATAAAAAATATAAACATTTCTCTGATTGTATTGACAGCTGTATTGAGTCACACAGTCTGCATGCACCAGAAATGTCCTCCTCTGTTCCTACTGCAAAGCAGTGAGAGTCCCAAACTACTGACCAAACATTCTATTTTAGTGATAGCTGAATTTGAACTATATTATATATACACTCATACATATGCTTGTTTTATTTCAGAACTGTTTAATACATGAAAATCATTCTGAAAAAAATATAGATTATAGGCTATTTTATTTTAAAGGGGGCTGACAGACAGCTGCTGCTGCTGCTGCTGCTGCTGCTGCTGATGATGATGATGATGATGATGCACTTGACGTATCTGTTCGGATGAAGTATCATGCTTACTTTCAGTATTTATCATTCCCAAGGTATAAGACAAAGCTAAACCTCTCACCCTGCTTATAATATAACATATAGACCTTGATTATGAGACACCCCCCTTTTTCTCTTTTTGAAACATGTTTTGAAGACTAAATCTTATTTTATATAAAGAAAATAATTAAATCTGACTAGAATGCACCAGTAATAGTGACACACTGAAAAAAAACAAGGAAACGTGATATCTTTAAATGTTTTTAATGTTGTTTGAATAGGCCAGAAATTAATCTGCAGCCTAATGGTAGGTCTATATATCTAGCATAATTTAACCATCCAAATGTGAAAAACAGAATGACATGTTTATTTTAATTAAACTCTGCTTCATTGATCACCATGATCTTAAAGTTGGAATTATTATCCGCCTCAGTTCTTGGCCTACTTTTAACCCTCTGAAAATGATGGTGGATCATCTGGCATTAACAGTACTGTCTTCTGAAGGCCGTCACGGGCTCAGTTTTTAAGATCTTTTTAAGCCATGAGCATCATAGAAATCTTGAAATGAATCTGCTGATACCAAACATGTCATGCTAGCTTACTGGGAAAGGAGCTAAATATCGCTCCAAATTTGAATTGTTTTACCGCGAGGTCCGCGACCTCAATGTGAAATGATTACTTGTAATAATAACTTTCAGTCAGCACTTAATGAGGGATGAGATGAGGATGAGATGAGGATGAGATGTGGATGAGGAACCTGCTGCTGCTGAAACTGAGCTAGCTTCATGCTGTCTGACTGCCTTCAGTCTTTACAACTGCTGATATTAGCGTTAACTGTTCTTAAACTGTGTTAGCTGTGAACTGTGCTCACCTTTCTTTAGAAAGAAATTTGTGAGGGGTTCCCTCTCCTTGCTTTCTTTCCCTTTTTGCCTTCAGCCAATCCGCTCGTTACATCTTTGCGCACCTGCAGCTGCAGGGGTGGACTGAACCATTATGTATCGTAAGGGGTGAGAGGGGCCTCAGACAGCCTCCACTTTTTTTACTTTTTATACAGAGTAAAGTCTCTCATCCGATTTATTCTGCCAATTTCAAGTTAGTTATGACACTAATTACTTAGAAATAAAAGAAATAAAGGCCTGAAAATAAAAACAACCCCCCCATTGGGTTTCCCTCCAGTTCGATGCCCCTGGTGCTGTTAATGGTTTTATACATTTTTAAATTAATGCACTGGAAACATTTTCGAGCTGTTACATTCATATTTAAAAAAAAAAACTATTGTCCATTCTTTTCTCTTTTTTTGCAAATTGGACGTAACAACTCTTAACTGTGTGTGAAAAAAAAGAAAAAAAAAGTGATCTAAACATATAGTTTATACAGTATTTTAAAGGAACAGTTCACCCAAAAATGTATATTCTGAACAACTGAAGTGGCTCAGGACTTTTAAAACATTAAGAAGTAACAAACAACAGATGTGGATTACACTGGATGAGCTGAATGGAGGTATTTAATGGGTTTTTTGGGGGTAATTTATTTATATTTTAAAACAAGTCTCCAGCTACTTCAGTTGTTTAGGAGATTGCAGCAACGTTGTTTTGAAGTGAATCTCCAGAAATGTTTCATGGACTATGAAAGTTCACCTGACTTTCCATCAGCAAGGGGAGAGGAGATAATGAATTAATATTTTTGGGTGAACTTATCCTTTAAAATAATGTATGAACTATGTCTAGGTCACTTATTTTCCAGTGTCACAGTGAAGTAAAGCATTGGGTCAACCGATTTGTAAACAAACAAAAAAAACACAAATACAAAACAAAAAGCACAAACAAAATGACATAGATTACTAGTGTTGTCATGCGGGCAGTTATGTTTTAATTTATCCAGTTTTTGAGATGTCAGTTTTTGACATTTTTGCATCCATCCCAATACAGTGGGTGTCCTCATTAGTCTCTGATGAAGTAACAGTAACAGTAATCAGTGAAGTTGCAAACATGTAGACTATGCAACTGTACCCATTCAAATGAATATTTTCCTGATTATTTTAAAGGTTATAACCACATGTTCCACACCCCAAGAACCCAAAGAATAAATCCCTTAACATCACTGGCAACTTCTGCCTGTAACTGCTCAGAGAAGGAAACCTATACGGGGATTTCCACCGAAGGTTTACCTTCTCCGTCTGAATAATAACAAGGAATCTCAACAGAGGAAGTAATCAATCTCTCCTCTCTCTGAAGTCGTTGTATCCCAGCAGGATCTGGCCACAGAGAGCCCTGTTAGGGTGGTAGGTGCAGAGTTGCCAGTTAGGAAGGCATGAATCAGACTCAACTCTGGGAAAAGGTAAAGGCAAAACAGGAAAGACACAAATTAGTGTTGTTGGATCCATTGTGGTGACTGATGATTACTCATGGGGACCATCAGGGAGTTTAGCACATTACTGGAGCCATGCCAACAAGATCAACCACAGAGAGGAAGAAGCAGTTTAAAGTTTGGTATAGGGGCTGAAAAACACCTCAGAAATACAGTTTTGAGTTCACAAATGTGTTTGTTCACCTGTTTAACAAATCAAACCCATGATCTTGTTTTTCTGAATGCAACTAAAACTAAACTAGCTTATTATCTGTTTTCATGAATAACACTTAAAGTTTTGGACATTTGGAAGCAGCATCTAGGAAAATACAGAAATCTGAGGGCTGATCGTTGGCATGCCTCTGCTCTGGTAGTAAATTTCCCAGGTTGGGATCCACATGTGGTGTTGATCAGTCACAGCTAATATCACCTAGTGCCCTGTGACCAGACAAACACAGCTGGTGATGAATTGATGTTATAGATCACAGCAAGAGAGCAGCCTTGGTTATGTGTGAGAATCAGTGTACACACAGACAGAGAGTCATCCAAGTTTTTATTTGGATGCACGAAAGCTACAACAAGTGTTCAGAGGAAAGGCTTAAAGGATGAATGCCAGCAGATTTACCTGGACAATCTGCACTGCATTAGCTTGCAACAATCACATAATGTGGCAAAAAAGTAGACAAGATGTCCACTATGATGGATTACCCCATTCTAACAAGCTGACAGCTGATGTACACAGTGAAACGAACTGAAAAATTTAAAACACTACAACATCTCTTGAAAAAGAAAAAGTAATGTTAAAGGAATGGTTTGACACTTTGGGAAATGTGTTTTCTTGCAGAGCGTTAGAAAAGAAGATTGATACCAGTCTCACATCTATATGTTTTAAGTTGTTTTTTTACTTACAAACACACTCTCACAGACCGCTCCTGAGACACTTGATTGGCAGTGGACCCAACCACTGTGAGGTATAAGCAATCCATAAAGTTGCTTATCTAGATCTTCATAAATGAATGATAGAGTGGAGAAGTCCCTGTTCGTGTTTATCTTGAGAATGCAGTCTGTGTACACAACAAAACTTTATCTAGGCCCCCTGTATTTCTGTCATACATATTCCTTCATCATTAAAGCATTTAAAAGTTACTTATAATCATATTGTGAGGTGCAGTCACAGCCAACCATGAGATTTATTGCAGTTTTTAAACATTTGACAACACAATTATGACTAAACTGAATCCTATTAAATCCCAGTTGAAGTGATGTCTGGAGGTACAACCTACTGGAAGAAAGATATTGAACTCGCACTCCTCTGGGGTGGCGCAAATAACTAAACACTTGCATAAAGCATCCCAACCCTCCAGTTTCTCTCCACCTGTCAGTACTAAAGCCTAATTAGAAGCTGCTGTGTGAGCTTATCCTGCAGCTCCAAGGGCCTGGCGGAACCCTGCTCAATGGCTCCCAGAGGCCTCCCCTCAGGCAGGAAGATGTCATAGAGGAACAGGAAGGAAAAGGCCTGAGTGCTCGACCCTGCCGAGGCCCTCCCTGTGGGGCCCGTGGCCCTGGGTCAGTGCCAGCTTTTACATCAATCGGGGCCCAGATGGTCCATCCCACTCAGCTGATGCTCATTTTATTTCTTGGGTGGGAAAACATGGCTGAACAAAACTCTGAGCCAGAGTCACTTTGAGTTATTGTGATTAAGATTTTACAGTGAATTCCCTGGGAGAAACATCTTTACATAAACTCAAGTACCTACACAAATAACTATAGAGGTGCAAAGAGTCTATAACCAAAAATATAAAAGAAAGTACTCTTATTGTCAAAGGAAAGCTAACTGAGCGAGAAAAGAGGAAGATTTAATTTCTTTGAATATCATTGGAATCTTTTTATACATGAGACGTATAAAGGAAACTATGAAGGTATGCAACCACCTCTAACTGGTGTGGTTTCTTGTAAAAGTGAGTGATATCCCTGTACAGGACAGTATAAAGTTCCATGTGAACATAAATTAATCTGTCAAAGTCTTCAGCAGCGCTTTCCCAATCTTCAACTCCATCTGGTAAGCATTAGTGGAGGATACCATGGGGCAAATAGGAAGGGCTAAGATTGCGATACAGTTCCCCTCCACCACACTTTAGCCCTAAACAGACCCTTATGGTGCTATAGCTCAACTGTGTGACAGGGCAGACACCTTCCACCCTCCCCAATTGCCTCTTGTTCAACCCTGACAGAGGAGGTAATCGCCATCGGACATGCACTAAGAACCCTTTCATGGGACAGCGACCTTGGATAGACCCCTTCCGATTTTTATGATTGTTTTCCATTGATGGGTGGAGCGGGAGAGCAGGGAGCAACACAGTCCTCTGCAGCAGCCAACCAGCCACAAAGTAGGCCAGACACAGTATTGTGTGGGTGAGTGTGTGTGTTTGTGTCTGTGTTTGTGTGCACTTGTACAAAGACTTAGACAAAGAAGAAGTCTATTTGAAGGCCGACACTAATACATATCTTTTTTAGCTGTGGTCAGTGTTGGGGTATCGCATTTCAGAAGCAACAGGTTACAGTGATATTTTTCTTTAAGCAGTAACACTAAAGTAGTAATATAACGCACTACTAATACTATTTCAGTAATATATTATTACAGTCATGCCATGTATCACGTTATAATCTGGGTTAGTGACCGAAGTGAAGTGTTTATTGCTGTTTTTGTAAGCATCCATCCACACCAACATGACCATACTAATAAAAGCTATGCATGTGTTTAATAAAGTCAAGCCTGTAAGTTCTGTGTTCAGTCTCTGTGTGACCGAAATGAGCTATATTTCGTAGCCTAATGATGAAGCCCTAATCCTCCGAGCGCACTTTAATTTACATTCTTGAATCACATATGTCCATGCATTCCTTGTTCTGTGGACTAAATAAAAAGGCATGGAAGAAGAGATTTTTCTCATGTCATGTCAGTATAGGCTACATTATTGGAGGTATAGGTCTATAGTGTTTCATATGACTCATCCCTGTGTCCAAGGCCATTCCTTTATCTAAAAAGACCTAGGCTATTTAATTGACCTAAGCTATATATTTGGGGATTTTGTTGAATGAAACTAAAAAGTAGTATAATAAGTACACTTATGAAGTAAAATGTTACTTCATTACTTACTGAAGGTTACTAGTAATATGAAAGTAAGTTGTCCAACACAGGTTGTAGTTTACCTGCTAAGGAAATTAAGTTCAACAGGTTTGTCTGTAACATGGACATGTTACAAAACAACACCCTGCTACAGGATATCTGAAAACTTTAGCCCAAGAGATTGTGCACTGTGAGCTACACAAAGGCATTTTCAGGTCTTATTTGAGAGTGCAGTACCTTAAATTCTGAAGGCAAAACAAGAGTGAGCTGTAGTTTTACCTTACCGCAGGGGGCGCTTTATCTGTCCTACTTATGCTGGGTAGACAGACACTGTACAGATTCAACCTGATTGTAGCCTCAAATTGGTCTCTCCCAACTACTTTTACAATCAAGACAAATATTTATCAGATGTGTTATTAGATGTGCTGTCATTTTGAAGTTTGACAGGACATATCATTATCGGTTACTTTGGCAACAGGTAAAACTATCTCTCCATTAGAGAGCTTCTTAATCACACAAAGTTGAAGCAGAGCAGCTAGTGGAAAACAGCGAGAAAACTAGAAAACTATTCTCCTTATTACAACTTCGTGTAACATCAAGTGATTTTGAACATGTTATTTTAAGGTAAAATAGTGACATAATGTTGCTTTAAAGGCGCCATAGGCAAGAATGTGACCAAAACGGTTACTACACTCAAATTCAAAATACTGCAGCGAGTCGTATCTGCCTCCCCCTCCACCCCCTCCCCTCCAGACTCGAGGTTGCCAGTGCGGTTATCATAAATGAGTGGCTCTAAGACACAATTCTTTTCTCTCAGTAAAGACCAAGATGAATTATAATTTGTGGTAACGTTAGCTGTTGACTAGGGAAGGACATATCAGATGGAAGAACGTTATGCATGATATTTGACAGAACTGTCCTTCATTTTTGCCTCCCCTTTTTTAACATTATATACGGTAGTTTATGGCGATATACATGCAAAGACCTCAAGAGGACTCGAATTTATCAAACGTAAGATTTCGTATTGTCCAGCCGCTGCTGTCAAACACGCCAACAGCGGGCGGCTGGACATCAACTGGACATCAGCAGGCTGGAGACCAAGACAGTGCTAATGCTGCTAGCGTTAGCTGTGCTTCTAACGTTTGTTTCTATGATCGAAATGAATAACGTTATTACTCGACAGTTCAAAGTATTCGAAATGTCCATCCCCGTCAAGCTATGATGCTAACTTAGTCAGCCAAGCGTAACTTACCTGTCTAGGAGAAGAGTCGCCAATTCAACATCCGTTCGCAAATTCCTCTCAGCCTTCAAATGTCTCCATCGTTCAAATTCTTCTCCTATATAGACCCTCGCTTTGCCTCTCTTTTCATCTTGTTGTTTGTGCGATTCATAACGAGCCCTTTTGGGTTTCGTTGCCTCCGCCATTGCAACTCAGTCGTAACTGGCAACCTCTGGTCGCATAGCAGCTGAGACTCTACTGACTGCACTGATGTGTAGACGGCGGTGGGCGGAGCCACATGCAAAAACATGATTTCAAACATCAACATGATTTGCGGTCCGCAAAAGATTTTTTTTAATGCAAATATTTTGGCTGTGCTGTTGTTGTTGGTGAGTTCAGTATGTTATATGAACATTATTCCTGAGTCTCTGTGACATATTAGAATGATTTTATGGCCAGTTGCTTTAGATTTCTTGCCTATTGTACCATTAAGTTCAACACTGCAGTGACTGAGGTGCAACACATTGCTTCTTTCATATTGTAAACTTGTTTAGCCTGTGCAGACATGCAAAAAATACATTTGTTTGATGAAGACCATCAGCTAGTTGTAATGTCTCTCATGACAGAAGTTGTTTTATTGATAATATCAACATGAATCTTTCTGACATGTGATGGGACAAATGCACCACTTGCTGCTCTGTCCCTTGCTGCTGGATATCAGTGGTGACCCAAGGTGAATATTTTTGTTACCAGCTGCGACAGTGTCAGCTGGTAGTGTTTTCATATTGTGAGTCTGCACGTGTATGTTGTTATGGCAAAATGTGGTCTTAGAGACACCGCTTGGAGACAGATCTTGGCAACATGACAGCATCCCAGCTATGCAAGATGCATTCATGAAACTTTATAGGTGTCTAGTCGAGATCAAAATTAAGACAAGACGGTCTGCATATAGTGCCTGTGAATAGGGCTCAAACTTGACTCAAATTTGACAGTGAATTAATTCATCACTAAATGTTTGAATATTGGACAACTTTGTGTGACACTCTTGATACTTTCATCTCATGGTGAAATCACAAGTGAGATGTAGTCTTGTAATGTTAGGCTATAGTATGACTTTCAAATAAATATTAAGAACCAGAAACATTGATTAATAAAACATTTATTAATCTTGAACGAGAAAGTTTTTTCTTGACCTTGGGAAGAGAATCAGTGACAAAAAATTAATAAAAAATTAAATAAAAATTGCAAATCAAAGGTCAACTTACTAAGTGATATGGGACGATACATTAAAGTCCCACATCACATCCAGCAAGGGGATTACATTAAATCTGGACACAGCATTGGAGGTGGAGCTCTGTGGCGTTTTGAAGCCAAAAAAAAAAAAAATACTTGGCTGCTGTAGTGTGCAGCCCATAGAGTGTGTGCAGTAGATCAGGGTGTATGCAAGAATCCTGAAGTTAAATTTAATAACTTTTTAAGATCCTTTCCATACATTTTAAGACCTCATCGGCACATCAGCGACACACTTTAACTTAAACTTACTATATATTGATTGTAAGATAGCACAACTAAACAGTCTTAGTTTGTTGTAACTCCTTAACAATACAACATAATTCAAATGGAGGGATGGGAGCAAAGTGCAAAAGAATGAACTGAGTGACTACCCCAATGCAAGGTTTATTGAAGAGAAACCATTAGAAACCAGTATTTGATCAATAAGCAAAACAATGACAAAACAAAACATGTAATATCTTAAACTTTGGTGAGCTTTAGGAGGGTCATGGCATTTAGGAACTCCCTCACAAAGACCCAATGGTGGAAAAAGTGTTACAATCTTTTACACAAGTCAAAGTAGCATTACAAGAATGTATAAGAACTCTACAACAAGCAAAAGTCCTGCATTCAAAATCCTACTTGAGTAAAAGTGCAGTCTTATCAGCTAAAAGTATCAAAAATAAAACTCGTTCTGTAGAAACTTGGCCCTGTGCCTGATACATCATTCGATAATTTATCATTAGATTATTAATATTGCATCAATTCTGTTGAAGCTGTAATTACTTCATATACCCTCCAAAGGTTCACAAGATAAATCTGCTCCGTGGCAGGTTGACGCTGGACCTGCCTGCCTCTAAGCAGGCTGCGGTGATCTCTTGCGACTGCAGCCAACCAGTGACAAGCACTCGTCTCCACCTCAAACAAGTGTGTTGCAAAATCGATACTCAACTCATGTCTGTGCAGGAAACCTGAGAGAAAGACTTTTTTAAAAGTCATTTTGTTCAGCTCTCAGGACTTTTGTAGTTTCTAACTGAATCCCTTTAGTTTCTCTCGTCCTGTTTGTACTTTCAAACTTTATATAGTTTAATTGTGTTCACTTTCAGCTGTTTCAGGAGCCATGTTTAGTTAATGCTGGTGAAAACATTACATTTCCTGTTATGCTGCTTCATAATAAAAGCTTTTAAATGACTAATTAACGGGGGTCTTTTATTGTGAAGAAGTTACAAGAAATTCAACGTGTTTGTAACTGAAATAGTGGAGCCACTTTGTTAGCAGTGATTCTTCGATTGTTCTGCGGGGATCGAGACAAACGCGTCATTAGTTGAAGACACACTTTCTTTCTTTCTTTTTTTTTTTTTTTTTATTATTTTTAGGCTTTATTGATAGGACAGCTTCAGAGATGACAGGAAACAGGATGAGAGAGAGGGGGGGGTGACACGCAGCAAAGGGCCCCAGGCCGGGAGACAAACCTGAGGCTGCTGCAGTGAGGACAAAGCTTATGGGTACACACTTTCAAGCAGATAGCGCAGTTGTGGTGGAAATAAAAAATCCTTGCCATGGCGAGTCAAACCGAGTCTAAGCTGTGGTAAGAAAGGGAAGTCAGTGAACATGTACCCAGAGGTGGACGACCCTGTCTGCTGATGTCCACGAGGCCGATATCACGCTGACATATCGGTCTAACAGAGCAGATGTGTGTGTGTGTGTGTGTGTGGGTGTGTGTTCCGTATGGGCGATGGTGTTGACGGACACTCTTGGGACTATTGTTTCCCTCCCAACATGCAGTGGGAGGAAGTGGTGGAATGACCTGAGGCATTAGTATAGACAATATCAGTCCATTGGGGCTGGGCTCTGAATGCTCTATGCTTGGCTCCTGCTCCTGCGCTCTGCCTCAGTTTTAGGGCGGCGGTCCTTTATGCAGAGGTTAAAGGTGACTAATCTGAGGCATGATTTCTCTCCCTGTCAAAATAATACTACAATATGTCTGCGCTGACTCCTCTGAAGGAGGAAAGAGGCAGACTTCCGCAGCAGCCTGACGTCCATCATGACCCCATGAGACTTTGTGTTTTCTTCATTTTATCTTTGCCTTGTAAAATACTTTACTTATAAAAGAGACCTGATAGCTTTTTTTTTTTACTTACTAATTTCATTCAGAATGTGCTGCATGAGAAATGTATGAACCTGAATCCCTTTTTTAAACAATGAAGCTGATTCTTCAGAAGGGCAAACATATTAACATTTCATTTTTTCCAACAAATAATTAAACTGCTCTGTGAACTTCCCCCCAACCTCAGAGTTTTCTACAGAGCAATCACAGGTAGTCTGTTTTTGGCAGAGATGTTGAGGAGATAACTGTCCACTCAAGCCAGAAAAACACACAAACAAAGCCACATATATCAAATTGTGACATTGCATGGGAAAAACTCTCCCAAGTATAAGGAAGCCTGTGGATCTGCATTTTAACAAGACATGAAAAATGATCTTGCAGCTAATAAATGTAATTGTTCACTGCTTAGAGGCTCCTGTAACCGGGTAATGGATGGAAGGCATCATCTGACATAAGTCTGAAAACTTTGAACCAGTTTCAACACCCAAAGCAATTGTTTAGAGGATATCCTCAATCAAGGCCCCAAAGAGCACAATGAATAGTCTTGCTGACAAAAACCTGCTGCCCCCAAGAACCTCCTCAACCCGCCTGCAGTGTGGTGGAGAAGAATGACTATGCTGGCTTCTCCTCCAAGCACAACACCATGTTTGTTTCTCATTGGACGATGCCAAAAGGGGACTCATGCAATTTTAAACACGTTACTCCTCTGTTAATGGCTTAATGGTTGCTGCCATAAAAGTATATAAAACCTGCCGGTACTGTGTTTCTACACATTGTCAGGTAACCTGTTATGTGGCCAGATTAGCCTGTTTACCTATAGGTGGCTATATGGCCCTTATTTGCAGTGCCAGTGCTATCAACTTTCCACTGTGTTTTTTGTGTGTTCCTTGTCCCTTTCTGGAACTTACTAGCACATCTATCACCACATGCACCTAGATTTCCTATGTGTAAATTATTGGGGCCACTTTTAATTAAAATTATTTAGGATTATACATCATGCATTATATTATGTATTATGCATGTGAGCATAATAAGGTGAAAGAATTCTGATCTTCTAGCTGGTTTCATGACACAGGGCCCAAGAGGGGGCATCAATATTACCCAACATTATTATCCCTGAGGCCCCAGGGGCCTCATTGCCCAGTTGGTAATCCAGCCTTGACTGTACAGTTTTATACTGGAAGAAGAAATTCTTCCTCAATCCAATTTTCAAATAAATGTCTGTAAAAACCAGAACACAAATATGGTGATGTAAGAATCTGGGGAAGAAGCTGAATGGAACTGTGCAAGGGAAGTTAAGTACAACATCATAACATCAATACTATTAACATATGTCATATGAACCCCTGACTGGCAAAGCATGATTATATCTTACCAACATTATCCCTGTATGTTACAATATTCTGAGTATATTACCTGTTTTAATGTTTACTATGTATTAATAGTACAGTGTTGTGAATGACTACATTTCCCACTGGTGCAGTTGCTGATAGAAGAGCAGACTGAACTACAGCGTGTACAGTTTTTAAATGTTGGGCGCCTCCTTTTGGACATAGTAAGGACTTTTTTCCTGATTTTGATACATTAAATACCGTATTTCACCAATTAATAGCCCGGGCGTTTAATACGCAAAATCAACTTTGACCCCAGGCGTTTAAAAGAACCAGGCGGCTATGCGCTGCAGGCCTTTATTAATTTTACACAGACCTGCACCAGGCCATTATTGTGATGACAGTTGTATTTCACAACTCCAAGCTTAAACGTAGCATCATACTTTTTATTTTTCTTCCTTCTTACGTTATCATTTATGTCCATTTGCTGTCCATTCTCCTCCGTGTTGACCTGTCCTCCGGTGCGTGAAGGTGGGGCATTAAACTCACGCGTGGTGAGTCGTTCTCTCTGACACTTCCGTTTTTTGTCAAAATAAGAGTTAGTCGGTCATCTAAGATTAAGGTGCACCCTTTTCTAACGTTAGCTACTTCTCTTATTTTGACAGAAAACGGAAGTGCCAACTGTTTACTTCTGCAAAAATAATGCAAATAATCGCCCCAGCGGTTATTCGGGTGGGCGTTTAATACGCAAAAAGGGTGCTGACCCCAGGCGTTTAAAAGAACCTGGTGGCTATTTGCGGCCCGGCAATTAATTGGCGAAATACGGTATGTTAAAACACACATTTAATTAAACTTTAAAGGGACATGGGACAGGATCAAGAAATAAGACTCAATAGTGACACAGTGGCTGTTAGGGTAACTGCAGCCATCAGCCAAGCCGGCGCTGGAGCTGCTTGAACTCTTCACAGCAGAGCAGCTGATGCTGTGACACTGTTATTTCTTTACTCGCTGTTCACGTGACTGTTTACTGCAAAACCTCCACGCATGCCTCCGCGGAATGACGTTGGAAGCCTACAACTGCTAACTGTGCTGTGTGTAAGAGATAACCTTATCCCAGACACACATGAAGCAGCCGGGAAGCCGACTCGCTGTGTGTAGAGACACACAAGCGGCAAGTCTGAAAGACACAGGCGAAAGCAAAGACGCCATATTGGGGGACAAAAACATTGTCTCTGATACGGGACTGCTGTGTGTTAGCAGCTAATGCTACTACACAGACACAAACAAACCGTTAGCCTGTGGCTACAGCCAGCTGCTAACGTCACCTCCCTGATAACAGGTTGGGCTTTCTGTCCCATATATAAAGGGACATATTTCTAACTATTCGGTTTCAGACTAAAGGACCGTGGAAAATGTGCAGTCTGTAACTATTCAGTGTTACACAGCGGTGGGCTAATGTTAGCATGTTAGCAGCTAACGCTACTTGCACGTTAGGTCACTCCGAGTCCTCAGTGATCTCATATGATTTTCAAATCAAGCTCTAAACATGACCTGTAATGTTTTCTTACCTGGTCACTAGGAAATGAGCCATGTCAGCATCTGTTTTCAGTCCCAGTTCAAGTTGAAGCTGCCTCCATGAGTCGAACACGTAACCGATGTTTATTTGGGTTCCAGCCCGGCTTTGGTTGTAATTTCGTTTCGACTCTCGACTTACCACTGATAAAACCTTTGTTTTCTTCTTAGTATGACTTTAGTGTACTTTGTGTGGTGGTGGGTCGTTTTCTGACCGTAGCAGAATCCATTACTACACAAACACTAGTTTGGGTCCACCGCGCGTGTCTTCTTCCTGTATCCAAGCTGTTGAGGATGCGCATTCATCATCATCCGACGTCACGCCCGCAGGACTGCGCAGGAAATTTGGACCACAAATTGCAGGACATTATGCAGCACACAGCCTGTTCAAGACAATGGAGTAGAGGTGGATTTCATCGTTCGATGTCGAGATTCAGTTCCCGACGGTCAGTTTGGCAGGAAGAATCGTTTGTTTGTTTGTTTGTTCGTTCGTTCAGTCGCGTTGCCGGTACAACGTTGTTTAGCGGTGAATCATGTAATGCACCGCTCACACTGTAGTTAAAGGCTAATACAGAGCTGCAACTTCATGATTATGTGTTCTTTTAGACAACACACGACGGGCTAAAGGCCTGCAAGCCAAGAACGAGTGACTGACTGAACGAGAACGAGGAGAGGAAGGCGTTCTCGTTCAGTCAGTCACCCGTTCTTGGCTGACCACTTTTTTCAGTAACGAGTAATCTAACGCGTTAATATTTCCAAACCAGTAATCAGATTAAAGTTACTTATTCAAATCACTGTGCGTTACTATTTTGTCATTTTCCTCAGTAAAAATATGTATTTTTGCTTTCTTCTTGCGTCTTTTTTCATGGAAACGGTTGCTATGCTTTCCTGTTTCTCATTGGCTAAAATTCGATGACAGTGTCCTAGACTCAGCATACGATTGGCTGGCTCTCAGTCCTTGTCACCTCTCCGATAACTGAACAGTGAACACAACACACAGCGAGTCAGCAGCAGCAGCGACTCTGTGAGAATGAACGAACGAACGTGAGAGAAGTGAAACGTGGAATCAGGTCAGTTTGTTCATGTTAAAGAGTCATTCCTTCGAACTGATTGATTCATAAACGAGCCATCTCTACAATGGAGAGATATGTGGGTGGGCTCAGTCTTTTTGGTTTTGAACGTTTCATCACCCATTAGCATTAAACAACTTAAAATGCATGTTTATTTTTTCACAAATCCTGCCTCATGTCCCTTTAACGACTGCTCTTTCATTTTGATTCCATGGAAGGTTTTTAAAGGATTTAAAAGAAAGAGCTCTGAGCAGAATATTCTGTAATAAATAGGCCTACTGACCTGATCATCTAGGGACAAGTTGCAGGTTTTCCTGTTCACTTCAATTCCCGTCACTTACCAGCATTTAGTTGCACAGCCTGCTGATTGTCTTGTGATATAAAGCAGTCCAAAAAGTATGACCGTCACGTTTTTCTGTTCTGTTGGCTCTGTATTCCAAGACATTGGATTTGAAATCAGTGATTTACAGGCTTTACTATTGTCCCTCCACGGCCACCGTTGCAGTACTCGGGGACGTAGGTGGCAGTGGTCAGCCATATTGTCTCTGATACAGCAGAAATCACTCACTGGCACAGACACACCGGCCACGGAGGGAGGCGAGGACCGTTCGCTTGACGAAACTCAGCTTATTGGGAAGCATTTCGGCCGACGAATTGATCCAGGGGGTAAATATCCACTCTGCTTCGCTGCGGTTGATAACGTAGACTTACATTCTTTGTGGAAAGTAGCGAGTCCTAAGGATAGCCGTGCTAAGGTTAGCAAGCTAGCAACCTGGGCCCGCCTGGAGCCGATAAATTACCAGCACCATTCCAGCCGGATGATCTAGTTAGCTAGCTAACTAGTAAGCCATTACTTCAGACATATGAAAAATATCGCTAGGGTTTGTTTAACCAATGCCTGAAACAAAATTGTTGGCACCCTATCCGTCTTCAGTTTTAATGCTAATGTAGGTATAACGTTAAGATTGCGGATGTCGCATCATTTTGAGTGAATTGCAGTAACGTTATAGCAACGACGTAAACTTAAAACACTCTCTCTTGCACCCACTATTGATGCAAGATGCGGAGCTTCTGTGCAAGTTTGAACAAATTGAATTTAGTGCTGATTGAGTTATTAAACCGAATGGGGGTAACGTTATTGATTCCGTCAATCCGGAGATGGCCTTGCTTCATCTTGCATGGTGATGTTTTAGTGGATTATAAGAAATTAGGTATCAGTTGTTAACGTTAAAGCATAACGTTACCGTTGAATAAAATTCGCCCCTGCGTTTCTCACCGGAAGTGAGAGACATCGGGGCTATGGCCAAAGTAGTCGAAATTATCAGGGTATTAATGTCAGGCTAGAAAACTAGCTAATGTTATGTCCAACGTTATCGAGCGTTAAATGATGTCGGAATCAAGATGATACCTGAGTTAACGTCTGATAGCCGAAGACTTACCCGTCAGAAAAAAGGTTGGTCAGGATGGTGGGTAGTCAGCTCTCAGTTTATACACCCAGTTAAGCTATATAAACGAGTTGATGAAAATAATCAGATAAAGGGACGTTAGCTACTATGTGTGTCGGTTGTTAAGGGTTAATGCTAACGAAACTCAATCGACCGACAGATCGTCAAAAAATGCGCACGCTGCGCTGTATGTTTAGCTAAAGTTAAAGCTACGAACGCTAACGTTAGCTCACGTTTTACTTTACGAATTTCTCACAATTTGATACAGTAAATTACACATTGATTTAAAATGACTAAATAATAGATAGATCTATTAGTTTGAACAACAAAACTGAACATTTTAACCTTTAAGGTAGTTTAGGGTTGTTACAGGACTGTTGTATTAGACTACATTTGTTTCAGCTTGGTGTAACCGTGAACTAATAAATATGCACCTGAATGTACTCAGGTGCAAATTGTTGCAGCAGTAGCACTCCATTTTTCAGAAATGTGCTTCATATACCAGACAGGACAATGGAGATATAGTATAGTTTGTGTACCCTAAATGCCCAAAATGTAAATCATATGAAAGCATGTGAAAGCAGATAGTGTTCTTTTTTTTCTTCTTATTATATATATTAATGGAAACATTTCCCCATTGTTACTTACTAGCCCTGGGTTTGTAAGAGATGGAGTGAAGTTGTTCTGGTCGTTCTGTCAGTGGTGGGTTAGTGAATGGATTTGACTGTTTGAATGAGATCAATAGTTGCACAATGTCTCCTTTGCCTTCCTGCCCTAGTAATCCAACAAACAGTCGATATTTTTCAGAAGTCAGTGGTGATGTTTAAGACAGTGTGTAAAATGAATCGACTAGGGATGTGCATTTCAGGCAAAAGTAGTATTCGATAATCGTGGGGTGCTAATGGATTAATATTCAAATATTCGACCCGCCGCGGGAAAGACAGAAAGAGATCCGCTGCGATTTTTCAGAACTCTATCTTTTTCAGCGCTGTCCATGAATCAGTGGTCAAAGACAGTTTTTCAATATTGTTTTTTCAATATATTGTGAGTGCGCAGCTCACTTGTTTTATCATCAAAAAGTTTCTCAAGTCTTGTTGTAATTGTTTTTCTTGATGGGACTGAGAACTCTGGCTCAACAAATGCCATCAAACTCCGAAAACCCTCACCTTCAACGAAACTGACGGGGAGCATGTCTTTTGCAATCATCTTTGAGACGAGGGACGCCGTCTGCTCTGCACGTCTGTCATCACATGTACGTGTCCTAGTGGCAAAGCTAGCAATTGACTGTTGCTGTGACGACGGCCCGCCGCTTTCAGCCGGGTGCTTTGCTCTCATATGAGAGTGCATGGCTGTCGTAGACCTGTGATATGAAAGCTTTGCCACGCAGAGTTTACATTGTACCTCTGTTTCACTTGTTTTTTGAAATAGTTCCACATGGAACTTTTTGACGGCTGCTGCAGTAATCTCTCCATCGTGTCTTCTCCTCTGTTTATTTCCTTCTACAGCTTGGCATCTAGCCCGCCACGCTGCGCTGCCCCCGTGCGTGCGCCAGTAATACAACATATTTTTTTTCCAGATACGATGAACTACTCGATTTTTTAGGATTTAATGACTATTCGAATATTCGAAAATCGATGCCCATCCCTAGAATCGACAGCTAAATGCAAAATGCTCAACTGGAACTGGAGCTCATTTGAGACAGCCATCTCTAGTACTGTATCAGCTATCCAGTGCTAATGTAGCTCTAACAATTAGTCTATAAATTAATTTGTCAATTGAAAGAAAATGTTTCGCCATCTATTTTGGTAATCGATTGTTTCGTTTTTCAAGTAAAAAATTCAAACATTCTCCAGATGATTCTCCAAGATGTCACTTTTGGCTCAGGGAAATTTTGTTGAGCATTCTCACAATCTTTTGACATTTTATAGACTAAATGGCAACTTGTGAAAATAATCAGCATATTGATAATGATTAGCATGAGACACAGGTGAAGGTTAGAGCACAATTTACGAGCTTTGGGCTCAGCACCCTCCTCTCCACAGCAGTCTTGCACAGTGTCTGTGAAGACTGCTACAATGTGCCTGTTGATTAGGATCACATGTTCAAAAAAAAAATCAAAAATCATATTTGGATAATTCTGACAAATGTGATGATTGCCAATGATCATTTTTGCCTCAGTTTTTTTTGTTCACTGAAAAAACTGAGCTAAAATTGTGATAATGTGATATTTGACAGGTCTGTACCAAACATACATGTTATCTTAAATCTGGAGAACAGAATTTGTAGGACATGACATCACTGCAGAACTGCATTTCAGTGCACATTTTACCTTTTATCCAAAGGTTGCATATCCTGTGATTTTAATATTGCACTTAGCCATATTGACATTTTGATGCTATTTCAATTGATTGTGCAACTCTTCTGTTGATCTGATACTCCATCTTACCCTCACTCATGATTAACAAGTCCGGTCAGTCATTCCTACATGATCTCACATTAGCAGTACAGGGTAGGGCTGTCACTTTTTATTCGAAAATTCTTGCGAAAGTGGGGGGGGGAAGTTCTTATTCAAATGTAATGACCTGTTCGAAATCAAAATGTACAGTCTATGAGCGCAACAGACCGTTTGAAGTAGTTCGCCTTGTGATCCAGCAGAGGGCGCTCTAAAACTTCACTATCAGCTTGACCTATTGCACACCCTATTGGCCCTTGACCTATCGATTCAGCTAGTAATATTATGTTGTTTGCTACGAAAATGGAGGACACTAGTGAGCAAAGCCGTCCTGAGCGGACAATCACGACACCAAAGCATCCGAGAAGTAGTGTATGGAAGTATTTTGGGTTCTACACCGTACATGGAAAAGTAACTAACAAAGATAGATATCTGTCGACTTTCTACAAAGCAGCTTACTCTACAACGACAACAAAGCTGTGGATTCACCTGCTAGCTTGCCACACACGTGAGGCAGCAGAGACCGAGGCACCACAGCGACCGATTACATCGATGCACAATGACAACATCGATCCACATCGTCAGCTTTAAGATGTGCCTTTCAAGTGCTATGAAATTCACATAGCACGTCTGTACGTCTGTGTCACCATTTCCTGCGCAGTGCGCACCCCGGCCGACTTCAAACAACGTGAGCGGCGTGGCTAGCACGAGCAGCCAAGAAAAGGACGATGATAATGACATTCGCTCTCCTCTTGGAAATAAATCGGCGGTGTGGAAATATTTCAGATTCCGACGGAAAGACGGCTCAACAGATAAAACTCACGCCATATGCAAACAGTGCCAGTGCGAGTTAAAATACTCGGGAAACACAACGAACTTGGCCGGACACCTAAAGAAGAGGCACGGCCTTCACCCCCATGCAAGCTCTGCCGTAACCGTGTCAGATGTCACGCCAGCTTTGACCAGTTTCTTTCCAAAAACGCTGAGCAACAACTTGAAAAGAGCGATGAGTATCACAGGTGCCATTTCATATACCATTACATACCTTTCATGGTGTCGAGAACGACGGCTTTCGTGAACTACTACATACTCTGGAGCCGAAATATAAAATACCCTCGAGGCAGCACTTCAGAGAAACTTGCATAATGAGACTGTACAATGAAGTTAAAGATTAAGTTAAATGTGAGTTATTGCATGCAGACAGAGTCGCTATCACTACAGACGGATGGACGTCCTGTTCAACAGAAGCCTATGTAACTGTGACCTGTCATCATATTGACAACGACTGGCAAATGAAGAATTATTATTCAAACACGGATTTTGAATGATGCGCACACAGGAGTAAATCTTGGCACGGTTTTGAAGGAGGCATACGAGGAGTGGAACATAAGGGACAAAAATCCTGCTTTGATTTATATAAAAAGGACTTAAAGTTCTTTGAGTTTTGATTTCTAGGATGTGAATTGTTCTGTATGATTGAAAGATCAAGGGCTCTTTAAGTTAACTGATAAAAAAAAATGCACTTAAACATGAGAAATGTGAGACTATACTGACCAAGTGGTCTATTTTTATTTTATTTTTTTACTTAAGAAGAATACTGTTTATTTATTGCCTGATGCCTGAAAGACCTTAGAAATAAAATGGTCAAATCATATTTCAGTTGTTTTTTTGTGAGTTGATATAAATGTAAATGATTGTGTTAGATGGGCATATGATATCGCATCATCGATCGCAGGCTTGTGAATCGAATTGAAATTGTATCGTGACAGACAAACATCGTATTGTCATCTAAACATCTCAACATTGTATCGTATCGTGATGAAGCTGGTGATTTACACCCCTACGAGCACCACAGACGACCCATCCAAACACTGTTGTGAACCAAGTACACCCCCTCAACACTACCCGATGGCAGTGGCCCCCCAGCAGGACAATGTGCCGACACACCGCAAACACTGCTCAGGAACACCTCGAGGAACACAATAAAGGACCCAAGGTGTCGACCGGGCCTCCAGATTCCCTAGATCCCAATCTGATCAAGCATCTGTAAGACGTGCTGAGCAGGTTTGATGCATGGAGGCCCCACCCCCCAACATACAGGACCCAGAGGATCCACAATAATACACCCTGGTGCCAGACACCACAGGACACCCTCAGAGGTCTTAAGGCCGCCACACACCGGGTCCGACGTCTTCCTTTTCCGACTTCTTTCTCCGACCACTCCGTCGGATCCGGAAGAAAAGTTGCACTGAAACACACCGCCCCGGCTACACAGTAGCGAGATGCAATAAGTCTCCTAAACATCGGGTGGCGCTAGTCTCGTGCCAGTCACCCAAAACATAAAAACAGGAAATGACGGAGCGGAGTGCGGACCGTAGCTTATCAAAACAAAGCACACACAGTGTTAGCTCGGCATTACTTGCGTGATGTCGTATTACGGTGGTCTCTCTTCCACCAGGGCAGCCAGCTGCTCCTCAAAGTCCTCGGTCCACACAGCCATGGCTTCCAAACATACGTTGGTTTATCCCCAAAATAACGAACGGTGAAGTGTTGTTTGTAACTCTGTGCCGTCTCTGTTTATGTGGTTTGTTTATCATCGGCACTTCCGCCGCCCCTCCCACACGCCGCGCTGATTCGCTGGCACACCGCCAATCAGAAGGGTCGCTGAACAGCTAGCTAACAACCAATCAGAGTATCTGACGGCGGGTTAGGGTCCGCGCTGCTCCGACAACACTGAACACACCGAACAGAATAGCTCCCTAACTCGTCCGACTCCTTCCTAACACTTCAGACGTCCGACGTCGGACCCGGTGTGTGGGGGGCCTTACGTCCATGTCTTGACAGGTCAGAGCTGTTTTGGCTGCACAAGGGGAACCTCCAATATTAGGCAGGTGGTCATAATGTTATGCCTGATCGGTGTGTGTGTGTACATGTGTGTGTGTGTGTATATATATACAATAAGAATTTTAAAAGTTAAATGAGTGATGATGATGTCATAAAACCAATGATCATAGACTAGTCTAAAAATGGCATAGCCATCTCTGCTAAAAGAAAAAAACAGAAAAAGGTTGAATATCGAATCGAAGATTTGGAGAATCTTGACACCCCTATCAATTTATCATTTGGGATAAGTATATTTTCTGTTCTGCTGTTGACTGAGGGACAAATTTTGTTACTGAATTCTGTGTCCTAATTGTTTTCATTTATATAAATATATTAAAAATCTAAATTATTTCCTCAACATTTGAATGCCACCAAACTTAACTATGCCACTAATAATAACTAACAACTTTCAATGATGATAAAGAAACGCAGTTTTGACCGGTGATCGCAATTGGTATTGGTCGATACAGCTTCCTGCAATCGAAGTATTAACACTGAATTAAATTTCTCTAATCTTTAAATTCTTCTTTCCCAACTTCTTTATCAGCTATCCCACCGTGCCCCTGGTGGCCCCTTCCCCCGTCCTCTGGCAAAGCCCCTCCCCCCCGACCCTCCCCCCACCCCACCCCAAACCCCTTGTCCTGTTGGGATCAGCCCCCTTCGTCCCCTACCTTCCCTTCTCTTCCTCCCTCCCTCCTACCCATCTTCCCTGTACTCCAACCATCCTCCGCTGCAGTAGGAACTCCCCACATCGTCTGCCAAGCTGTCTGACATGTCAGGACCCGTGCCAAGTCGGGCCCGAGTGTACACAGAGGTCAACACTCATCGGCCCAGGGAGTACTGGGACTATGAGTCTCACGTGGTTGAATGGGGGTAAATATCATGTTGACTCTAACGCAACATTCACAGTATGATGCTTTACCACTGTTTAACTCAACTGATGTTTTAATGTTTTCTTTTTTTTCTCCTACACAGAAACCAGGATGACTTTCAGTTAGTGCGGAAGCTAGGGCGTGGCAAGTACAGTGAGGTCTTTGAGGCAATCAACATCACCAATAATGAGAAGGTGGTGGTGAAGATTCTCAAGGTACATCTAAATGTATAGAGACAGAAGCCTGGATCAGGTGCAGTGGGTCTGATTGAATCATTTATAATAATGCTTTGATCCTATCCGACTAACTCTTCCTCATTCTTTCCCTTTAGCCTGTGAAGAAAAAGAAGATCAAGCGTGAGATCAAGATTTTGGAGAATCTGCGTGGAGGTCCTAACATAATCTCCCTAATCGATATTGTGAAAGACCCTGTGGTAAGTACAGTATATTGACTTGCACACACACTTGATACTTTGTGTTTTCATGATGGCATTATTTACATTTTATAAAAACATAAAATGTATGTTGTCAAACATTACTGTACCAATAGCGTGGTGAGCCCACCAGCTGTGCAAGCTTATCGATTTCACTTGGGCTTGGAAAGTATGTGTCTGTAAGTACTTGGTCAGCTATGGCTTTAAGTTGGATAGATGTATTTTAGCAGTTATACAGCCTTGTATTCCTGTGTTGTGTCAGGCCTCTCTCCAAAGAATGGAATAACTGCTGTTATATTACAATGATGCAGGACTGCCATCATAATCATTTAAAATCTATGTTGTTTTTTAACTGAGGTTCCTTCTTTTGCCTTAAAAAAAAACCCCAACCCTCTCTTCTGTGTCAAAATCCATTTATACGCTGTAGGAGGGTGTCTTCAGTGGTTATTATGATCATAAGACTTGAAGAGTTTATCCAGAAAGAATACGAAGGGGCCATAGAAAGTAGAGTTCCTAGCCAATGGTGCTTTTCACACTGCACTTCATAGTCATCCTGTTTGTCTTCGTATTTAATGTTGAATGACGTTTGTTACATTTCATAACTGATATGAAATGCACAGATGTAGAAAAAGAGAAAACATATTTTAGGGGTGGGTAAAAAAATCAATTCACATAAGAATCACAATTCTTATCTCCCGTGAATCCAAATCTATTCACAAATGTCAAAAATCAATCAACATGATGTTGAAGGAACAAAAAAGGCAGAACTATACTGTAAGGGTAACTTTTTAAAATTAAAAGGCTGCAGATTGTTTATCTTCATTTCCAATCGTTTCATATTGTATTTCAGCAGATTAAGGACCACGATTAATGGTTTAGCACACAGTAAACATGAGCAAAAGACAGAAAATGGTGCTCAATCGACTCTGAATTGGAAAGTCAATTGTGGATCGAACTAGACATCCAAGAATGCAAATCATATCGATTTGAGAGATTGCCAAAGATTCACACCCGTAATAACAATTCATTGGAGGTTCAAATAATTCTCAAACATTTGTTGTTGTAGCTCCTCAAATGTGTGGTTTTGCTTTGTAGTCTGAATATCTTTGGGAATTGAACATACAAAAAAATACTTTTTCGCTGTGGACCCTTAACTGTTGTAACTACAGTTGTGAATCTTCACTGGCCTCTTGATTCGATTTGAATGCAATTCAGCTGTCAATACCAATCAACCCTCGCAGCAATCGACAATCCTCACCTCTAGTTGTAGCCCTTCAGTTGCCCGCTTTTGCCATTGTAATTGAAGATCCTTGGAAGAGCCCTGTTTCAGTGAGAGCCTTTTGCCAGGTATTTTAAGTAGCACTAAAAAAATGGTAGATTAACCAGTTGACATAAGATAAATGGATGTGTATGCTGACAAGTGATAAATCACAGGGCATTCTTAAAGTAAAACATGATTTCTGCTTTTCTCTGTTTACTTACAATCGAGATAGAAAATATGAAGTAGCTGAGTGGCTTTGTTCCACCTCATGATGTCCAGCAGAACTGGGAATTAGTGTAATTTGATTGGCCACCTGTTTACTGTCTGTGTGCTGGCTGAGTTTCCTTGCTTTCTTATGTTCAGGAAGTGAATGGACAGTTGTAGACTTGATCCTGTTGTTGCTGACAGTGTGGCTGTCTGGTTAGTTGGCACAGAGTTTGCTTTACTGCCATAGCTTATTACAGCTTGTCGTCACTGTGTCTGTCAAATAGTTGAATGAACTGTGCCATGTGGTAGTTGTTGTTGCTTGAGATTGCAATATACCAAATACACAACCTTAATGTTATGGTTTTTTTTCCAGTCCCGGACACCTGCCTTGGTCTTTGAACATGTTAACAACACAGACTTTAAGGTAGGAACTGAACCATTTCTTTACTGTGTTTATGGAACCCTCCTTTCTTGGCATGCTCGTTGTTTTCCTGTACACGTGTGTGTATGTGATGGAGGAATATTAAAGTCCAGTGCTATGTCTTCGGTGCCAGAAAGTCAACCATCTTGTGGTTCTATCCTCAATCACTGGCACATTCTCACAGATCAATGTGAGTGATGTGTTACTGTTCCATGAATGTGTGCTGTCCGTTTACTGAAATACATAAACATAAGAAGTGTAATGACTTTGTTGTCGTATACAGCAACTGTACCAGACCCTGACAGATTATGACATCCGGTTCTACATGTACGAGATCCTCAAGGTGAGTCCTGCCTGGTTCAGCCATATCTCTGCTCATTATCTGTAACCTCTAGAGTGAACCACTAAGTCCTCAAACATGACTTTGTCTTTGAAAGATATCCTTGTTTTTGGTCAGCTGTCTTTTTTTTGAAGTTTTTGGGCACTCATACAGTACCAAGCCTCTGTTTAAGTCATCAAACATTGTGTGTGTTGTCTAGCAGGCAGCATCATCTTTTAATCTGTTGCTGTTTTGGAATTACTGGGAAGAAAAAAATGGGACCATTGGATAACAAAGTACCTTTCCTCTTGTCTGTAGGCCCTGGACTACTGCCACAGCATGGGAATCATGCATAGAGATGTGAAGCCACATAATGTGATGATTGATCATGAACACCGCAAGGTGAGTTAATTTTGGCAACTTTTTTAGATTTAGTCTTAATCTGTAGACAAAAATGCTAGTTTTAGTCACATTTTAGGCATTTTAATCTTTCATAGTTTTAGTCAATAAAAAGTAATTTAGTCAACTTTAGTCAAAAATATTTTCTCTCTATTTAAACTCATTCAGTTAGGCTAGTAAGCCCCTGCATAATCAGCAGCTTCATGTTTTTCAGACATGTCAGACGGTTTGATCAGGCTGTTGTACTTAGTTGATTAATATAATTAGTTGATTAATATTTCTACCTGCTTTAGAGCTAAGAAATCATACACAACAGATGCTATGTCATCTTAGGAACAACACTTTGACTAGATAATAATTGCAAAAAAATATATATATATTTTGCAAGATGAGTGAAAACCAAGCATAATTACAAGCTGCTCGTCCAAATATATCAATAAATAAACTCTCAAGCTTTTAACATTACAGGTGAAAATGTGTCTAAATGAGCTCCACATGCTACTACTGTATGTTTCACTCAAACAACAGGGCAGTACGTGATATGGAAATTACTTTGTCTGACCCAGACGTTAACATGTCCCAAACAAGTTATAACATTAATTGTAAAGCCCTGCATGTTCCACTCACAAGCTTCGAAGCTAGCGTTAACTTACACGTTAACCCAGTGAACGTTAGCCTCAAGCCAGGCTAATTCATTCATTGTTTTGTTAACGCAAACTGAAAGCTTCTGTCCAAAGAGCAACTGGCCTCCGTTTACGGCACTGTTTCCTTTTTGCAGAATGATGAACAAAGTGTGTCCATAGAGCTCTTCCATTTTGCTGACCAAAGTCATCATGTTGCTGTCACTAACTTGTCTGTTTCGGACAACATCACTTGGCACTCTGGGAATCTGAATATGTCGGTCAATGACTGGGATGCATTGATTTGTATTTTTTTGACAGACTAGACGCACAATCGTTGCAAGAAAATCATCAATTGTTTATCATGTCCGATAGTCCACTAATAATATAAGTATTTTCTTGTCAACGAAACCAAAGGCGTACATTTTGTCATAGTTGTCAGTGATGTTGCTAGATACCCATCTTGCATCTCTGACATAGTAAAATACAAAAGGATGCAGTGAACTCACTATCCATGTGTCCTGGGTACGCACCATATTTTGTCCCTGATGATGCTACATTGTGAACAACAGATGCATATTGAAAAAATTATAAAAGGAAATTTGCTATCAAGACAGAAAAAAAAAACCTTGTGGCTGTTCCAGACCATCTGCACACTGTGCATATCTCAATCATGGTGATATACTTTCTGCTGCAACAAAACCGATCCTTGCCACACAGATTTCAACAGTCAAAGCTACAGACTAGTTATTGGTAAATTAACCAATTGTGCCACTATCAAGAATAATCAGCTCTGATCAGTTCTGCCTTCTCTCTTGACAATGATGAGGTATTGAGCTTTACCAAACAGGAAATGCGCCATGTTGAAACCGTAGAATTAAACCACTATTTAGTTTATTTGAATTTTGTAGACAAATGTATCAGGATGATATAAGGCTGTACTCGACTCAGGCTGGTATCAGTCGAATTGGATTTTGCTGTTCTGTAGAGAGATTCAACAATTCTTTTTTTTTTCCAGTTCATCGCCACACTAAACTTCTTTATCAGCCTACATCAGTATGTTTCACCTGCAGCCTCAGACTTGCGTTTTAACAACCTTCTTTGTCATCTGTGATGTGAAAACATCAGATTTCCACACAGCCACAGAAAGTAAAAGTGTGCATCCTGCTCAGAGTTCATTTATAAAATCCCAGAGCGCCACCCTAAGCTTCCCTCCTGTCGGGCTCCTCACAGCGCTGTCATAGCAGGGCCAGTACACATTTTGGTACCGAGGCCAGATTAGGATTTGGTGCCCTAAATTGCAATTTCCTCAATTTTCCTCATTGAGAATTTATTCCTGTGCATTTTTGTAATATTTTATCCTGTTTCTGTAATGTACACTGACTGACAAAATCAGTGTCATACTGACTGGCTCATCAACACTCACAGGGCAGCTGTAGATGTGTCAGTGTTTTTCAGAATTGTATTAGTTTTTTTACTTTGATTTTCAGATACATTGTTAACATACATGAATATAACCATTATCATAACCATTTAACATCAAACATGAATTTAACACTACAATTTGTCAGAAAACCTATCAATATCACTGTTTTTTTTTTATTATCAAAGATCTTTTTACAGCTCGTAATTAAACAAAGGTCATTGATGAAAATTAGTGTCATAGTTTTAATTGAGAAAATTCTTATTTTTGTCAAGGCAAACTCTGACACGTTAACAGGACCATGTCTTGGAAGACAAGGAAGTTTCTCTAGTTTAAAAAAGTGCCTTGGAATCTTCTTGTGATTTTTATGTCTACGTGTGTATCCCTTTCCAAAGGGACAAACAAACTTAATTTTAGGCAGGAGGCCCTTCCTTTTTGGTTTTATTAAATACAGCTATTGACCAAGATTGTTTTTTTTTTGTTCACTAGCTTTATCTGTACTGCTGCTCTGTTTCTCCATTTTGTGCTTGGATAAGAAATGAATTCAGTAATATGTGACAAATAAATGTCCCTTACTTAACTTTGCACACACTTACTGTTTGTAGTTGCTAACTTCTTTATTTTCTGATTGTGTAGTTGCGCCTTATTGACTGGGGTCTGGCTGAGTTCTATCACCCTGGACAAGAGTACAATGTCAGAGTTGCCTCCCGCTACTTTAAAGGCCCGGAGCTCCTGGTGGACTATCAGGTATACTTGTGATCTTGTATGTTTCATGTTTTCAGGTAGGAACTGAACCATTTCTTTACTGTGTAAAACTAGATGTGCAAGACTATGGAACCCTCCTTTCTTGGCATGCTTGTTGTTTTCCTGTACACATGTGTGTATGTGATGGAGGAATATTAAAGTCCAGTGCTATGTCTTCGGTGCCAGAAAGTTAACCATCTTCTGGTTCTATCCTCAATCACTGGCACATTCCCACAGGTCAATGTGAGTGATGGATAATATGATCACTTAAAAATATCATTGTAACGATGATGTTATACCTTAATTGTTACTGTCTTTTTAATATGATATTTAGAGCTGTCAATGTTAACGCGATAATAATGCTTTATCATAAATACCTCTTATTGCCGTTAATTTTTTTGACGCCGATTAACTCAGTGCGCATGTTATGACCCTCGGTCCGCTCCGTAGTTTGTGAAATACTGTGAGTAACTAAGGATAATCATGCAATTAAATATTTTAATTGATTGACAGCCCTAATGATATTATTACAGTCTTATTATAACATGGTAGCCATGGTAAAACTTGCAGTATGCCACAGACAGCTTGATGTTGGGGAAATTGTGGATTTATTTAATCGTATGTGTAGTACCTCATCCATTGAGTCTTTGGTATTATCAGAACCACACGTGCAGGTGACAGGTTCAGACAAGGTCACATGCTTATTTCTGATTGCCAAAGGAGAACTGCATCCTTTTCCTATCCTTCATCATGCCTCATTACTCATTTAAATGGTGTATGGCTGGATTTCATGGAGTTGCATCTCAGGGAAATTAGATGTCTCTGCTTCCATCCTGTTTGTGCTCCTTCTGAGACTTTGTGTGTGTTTCAGATGTATGACTACAGTCTGGATATGTGGAGCCTGGGCTGTATGTTGGCAAGTATGATCTTCAGGAAGGAGCCCTTCTTCCACGGCCATGACAACTATGACCAGGTAAACACAAATCGGGGTTGGTTGATAGGACAGAATTTTACCACTGGCCACCGTCAGCCCTTCAACCTTCACGGTTATGTCTTTGGACACACTAACCCCATTCACACTGGCATTTGGGTGCGGCTTTAGTGCGCCAATTCTCCGCCTCAGTGTGAATCTCTTGGATGTGGCGAGGGGTGAAATTATTGGCGAACCGAACCAGTGTGAACGGATAAGCTGTCTTCGTGTATCAAGGGCGTGTCGATCGGACGGGCAGTTAACTACACAGGTCCTTCACTCAACTTAATACAGAGACATGTCCCACAAAGCAACGTTACATGACCAAATAAAAAGTAATGTAGTTACTGTAACTGTCTTTGGCAACTTATATGAGGAAAACATACTGCAGATATAGTGGAGAAGCGTCTGTCCTCCTGTCTGTCCTCCTGTCTGTCCTTCTGTCTGTCCTCCTGTCTGTCTGACCGACTCCTCGTCACATTTCTGCCCAAAAAACAGCGTCTGTCTCCAGCAAAAACTTTAACTCACCAAGTGTTTGTGATGAAAATAAATCACGGTGACGGTCAGACCTCCAGACCGAGACTCCTGTTTACTGATGGCGATTATTTAATTATGTAATTTAGAGTGAAAAATGTAACTTTGTCACTTTCCAGGATGTTTGGTGGGTCAGGATCTCAATCACAACACATTATAACAGCATCCATAGGATTATAAACTGTCTGTGGGTTTAGACTGAGAGGAGGACACCTGGAAACACCTTGAAAACACACCGACGTCATCATCATGACGTGTACCATCACGCCTCTTTAGGAGCCGCAGCGCCGGCTTTCTATGTGAATTCATGGCGGTTCGTCTTTAAGGCGGAGCTGCTTCGCTCTGTGTGAATCACCATCAGCAGAGAATTGGTGAACCGCCGCTGCGGCGTTAATGCGGCTTCTCCTGTGTGAACGGGGCTACTGGAGCTACTTTACTGTAAAGTAGTAACTTTACACAATTGTCTTTATTGGTAGGGCAGCTACATGAATGGCAGGCTTATAACTAGCTCTTTTTTCTTGGTTAATGTTGTCCTTAAACAGTAGTGACATGTATAGACTGGCACTTCTAGCCACAGATCTTGAGAGTGATGACAACACAGCATTTCCTGTAACCGACTTGTCTAGTATTACTATAGGTTTGAGTTCAAGGCAGAACTGATCAACTGTTCCTTGTTTGTTGTCCTCTAGTTGGTGAGAATAGCCAAGGTTCTGGGGACTGAAGACCTCTACGACTACATAGACAAGTACAATATTGAGCTGGAACCTCGCTTCAACGACATTCTGGGAAGGTGAGTCACATGATAATGATGATGATGATGCTGTCTTGGCTGTACATGGGTAGGTTGGGTGGGAAGGAACACATATCGTCAACATTGAACCTCAAAAAGTACTAAATGACTTCAAATTCAATAGCTGGAGCTCATCTGTGTTTCATGTGTACATGCACGATGTCTATCGTTGTCATTATCACAACTGACTGACTGTGTCCTCTTACTTGAGTTTAAATAGACATGGGAATTCGGTGTGCTTTATTTTGTTTATTGCCCTCAGACACTCTCGTAAGCGGTGGGAGCGGTTTGTCCACAGTGAGAACCAGCACCTGGTCAGCCCTGAGGCTCTGGACTTCCTTGACAAGCTGCTGCGCTACGACCACCAGGCCCGGCTGACAGCCCGCGAGGCCATGGATCACCCTTACTTCTGTAAGCCCTCAGAAACAGCCAGTGTTTTCTGGGGAATGGAATCATGATCAGTTAATACAAAATAAGTTATTTCTGTATTTTGTTTGTGCCTATAGTCCCCATTGTGAAAGATCAGTCTCGTGCAGCCGGATCAGCTAACCTGCCCAGTGGGAACACAGCTGTTAGCACAGCCAGCATGATCACTGGTGAGAACACATGCACCTAACATGAAGTTGTTCTACTGCCCTGCAATGTACATGAAACGATAATGAACATCAGTGTGTGCTGGGGACAAACAGGAGGCAGAAGTGCTGCAAAAAGTCTTTCCTTCTGCACTTAAGTTAACCAATGTTCAGGTAGAGTGTGTGCGCGAAGCTCTGCAGCCAGCTCGTGGTCTGCAGTAGGGCTGTCAACGAATATTCTAAATTTGAATATATATTCGAATATTTAATAAAACGGAGATTCGATTGTGATAATTAATATTCGACTGTGGAAAAAAAAACACATCAGCTGCTGCTTTGCGAGTGGGCGCACTGCATGACGGGTCAGGGACAGGTCACAGGAGTCGCACTTGCACAGCGTCACTCACTGCTGAAAGTGAGACGCGACAAAAGCCGCGGCAGATGCAGATGGCAGAGAGAAAAACGAAATGGCAGAAAGTTCAGAGCCCAACTTGGCAGCAGAGCGAGTGGTTTGGACTCCAAGCAACCTAAAAAGCCCCGTTTGGAAATACTTCGGATTTTGGTCAGTAAACGGCAAAAATGCGGAGCCTCGAGATAAAGTTGTATGCAAGCTGTGTAAGCAGTTAGCAGTACAGTTAGCTTACCATTCCACCGCTAGCAACATAAGCCATTAGTTCATTTACTTATTTTGTAATGTGTAGGTATGTTTTCAAAGACATGTTAAAACTGAAATAAAAATACCTATACAGGTAGTTATGTCTCGTTGTATTAGTTTGTCCTCCTGTTATTGACATAATGCGCAAATATAGATATTCGAATGGTTTGAACCTATGTGTTTTTTTAGAGGGAATATTCGAATGTAATTTTGGAGCAATTTTGACAGCCCTAGTCTGCAGCGACGGTTTGTATCTGTTCTATTTCCTCCATGTGCTACAACTGAATCTGGCAAGAAAACACTGATTATCTTTATTGAACTATTATTTATATCTGATGTAAATAATCTCATCTTGATAAAAGATTAAATATGCATCCTGTGCTTGTCAACCCTTGTGATTTTCCTGCCCCTCTCTCCACGTTGCTTGTGCAATGTCTGTCCAAGGCGTCACACAAAATTTGTTGCTCAAAAATTTGGAAATTATAACAACTTGATCAACTTGAAGTGTTCAAGTGCTTCTCCTAGCAACAGTTATACCCCCTACACATTGGACAGGGAACCCACTAACATCAGGCATTTGCATTCAGAGTGAAAGTGTGTAATCAGCATTCACTCATGCATCAAATGACTCTGCAGTAGTCTTGGGTGTTAATTGGCTCCAGCACCAGTTGGCTGTGATCTAATCACAACATGCTGTGATGTTATCACAACATGCTAATTGTTGCCTGTCTTCAGGTGTGATGCTATGATGTGTGTTGAAGTTAAGGATGCAGGCTTGTTATTGCTCTTCTATCCATCCACTGGTCAGTTGGCGCTGAGTTTAACTGAATTGAAAAGTATTAAAAAAGTTACCACCATTACATTGTCAGTGGCTTCTGTGTCACAAACAACTGAGCCTTGTCAGCTGTCTGATTGGTACTGCTACTGTGCAACTCTCAACAGATGAGAAAGAAGCGAGCTGTCTAACTCTGCAGCAACTTCTGTTATCAGCTCCAGAAAAAACAATGTGTCTAATTCTGAATGCTATTAAGACTTGTGTCCATGGTGAAAGCACACATGTGATCAGAGATGATGTGATTAGATCTCCACTGCAGGCAGTTGGCAAAAACTGAATGGCGACCATAGGGATGGGCCATATCATGGCTAACTGTCAATACACCAGAGAGCTCTTACTAATGAAATAAGTTACATTGTTGGACATTTGTATGGGCATTAGCAAACACTGCGTGTGTATTATTTCTACCCATACTCTGCGGTTTCTCCAAAATTTGAGTTGTTTTCTTTCTGGTTTCTAGCTTTCTAGAAAAATAACTGGTGCTCAATCACATGATTAAAAAATATATTTAATATTTTAGTGAAGCCACACAAAGCAGTAACAGTGATGCTTTGTTTTTTCTTAAAGTGAGATGTGATTGATGTTGCATTCAGGGAGTTGACAGCCTGGCTGAAATTCTACATTTTATTCTGAATGTATCAAATGTATTGATACATGTATTGATCCCTCAGGTATCTCTGCCTTGCCAGCCTCCACTGCCCTGGGTCCTCTCACTGGCTCGCCAGTCTTGTCTGCTGCCACCAACGTCCTGAGCACCCCGGTGCCCGCTGCTGCCAGCGCCCCGCAGTGACATCCCACCCAAATACACTCTCCTGCCCTCAACCCCAATCTCTCCCACCTCCACTACCACCCAGCCTGGGGGGGAGGAGAGACTAGACAGGCGCCACTCTGGCAGCCCTCACCACATTCAACCAGTGTGACCGCGCCTCACCAACCTCCTGGCTGGAGGACGCCGTCTTCTAAGAAAAGAAAGATGTTTTTTTGGTTCCTTTTCCTCCTTGAATGAACGTGTTAACCTGACATCTGAAATGAATGTTCTGTGTAACTGAAATATACAGGTATTCACTTAATTTTCCCACAAGCCGTAGTGAATACAAAGGGGTGTGTGTTTTGTGTGTGGTTAGTCTGAGAGTGAGTGTCATCCATGCCCCCCACCCCCCGTGTGTTAGTTTGGATTGTGAAGGCAGTGGTCAATCAGTACATCAACAGAAGAAAAGGCAAAAGAAAGATGTCGGCCATGAGGACCAAAAAGAGCACATCCTATAAAGTTTACTACTGCAGCATCGTCTAAAACGAGACCTGATGAGAACACGTGATTTACCTCCCCAGATGAGTCTGAACACCCTCCAGATCACAGCATTTCAGAAGTGTTTGGTGCTGTTCTGTGCTCCAGGTGTATGTGAACACAATGACACTTCAACATTTTCTCTGCCTGAGTAGTTTTGTCTTGCCTTTCTTACCAAACCAGATCACCAGTCCTCTTTTGATATGCGACTCCCCGTCATGTCATCTGTTAATTTGTTTTGTATTGAAATGTTCCGGACCGTTGGAAAAGGTTAATCTCCATCAAGTGGTTCGATCAACTCTAGTGTTGTACTATGATCTCTTAAGAAGCCAGGTAAGGTTAATTCAGGTTCTCAAAGAAATGGTTTCTCAAACGTGCTGCTTTCAATTTCCTTGAATTACTTCAAGTGGCTTTTCTTGAATTACTTCAGGACATAACCAAAGTTTACTCAGTTGGTTGGAAGAGGAGACTGACCAAACCTAGTTTTGTTTTGTGGGAGTTACTCATGGAGATGGTGTAATGCAAGTTGACAGTGTAGGTTCTAGGGAATATGATGACACAATATGCGACACAATAATAATCTGCAGGTGACTAAAGTGCTGTTAGTGTTGGAGTAAAGTTCACTTCTGTTGTGTAGTGACATGGGTGAGCTATGTGAGGGAAGTTGAAATGTTGAATAGCACTTGAGTTTTCCCCAGTGTTTTAGTGCCAGAGTTTGAAAGTGTAAGTTTTAGACCATGCTGTACATATGCATTTTTTTTTTTCCATTTCAAAACCAGAAAATGCAAATAAATCAGAACATGTATACACTGACCTGAAAATGGAGCAGTTTGAGTCCCTACATCACTGTATATATTTTTATGTCCTTATGTAGAAGACTAGTATTTGAAAATATTTGTGTAAATAAACACGTGTTTTATTTATCAGGTACATCTGACTGATTTTTATTTTTTTTTTTATCATTTGATCACATTTAGGATTAAGTTTTTCTGTCTCTTCACATGATTTCTGACACCAGATGTACATTGATAGTTATCAGTTGCTGTAATTACTGTCCACCCTGGCGATGTATCTCATCAAAGTATGACACTAAAAGACTGGAAAAAATTCAATCTTTGTTGCAAAATCTTTGTGTTTTGCTAGATGATGCCTAAACTCACAGAAGACTTGTGACACATGACTGCAAGCCAACTACACATAATCCCACAGAAACACTCTTTATTAACATGTATTAAAGATGCCACACACATTGTGTATTTCAATATCAGGCGTGACATAATCAAGTGTAGACTGGTCAGAGTAAATTGTTCCAGTTGTGTTGTGTTCAGTGCCTGTCAGTAAGCCAGTATGAGTTTAATCACCCTGAGGTGCTCATTTGACAGTGTACTCTCTGGTACTGTGGGGATGTGTTTCTCCAGCTGATGATATCACAGCACTGCTCTCTGTGGTAAAATCTGTAAGACAAGCCCAGGGACAAACACTTCAGCATGCGTCATCTGGCACAATGTGTATTTTATTATTATAGATCCTACCTGTTCAGACGCAGCTCCTTGTCTATCTCCTCCAGAGTCTTCCCCTTGGTCTCTGGGAGCATGAAGTAGAAGAAAATTCCAGCTGCCACAGCACACATCCCATACAAGAGAAACATGCCTGACAGACCAACCGCATCTGTTGATTGGTAATACAGACAGTTCAGCCTCTTTCACTTGTAACTAAGTTGAAATGTCCAAGGCAATGTAACCATCTTTTTGGGAGTCTGGAATAATTCATAACTGATCCAGACTTTATTAAAAGTCACTTTATGACCTAAAGACTATGGACCTTTTTTTTAAGATCACTCAGATAGAAATAAGTGGTGTGCTGCAACACAGTTTAATCCTACAGTGAGTGCGGTGACCTCAAATAACTCCCAACACAGCTCCACCCAGCTTCTGCCTGACTGGTGCTTAGTCAGCCATATACCTGTGTGGGTGTACTGGGCCCTAAACTCTGGTCTTCAAAATGTCAAATATCCAGATAAATAAGTGAACTAAAAGAGTTTTTCTTGCTTCATCCTTAATCTGATTAGGTCAGTGTTCATTCCAGTATACAATGTAATTCCTAATAATTGCGTGTATGAAAATGCTTCACTAGCCTTAGTGAAGCATTTAGTATCTAGAGAAACAGATGTTTTTCTCAGAGGTTGGTGGAGATCAACATTTAATATTGGAGTGCTTGGCTCTGTGTCAGCTGGATGTGTAATGAGGCACTGTTTGCTAACACATTAGCCCTATCTACTTAAAAGGTGATAACACACAATGATTTTGAAATTGTTAATCAGACAGATCAGTGAAGCACAGATGTAATAAACCACTTTGGCGTTCATAAGTAACACTTGCACCTTTCCTGCTGTGACCAGTCAAAATGTCCTCTGTGAGACAGGTATAATGGAACTCACCGATAAAATTCAAAAAAGTGAACGTGACCAGCAGGTTAGCAGCCCAGTTGAAGCAGTTGGTGAAGGCGAATGCTCTTCCTCTGATAACAGCAGGAAATATTTCACTCAGGAGAAGCCAGGTCACTGATGGAAGACAAAAAAACACCTTCATTTCTCAGCTCTACTAACCCTCCACATCCTCTAGTATTGGATAATGTTATTTTAAAGACAGTAAAGCTGCATGTGGCATCTTTGCATGCTAGCAGCTCCAAAATGCTTATCATTTACACTGATGGTGAAGCTGACCTTTTGAATATAAAATGCTGTCACTTCATAACTTTTATCCCATTTAACATTTGTGGATTTTTTTTGTCACAGTTATCCATCAGGTCATTATGAGTAATTACCTAAAAAGAATTTTGTAAGGTCATAGTAACCTTTGACCACTTGAATCTGATTAGCTGATCCTTGACTCCAAGTGGACATTGTCTTCAAATTTGCAGAAATTCCCATGAGAAGTACAGACATACGAACAACCTGAAAACATAATGCCTCAGGCCACAGCTATCACCAGCGCAGAAGCATTAAAATGTATTGGACTCAAATTAGCAGAAAATGGATATACTACAGAAAATTACACCAAAATTGTACTTAGGAGCAGTACTTGAGCAAATTGTACTTAGTTACATTCCATCACTGGTTATTTAAAATACTGACACCAAAATTTGTATTTTTACTGCAAATGTATATCAATTCCAAATATCGGCAATTGGTCTCTGGATGAACAATAATCGGTATCGGTCAATCACTAATTTTAATGCATATTACTGCCGACTTGAATGAACAATGACACATACAAATTGTGATATTTAAATTAATATAAAAATATACAAACTTGGTCCAAATCCAAAGGAGTATGCACTGACAACGGCCATCATACACACGAGGATGGTCCAGTTCACAATTGTGCCATGGAGGCTGGGAGAAGATGTCAGAGGAGTGTCCAGTGCGTTCTGTCTGACTTTATCAGGTACCACATTTATGACTTGTGTGCTGCTATTGAGGAGTCTTTGGCCCTCATTAAAATGCGTGTCAAAAACTGACCTATTACCAGCACGTAAATTAGGTAGATCTGTTGTATTAACAGTAAAGTCCTCAGAATTACAAGGCCTCTTAGCATTCATCACAGCATGTCCACTGAGGAGTCCGATGGTTATCAGACACAGTGCCATGACAGAGCATCCACTGATGAGCAGAGGCCTCCTGCCCAGCCTGTCTGAGAACACCATGGAGGTCAGAGTAGCGACCACTTTGATAAGCCCCAGGCCCACCGACGCCAGCACTGCTGAGGCATCGCTGTGAAATCCCAGTGAGTGGAAGATGGTGGAGGCGTAGAAGAGAACATTTGGCTGGCCTGTGAACTGCTGAAAGAACACCAGACCAAGGCCAATCACAGTCCGAGTCCTCATGTTGTCTTGACGCCGGAAAAGGTACATGGTGTTATAATGAACTTTCTTGTTTTCTACTCTGGGGCTGACTTTAGAGTCTGCTTCTTGATTTTCGATGGTGCTCATGAGGTCTCTTTCAGTTTGAGAGCAAGAGTCCTTAGAGCTGGATGGAAGAAACCAGATAGTGATGAGCTGAATCAAAGTTGGTACCACAGCTAATCCAAACATCCACATCCACCCTCTTTTAGAATCAGACAGGATGTAGTTCATAGCATAAGCTGCCAGAATGCCCACCGTGATCCCAGCCTCATACAGTGATACAAGGAAGCCTCTGCGGTTGGGGGTAACCATCTCGGACACAAAGATGCAGCAGGACATGGAGGATATACACATGGCAAAGCCCACTATGATTCTGCCCAGTACCAGTGCATAGTAAGAGCTGGTGAGCAGGACCAGGCTGCCGGTCAGGATCAGGACATTGCTGAGGAGGATGGAGTTCCTGCGGCCCTGATGGTCGATCAGGCAGCCGCCCACGATGGATGCCAGCAATGCTCCTATCAACAAAGAGCTGACCAGCGCCTCCTGCTGGATACATGAGAGTCTGAACTCTGACTTGAGCTGCAGCAAAGCACCCGAGATGATGCCCAGCTCGTAACCAAAGATCAGGCCGCCCAGACTGGACACCACACTGGCCAGCAGGAGGGTGGAGCTACCTAAGAAGTGAAGCATTCAGATTGTTTACCTTTGAGAAAAGCAGTCATCACAAAAGACAAACATTTATACACTAACATAATCTCTATGGTGAATTTGAGTTTTTTGTTAATGTTTTAACTGCATGGGGTTTTCATCAGAAGCTTTGGATCAATATGCTGCTGTGAGATGATATCTGGACTACAGCCTTGGCAGAGCTGGCTGATGATACAGTACCACATATACAAATACATCTGCAGCCCCATAAATATTGACTCAAAGAAACAAATACAAAGTCAATCTTTTTTATCTTCGAAACATCATGGTCTCAGTCGCAAATTTTTACTTATTATAGCTTGTTAACAGAAGACAGATGGTTTGAAAGAGGAGTTAAAGAGTCCATCTATTTCAAACTGTCTTTGAACAGAGGAGGTGGCCTAAGACATTACTTATCACCCACCTACAATGCTGTACTGAGTTCCCAACCCAGACAGCTTAACAGCCATTCACACCTGGGCTCACCTAGCCTTAGCAACCCACATGTAGGCCGCTTGGGTCAACATTCCACAAGTGGACCTAATGACTCTGAAACTCCGAGCTCACATGTGTCCTTAACGACTCTGTAAGGACACTCCCACACAGAGTTTGAAAGCCTGCAACTCCCCTCCAGTTAGTTAGAACTTAAGAACCCTCTTGGATGAGAGCTGAAACGTCTTCAAGAAACTGAAACAAGTCCAGTTGCCTACGATACAGCACTTAAATAGCTGAGAGAGGCACCCGGGAGCAAGCATGACGTCATACGCGTCACGCCAACATAATTATTCCGGGAATCAGAATCTCTCAAGATGAGCTAGCCACAGGCTGACAGAGGCAACCAGAGTAAGAAGGGAAATGTCTCATTGTTTTACTTACTTGAACAGCCTGTTCACTCATTGACATTAAAAAGTGATTAAAACATTTTAAACAGAGAAAAGTTGACTAATGCAGCTTTAAGTCATAAACTGGAATCTGACCGAGTGACAGACAATAAGAATAACTAAATAAATAGCCAATCTACTTACTGATGGTCTCCTTTGTTTATGTACACTACCAGTCAAAAGTATGGACACACCATCTCATTCAATGGTTTCTCTTTATTTTCATGTCTATTTACATTGTAGATTCTCACTGAAGGCATCACAACTATGAATGAACACATATGGAATTATGTAGTAAACAAAAAAGTGTGAAATAACTCTAAATATGTTTCATATTTTAGATTCCTCAAAGTAGCCACCCTTTGCTTTGTTGACAGCGCTGCAAACCCTTGGCCTTCTCTCAATGAGCTTCATGATGTAGTCACCTGAAATGGTTTTCACTTCACAGGTGTGCCTTGTCAGGGTTCATTTGTGGAATTTCTTGCCTTCTTAATGGGGTTGGGACCATCAGTTGTGTTGTGCAGATGTCAGGTTGGTACACAGCTGACAGCCCTATTTGACTACTGTTAGAATTCATATTAAGGCAAGAACCAATCAGCTAAGTAAAGAGAAACGACAGTCCATCATTACTTTAAGAACTGAAGGTCAGTCAGTCCGGAAAATTGCAAAAACTTTGAATGTGTCTCCAACTGCAGTTGCAAAAACCATCAAGCGCTACGACGAAATTGGCTCACATGAGGACCGCCCCAGGAGAGGAAGACCAAGAGTCACCTCTGCTGCTGATGATAAGTTCATCCGAGTCACCAGCCTCAGAAATCGCAAGTTAACAGCACCTCAGATTAGAGCCCAGATGAATGCCACACAGAGTTCTAGTAGCAGACACATCTCTACATCAACTGTTCAGAGGAGACTGGGTGAATCAGGCCTTTATGGTCAAATAGCTGCTAAAAAAACACTACTAAGGAAAAGCAACAAGCAGAAGAGATGTGTTTGGGCCAAGAAACACAAGGAATGGACATTAGACCAGTGGAAATCTGTGCTTTGGTCAAATTTGAGATCTTTGGTTCCACCTGCCGTGTCTTTGTGTGACGCAGAAAAGGTGAACGGATGGTCTCTACATGCATGGTTCCCACCGTGAAGCATGGAGGAGGAGGTGTGATGGTGTGGGGGTGCTTTGCTGGTGACACTGTTGGGGATTTATTCAAAATTGAAGGCACACTGAACCAGCATGGCTACCACAGCATCCTGCAGCGACATGCCATCCCATCCGCTCTGCGTTTAGTTGGACCATCATTTATTTTTCAACAGGACAATGACCCCATCACACCTCCAGGCTGTGTAAGAGCTATTTGACCAAGAAGGAGAGTGATGGAGTGCTGCACCAGATGACCTGGCCTCCACAGTCACCTGACCTAAACCCAATCGAGATGGTTTGGGATGAGATGGACCGCAGAGTGAAGGCAAAGCAGCCAACAAGTGCTCAACACTTCTGAGAACTCAAGACTGTTGGAAAACCATTTCAGGTGACGACCTCATGAAGCTCATTGAGAGAATGCCAAAAGTGTGCAAAGCAGTAACCAAAGCAAAGGGTGGCTATTTTGAGGAATCTAAAATATGAAACATGTTTAGAGTTATTTTATACTTTTTTGTTTGCTACATAATTCCACATGTTTTTTCATTCATAGTTGTGATGCCTTCAGTGAGAATCTACAATGTAAATAGTCATGAAAATAAAGAAAAACCATTAAATGAGAAGCTGTGTCCAAACTTTTGACTGGTAGTGTATGTCATAAAGAGACATCAGTATTAAACTGGGACTATTTCATAAGCTGTTAAAATCTTCTAGTGTGGGTATATGTTTCCTAACACAACAAAACAGAGATATCGGTAAGAAATATCAAATTCACCATATGATAAACCTTGTTATGTCACAGTTAATGTTTTAACCACCTCAGTTACATGCAACATGTTATTTACATGTAAATGCATCACTAGTAACTTTCCAATATCTGAAGGGGCCATTTTGCATAATGAGTACTTTTTCCCGTAGTGCTTTGGTAAACTGTAGTTACAATGATCATACATATTTCTGTAATTTCATAGAAAAGAATGTGATAAAGGTGTGTGGAGATTTAAAAAAGTTGGGTATGCTACCACTGTGCTGTAGCCAGGTTTTCTACAGGCTATTGTCTGAAAGTGTAACCAACTCTGTCACAGATCAAACTGATGAGGATTTCTGTCTTTCATATCTTGCTGATGAGGTCAGAATGACAGATGTAGCCAGCATGAGGTCCTATCTCAATTCTAAAGGAAGAGCCTTTAATTGATACAGTATGTAGGTTACACACAAGGAAATCAACTCTTTACTGAGGTACAGATGTAAATTAAACCACAATGCATAAAAATGGCAGCATTTCAATATTGTGGCTCATCCTTTACAAATAAATAAAGTGTGTAAAGTCTTAGTTTATAGTGTCTATTGCATTGTAATTAGTTTCTAAATATGTTTTAATCACTGCAACAGCTCTGCAGCTCATCACAGTAACCTGGGAGTCTTTCATGTTCAGTATCTATTGACTGAAATGCAAATGATCAGGCAGAAAATCCATATGAAAGCTGCTGAATCTCATTGCTGACAAAAGATGAGCCTGTCTTCCATTCATGTGTGGAAAAATGAAGCTTAGAACAGTGGTTCACTGACTTTACCCACGGTCCATCTGTAAAACATGCCATATTTAAATCTTCTTCTCACAAATTGATTGATTTGAATAGTTTCTTAACGACCTGTATTTACTCAAAATGTCAACTATCAGCAGCTGTAACACTGAATTGTGGGTGTCTGCATTGACTTTAAACAGCTCACATTGTTACTTCAGATAAAAGTCCAAATAAGCACTTTGCAGGGTAATATTCTTTATATGACTGCTTTACAAAATAAAATCACTCAATTACAAATAACTTACCCATTGAGTTGTCCTGTTACATGCACATTTCAGTCAGGTTTTGCAGTCTGGATTCATTTCTCTGAAGACTTGCTCTGTGAAATAGAAGCAGAACATAAAATAATCTCCAGTTCCTGTTGTGTTATCTAGCTCTGGCACCCACTGACAGGCTTGTGTCCTGCTCATAGAAAAGACAAGGGAGCCCACAAGAGCCTGCTGCAGCCCTGTCACCCTGACAACCATCTTGTTGATTGCCATGATTTCATTAGGGAGTCCACTCGAGATGGGCTCAACAATACAGGCTGTTTAGCAATCAGTTAGCTTGTTTAGTCTTAATACCAAATATTCCATCTCCTCATGATGACAGGGCAGTGAGGAACGTAATGTGTGCCTCTGAGACACGGACAGGAAGAATCTACTGCCATCAGTGTATTTTGTATCCTGCATATTATTATGATTATGGTTATGATTATTATGATTGTTTTTATTATTATTACGACCTCACTTGTTCAAAGTCACAGTCTGGGATCCAGATGTTGTCACCACTGATCACTGGATTGATTCCTGCTGTCATGAAAACAAATGTGTCTGATATGGTTATGCAGAATAAAAAGGATAACTATGAGATTAAAATCCTTAAACTGGCACCTATTCCTTCTTTAAGAATTTCACAATGTATAAATATTAACTGCTGGACCCAAGATGTCTCCTACTTCACTGGAAAGTCCATTCTCAATTTCTATGCACTGATTTTGAATGAGCACAGGAAAAATGTACACTTTAGCACCCAAATTACACTCAAACATTCAAATGTAGGAACAAGAAGAAAAACATATTTTTGACTGGAGGGGGACCTTCAAGTTTTATTTACATCGAACACTGATTACAGTGAATCATCCCTCATGAAAAGAATCACATTACAATCATATTCCTTTGGTGAGAAGGCTGCAACTAATGATTATTTTCATCATAGATTCATCTGTTGGTTATTTTCCCAATTTATAAATGAATTTATAAAATGTCAGTAAAAAGTGAAACGCATGCATCACAACTTTCCTGAGCCCACGGTGATGCCATCAAATTGCTTGCAACCAAAAGTCTCAAGCTCAAAGATATTCAGTGTATAATGATATAAAACACTGCAAATGAATGGAACCAGATCTGTTTTGTATTTGAATGATGAGTTGAGTTAGCACCCAACTATTTTGATAATGGATTAATCAGTTTGAGTCATCTTCTAAGAAGAAATGAGTCTTCAATGTGTATGTCTTCTCTTTCTGTACAGTGCTGATTATCTTTGGGTTGCGGATGTTTAGGCTTACGGTTTGGTTATTTCCTCATTCCTGTTGAAAGACACTCCTCATGTGTCATGTTTTGTGTTACAGTTCCTGTCTTTACCTTTTCTTCACTTCTGCACAACTGTGTTTCATTTGTTAAGTAGCCCAGTGTATTCACCTTGCTCTCTCTTCAGTGTGTCTGTGCTTCCATGTCTGTTCCTCTGTCCTGTTTGGCTCCTGGTGTTTTACCTGTGCTGCTGTGTCCTCCTGTCTTCCTGCTTTGTTTCGTTTTGCTCTCTTGGATTCTTCATCTTTTGGTTTTTGTTGAGTTCCTCTTATGTCAGTCAAGATCCCTTTTGTTTTTTTGGCCTATGTTATATACAGTATGTATGTCATTGTTACCATGGACATTTTATTCTGACTGATTCTAATGCTGTGGCAGGTCATGGGAGAACTACTGAACCAGGATGCTTTATATACTGTTGGCTGGTTTTATATAGCAGTGCTTTATCATTTGAATAAATGTTGATGCTTAATAGACAAAATATCTAGTAACGCGATAAAAAAGCATATGCCCTCAGAACTGTTAGTATGAAATGGCATGAGATGGAAATACTCAAAATGGCACAGATACATTCAGCTACATTCCCTCTCGCTATTTTTTCCTTCGGTTAAAAGGCAAAGAGCGACTGTTCGCCTGACTCCCAGCCGTCGTCTTTACAGTCTGCAGCTGGATCTCAGCTGTTGGTGACAACAGAGCCGCTATTCATCGACTCAGTCCGTCAGTCCGTCCACAAATGTCCGCTGCTGTTAAATGGGACAGACAGTCTGTGAACTTCTATATTTTCGGCTTTGAGACCTCCGAGGACAGAAAAGGACTCACCGTCAGCAGCAGAGGGATCGCTCACAGATGCTCCTGGAAAAGTTCGGGCCCTTCAGGAAGTTGGAGCTACGTGGCAGCAGTGTCGGATTGCAGGAGGAGAAACTGGTTGACGACTTGACGCCAGAGGTCGACAACTATCCAAGTTTCCCAGGAAGAGAAGTCCCGGAGAGGCCGGCCCCGCCACAGCAGGGTGAGAGGAGCACGCTCACCTGGTTGTGCTTTAGGTTGGACATTCGAGAAGGTTTCATTGCTGTCTAGTAAGGCTGTTATGGCCATTCTCTGGGTCAGGAGCACGTTTAAACACTGGGTGCAATAGCACTACCACTACTAATAGGCTAGCAGTCATAGGCTACTAACAGTAATGGTAATAGTAAAAGTAATATTAATAGTAGCAACAGGTCACGGTCTCAGCTATTGAAGAGCATATGAGCTGCTGTTGAGCACTTATTAATATGTGGTTACAGCCAGAACTGTGCTGGAGGAACGCATTGGTGTGTGCGCAGCCGCTGTGAGTCAGCTGTTCAGGGACCGTCTGCAAATTGCAACATTAAAGCAAAATCGGATTTATTCAAAAGGTTCATTTTATGCATGGTAGAGTCAGAAACATAACGTTGCATATCTACTGATTTCTGCTGTCTATGCTATCACTTTGGAGAAATGTTTTTGCTTATTCTTGTTAAATTTATTATGAACTGCTTTCAATAACTTTCCCTTTGTAACCTGTAGTGTAACAATAATGTCACATCACGTACTCCAGCAGTTACCCCGGTCTAACCAGCAGGTTATGTTATTAGTTATGTACTTATTATATAGAAAGTATAACTTTCTGTTGTTTGATGAAATTGTCACCATAGTGTAAAGTGTTCTTTTGGTTCAGAGATTGACCAGCCAGTGGATAGTGGGCAAGACAACAGCAAGACAGAGGTGTAATTTAAATGAGTCCTTTATTATTTCTATCCATGAATATCTAAAAGTTAATTGAGTCCAAGGGAAATTAATTTAAAGAGACTAGAGGGGGATAGCTGAAGGTGTGGGTTCTGTGTGGCCTGGTGAGTGGCCGGGCTTCACTGTCACCAGGCTGGCAGGCTGGATCCAGCTGGTCGACTGATGCACTGGCTCGGTGTGGCTGTACTACTGCTGCTGACGCCGCATGCTGTGCTGCTGTTGACTGTGTGGCTGCAAGACGCTGCTGCTGCTCAGCTGTTGCTGTTGCTTCCAGTCCGACCTGCCGTCCTTAGACTACTCCAGCCCACGTCACACACCACACAAAGTTTCTTAGGTAGAGAGACCTCAGAGCACATGCACACAGGTACCTGTCACAGAGACGAGCAGAGGGAGACTGAAGGAGAGTGTGTGTGGGGGTAGTTAAGCTGGCTGAAGTCATGCCCAGCACACCTGTTTCAGGTTAGCCCATCACCATGAAATCACTGCACACACACTCACTCTGTAAAGCCACACCCACACATGCACCACAAAATCCACCACTAGTGTCACACAAAATGCACCAAATCTATTACTGATACAGGTCTACCCTGTTACAATAGCACTGTGTAAAGTGAGTCACTGCTTCTTGTCATTATATTTCTGTTTTCCTTTTAGACTTGAACAGGAAGTCACAACAGTCTTTAAGAGCATGGAGAGCATCAGCCTTTGTATGCACAATAGCAACTACTTTAGACTACAAAAACAAGACACCTGGCCATACAGGTAATATTACATAATAATGTACAACAAAATACATGGTACAATGAACACCTGAGGAGTTATGAGCTGGAGAACACAGGGAGTGTGCAGTTACTTGAGCAAAGAGAGCTGAAAGATTTTTATCCTTTGGCTCCATACACCCTTGCAGGAAGACGCTTGACAACTTTGAAGCACCACATTTGCCTATCCTTTCAAGTATGAGGAGAGAAGCTTGTGAATACTTGTCTCTGTGTATTTCTCTTCTCTGTTGTTGCAGCTTCTTCCTGTTGATATGGCACCCTCAGCGAAACTGCGGATCAATTTTGGAGAGGATGATGTCCGCAAACTTCTTTTACCTGCAGGCATCCCAAGCACACTTCAGGACCACACTGATGTTCTTCGAGATATTGATATTACAGGACCATTCACTGTTATGTACCAGGACATGGATTTCGACGGTCAGTTCTTTACTTTGACCTCGATTGAGGAAGTACAAGATAAAGCTAATCTCAAAGTAGTAAAAACTGAACCAGCGATCTTGAGTCTCACTCCTGTGGACACGTCGGAAGTCGAATCTCCAGTTCCACTATCTACGGCAGCAAGCTCCTCCTCATCTGATGATGCAGACCTTGCACTGGAAGCAGGAAAGCAATCTTATGAAAATGATTGCACACTTTTGAACAACCCAAGAGTAACTAGTAGCCTTCTTGAGAAGCTCGCAGAGACTATATTTGGCTTCACAGCATATCCAACTGGTGTCCAGATTTTAGCTGTTGCTGAAGCCTTGGTATAAAAATACCCATGCCTCAAAGAGCCAGGGTCTTTTAATGGCCTATATGGTTGGCAACAGAGGATAAAGTATAAAATGGGCAACTAGAGGGCAAAGTTAAGATGTCGCCAATTAGCCATTCCAGAGCTCGAGGTGAACACACTGAAGAGACGATGCTCCAGTGAAGAGGGTTCACTTAAAGGCTTTAAAAGGCCAAAAAAAAGCTGAAGTCAACTATCTGCCACCACTGCCATTTGGTGAGACTGAGGAAACCTTAGAGAAGGAGAGACTAGATTTGCTGAAGGAAATAAAGAAGAAGAACAATGAGAGGGCAATTAATGAGAAAATGTCTTTCGCTATGAGATGAACAGAGGTTGTCAAGGATTGCCCTGCAATCCAAAACCTCTTGGAGGGATGGCCTTCTCTGTTCTGTGAAAATCAGGTAAATTCAGTTCTTGTTCATACAGCAACTAAGTGTATGTGAGATCTCATGAGTCATCTTTAACATGATTTGTGTTTTTATCTCTCATTTCAGATCAAAGAGGAGTTTAAACGAATAACCATGATGCATCTGGAGCAAACCTTTTTGTCCAGATTGGACAGGTACACCACCAAACTCCTGGAGATTTTTCGGAGGAAGGGTGGGACTGCAGGGACCAAAATAAAAGCAATGTTGGACTCGCTGAATGAGGTAAAATTTCAAATTATTTTAATTACATAATCTAATGATGAGGTCATACACACTGGGAATGTATCACTCTTTTATTTAATCTGATCAGTGTTGGCCTGAAACTGTTCTCCTTATCCTGTCACTGTGGCCACAATTGAAAATGTATGCACATGGATTTTCTCCACAAGTGTATACAAACCCCTCATCTCTCCCTTAATATATGCTCAAAAGCAGAGAGATTTACAAAATTTTCAAAGTGACCCTCTGAGTGCAGCGAGATCCCTTCCTACTGCCCATAGACTCCAATACAATCATTTCCCAAAATATTACTCTTGTGTGTGGGAATTCCTGTTCTTGCCTGGTTCATTTTGTGATAGGAGGTACTGTTATGTTGCGAAAAATTCATTTGCAGGTCCAGTGATGAGGCAGAAAACTTCCCTCACTGGGCAGAGACAGAGTTTCTGGACCCACAGATTATGACATGCACTAGACGTTGACTCTTGTCTCAACACACATCGTCAAGAAACTCATTTCCAAGTTGCACACTTCACAACGTTAGAATGCAGTTGCAGGCTTACATTCCCCATGGGTAACTTTCTGTTGTACATCTGTATGTGCTGTTATGTATGTATGTTACATATGTTATGTTATGTATTCTCTGCAATACATGTTCTTTTTATGTTTAATAGCATCATGTCGATGGCAGAAGGGACATTATCATCCGTTGTTTCGTTGAGTATCTTGGAGAGAGTGGAGAGGAGCTGATCAAAGACTATCAGGTATCTGATGATCATCATGACCATATTAAAATGTTTGTCTAGCCTTATAATCTGGTCTTCACTTGTGATATTATATTGAAGGTCAAAGATTCTCTACAGTTGTGATGTTTTTTAAAAGAGACTCAAGATGCATATTTTTAATCAGGCCTTTCACTGATTTCTTAAATAATTTTTATGCTCTTACCCTTTATTTTTTTAATCATATTTACTTTATCGTATCTGTCTTAAACTTTAACTTGCCTTTTGTCTCTGTTTTTCTGACTATTTAACGATCACTTATTAACTTTATTTTATGAGCAAAAGAGTATTTCATTTAATGTATACCTTTATAACCTATTTTACTGATTTAATCCCTCAGTTTTCAGCTCCAGTGTTTCCCCCATGGGGACCTTCCACACTGGGAGTAGTTCTGGTCTACCAACACGGGTGCCATATGAATATTGTTTGATTTGAGCACACTAAATTGAGTATACAAGTATACACATTTTTTTCTCTTAACCTTTTCTTTTACTTGGAATCTATTCTCAGTTATTTCTAATTGTGGCTTAATTGTTTTCACAGGACATCATCCAAGGAACAGTGAAAGAAGACTGCAGTAATCACATGATGAAGATCACCGTCATCCTTCCCAATGTGGCACAGGAAAACCAAGATCCCGTGTACGTGTCAGTCATCATTGAGGGGACAGAAGTTCTGGAGGACTGCAGAAGTGTGACAAACGCTTGCCTCCTGCTCATGGGTGTCCTCTATGCTGTCAACTGAAGTTAAACGCTGAAACTGAAATATACGTTAGAAGTATTTCAGAAACCGTTTCTTGAGCTTGACATCCTTAAAATGTCAGCAAAGGTCCAGTCTCTCCACAAGAAACTTTTAGCGTGAGTATTCCAATGTTATTTGTGCTTTTGTACAGCACAATTTGTTTACATTTTGTCAGTGATTCTGACAGTGATTTCAAGTGTTGGTCAGTTTTATATACGCTCTTTTTGTTCTGATCGTCCTGAGAATGTTAGCAAAGGTCCAGTCTCTCCACAAGAAACTTAAAGCACCAGTGCTATTTGTGCTTTTGTCCAGCACAAACAATTTGTTTGCATTTTGTGTCAGTTTTCTGACAGTGATTTCAAGTGTTGTTCTTTCTGTCCTGAACATCCTGAGAATGTCCGCAAAGGTAGTGATTGCTACATGTTAATGGACAGACTTCATGTATGTATTCTTTACTGTTCTGAAAGTTGATTAGAAGAAAGGGGACAGTGCACGCTATGTTTCTGAATAGCATGGTTTTTTCCCCTGCAAAGGCCAGCTATCTGATTGGTTGAAACTTTGAGAATTTTTTTTCCCTCCTCAATGAACTTCTTCCTATAAAATCCATGAGGAAGTGAAAGCTTCAATCTTTTGAAGTTTGTAATAGAGCCCAATTGATGGAATAACAGAATTGGAAGGGAAAAGTCCACTGTAACACTGTATTCGTTTGTATGCTGGAATATCAGTCCCAAAGTCACTTGGTGCTTTGTCATTCCGCATTTAATTTTTCAAATTCTACACTGCTTTACTTTTGAGCTTTATAACGGTCTCTGAACTCCCTTGATGTATGTACTCTATGTATATGTATATATGCACTGTTTTGAAATTTGCTAGCAAGAAGTTCTATGGCCATGTGTTTGTGGTTATAATGTTATGTAGATATTTTAAATATATCTATGCCATTTCAAATGTGAAATAAAAGTGTCTTTCAAACATCCCTTAAGCTGCAAATATTTGTTTTAGGAAAATATTGAATTATTACTTAATAGAATAGTAAAAAATATTCACTTAATTCAATTAATATTAACTAATACATTCATAATAAATATTACTTAATTACATAGAATATAAGAAAGAATAGATGAGTAACAAACACAAAGAAACATCAGCAACGTTTACTTGGGTTTTGTAATTGGAAGCAATTCTAATCTGAGTGAAAGCTATAGGTGAGTATTGCCAGTGCAATTTACTTGTGTATTTTTCATCAAAAATAAGTGCCTCTAGTAAGTAAATATTACTTAGAAATAGCCTGAGTAAAGATTACAAGCACTTTCTGTGTGGAAAAACTTGCCTAGCTTTTTTTTTCAAGTAAATGTCACTCCAAATTTTTTTCAGTGCACACAGGGATGAGGGTTGTATCAAACAAACTTAAAGCTAAGTTGAGCTTGATTACAAATTCTAGAGGTCCGTTTCACAAAGCAGGTTTAGTGAAAACTCTGAGTTTATTAACCCTGAAATGAGGGAAACTCTGAGTTTTCCGTTTCACAAAGGGAGGTAACTCAAACCAGAGAAGGAGGGGTAACTCTACCTGTTTCACAGAGAGAGGTAACTTCAGCTCTCGGTCAGTTACCGTAGTAACAGACTCTATGAACCTAACCTGGTCGGGACCAGGTTTTTCTCAATGAACCTCGAGTTTCTCTCTGTCTCCGCCCACTTTCAGCCACACACGCCATTGATTTCCTCTTTCATTCATTCAGTCAGCAGGCGAGTTTTGGCTTAGCCTCGTTCTGCCGTCTGTCAAAAGTCATTTAATAAATCAGAGTCAGTGGGCTGTATCAGAAGTCCAGTAGGCACAGTAGGAGGCGACTTTTTTCACGAACGTGGCATGTCCTTTTGACAACGATCCCGTGGATGAAGGTGCAGCATTACTGCGCAGAGAATTCAATATTCGACGGGAGATGGTTATCAGACCGCACATAGATGTTTTAGCATTTCCAGACAATTATCTTTTTGAGCGGTTTCCGCTTCACGTCACAGTCCATCATTTACCTACACAACCTAACCCGTCCTTACATCTGCAACATTACCAGCCGTAGTCATGCTCTCACATCCCAGCAGATATTGTGTGTTGCACTGCGTTTCTCTGCAAATGGAAGTTTTTTGTACAATGTCGGAGATGCAGAGCACTTGAGCAAGGCAGCTGTATGCAGGGCGGTCAGAAAAGTGTGCCCTGCCCTGAAACGGCTTTTACCCATGTTTGTCGTTTTAAAAACCTGTCAGAGCCATCGAGGAGGAGTTCCACAGGACTGCAGGTGAATGATGTACAGATCTGTTCAGTTCATTTTAAACTATATTCTGTTAAGACATTGTGCTGCAACCTCAGACTGGGATTCGTAATTTTCATTTCTTTTAGGATTTCCCAGTGCGATTGGCTCATGCACTCATGCTGATTTACATCTATGTGTTTGATAATTAATGTAATATATCCATTATTACATTAATTATCAAACACATAGATATAAATAGAAGACAACACATGTAGCCTTGTGAAATCTAAATAACACAGGACACAAAACTATATTTAGGGATCTTTATTCCTTGACTACTCTAACTACCAAAATGGAGAGTAGTATTAAATTATCTTAGAGTGTTCAATTTTGTTTAAATTTAACAAAGGGTTTTTCTACACAAGCAAATTTACAACGTCAGGGACGAAGAGTCTCTTTTCAGCCTGTAGCTTACTTTTCAAACATCCAAATGATTTCACAAATCTTGGTTAATAAAACTGAAATGTATCTGCCCATCACATAAAGTGACTAAAATCTTGGGCTAACTCAAACAGTACCTAAGGCTAAGCTCAATGCATGAACTTAGTGCATCAATATTAGTACATGAATGACTTTTTTTGTCTTCTTGTTTTTTCTCACCTGCCCAGGGACTATGGATGGAAAGTAGCTAGTTAGCTAAATCTGGTACAAAGCATCTCCTCTCATCTCGAGACTAATGTTATTTTGTATGTTGTCCCTGATACAAATAAACTTACTATACTATACTATACTTTACATAGAACAAAAGTTCATAGATGGGAGTGCATGAATGAGAGCGTGCATGAATGAGCGTGCATGAACTGTGGCAGTAGCTCTTCTGTTAAACAGAAAATAAGAAAAAAATCAAAACCACACACAGTTAATTTCAAAAGAACATGAAACATTTGGTACATTAATATAAAATTGAATGGTACAGTATATCAATATAGTCACTAAATTTTATCTCTAAAACATTATTTTCGGCACCAATACACGCTTCATTCAAGTGAAGAACCACTACACACAGGGCTAGACTCTAGCTTAAGACACACCATTTCAAACCATGGCATGCTAGCACCCTCAACGCAGGAGGCACTGCAAATTATCAACCACAGCAACCTGAAAAACCACAGCAATCCACAACACACCGTTTAAGGTGAAACCATGTGGATGTCCCGCTCATGACTAGTTACCCCTCCCTCGCCTGTAACCTACTCCCTCCCCGCACTATGCAAACTATACAATAGGCCTATATACACATACATACAGAAAGACATATAACAGAAATATTTAAACTGTACTTAGCTCGCCCGCTCGACGAGACCCTCCCCTGGGGTCTGAGCTTGAGGTACCGCCCAAGTCCCTGTGGTCTGGATAAGCTAGCACAGGGGCTATGGTTAGACTAGCATTAAGTTGATCAAAAGCACCTTGACAGTCCTCACTCTATCAAAAGCACCTCCCCTTCTCTGCCAGCTGATGCAAAGGGCGAGCAATATCTGCAAAACCCCTTACAAAACGCCTATAGTATGAGGCTAGCCCTATAAAACTCTGGACCTCAGTCTGGTTGGTCGGGACAGGCCACTCCCTGACTGCCTCCACCTTAGCTGGATCTGGCATCACCCAGGCAGCAGAGATGACATGCCCAAGGTAATGGACTTGTGTAGAAAACAAATCACACTTGGATGGTTTAACCTTAAGGTTGGCCTGCTGAAGTTTTCCAAGCACACCACCCAGGAGCATCAGATGTTCATGAAAAGTGTGGCCAAAAACAATTATGTCACCCAAATAAACTAAGCAGGTAGTCCACTGCAGATCAGCAAGTATTAAATCCATAAACCTCTGAAAGGTGCTGGATACCCACTTGCTAAATCAAGAGTGGAAAACCAGCAAGCATGGCTAAGGCTGTCCTGAGCATCGTCGATTCTAGTGAGGGGGTATGCATCCTTTCTAGTAACCTCATTGAGTTTCCTATAATCGACACAGAACCGGAGACCACTGCCCTTCTTTTTTACAAGCACGACCGGAGCTGCCCATGGACTACAAGAAGGACGAATAACCCCACCAGCAAGCATTTGCTTTAAGTTCTCCGTCACCTCTTGCTGTAGATGGAGAGGGACCCTTCGGGGGTGCATCTTAATTGGCTTAGCATCCCCGGTGTCAATTTCATGTGGGGTCAGTCTCACCCTGACTAAACACAGTGATGTTCTTCTGCAGTAACTGTCTAACTGCTTTCAACTCCTCTGGGGAAAAACGCTTCTCCTCCACCCCAAACTGGCTCATAAGTGTCTCAACTGTCCAAGGCTGCAAACTGTTTTCTCCCTCGCTGTCCTTACACTGCTCTACCACCTCGTCCCCCACTTCGATGTCAGTGAATAGTGTGCCTACTTTCATGCCACTCTTTAGCATTAGACTATCATTAGTTACATTAATTACTCGTACAGGCAGTGCGCCCTGCTGAACTCTACAAACCACTCGAGCTACTAATATGTCACAGTGTTTGGAGATAGAGGGGGAGGGTTCCAGCATCCCTTCTGCATAATCTCCCCACCTTTTCTGGACCTGACCCCAAACAATGGCTTCACTACGTGGGGGCACCACGGTATCAGACTGGACAACAACTGTTTGGGGCTCTAACGATGGATTAAGATCAACCAGGGTAAACTGCTTGCCCATCATCTGACATACCTCACCTTTAAAACAGTACCTCTTTTAACCGGACTACAGTTTTTAACCATCGGACAAGCTGATCGTCTTAATTTTCTCTCAGATTTTACTGACTGGCTCCCTGCTGTTTGGCTAGCTACACCGGTGTGTTTTTAGCATCGGATGCTAACCTCACCTGCCCTGGTTACCGGACGCCCAGTTTCCTCGCCGACTGCAGGTATGTTGGCGGTGTGCGAGTCCTGCCTCCCCACCCTCTCAAAACTTAGGGACAGCGTCTCTGTCCTGAAAGCTGACCTCAAGGAGAAGGACAGGATCCTGTTGGATTTTTCCACGGTCGCCACGACCCAGGCGAAGGTGATCTCCCACCTCAGATCAACCGGCGCTGGTGACCGGAGCACAATGGCCGCGAACAACACCACCCTGCCGTGGACTGGCTCCGTCACTACCGGAACTCCGGTACCAGCACTAGCTGAGTCCCGCTGGAAACGCCAGGGAGCCAAGCCCAGGACATCGGCACCCTACACCTCCTACCTTCGCCCGGAGTCACAATGCTTCATCCGGGAGGATGGAGTGAAGGCTCTGGTGAGCTCAACAGTGGTACCCAGGGGTGCTGGGGCTCGTCCATCTCCTCCTCTGCTGCCTCCGGATCTGCCACTGGATTGCAGGTATGACATCCTAAGCCTGAAGGATTTCCCTCACGTGGGTACCTTGTCCAGCTCGCCCCCGGGACCTGTCCACCCACCTGTCACTGCACCCTGGAGCCCGCGTCAAGGAGGTCGCATCCTCCGCCCTCCAGCTATGTGCACAGCACAACTCAGCCTCCACGCTGGTCCTGGAGGCCGGCATTAACGACCTCCGAAACCATCAGTCGGAGGTCCTCAAACAGGATTTCACCTCCCTGGTGGACCGCGTGCTGGACACGGGGAAGCGGTTGATTATCTCCGGTCCGCTTCCCTCGCCTCGTTAAGGTGACTCCACCACCAGCCGCCTTCGCCAGCTGCACCTGTGGCTGAAGGGTACTGCCTGAACAAAAGTATCCCTTTTGTCGACAACTTTGCAGCGTTTTTAAACAGACCTCACCTTTTTAAACGGGACGGTCTCCACCCAAACCAGGACGGTTCACGGCTTTTATCAGTTAACATCAACCTGACTGTCCGGTCCTGCACCACAGCCACCTCCTGACTCAACGTTGACCGGTATGCACACAGGCACACTGCCCCTCACCCACTCACTACATCAATGGGCCCTTATCTGCCACCAGAATCTCAGGACACTCAAACCATCAAAACCATCATTTCTCACAGACAGTTGAAACCTAGGATTGTTTTTAGACCCAGAAGTGTTTTTAACATCCCATTGCAATGCCATGATGAGTGCACATACACTGACATCAAAATGGCTGTGTTGAATGTGCGCTCTCTTTTAAACAAATCTTTTATCATAAATGATTTAATTTTAGATAGAAACTTAGACAGTATTCTCCTTACAGAGACATGGCTTGGCACTGATGCACCTGTTGTTCTCACTGAGGCTTCCCCACTAAATTTTAACTTTCTATTTTCTACAAGGCGGGGCAAAAAAGGGGAGGAACAGCATCTATAACACGAACCACAATGTCCTCAAAAGAAGTTCCTTTTAACAGCTACCCATCATTTGAGCATCATGCGTTTGTTTTTAGCAGCCCTCCCATTCTTTGTGTAACGGTCTACAGACCACCCCGGCACTCAACCTCTTTTATCAGCGAATTCTCTGAATTCTTATCAATTATTGACTCCACCTACAACAGGATTTTAATAACTGGTGATTTTAATCTCTCTTAATTTTATCTCCGACCCACTGCAGAGGGCAAACCCTGGACCTGGTCATAACCTATGGGCTGTCCATGGGTGTGTCGTGGACCTGGCTGTGTCTGACCACTACTGTGTGTTTTTTAACATCACCAGTTTTAAGCAGCGGGAGGCCCCGGTGAGAACGTTGAGGAAATGCTACCTTACTTCTGAAGTGGCTGCAAATTTTATCCAGACTTTATTGAGCACTCCTGCACAAATTTTACCAGCACCCTGTGATTTTATCGTCGACAATTTTAACAACAACCTGAAGTCAATGCTGGACTCAGTAGCTCCTCTTTTAACCAAGACAATTAAGACAAAACCTACACCCCCATGGAAGAATGAGGAAATTAAGACACTGAAAAGAAACTGCAGGAGTGCTGAAAGGAGATGGAGAAAATCAAAACTAACAGTTCATTATGAAATTTTACGTCAACAACTCAAAACCTACAATTATGCCATTAAACAGGCAAGAACTTCCCATTTCAAAAAATTAATCTCTGACCATAAAAATAATCCCAAATTCCTCTTCTCCACCATTGAACTTTTAACAAACGGCAATTTTAACAAGTCCGATAAAATAACAACAGATACTCTCTGTGAGGACTTTGCAGACCACTTCAGAGGTAAAATTGATGACATTCGATCTAGTCTTTTATCTCAACAGACCTTAGCTGTCTCCACACCTGGTTCATTACTTTTACCTGAGGAAACACTGGAGAGTTTTGTCCTGGTTGATGCGAGGACACTTGGTCGAGTTTTCTCCCAGGTAAACCCTACAACCTGCCTTTTAGATCCAATTCCCACACCATTTTTTAAAACATTTTATGGATTCTTTGAGGAACAGCTTTTAAACATAGTGAATTGCTCTCTTCAGACGGGGGTCTTCCCCACCTCCTTTAAAACAGCTGTGGTGAAGCCCCTTCTGAAGAAGAGCAATTTAGACCCCAACATTCTTAATAATTACCGACCTGTATCCAACTTACCATTTTTAAGTAAAATTTTAGAAAAACTTGTTTTTAATCAAGTTAATGATTTCTTAAACACAAACAACATTTTAGAGAGGTGTCAGTCTGGTTTTAGGAGGAACCACAGTACCGAGACGGCCATTTTAAAGATTTTAAATGATGTCAGGTGCAACTTAGATGAACACAAACTCACAGTCTTGGTACTACTGGATCTAACCGCTGCCTTTGATACAGTAGACCATCACATTTTATTAAGCAGACTGAGGAACCTGGTCGGCCTCTCTGGTACTGTTTTTAACTGGTTTGTCTCCTACCTCACAGACTGACACTTCTTTGTAAGTATGGATACATGTTCCTCAGGAATCCATCAGATCAAGTGTGGGGTTCCCCAGGGGTCAATTTTAGGTCCAATTCTTTTTAATCTTTACATGCTTCCCCTTGGGGACGTCATCAGGAGACACGGCATCAGCTTTCATAGTTATGCTGACGATACACAACTGTACATCGCCGTGTCCCCTGAGGACACAGGGCCTATTGACGCCCTTTTAAAATGCATTTTAGATATCAAGTCATGGATGGCAGCAAATTTCCTCCAGCTTTACCAGGACAAAACAGATGTTTTAGTCATTGGTCCTGAAGGCCAGAAAGAGAAACTTTTAACAAAATTACAAGATCTTAAACCATCTACAACTGTAAAAAATCTGGCCGTGATTTTTGACTCTGAGCTCAGTTTTATACCACATATCAAAAACATAACAAAGGTTTTTACCACCTTAAGAATATAGCCAGAGTCCGCCCGTTTCTCTCTCAGGCCAGCACGGAGGTGCTGATGCATGCTTTTATCTCCTGTCGTTTAGATTACTGTAATGCCCTGCTCTCTGGTCTTCCCAAAAAGAATATCTCTAACCTTCAGTTACTGCAGAATTCAGCTGCACGGGTGCTGACGAGGACCAGAGGGCGGGAGCACATTACACCAGTTTTAAAATCGCTGCATTGGCTCCCCGTACGTTTCAGGATTGATTTTAAGGTTCTTTTAGTCGTTTTTAAATGTCTTAACGGTCTTGGGCCTTCTTATTTATCTGACTTACTTTTACCGTATCAACCCTCATGGACCCTGAGGTCATCTGGCACTGGCCTTTTAACCATACCACATGTTAACTCTAAAACACACGGGGAGGCGGCTTTTAGTTATTATGGCCCCCGATTGTGGAACAGCCTGCCGGAGAGCCTCAGGGCCACAGAGACTGTTGATGTTTTTAAAAAGAGCCCACGACTCAAGACCCACCTTTTTAACTTGTCTTTTAACTGACTTGCTTCTAATCGATTCTGGTATTTTACTTGATCTTAGGTTGCTCTCAGGATTTATTTATTTATTTATTCTATTTTTATTTTATTTATTTATTTATTCTATTTTTATTTTATTTATTTATTTAATTATTTTTATTTTATTTATGTTTGCTAAGGTTTTATGAACTTTAATTTAGCTTTTTAAGTCGTTTTATAACTACTTTTAACCTCCTTTATTGTTGAATTTTACTACTTCCTTTTATCTTCTAGCTCCAGTGTTATCCTCACGGGGGGCCCTCCATGCCGGGAAAGTCTGATCTGCCTGTGGGGTGTCACCCTTGGGGGCTGTCTCAGCCTGGATGGATGGGGCAGCACTGCGCCGTGGCTCTACAGCCTTCCGTCTGTCCTGGCTGGGTGGTTCCGGGGGGGCGCCTCATTGTGGCCACAACCAGTATGACTTCCCAGCGTGGATGGCTCCCCAGCGAAGGCTCTCCTCACCTGGATCTTCAGTGCCCAGCCACATTGTATCTTAACGTGTGTATCTTAGTAGTTGTGTGTGCATGTCTGGGTATGTATGTAGAGGTGTGTACCTGCGTGTTTGCGTGTGTGTGCGTGTGCGAGGGATCAGGTCTTTTAACTGTTAAAGCACTTTGTGTTGCATTTTATATGAAAGGTGCTATATAAATAAATAAAGTTTGAAGTTTGATTGTTTCTTTCCCAGGTCAACCACCGCACCATACTTTGATAGAAAGTCAAAGCCCAGCAAGACCTCTTCAGAGGGGATATGCGGGAGAATGGAGGCTTTTACTGAACGAGAGAATGGAGCTGACACAGTGTATAGGGACAGATTTAATTGGGCTGGCTATTGCCTGTACAGGTGTTTGCAGGGATTTAATTTCCTGCTGTAGGCCCTCTACAACCCCCAGCAGTGTGTCAATTCACTTATCTCTGGCAGACTTCTCAACAACTCCACGCACCTTGGCATCAAGAGCTAAACAACTGCTCTCCAAACCTCTAATAATCTCAAGCTCTGCAGCAAGGTTAATGACATCCTCTAGGGTTAACAGTTTAGCACTGCGAAGGCTGACACGCAAATCCCCATTTCCAACATTTGCAATAAAATGGTCTTTAGCTAACAAGTGTTAGTATTAGGATCTGCTGAGGGATCGGCTTTAGTAACCAGTCGTCGAAGTGCAATGCCAAATTCTCTGACTCATTATGCCTTGTCTATTATGTCTTGCATTTTTATAGCTCTTTTCCAGTCTACTGACCGCTTGAAGCGCTTTACAATACTTGTCACATTCACCCATTCACACACACATTCATACACTGATGACGGAGGCTGTCATGCAAGGCGCCAGCTGTTCATCAGGAGCAATTTGGGGTTCAGTATCTTGTGCAAGGACACTTCGACATGCAGCTGGGGAGGAGCCAGGATTCGAAACAGCAACCTTCCGCTTACTAGACGACCCGCTCTACCTCCTGAGCTATAGCCGCCTCATGTAGTCTCCTTCGAGAAGAGAAACTTGCCCTGTTCCAGTCATTGCCATCGCACAGGTCTAAACATCTACCTTTTGCATCTTTTAGCAAGACATAATTAGCTTTAGCTGTTGCAGACAACCCACTATATACCTCACGAGCTTGGCCTGACAAGAGAAGGCCCATAAATTTTAATCTCAGTGGTTCATTCCAATTATTTACATCAGCTGCTGTTTCAAACTGTTCAGCCCAATCTGGCCAGTCTCGTCCCAAAGGTTTCAGGCATAAAAAATGGCCGTGGGTTTACAGCCAGACTACTAGGTAAGGGAGAAATGTTTGACCAACTTGTCCCTGCCTCTGCAGGTTGAGATGAATTATTTTCAGACGCTGGCATTTTTAAGGATCCCACCGCTGCCACCAGTGTAATACATGTGGGTTTTGTCCTTTAGCAGGAAAATACTGCCAGTGTCAGAGCCTTTAAATAATCACACAATGGTATAGTACAAAAAGGCAATCTTTATTAAATGATCACAAGTTAAAGTAATTCATAGAGGTGAGGAGGGCTACAACCAACTAGAGGAACCAGTCATGACAGGACAGCCAATACACGCTTCATTTAAGTGAAGAACCACTACACACAGGCTAGACTTTAGACACACCATTTCAAACCACGGCATGCTAGCACCCTCAACGCAGGAGGCACTGCAAATTATCAACCACAGCAACCTGAAAAACCACAGCAATCCACAACACACCGTTTAAGGTGAAACCATGTGGATGTCCCGCTCATGACTAGTTACCCCTCCCTCGCCTGCAACCTACTCCCTCCCCGCACTATGCAAACCATACAATAGGCCTATATACACATACATACAGTAAGACATATAGCAGAAATATTTAAACTGTACTTAGCTCACCCGTTCGTCGAGACCCTCCCCTGGGGTCTGAGCTTGAGGTATCGTCCAACTCCCCGGGGAATGGCTTCGCTGGACAGTATGGACAGACTTCGGCCAAGCGTCAGTGCCATGCATGACCGCAGGAAGGACAGTGACAGCTACTGCACTCTTCTACAACCCCGGCCCTGACTTTCTACAGGAGGCAGCAAACCTCCCCTCCTTACACAGGAACAACTAACCCCCTGCTCTACCTGTCTTAATCGCCGGCAGTCCTAAATGGCTGTGAATGACACCCTCCCTCCCAAAAGAGTGCCAAGCCGCAGCAGTAAGATGCTCTCTTAATGCCCTGTCTGCCCAGTCTTTTGTCTCCTTCCAATCCTCCTCCTGCCCGCAATCACACACACCTGTGTTCAATTCCGTCAATCCATGAGTAATGCTCATTACGTCACTGAAGGTGTCCCACAGCCCATTCACATGACAGTATTAGCCTTGCCGTCATTTCACGAATAACTCAGTAACAGAAAATCTGTAAACATCAGACCAACTACATCACCATCTGCAGCAAACATTACATTTTATACTTCTATATAATCAGATTAGTGTACATCTGTCAATTGTTTTGTACAGAACATTTTTTTAGGCATATGTAGTTTTCCCAGTGCATGTTGGACTCCGGCAGGGCTGCCCTTTGTCACCGGTTCTGTTCATTATTTTTATGGACAGAATTTCTAGGCGCAGCCAGGGGGCGGAGGAGGTCTGGTTCGGGAGCCACACGATTTCATCTCTGCTTTTCGCAGATGATGTTGTCTCCAGCATATTCTGGGGCGGTTTGCGGCCGAGTGTGAAGCAGCTGGTATGGGAATCAGCACCTCCAAGTCTGAGGCCATGGTTCTCGACCAGAAAAAGGTGGTTTGCTCCCTCTGGGTTGGGGGAGAGCTTCTGCCTCAAGTGGAGGAGTTTAAGTATCTTGGGGTCTTGTTCACAAGTGAGGGAAGGATGGAGCGTGAGATTGACAGGTGGATCTGCAGTAATGCAGTCGTTGTATCGGTCTGTCGTGGTGAAGAGAGAGCTGAGCCGAAAGGCGAAGCTCTCGATTTACCGGTCAATCTACGTTCCTACCCTCACCTATGGTCATGAACTTTGGGTCATGACCGAAAGAATAAGATCCCGGATATAAGCGGCCGAAATGAGTTTCCTCCGCAGAGTGGCGGGGCGCTCCCTTAGAGATAGGGTGAGGAGCTCTGTCACCCGGGAGGAGCTTGGAGTAGAGCTGCTGCTCCTCCACATCGAGAGGAGCCAGCTGAGGTGGCTCGGGCATCTCTATCGGATGCCCCTGGGACGCCTTCCTTGTGGGGGTGTTCCTGGCATGCCCCGCCGGGAGGAGACCCTGCTGGAGTGACTATGTCGCCCAGCTGGCCTGGGAACGCCTCAGGATCCTCCCGGAAGAGCTGGGGGAAGTGTCCGGGGAGAGGGAAGTCTGGGTGTCCCTGCTCAGACTGCTGCCCCCGCGACCTGGCCCCGGATAAGCGGAAGAAAATGGATGGATGGATGGAGAAAAAAAATCCTTTGGAATAGGTTCCTCACACCATTTGGTGCTTGGGCCTTAAATATGAATGTAAATAATTAATTGGCAATGTTTGTAAGGTGCTTCGTGTGTTAACATGTGCAAATGTGTTGAAAACGTGCCTTAAGTGATATAAATAAGTAATTTGCGTTGTGTATTAAGTGTCGTGCTTGTGTAAATGAGCAAGTGAGCATATGTGTATGTACTGAAGTAGTTTGCATATTTGTTGCGTGTTTACGTGTATTTGTCTCAGTCATATAGGCAACAGGCCATTAGTGTTCAGGGTTCATAAACCTGGTTGTCTGAGGTTGAGATTGCAGTACTGCCTGCCAGAGGGCAGCAGCTTGAATAGTCCGTGGCTGGACTTGTTGGGGTCTCTGATGATCCTGCAGGCTTTCTGACACACAGTCCTTTGCAAGGGGAAACTCACATCCACTTATACTGTATTCAGTGTTGTCCACACATCTCTGTAGCCCGCTGCCTTACATCTATGTGGATGCTCATGTTTGCGGCTCTTTTGAAAGCTGTAGGATATTGGGCCCAATGCCACCCTGGTTGGTTCATTTATAAATTTGACACAATTTATTCATATGATTATTATTATTTATTATTATTATTTTTTTCATAATGTCTTAATTAATTAAATATTAAACACTTTGAGGGTCCCTACATTGAGCCACTGAGCTTGACGGAAAATATCAATATATACAGTTTGTACATTGCAAACTGACAAGGTTAAATGGTCAAAAGGAAAATATACTGTGATAATGAGCAATGTCACTCAATCAATATCACTTTAAATAATCTCAGAAAGTACATTTAAGCCAAACAACATTACTAAGGTTCTTCATGTGATAGCTAAATTTCAGAAACAGTTTAATCTTTTGATGTGCAACATAGGTCAAAATTGACCCTTATTCATTTCCTACATAATTTCAAGCATGGCCGAGCCTTTCTCAGCCATAAATAAATAAATTAATGTATTTTATCTTTTAGCAATTAATTTAATTATTGTACAGTATTCAATTACTACAAAACATTATTCTAATTTTGCCTTTCTTACTTTATGAACAGACCTGGGTTTTGTATTTCCAAATTGATTTTTACACAAATGGGTTACAAATGATCCATATGTATTCTTGGAGGATGTATTCATGGTATGAAATGTAATAGTAGGCTTTGATATTTGGAAAAGTTTGGATGTAGAAACATGTTTACTTGGGAGAAATATTAACCTGCCACACATTTTATAACTCAGCGCAGCTGCTTAAGCACATCTGATGCAAGTAAGTCATATTTTACCTAATAAGATGTATTTTGTGATAGTTAAATTTGGATAGAATTTGTCACCTTGGTCACCTTGACCTTGACATCTCTTACATGTGAGAATGAGAAATATGTCCAATACTATTGGCTAGCTCAAAATACAACAATACATGCTAAATCAACTGATTGATGTGCATTTAATATCTATTAAAGATAGATTTTCCACTGAAAACCCCTATTTACAAGGCTACCATGTGGCTAAGGAGGTATGAGGAACTCTGCAGCCTCATGCTGTTTGACGACAAGAGGACCAGGGCTTTGTGACTAAAAAAAAAGACCAAAAGACAGCATTTAGGTATGTTTGGGATGGCTTCCTGGCCAATTTCAGAAGAGAGTTCATCCCCAGTGACTGTGTCATGATAGACTATTGAAGTTCTAACACAAAATCTAGATAATTTTTAAATCTTAATTGGTATTTTAATTTCAACTACCATTGTGAGAAAGGGATTTGTTTATAAATATGAATAGAATGGAATAAACTTCAATGAAATACAATAAAATTTATAATTGAAATAAAACTTATTGAATTCTTAGTTGATTAAATTGACCATGTTTTTATTTGATCATAATTCAAATATTATATTTATTATATTTTTTGCCAGAGTTATTATTACAGTAGGTAAAGTTGATGTTGCAGTAAAAATAAATATTTTTGTTCATAAAGTAAGGAAGGAAAGATGAAAATAATGCTTTGTGGTGATCAAAAACAAGATATCTCATACATACTTGCAATTGATTTTTTCAAAGTTATATCAAAGAAACACCACAAAACACAACACGCAAAAAAAACACAAAATTAGAAGGGGTATGCAGAGCTTGGGCATCAAGGGGTTAACGAAATATGGACTCACAGCTCACAGAAAAGTTATCTACCTGTTTTTGTTATGAACTGAGAAGTGGTACATCACAGTGTCAATGTCTGTTCATTTAGTTCTTTAGTAATACTGTTTACTGTCCATCAACACAGATTTGTTCCTTTGACACGGTGGTGCATTTGCACCATTTCTTATTTATTTACTCCATTTGTGACTTAGTAGGATGTGATGTTGGGTTCCTGCTGTCAGTACTAAGGATCCACAGCCTGGATCATGAGCTAATGAAACCTAGTGGATTGGGTGTTATTAAGATATACTCTCATACTCTGTGACTCTTGCCAATAGTTCAGTTTCAGTTTTCACACCTGGGTCTGTCGTGATACCAGTTAATTTCAGGTTTCTCAGGCAATAAGATGCCGAACACTGTCATTCTCGTAATCTTACCTCCCTCAGACTGTCTACTGGGACCAAGGGAGAGGAAAGATGAGACCTATTCCTGAAACATGAGCCATAATCTTAACCTCCTACCCTTGAAAGCACACCAACAATAGTGTTACGACAGCAATTGTCTGGTGCCTTATACAAACTGGAGGTTCCCAGTTCTGGGAATGTGTTATACAATACATTCAACTATGAGGAAACCAAGCAGAAAATAATTTGTGTGTGTGTGTGTTTGCTTTTCTGTGTGTGTGAGAGTCTGGCCTGGTAGGTGACGTTGTTAGTGTCAGCGACGTGTGTGTGTGTAAAAGAATAAATCAGTCCAAACAAGTTCTGGGTTTTCCTCACTTTTAGGCCCCGTCCACACAAAAATGCTGTTTTGTGTAAACGCACATGTTTTGCATCGTTTTGGCCGATTGTCCACACGGATCCTGTAAGTGCAGCGTCTGTAAACGCACTTTTTTGAAAACGGCTCTCAGGGTGGAGAAATTCGAAAACGCAGCCCCTGCGTTTTCGTGTGGACGGTGAATCTGCATACTTTTCGATACGATGACGTCATCGCCCCACCCCTCGACCTCTCGCCTTCGACCTCTGAACCCCGCTACGTCTCATTACAACAACAACAACAATGGCGGACTACATGCTTGTGTTCGTGCTGCAGAAGATATTGAGCCTATTCGGGTTACTTGGGCAAAATATTCTGCTCCTCTGCCACGACGCTGAGCAAAAAAGGATTATGGACCACCGACCAGCCATTTTCATCTTCTTGTTATGTTCGGTTTCTCCTTCGGCTGTCTGTTTGTATACAGCGCTAAAGGTTTATGCGCATGTGCCGTCTCTTCTTCTCCGTTTTTGGTGAATTTCCAGCGCCACCTATAGGCCTGGCATATGAACTACAGCGTATTGAGTCATTGACAGTGGATCCGTGTGGACGCAAATATTCTTGAAACGATGCCAAGGAAGACGGATTAAAAAAAAGATTGTTTTGGTACGTGTGGACGGGGCCTTAGTGAGCTCCAGGACACAGCACAGTCAGCTCATGACACACATTTCCATCTCCGTCTCTACTCACTCACTTACTCCTCGCTCATCTCTTCTGTTCATCTTCCCTCTTTCCTCAACCTATGAGCTAACAGCTGCATAAACAGCTCTTACTAGCTGATATGACACCTAAATATCAAATTAACAATACTGTAAACACTCAATATGTGGAAACAAGACACAGCAAATATACATATGAACATTTTACACTTATGTCTGTGGCATTACAGTATGTTTAAACCTGCGTTTACACCATTTTGTTAACATATCCCATTTTGTTAAGATATCTCACCCAGCCATATAAGATAGCTAAACATGCTTTAAGCTGCTATACAGGTAGAAAGATAACAAAGGTGGACGCCAAACTCAAGTTGGACAGCCAGATTAAAGCTGTGGTGAAAGCCAGTTTTTTCCAGTTAAGGCAGTTGGCAAGAATAAAACCGCTTCTCCAGAGAAAGCATTTTGAGACAGTTATACATGCCTTTGTGATGACTCGCCTCGATTACTGCAACGCACTTTATATGGGGGTCAGTGGATCCTCAATTGCACGTCTCCAACTGGTACAAAATGCAGCTGCACGTCTTTTAACTGGCACAAGGAAATTTGAGCACATTTCACCATTTTTAGCTTCACTCCACTGGCTACCCGTCCATTTTAGAGTTCATTTTAAGGTTCTTTTATTTGCTTTTAAATGTCTACATGGTCTTGCCCCAGTGTACCTCTCTGAGCTTCTCCACCCCTACACACCCAGCCGATCCCTCAGGTCAGTTGACCAGCTGCTCCTGAGGGTTCCTAAAACGAGGTTGAAGCTCAGAGGGGACCGAGCATTCTCAGTTGCAGCTCCAAAACTGTGGAATGAACTACCACTCCACATTAGACAGGCCTCCTCACTGTCTAATTTTAAAACTCTTCTTAAAACGCACCTGTTTTCATTGGCTTTTAACACCACATGAGTTGTTGATTTTATGTGCACATATTTTTTATCTGGGGCGAACGACCTAGTAACTTATATTGTTTTATGTTTCTTTATTCTTTTATTTTTTGGTATCCTGATTTTATTATGTTTTATTATGTTTTATTGTATTGTTTTATGTTGTGTTTTGTACTGTACAGCACTTTGGAAACCCTTGTGTTTATTTAAAATGTGCTCTATAAATAAATTGGATTGGATTGGATTGGATAACAAAAGCAGAACAGTATTCACAGTATTTTTTTTATTTTTTTGTTTTCTACATACTATCTTAGTCCCTTTTCTCCTATGTGTTGATCACAGCTCATAACTGCATCAGTTCATTAATCAGGTGTATAAGTCACTGGGCTGTCACATGGTGGCCAGACTGGTCCTCACCTCTGCCAAAGGCTGGGCAGGAGGAGACATTTCACTGGCAGATCTTGCTGCAGCATTGTCTCCTCCTGGTGGTGAGGTAGTAGTGGTTCCCCCATAAAGTAGAGGAACAACATTAGTGATTCACAAAGCACTCTTGTGTGGATGGGCCCCAGTAAACTTGAGGTCTACAGCCTTGAAACACAGTAAGCACTGGGGGACCAGGGCTATTTGCTGGTGCTTCTAGTCTCTGTGGTGAAGGTGGATTTCTTTAGAGCACTAAGGATTCAGTCGGTAGTTGTGAGTAAGGTTAGGCTTAGCTCTAGGGTCACACTCGTCCAAAAGTTCATAGTCTATTTTGATGTCACTTGTTGAGTTGTCTTAACACCTTGAAATGGCCTGTCCACTTAGGTCACAGTTGTTGTCTAGCAAGGGCTTTAACGTCAACCCACACTAAATCACCCGGCTCATAGACTGAAAGCAGTGCACAGTGTCTTTAATACAGATTGGGAATATTCACTTGGAATACCTGGGATGGCATTTGAAACTCCTGAAGAGTCTCCATGTAAAGTTTGGAGCACCTCCTTCTGTAGGCTACTGAGGACTATAGTCTGTAAAGGTCACCTGGTGGAGGTCTGACTTTACAAGAAAGAGACAGAGAGAGAGACAGACCAGGTTGCTTGAGAGTGGTGGCCTACTGTCAGTCATCACCCATTTCATGATTATTTTCAAATCAGGAACAGCCTTTTGAGCTTGGATGAAATACTGTCTGTCCATAATCAGGAGTGAATTGTCTACAGTTACTGGTGCGGTATCTGGTGAAGCAGACTACACATGTGATATGAAGTCCATGGCAGGTGAAGCAATGAGTGCAGACTCTGAGCAGGCTGCTAGTTCAGTGGATGGAGTGCATGTGAATGACTCTGCTGGATCTGTTTGAGTGGAAGCACAGTGGAAACGCATCAAACCTGATTGGCTGTAGCAATAGTGGTGGCATCTTCCACTGGCAGAGAACGGCGAGACGTAGAGTCTGCATTTGCGTGTTTCTGTCTTGTTTGCATTCAACTGTCCAGTCATAGGGATCAATTTCTAGAGTCTGCCTGGCCCTGTGACCTGTGGGATCACAATCCAGAGGCATCTTTCTATGGGAGAGAAAGGTTTGTGGTCTGTGGTGATGCGAAAGGGGTGGCCAGTCACATGCTGGTGAAAGTAGTGGATGGTCCATATGATATCCCACAGTTCCCTATGTAGGTTAATGTTTAAGGAAAAAATCTGGATAGGAGAGGATGGGTGTGTTACATAGAGCATGGTGGAGGCTTTCAAATGCCATTTGTTCAACTTCAGTCCATATAAATGTATTTTCTTTCTGAGTGAGAGCATGCAGGGGCTTTGACATGTTTGCAAACTGTTATATAGACAATAATTTCATGAAGGTACACTAGATGTGTTTTCCAAGAGAGACCCTGTAACACCAGCTGCATGAGATGTTGGATAGCAGGGGGTGCATTTAGGAAGCCCATGGGCATCACATGGAACTGCTGAAGTCCTCTGCCTGCGGTGAAAGCTGTCTTTGCTTTATCTTGGTCCTCAAGCTGCACAGCCAGTATCCTGGACAAAGGGTATTCATCTTTTACAGTGACTGCATTCAAACCACAGGTGCTGCCCATGGGCTCTGATTACCTTCAACTATTCCTTTTCCTAACAGCTCATCCACATGTCACTGAACCAGTGTGTGGATATTGGGGGATTCCGATATGCATGCTTCCTTACTGGGGATACATCTTTTTTGTTTGACAGTAGTCCTTTTCACATCGTATAATCAATGCAGCAAAAGCTCACCATTTCTCCTTCTTTCTCCTGTTTGTTCACACTGAACTAAGCATAAAGACGCACCAGTTTGTCATTTCATACAGCACTCCGGCGCTGCGGATCCAGAAGAGGCGTGATGGTACACATCATGACGTTGAGATCTGTGTGGGTCGGACGTTGTTTTTCGGCCAGAAATCTGATGAACAGTCGGTAGGACAGACAGAATGAAATACACTTTTCAACGTATAACAGTGGTATTTTTCTCCTCATATAATTTGCCAAAGACACCAGTTACCTCAGTGCTGTTGCTTGGTCCTGTAATGTTGATTTGTGGGTCATTTCTCTTTTATTTGATGAGTGAATTATCTATTTAGCTGTCGGACTGTGAACACCATCAGTCTGACAAACCCCTGATGGATGGCCAGGTGCACACATTCCAAGCAGGGGCTGAATCCGGGATCATCTCAGTTTCAGATACTGTGGTAAACTGTCTTATCTGGCTATGTGTAGGGTTGATGTGTGCAACTGTACATCCATTTTTAGCCATAGAAAATTGTGAGTGCAACTGCAGTACCCTCCATCTCCAGTTGTCTCAGTTCAAGGCAGCCACTGTAGCTGCCGGAAATGCATGTATTACCGTGCTGTACAACTGGCAGGTGCCAGCACACATCCCTCTCCCCATGTCAAAAATCACATCGAGAGAAGTGCGAATGTCACAAACTAATATGAAGCCTTGACTGAAATAGCGGGTCATAGTGTGGTCTGTTTGGAGAGGTTTGTTTCCCATGCTTTTCCTCATAAGGGTTAGCCATGGTCTGAGAAGGGGTTTTCTTCGTAAGGTTGTCTGTACCTGTCAGGTTCCCTGTGTGTTGATGGTGGTGGAGGAGAATAGCGCTCTGGAAAAAAATGGTGAGAATTTGAATATCTAGTAGGAGAATGTCCATAGCCAGAGTTTCATGCATTTCTCGGTCAATCTGGGCTTCTCCTATAAGGTGAGGAAGATATGGGTGAATGTGCATGCATATATCTTTCAATGTGGTGCTCTTCTCATCCAGCTTCAGTTTTAATGTACCGAGATCATTGCTTAAGTCAGTGGCAGTCAGGGTCTGGATTGATTTTCAGTGTCTTTTTCACATACAGAATTTACTGACTGGATTGTCCCAACATTTCTTGTGATATTATCTGAGGATGATGGCATTACTAATGTAGCAGCTTGGTGAGCCCACCACGTTTAGGAGGACGTTTCAAAAGTCCCAGTGAAGGAATTTTTTTTTTTTTTTTTATCTCTCAGATGGAGTTATCTTACACAGTTTCACAGTTTCCAAACTCTTTGTGGCTGACATGGATGGTAGTGGCAAGCTAACCTTCTGTACTGAAGGTCAAACTTAGCTAGCCGCTAGCATTAGCTTATAACTGTAACGTCAGTCTGTAACGTTGAAAACTACAAACCAAGCCAGAAATCTCGGAGTAATCATGGACTCAGACCTGAATTTCAGCAGTCACATTAAGATGATTACAAAGTCAGCCTACTATCACCTTAAGAATATATCCAGGATAAAAGGACTTATGTCTCAACAGGATTTGGAAAAACTTGTCCATGCATTTATCTTCAGCAGACTCGACTACTGTAACGGTGTCTTTACAGGACTCTCTAAAAAATCCATCAGACAGCTGCAGCTGATTCAGAACGCTGCTGCTCGAGTCCTGACAAGAACCAAAAAAGTAGATCACATCACTCCGGTTCTTAGATCTTTACACTGGCTTCCTGTCAGTCAAAGAATAGATTTCAAAATCCTGCTATTGGTTTATAAAGCACTGAACGGCTTCGGGCCAAGATATATTTCTGATCTGCTGCCAGGTTATGAACCATCCAGACCTCTGAGGTCTTCTGGTACGGGTCTGCTTTTAGTCCCTAAAGTCAGAACTAAACATGGAGAAGCAGCGTTCAGTTATTGTGCGCCACGTATCTGGAATAAACTTCCTGAGAGCTGCAGGTCTGCTCCAACTCTCACCTCTTTTAAATCAAGACTGAAGACCTTTCTATTTGCTGCTGCTTTTCACTGAAGCCATTTTAAAGCTTTTAACTGCACTGTGATTTTTATTTTCTAGTCTTGTATCTTTTAAACCTTTTAAGTTGTTTAATGTTTTGTTTCTTGATGTATTCTAACTTGTTTTTAAATGTTTTTTTTTAATTTTTTTTTATATGCAATTTTTAATGTCTTCTTATGATTCTGTAAAGCACTTTGAGTTGCCTTGTGTATGAATTGTGCTTTACAAATAAACTTGCCTTGCCTTGCCTTGCCTATAACGCTGGAGATTTGAGTTGAGGGAAATCCCAATTGGCGATAATCAAACAGGAAAACCATCCCACCACTGCCACCAGTGTAAGTGACATGGGTGTGTGTGAGGGGAATAAATTAGTCCAAACACATAAACTTTTAGTGAGCTCCAGGACACATGCCATACCTTCTCAATCTTCGAACTCCAATTCCACTTCTCTTGTGTTACTGTGGCAATGTCAGTATGATCACAGTGCCATGTATCTAATGGAGATAGAAAAGCATGGACACTTGCAGTTCATTCACAGAATTCACAACACTTAACACCATCAACTCAGTAATCAAATGAAAAAGAACACTGCTTCGTTACTGGCAGCAACCGTTAGCGGGACGATATAGGCTTACATTATCAAGCAGTGCTCCTAACCTGTGAGTATGCACTGATATTAGAGAAGCGGTACCAACTGCAGCAGCTTCACTGCTGGACTTGAGGTAAATTTGTGGTGTCATATGCAATCAAAAGGGGGGAAATGCAACATTTACGACAGATGTTCTCCTTTCAGAGGACGCCATCGTTGCGGTGTTAAAGGTGCTGCGACACAACAGAAAAGGAAGGGGGGCTTTTATTTTATCCAGCTGATTTTGCATTAGTTGCAGTGTGCACCAACAACCACCAGGTGGTACATGTGAGCAGTCCAGACTACAGAGAATACATCAGGGCCCTGAGCTTCCCTCTCCTCTCTCTTGAAACAGACACACTGTGTTATTTCCTCATTGACTCAGTCCATATCAAAGCGAGTGTCAAAGCTGCGCAACTGTGACAGCAGCTTAGGAAAACGAATATTGATGGATAACATGGATATTGATGACCTTAAAATTTGGTTAACAAAACATGTAGAGCCTACTGTACTTATACACATTCAAATGACCTCTTGTAGTTATTTTCATCAGTAAGTTACTATAGTAACGACAATTAAAAAAAATAAGAAATTGACAATAATGTATGTCAACAATCGCAGTATTGCATCAAAATCACAGTATCTCAATTGATCCCAAAGAATTATTAATTCTAATAAATCAAAAGGTATTCTTTTCTATAGGTTTACTAACTACAAAAATCAGGCATACTGTGCTGATTACAAGGGATCTTATCTGTATTTACAGTGTAGCCTGATCCTGCACTCCACAGTATTCACACTCCATCAGCCCAGAATGTTACGTGATGTTTACCATTTCTATTGCAACAAGTGGCAACTGCCGTTAGCACATATTAGCTAGCAAACAGTAACTTAATGTTACACATCTTTCGTTTATTTAACTTAGTTCACAGAAGAGCTGTTACGTTGAATATCAGCTGAAGCATTCATATTGACATAGCGTTACACTACATAAATTCACTTCCTGTGGAGTCAACCAGCTGAAATACGGACAGCGCCACTCTGCCATTGCTGAGTACATTGTGGTCAAACGGGGTATAAAGTAAAATCCTGTCATTTTACTGTCATCATCAGGATTCAAGCAATCTGCTTGATCCTGAAAGTTAAATACATCTATCTGGTGTACTTTGAGATCACAATGGAAAGGCTATATCATACATAACATAAATACATATAAATTCTAAATTGTAGAAAATAGTGTAAAAAACAATCAAATATAACACTAAGATTTGGCCCTGTCGCATGGTGATTAGTCCTGGCATCACAATTCACTATACTATACAGCTTTTGCTATCCAGTGTTCAGTATTCAATCTTGTATTAGTCCAGAGTTGTAACTAAACCTTGACTAACTCATAATTTCCTTGTTTTAAAATGATGTACTTCTACACCTGTGAGCACCATCTTAACTTTATATTGTGTAGTCTGTCTGGTTTGAGGTTGTTGCTTGAAAACACAAATTTAATTTCATGCATGCACAAATACGCACACATAATGCAGTTATTGTGTCTGAGCTGCAGTTCATAAACCCTTTCCCGGAGGAAGTGATGGACTGACTGCTGTGATCAGCTGTTCCCTGGTTTTAAAACTCCCCAGCTGTGGCTGCACAACAGTGCACGTCATCGACACCTCCGCCCATCTCAGCATTTGCCGGCACATTGACGTCTCGGATTTACATAGCTACGGAAGTGGAAATAAGTGTACCCTCCAAGGCGCAAAATTGGTGGACCAAAACAGACCACCAATTTGCTGCCTTCTGTCTAAATCCGCGGACCTAGCTATCAAAAGGACGGCAAATTGATGACTTAAAAACGGCTAGAGTCTGTAAACCTAACACGCGCCTTTATCACAGTGTGGTGTAGACTGTGATGTTCCGAATTTGTTCGTGTTGTTTTCTATTACCCAGCAGCCGGTGAACAAGCTCAGGCCCAAATCACCTTCAGCTGATCCTTGATAGGAATGCAGCATATTGTACGCTCACACAGCAGCAAAGCTAACACTTCAGCTGCACAGAGTGGAGAGGCTTGAATCAGCACGTGGTGGGCACAAAGAAAGGCAAGCAATTAACAGTGTTTTACAGTAACCCCCCTCTGTGTGAAAGTTACAGATGTGGAGAGGGGGGACAGTTTCGCTGCGGCTCTGATGCGCCTCCAGAGGCAGTATGAGAGCCGCAGCGGAGACCGCTGGATGAGAACTGCTGGCTGGTGTTGACTGGGCCACCAGATGGGGACCACTGGCTGGTGTCGGCCGGGCTGCCGACTGGGGATCACTAGCTGATGTGCCGTCGGCTGGGGAAAGCGTCTCCTTTCTGGGGAACCCACCTGGTCTACAGGGTGACTTCCCCGATAGAGCAAGGATTAGCAAACACTGGAGCTGATGGGAGGCTAGCTAGATAGCTGGTGGCTAGCAGGTCTTTGAGCTGACAAGAGGCTAGCAAACAACGGAGCTGACTGGAAAATAAGTAGATAAGCTAAGTAAAACAATCAAGTGAAAAGTCTTGATCTGTGAGAGTCAAAAGGTGTGTTTTCAGTTGTTAAAGTCAATCAGAATCGAATTGTCTAAAATGAAGTGGTAGTGTGTTCCATAATTTGGGGGCATATGCACTAAAGGCAGCTATAGCAACTTTTTTTTGGAGTGATTGGGACTGTTATTAGTCTGATCATAGTGGCCAAGCCGGGGTGTAATATGACAGATATTCTGCGATGTATGAGGGTGTCATATAATTGTAATTTATCTAACCTTGTATTTTACTTTTAGCACTCCCCTCCCCCTTTCCCTTAAGAGCTTCTAGGCTGCACTTGTAAATAAGAATCCTGTTCTTAACTTGTTTGCCTGGTTAAATAAAGGTTAAATAAAAATAATTAAGTGCTTTAAAAACCAATAAAAGAACTTTAACCATCCTAAGCGACAAAGGCAGCCAATGTAGGGAGGTGAGCACTTGAGTGATGTGTTCTTTTTGCTGCTGCATTTTATACAAGTTTTAGTTTGCTAATGGATGTCTTTGGCAAGCCAGTGAGCAGGGCATTGCAGTGGTCTAGTCGTGAGAAGATGCATCCTGAGATGTTCAATATTACCGTCTAACCCTTGCAATGTTATATTGTATGCCTCTTAACTTTGTGTATAGGAGGATTACAAACATTAAAGTATAAAACTGATATACTTATAAATCTAGATATCTGGATTGCAGAGTGACATGAGAAAAAAAAAAGCAACATGAGAAAAAAAAAAAGCATTGCCAGATCTTGGCTTTGAAACTCGAGATCTTGACTTTCTTTTGCGAGCTCTCACAAATCCGACAATGCATATGAGAACCGCTAGAGCCTCTCGGAGAGCTTATAGCCACTGAAATTAGGTTACAGTTCGTGATTTTACCAGCATGAGGCAATGGCAATGGCAACCCAGATGCGAGAGGCTGCTAGTGTGAATATCGCTGCTTCTCAAGCCGTAGCAAAACTGCTTTTTTCTGTTGGAAAAAGAAAGCCAAGGTGTCCCTACAAGCTCTGGGGCTGTGCTACTAACTTTGAAGGCTGCACACCTGAACAATTGGCTCCGTGGACTCACCTTTCTCCACTGATCAGCTGTTAGCCTAGCAACGCTAACTTTCAAACCGACGTACTCAATACTCTGTGTGCTGTCCATCATTGCTCCTTTGGTCCTCCCTCCACCACAGCCTCAGGGTTATTCACCGCCTGGCTCCTCTGTCGCTCTCCTCTGCTGCTGTGATCTCCCCCAGCTCGCGGTGATGTTGGATGGTTGCTGCTCCGCCGTTGCTGGCAGGGTCTTCAGTTGGCCAGTGCAGGAGCTCTTGGACCTCTGCTGTCACTTCGCCCAAAGCTCTATCGCTGGGATTGGATCTCTTAAGGACCCGTGCACACAGCGGGGTTGACGCAGGAGACCAAGAGATCCAATCCCAGCGATGGAGCCTGGGGCAAAGTGACAGCAGAGGTCCAGGTCCTGAAGCTCTCTGAGAGGCTCTTGTGGTTCTCATATGCACTGTCGGATTTGCAAGAGCTCGCAAAAGAAAGTCGAGATCTCGAGTTTCAAAGTCGAGATCGCGAGTTTCAAAGCCAAGATCTAGCAATGTTTTGTTTTTTTCCTCATGTCACTTCCGGGGCTCCATACTCCTCTGATAATATGCATCTCAATTTTTCCCTTTTACCTGTGTCCTGTTGTCACTGCTTGTACATTCAAGGTGTTCTTATGCTCTTTCATCCATTTATTCTGTGTTTTGTGTTGATCAATTTAGATGTCTATGACAAATAAATAAAAAAACACAATCATAAAGGTCTATGTAATGTTGATCAATTACATTTTCCATATGAAAAATGAAAAACTGAAAATAGGAACATTTAATTTGATGAAATAGGGATTTTCACTCATCACATCAATGTACAGTAGTTAAGAATTTTGATTATGTTTTATGATTTTCTAATTATAGAATGTTGGGAATGAATATTAGAAAGTTCCTGTGTCTTATTATGTCTTGTCTTATGGCTCAATGGGCAGGATTTAAGCACCTACCACCATGCCTTTTGGGAAGTGTGGAGCTCACTTTATTTTTGTTTTTTTTCTGCTTTTAGTTGAGCTCACTGGACTTTCAATGAGGACTCAGATACAGAGTAGAGACAGTTAATGCAGGCTTTTATTCTGTCCCAAATTCTTAAACCTCTTAGATAAAGTGACAAAGAAAACAGGCTTTGAAAATTTCTATAATCTAGAGAAAAACAAACTGAAAGAAACACACTCCAAAAACAGAGGGAAAAATAAAACTCAAAGACCAACAGAAAATCACTCCTCAGGAGGCAAAGCAAACGGCTAATCACTCAAACAGAGGTGAGCAAAAGGCTATAAACTGAAACTGAGCTACAAAACTGAGCTATGAAATTTACAAACAAAATTCACTCTCAAAGAGGCCAAAGAATACAGAATACAAACTTGGACGACAAGGCTTGGATCAAGGACAAGGACTGTGGCTGGGGTGCACGACAGCACAAAACACTCTGGCACAAGACAAAGGAAGACACAGCCTATAAAACACATGAGGGTAATGGGGAACAGGTGGACACGATCAGGAATCAGGGAAGACAATCAGACACATGAGGAAAGGCAAGCGACGAGAGATGAGTTACTTTTCAAAATAAAACAGGAAGTTACAAGACAAAAACCCAGAACAAGACAACCCTCACCATGGTGTGACATTTTTCCCATATTTTTTCCCAGGATGAAAAAGCTAAATACTCTAGCCCAGGGTTACCCAAACCTTTTCTCTTAGATGGCCAAAACTGAAACCTCATGGTGGACCACATTTGTGTTGTTTTCTTAAGATGCAAAATTATATAAAATGAAAGCTCAGAGAGGCAAGTCAGAAAAAATAATTGTGTTGATCATTTTCTAAATCTGATCTGAATTGTTTTCTTTCCTGTATTTATGACTTAAAGGCGCCATAGGCAAGAATGTGGCCAAAACGGTTACTACACTCAAATTCAAAATACTGCAGCGAGTCGTATCTGCCTCCCCCTCCACCCCCTCCCCTCCAGACTCGAGGTTGCCAGTGCGGTTATCATAAATGAGTGGCTCTAAGACACAATTCTTTTCTCTCAGTAAAGACCAAGATGAATTATAATTTGTGGTAACGTTAGCTGTTGACTAGGGAAGGACATATCAGATGGAAGAACGTTATGCATGATATTTGACAGAACTGTCCTTCATTTTTGCCTCCCCTTTTTTAACATTATATACGGTAGTTTATGGCGATATACATGCAAAGACCTCAAGAGGACTCGAATTTATCAAACGTAAGATTTCGTATTGTCCAGCCGCTGCTGTCAAACACGCCGACAGCGGGCGGCTGGACATCAACTGGACATCAGCAGGCTGGAGACCAAGACAGTGCTAATGCTGCTAGCGTTAGCTGTGCTTCTAACGTTTGTTTCTATGATCGAAATGAATAACGTTATTACTCGACAGTTCAAAGTATTCGAAATGTCCATCCCCGTCAAGCTATGATGCTAACTTAGTTAGCCAAGCGTAACTTACCTGTCTAGGAGAAGAGTCGCCAATTCAACATCCGTTCGCAAATTCCTCTCAGCCTTCAAATGTCTCCATCGTTCAAATTCTTCTCCTATATAGACCCTCGCTTTGCCTCTCTTTTCATCTTGTTGTTTGTGCGATTCATAACGAGCCCTTTTGGGTTTCGGTGCCTCCGCCATTGCAACTCAGTCGTAACTGGCAACCTCTGGTCGCATAGCAGCTGAGACTCTACTCGATGTGTAGACAGCGGTGGGCGGAGCCACATGCAAAAACATGATTTCAAACATCAACATGATTTGCGGTCCGCAAAAGATTTTTTTTAATGCGAATATTTTGGCTGTGCTGTTGTTGTTGGTGAGTTCAGTATGTTATATGAACATTATTCCTGAGTCTCTGTGACATATTAAAATGATTTTATGGCCAGTTGCTTTAGATTTCTTGCCTATTGTACCTTTAAGGACATAGGTTCCCTTTTTATTAATTTGCCTTTTAGGGGCTTTCTAAGTGTTGGAATCAAAATTCCCTTAATTGACAGACTTCCTGTACAAATACTCTATCTGCTATCCTCAGATTATGGGAGTATTAATAAATTAGGGACCCTACCATAGGCCTATTTAACTCACCAAAAATAAAACAGCATGAAAAGTGAATCTTTTGTTTTTTGCCTGTTAGTAGCTTACATTAGTGGCGTTATGCTCTTGCATGTGACTATCTCTCCCTCCCTCCCTCCAGCTTGCTTGGTCGTTTCCAGTCAGAGTCATTGCACTCTGGAGGATCGTGTGTTATGACAGAGACCACACCCTGGCTATGACCCCAACTATCTCAGGCTGCTGCCAGGAATTTTTTACTGCTAGGTTTAATTACCTTTACTGCCAGCAGTAAACACTGTTCCTGACTTTATGAGTATCTGAGTCATAAACCGGATGCTGTTAGCATTATCTCCACACAGTGGTAAGAGCTGACCTTAACAGGGCTGGATGATAAACTGGGTAAAGCCAGCCCAAAAATACTAAACATCAATTTGTTTGGAGCAATTTGACTAAGTAAAGCTTTGTAAGGGAATATACCACTGAAGCACAATGCCAACTAAAAGGCTAAATACCATAAAGTAGGTCCTGAATCTCTTATATACACTATGTAGACCAACTTTTGCCCCCCCCCCCCCAAAAAAAAAAAAAAGTTGAATGTGGGGTCAGAAACTGTTGGTTATTCACACCTCCAGCAGACACCATTAACATTCATTTTGAATCATGTTTGTGTCATGATGAGTGCAGTATAGAAGTAAAAGTAGAGGCTCAGTACAAGAGACTCTACATTTAGTATTTATAGGACCATTTGGTGGTCCAATAAAGACAGGAAAGTTTTTCTTTCATCCATTTTCTGACAGTTGACCCATTCGTTAATTCATACAGAGAGATCAGGCTACAATTATTTCCAAACACACCCCTTGTTGAGTTACTGTAAGTGCAATAAATGCTTCCCAACAAGAGCAATAAGTCATTGTAATCTGTTTGTCTGTATGGACAGAAACTCAGACCAGACCTGAATCTAGCAATGATATGTTGTACACAGACTTTGAATGACAAATTCGGAAAGATATTGCAAATTATTTGAGGGTGTGTCAAATAAAACTGAGGGTCTACAATCCTGGAGAGCTAGCAAGAGAGCTAGCAAGATTTCAAAGTGGCATCTCCTCTAAGTTCCATCCCCCCCCCCATCCCGTCAGTGCTCCGTCCAAAGCCACGCCCCCACAAACTTGAACGCGCATCTGGCAGTGGGACTCAGCCGGGAGAAGGAGAGCCGACTTAGCCGACTCAGCCATTTCTGCCTCAGGCTTTCTTTTCCTTGCCTTTTTAGCGGGGTGAGTTGGTAGAAGTAACGGTGGCTGCATTTTCTCTGCCATTGTAACCAAATGAACTCAGTGAAGCCGGACATGTGCATGCACGGAGGAGGGCGGGACATGAGGGCATCTGACCAATGAAGGCATCTGACCAATCCTTGCTATTCGGGCCGGATAGCACTGATTGGTCAGCTTTTTCTCAGTCATGCAGCTGCCACAGAGGTCTGATTATTTTCACTCCTTTTTCTGAATACATAATGTATTGACTGCTCTCAGGACAGAAGGACCATTTCACCCAGTAGAACTAAATGTGTTTCTGAACAACATTGCAGACCCTAGCTTTAACTTATTTTTATTAAAAAAATACTACCTAATCATCTGTTAGAATAAATAAATAAATACAGAAACTTCTGGTCAAAGGTAACAAATAACAGTAACTGGCTGGCTAGTATTTTTCTCTGACCTTTCTCTAACAATACAATTCTCCATTGATCACATTCAGATAAGATGGTTCATGTTACACATGCATTTAAACAGCTGCCGAAAGGAAAATATTTAAAGTGCAGCTTTAAAACCTCAGTTTACATTGTGCAGCATCTCTAGGGTGATTTGCTGTCCTTAGTTCCTGTCAGGTCTGACCGTCCACACCCAAAAAAAACTGTTGCAAAAATACTGGATACCACATTTCCCATAATCCAACTGAATACATCTTCTCTAAAGACTTTCCATTTGTGGTAAAAGCCCTTATTTTCGAACTCTGGACCTCTGCTCTTTAAAGCAGGTTTCTTTTTATGGATTTTCTAAGATAAACTTAATGACATCATTCGTGTTATTTTTGTCACACTTGACAAAGCTGCCACAGAACACATCATACAGCTTTTTTCACAGGCCCCACAACAGCACCACAGCACTATATATTAGAGTTTCTCTTTCTTACCTTAAAGCTGGGTTGGTTATTCTGTCCAGAAGCGATTTTATTATATTTGTATACAATCTCTTAACATCCAGACAGCAATCAAAACATAACATGATTTGGGAAAAAAAAGAAAAAAAAGATGGTATGTGGCAGATAGCTCAAGAGGGGAAACGAGAGTCAACATTGAAGTGACTGTTGAATGATGGAGACAACTGATGGAGTTGAAGGCCTGAAAATGGACGCCATGTTAGCTGTGTCTCTGTTGGACAAGTAATGAGCTGGTTTGTTTTGGTTGTGTTGCCTGTTTCTGTGATCTATAGTTATGAGAGGGACGAATCAACTTCCAGCCTTCGAAGAGTCAGTTCACCACAGAACCATGTCCTGATGTTTCCACTGTTTCTCCAGAGTCCCTCGACAGCGCATCTTCCACTGCTCTCCATCCGGCTTTACCACTTCACCCACGCAGAGGTAACAGTCTTCCCCGCCGTGCCCAACCCGCAGCCGCCAAACCAATACTCCTGGATCTGTCTCCTCTTCCCACTACATCCATCTCCGATTGGCCAGTTGCTTGCCTCAGGCATGTCCTCAGGGAAAGGAACATCCCATTCCATCTGACTGACAAAAAAGCCTGGCTTCTTCCTGCTACTCACAGCCTCTACTTCCAACTCCACTATGGCCGCCACACACAGGCGGTGCACAGATGACGTCAGGAGTGCAAATGACGTCACTGTGCAGCCAGCTGCAGCAGACCTGCAATCTCCTTTAGAATCTGCAGAGGGCCAGGTCTTATCGTGCCTGCTCCCCACATGTCTCACCTGTCCCACCTTTTTTCCTCATTCCTCTCTTCCCTGTATCCGCAGGCTGCACAATCATCCCCTGCACATGCATCCCTCCATCCCAACATCCTTTCCTCTTGTCTTCCTTCTTCCTTTCCCCCCGCTAACGTAGCTCCTGCAGCTACCCCCAGTTACTAATTACCAGCAACCACTATCAATCATGCCAATGTGCACACAGCCACTGCCACCCTGGGCCAGGGCTCATCCACTGCCGGTCTTTTCCAGCTTCCTCATTTTCTATCCCTCCCGCACATCCCTCCAATTCCTCTGTGTCATCCTCGACACACCTACCTCCCAAGCCTCCCTCCCAACTGGGAAGCTACACTGTATCCCCTCCGCTGCACTAAGCACCAGGGCCTCTCCCTGCTCAGACACCTCAACTTTGCCATTTGCACTAGCCCTCAAAGTCTATCCTTTATCTCCAACTTACCGTCCCTGCCACCCACCATTTCCTCCCTCCGTGTCCCCATCACCTTCGACGACTCCAGTAAAAGGGAGCACAAACATGGCGCCACTTCCCTGCTTTATTGAACGGCATCTTTTTTTCCTTTTCTTTTATGACAACCAAATCACCCAGCCCAAGGACATCCAGCCGTACACCAACGCCGCACTCATAGTAGTTTCAGAAGCTACAGTGGGACATGGTGCGCCACCAATTGGCCCCTCGACTGTCCTCACTCTCTCCTTCCTTCGCACTCTGCAAACGTATCCAGTTGCCATCGCCACAATTCCCTGGGGGCATGAACTCCTCCCTTCTTATCCACGCAATTCAAATCCTCAGCACCAGACTTGGATTCTCACCCTACACCAGTCCCCCTGTTTTCAGCCACCATCCCTGTCTGAACCCTCAGTTCTTCCACCTCCTCATCACATCTCGGCAAACAATCTTTTTTTATTTTTTTGGCCTTTACATGGCTTTATTGACAGAATGGCTCAAGATACGACAGGAAACAGTATGAGAGAGAAGGGCCCCCAGCCGGGACTCGAACCCGGAGCCACCGCATCAAGGCCAAAGCCTCTGCATATGGGACGCCAGCCTCACCAACTGAGCTAAATGGTGCACCCTTGGCAAACAATCTTGAAACAACCCGTCTCCTTGACTCTGATATCCGATGAGCCCATAGCCAGTAAACCTTTTTTGGGGATAATGAAGCCGTGCAAATCAAGACGCACTCTCATCAAGATGTAGCCCACTCTGAGACTCAACCTTCTTGGTTCCTAGATGGAACAGAAACTTTACAATCCTCCCCTCCCTTTTTTCTCCATCCTCTGATCTCAACCCCCCCTTTTCCCTTCATCCACCCCCCACGACCCACTTTTTTTTTCATTTAACTACCTCGACCCCCTTTCCATACGCATGCATTCCATGCACTATGATATTGCCACTCCCGTCTTGTGCCAGGCTCCTGCTCATGTGCCTATACAACAATAATACAATCACCTTGTAAACTGTTTAAACTAAACACATGAAACTATTGTGAAATTATTTAAAAAAACAAATTTTACTGAGTTTTGAATTTTTTTTATATGATAAATGTTTGAAATAACATATAAGATATTATGATATTATTATGTATAGTTTTGCTCCCCTACCCCATAAAGAGCTCATGGTGAAATAGGACAAACAAGATCATCAAGGCTAACCCTAATTAGTTTTAAACTATTTAAATGTTAAAATGTTGTTGAAAGCTGGCAAACATGTTGTCATTAAGGTCTGAATGTACACTACTAGTCAAAAGTTTGGACACACCTTCTCATTTAATGGTTTTTCTTTATTTTCATGACTATTTACATTGTAGATTCTCACTGAAGGCATCAAAACTATGAATGAACACATATGGAATTATGTAGTAAACAAAAAAGTGTGAAATAACTCAAAACTCAACATAAACAATATTTTAGATTCCTCAAAATAGCCACCCTTTGCTTTGATTACTGCTTTGCACACTTTTGGCATTCTCTTGATGAGCTTCATGAGGTCGTCACCTGAAGTGGTTTTCCAACAGTCTTGAAGGAGTTCCCAGAGGTGTTAAGCACTTGTTGGCTGCTTTGGCTTCACTCTGCAGTTCATCTCATCCCAAACCATCTCGACTGGGTTTAGGTCAGGTGGCTGTGGAGGCCAGGTCATCTGGTGCAGCACTCCATCACTCTCCTTCTTGGTCAAATAGCCCTTAATAGCCTGGAGGTGTGTTTGGGGTCATTGTCCTGTTGAAAAATAAGTGACGGTCCAACTAAAGGCAGAGCGGATGGGATGGCATGTCGCTGCAGGATGCTGTGGTAGCCATGCTGGTTCAGTGTGCCTTCAATTTTGAATAAATGGCAGCATAGATGGCAGCATAGGAAAGTTGCTCCCGACACGTCGAAGTAAAAATTGCCCACAACAACCCAAATAACTTTAAAAAACATGAGTACAGTGAATTTAGGACTGTGGGTTTCGGGAATGCCTAAATTTCAGCTGAAAAAGTTCATGCAGTCGGAGTTAATTGAGAGAGACAAAGTTAGCCAGGTGCTCCAAGCTAGCAACGAAATGGAGGATACGCACTTGGACCACGGCCAGGAGCAGGTGAAAGAAGCAGGTCTGGGCCTGATACTTAAAGAACTAAAGGAGTTTAGGAAGGACAACAGTCAGCAGCAGAAAGAGATCTGTGAAGAAATAAACAAAACTAACACTAGAATAGAGGAGGCGGAAAAGAGAATTGGCACGGCCGAAACTCGGATACAAGGGACGGAAGATGCGGTTACGGAGCTGCTGAAACTGCAGATACACCTGGATGCTAAGCTGACGGATTTAGAGGGTCGCTCCAGAAGAGAGAACGTCAGAATCCATGGAGTTAAAGAGGGAGTGGAGGAGGACTCTCCATCGATGGTAGGTTATGTCTGGCGTCTGCTGCGCGAGGGCCTGGGGCTCCAGGGGTCCTTTGAGCTGTGAGTGGAGAGAGCTCACCGCGCCCTGACACCGAAGCTGCCACCGGGAGCTCCACCGAGGTCCATTGTGGCTAAACTGTCAATCTACAGGATGAAAGAGGAGTTACTGAAGCTGGCATGGCAAAAGCGGGGATTTCAATTTAACGGAAAAAGTGTTAATCTGGATCATGACTATGCACCTGATGTGTTGAAAAAGCAAAAGGAATATGCCGAAGTGAAATCAGTACTGAAGGAGAAGAAAATCAGATTTCAAACTCCGTTCCAGAAGGAAGATATGCGTTTTTGAGAGGGAACTTACATGGCTGTTTTTTTTTAGTCAAACATTTGAATCGATTATAGCAGAATCTCAAGCCATATTAATTTGTGGGGGGGATCTCCATATTAGATTATGCCCTAAACTTGATTCATCAAAAATACAGGTAGCTCAGCCCAGTCACCTGAACAAAAGGATCAATTTGGCAATAAAGGATATTGGATTAGTGGTGTGGTGTGGATGTGTGTGTGTACACATGGTTGGTGATTGCAACATGGGGATTATGAACCTTTCGAACCATAGCCCTCTGTATTTAAAACTATATCTCGAACAATACCATAGAAACACCTTATGGAGATTAAACATACATATATTGAATCATATGAAGGACCAAATTAAGAAGGATATTACTGACTTTTTGGAACAGAATGATAATGGTGAGGTTACACCTCCGATATTGTGGGATGCATGTAAAGCCATGCTGAGGGGTAAAATAATTGGTTACACTTCCAACTTAAAAAGAGCTAAAAGAGCTAGACCAGCTCCAAACAGAATTGAAACAGTTAGAACAAAAATATAAAGACACAAATGACAAGAATATTAAAAAAGCACTTAGGAAGAAAAAGAATGAAATAGATGAGATCTATACAAGAGATATACAAAAAAAGTTAATATTTACAAAACAGAAGTATTATGAAGGAGGTGGGAAAGCCAATAAATTGTTGGCTTATAGGCTGAAAAAGCAACAGGCAGAGAATGCAATCCATAAAATTAAAAACCCAATGACTAATTTAATACACTATAACTTGGAAGAGATACAGAATAGCTTTGAAACATATTTTCAAAGACTGTACTCTCAACCCCAGGTTGATAGAGAGAAAATGGAAGAATTTTTTGAGAAAAATAATCTTCATAAATTGACAGATGCGCAGAGTAACCAACTTGCAGTAGAAATTACAGAGAAAGAAAGAAGAGCAGCCATAGCCCATCTCAAATCAGGGAAAGCCCCCGGCCCTGATGGGTTTCCTTCAGAATGGTATAGGGTGATGGGGGATTCATTGATCCCTATGTTGCAGTCCACCTTTAATTGGGTCCTTAAAAGGAATATAATACCCCCCTCCTGGAGGGAAGCAGTAATTTCACTTATTCCAAGAGAGGGGAAGGATAGATCTGAATGCGGTAATTATAGACCGGTTAGCGTGTTAAATCAGGACTATAAGATCTTTACACATATACTGGCCAAGCGAATAGAAGGACTGTTACCACAAATCATTAGCCTTGACCAGACGGGTTTTATTCATCAGAGACAAACCCAAGATAATATCAGACAGACTTTACATGTAATAAGTCATATAACAGAACAATATTTAGAAGCAGTATTAGTAGGACTAGACGCAGAAAAGGCATTTGATTGTGTAAATTGATCTTTTTTGTTTAGAGTCCTAGGAAAGTTTGGTCTTCACAACTCCTTTATTAAGACAGTACAAGCTCTTTATGATATCCCGAGGGCCAGACTTAAAATTAATGGTGTAGTTTCTAACAACTTTTCACTGGAATGTAGAACAAGGCAGGGTTGTCCAATTAGCCCCCTTTTATTTATTTATTTTTATTGAACCCCTGAGTCAATCGATTATACAAAGTAAGAACATTAAAGGAATACATATGAAAGGAGGAGAACAAAAGATTTCCTTGTTTGCGGATGACATACCGTTTATCCATACAGTTATCCAGTCCAGAACAATCTCTAGTACATTTGTTTTCACTTTTGGATCAATATGGATCTTTCTCTGGATATAAGTTAAATGTTTCAAAAACACAAATTCTCAGTTTCAATTACAGTCCCTCAGAAAATGTGAAGAAAAGATATAGTTTGAGTTGGGAAGCTGAATCCATGAGGTATCTGGGGGTGAATATACCAGCAGATTTGTCAAAACTTCAAATTCAACACTATGGAGAGAGTTTTGTTGGAAATCCCTTATTAGATTTTTTATCACTCCAGCTCAAAAAAGACACTATTCCAATTCATCTATATGTTGGAGACAGTGTGGATGCCTCGAGGCAAATCATTCTCACATATTTTGGTCTTGTTCAATATTGTTGCCTTTCTGGCAAAAAGTATTTCAGAAAGATGTTACTTTTGAGTTTGTATCATTATATTTAGGAGTTTTACCATTAGAAAATCTCCTGTAATGACAAATACTTATTTCAGATTCTAAGTGCCGAAAAACCTAAAGTGGATGAGTGGTTTGACATAATTTATAACATTTTTAAGAAGAAAAATAATTACTTTTGCTATAAGACTAAAAGAGGGACTGTTTTTGAAAAGATGGGAAAGATGGATTAGATATGTCACTCCGGTTCATCCATCGTTTGTCTAGTACCAGGTCTTATATCCATTTCCCTTTTTCATCTATGTTTTCCTTTTCAACCCTTATGCATCAGTATTTATTTTTTTTTCTCTAGTATAGCAGATGTGCACCACAGCATTCTTGTTCTAAGTCTAAGGAGTTAAGTTCTCAATTTTTGTATATCATTTTATTAATTTCATCTTTTGTTTGATTGAGGGAGGACCAGTCATCCTGATCTGTATTGTCAGTAGAATCGTGGATGTATTACGGTGCAATTCAGTTGTAATTTACAGATGAATGGATGAGATTGGTGAATTGATATGTGAATGAACATGTGAACCATGAAAATCACAATAAAAACAGAATTGAAAAAAAAAGAGAACTATTTCAGGTGACTACATCATGAAGCTCATTGAGAGAAGGCCAAGGGTTTGCAGCGCTGTCAACAAAGCAAAGGGTGGCTACTTTGAGGAATCTAAAATATGAAACATATTATTATTGTGTGTTATTTCACACTTTTTTGTTTACTACATAATTCCATATGTGTTTAAGACAGTCAGACTCCATCACAACATTCAAATCCAAACTCGAAACCCACCTGTTCAAAATTGCATACTCACTCTGACTGGTCACTGTGCACTACACCTGTCTTTTCTTTTTTAGGTTAATGTTTGGTTTTTAATAATCTGTGATGTTGTTTAAAATTAATTTTAATGCTTTTATGTTATGTAAGGTGACCTTGGGTGCCTTGAAAGGCCCCATCAAATAAAATGTATTGTTATTATTATTATTATTATTCTTATTCTTATTCTTCTTCTTCTTCTTATTATTATTATTATATTATTCATAGTTTTGATGCCTTCAGTGAGAATCTACACAGTAAATAGTCATGAAAATAAAGAAAAACCATGAAATGAGAAGGTGTGTCCAAACTTTTGATTGGTAGTGTATACATACTGGCCTGTCCTACAACTACATTGATTAGTAATATCTGGAATTATCTTTTTATATTGTTAAATGTGCATGCCCAGGGAAAATATGGCAATAACATTGTGCCTTATCTGGTGCAATACATTTATTGTACACTGTCAGGGGCATGGACAGAGCCTGGACTGGACGTCATGGTGTCTGGGGTCATGCAGCGGTACCGTCGGGCAGCTGTTCCACCCCCTGTGCTGCTATATGACTGTGGCTGCTGTGTGAGTGAGAGAATGAGCAAGCTGCGGACCAGGTTTGCAGAGTGGTGAGACTCTACACTCTACATCTGGCATTTCATGAGGAGGCTGGCTGTCGGATGCACCACAGACACTCATCCCCCTCTACCCTACCTTCATAGGCCGTCTGTCTGCATTCATTTTCGTGTGGGATGCTGGGGACCTCACTTTGTTGTGGCAGGCAAAGCGACAGCAGCTCAGGCAGGAGGGTGTGCCTGATATTACTCATCACCTGGTGGACACGCGGATCAGCAAGACAGCTGAGCCAGTTGTGTCGCCAAACGACTCGTGGCGTGCTCCAAACCCTGGGTAGCACAGATGGCAGAGCCCTCATGGGGGTGCCACTGCTGGACCAGGTCCGAATGGAGCCCATCTGGTGTGTGCAGAAACGCCACGTCAGGTGCATCCAGGAGGGATCCAAGGGAGGGATGATTTTGACCAGGTACCACTGTGCCAGAGGGTCCACATCCCTGGAATCCTTTCACTGCCACCTGAAAAGGTTAATTCCAGATCGGTGTCTCTTCTTTGTTTGATAATTTAAATAATGAATGTTTTTAATTGATTTATTATTCAGATAGAAAAACAAAACCCTTTTTCATTGACATAAATAAATATAAATATTCATAAATATTTTGATGTTTCCCAGGAACCAGTGCAAACACACTGAACTTTCAGCTGTGGCTCCTGGATGGCCTGAACAGGTGGAACCAGGATCTGGAGACTGCGGCGGTGACCACCAGGTCACGTACGCGGGGGGTGTGGCCCACGCATCAACACCAACAGCCTGAAGGTGTTTGGCTGAGCATTTGTGCAAACCTTCAGGCCACCTGCCAAATACACTGGAATGTCTACTTAAAATCTGGCTACATAATATTTTTAGTTTCTGGTTTTTCAGCATCTTAAAATAGTGTAGTAGTGCTTTATTTTCAAAACATACGCTCTTAAAATTATGCAGATACAACTCTGATTTTAAAATGAAATCGTATTTATATAAAACATAGTACAACTTGTAAAATGTGTGTATGTTTTTCTGTTAATTTTCATAGGAGAGCTGCTTGGTGTTGACTATCTACTAAGTCAGACTGGACAGCCCTTGAAGTTGCACCTTGACTCTAAGAGGACAGAAGACATGCTGGAAGATGTGGATTATGGCGAAGAAGAAGAAGATGAGGGCTTTGAGGAGGACCAAACACATGACTATGTTGTGTCAAGTCTCCCTGATGACCCACGTTTCTCCTCCTTTCCTTGTCCCTATTCGGTACCTTCTGCTGCCTCTCTGGTTGCTGGTTTCTCCCATATTGCTGCCAGCTCGCAGCCTGCTGCCTCATCACAGATGACTGCCACCTCATCCTGGAGGACAACGGGAAAGTTAGGCAGCACATTCTGCCCAATGGAACAGTTATGCTTGTAATTAGCAAGTTACATCAGTTATTTAATATAGTTAATGAGTAATATTACAGTATGTATTTTTTAGGCAATGTGGTCATAGAATTAAATGGTCCGAGTGTGTGTTTGTGATCTCATTCAGCATAGTTGGATAAATGACTGTGGGGGCCAAAAACGAAAGTGTAAGAGGTTAGTTAATAAGTAACTGTGGGGGAGGGCACAACGACTGTTTTATCCTTTGACAATACACTGAGATCATAGATCACAGTAATAATCCACCATCCCTCCCTCTCTTCTGTTTTTTCTGGCACAGATAATGAGGTTTCCAGTAAGCTACGTGCTGCACACACATTCTGGCCTGTGACCAAATCTACCTGTTAGACAGGTATGTTGACCTAGTAGGAGGAGAGCAGAGTAGCTCTAACCTCTTCAAGGAGTGTGTGTGTGTGTGTGTGTGTGTGTGTGTGTGTGTGTGCGTGCGTGTGTGTGTGAGTGAGTGCGTGCGTGCGTTTTGGAACTGCTCTGCTCAGTTTGGTGACAATGACACTAAATTAGGATTAAATTTGGTTTGTTATATTTAACAGGGTTTTAAATAACTTTGAATTTATGAGTTTCTTGGATCATTAACTTCCCATAAAAAGACACAAAATCTTACAGTCATTTACTTTCAATGCTGCCAGAAAATCTGATTAAATCCTTTGCTGTCCACACCTGTAGTCATTCTTAGTGCTGGTTGGAGCAGTGTTTTCGAGTCTCTTTTACACATCTATTTTTGCATTTTAGTTCTGCTCTATTGAATGTTCAAACTGAGTTATTACAAACAAACAGAGACGTTTAGCAAATGGACAGACAGGAACATATTCATTGGACAGTTTTAGCTGTTGCCTCAAAGTAAGGGCTCATGATTGGCTGGCATCCTGTACTGGGTTTACAATTGACTCTTGCCTAATGTCGGCTAGAATTGGCTCCAGCCACCTGTGACCCTCTCAAGATAAGTGGCTATATGGATGATGAATACCTTTATTGACCCCAGGTGCTCATTAAGTCCATGTACATTTTCCTCAGCACTTTCTGATCCCCCAAATGCAGCTAGAGACTTGTCCGTTAAGATCTGGGGCCCCTGCCACAGCCTGTTGGTTTGTGTCCTGCCCTGAGGCCTGCGCTACAAAGCATGATTTGTGGTTAGCAAGATAACTTCAGGGTTAACTCAGTTTTCAGAGTTACAAACCTGTTTCACTTCTTACCAGGTCACTCGCCATGGTAATTTACGCTGCATACCTAAGCTGCTCCTGAACAGGTTATGTTTGAGATAACAGATCAAAACATACAAATGCAAAGCCTACTTACCAATCATTTCTCTGGAAAATGTTATGCTAGTGACTCCATCCTGCAACCTAACTTATATGGATGTTAATAAGGTGACTTGATAACCTCAGGGGAGTAACAGCTATGGTGGCGGTGTTAGTGACTTTATGGGCTAAATACCATGTCAAAGTGCAATGTAGAGGAAGAAAAATAGTAAACACTAGTACTAGTAATAGTATTTCTGGATTATTATGCATAAATATTGCAATAAAGCCATTTTAAGAACATGGGACACCACTTGTTAGTGCAAAAGCTCAAAATCAGCTCACGATTAGCACAAACAAAGGCACGCAGTTGTCACAAATTCTTTACAGTATTAAGCAGCAATAACTTGGACTCGGTGGTCCACAAAACTCACCACAAGCATTTATGCTTGCAATACATGCAGACAATATCTAGTATCTAGCCAGACACTAATCAAGCCTCTTTCATGGATCGAGCACTGGCGGACTAGCCCGTGTTTGTCAGCTTGTGTAAGGTCTGATGGTAATATGTCTGAGTCTAACAAACAAACTTGCGCTTGATCCTTTTCTTAAAGGTCTAGTAGTGCACAAAAATGTACTGGTGAGGAAATGGGTATTACATAGACAAACTTTTAGTGGGCATTATTCTGGTTGTTCAGCTTTTATGAGTCTCCTTTACAAAATCAAAATACCTATTACCATGTCTGAAGGCTTTTCTTTTGTCCATAATTAAAAAGCTGCTATTAAAACATGATACAAATGTTGACTGGTAGGCAAGAAGTCCACAAACAGTGCTCGTGCATCTTATTTGGTTAAGCCCAATTTGAAAACGTATTAAAGCACCCAACATGCTTTGCTGAAGGCCTACAGCCTAAGGGAAGAAGCTGCCTTGTAGTCTGGTGGTATGGCAGCAGCTACTTCTGTATCTTTTGCCGGATTGCAGCAGGGTGAACCGACTGTGGCTGGGGTGGGTGTTATCCTTTGGACTCTGGGCTCCTGGCGGCTCTGTGTCTTTGCCTCCTTTTTTCTAAAAACAACAATCAGCTCCTTGGATGCATTTCTAATGTTCTTCACGGTGTTACAGATGACTTGATGTATGTTTATTTTTTCACTGTTCTCTTCCAATGACATTTCACAAGACAGGATGAGCAAGTCAGCCTTTTGGACAGAGTGAAAATGTCATCCAGCGCTGGAGTTGCTCATCTAAGTATACACATGGTCTCCAAGACTGACCCCTGAGCAGGTGTCTTTAAATGTATATATTGGTGCTGTCCATACTTGTGTGGAAATTGCATTTGGGAGACTAAGGACTTTTACAGACTACAAGCCCAAATCCATTAGGCATGGCCAGGCTCTATCCAGCTTGATTTTAGGAAGTCTAGACAGCAAAAAAACACATTAAAATAAGTTTCTGCAGGTCGGATCCAAACCACATTTGGAGGTGGTCAGAAATGGGATTAAATGTTCTTAGTTCTACAAATGCACACTCGCCACTCACACTGGATTTCAAAGTGTCTTTTGTATCACTGGCAGTGCAACACAGAATGGAAATGTCAAATCCAGAGAGACAGAAGTGCATCAAAGCAGCTAAGCAGAATCAGGCTACCAGTAGCAGAGCGATATTAAAGACGACACATAGACCAGTGTTTGGAGTCACGCTGAAATAAACTGTCTGCTCAACGACTTGACTAGTGATCGTTTGGAGAACATTGCTGCATTGGAAAGCCATGTCATCAATGGAGTTACTGATGCCTATGTTATTACCATGTCTGGACCCAAAAATCCAACTTGATCACTTGCAAATAAAAATGTAGAGACTGTCTTTCATGCAAATTGGATTTGACTGCCATGTGTACATAGCCTAAAAGCAAGCTGGAGAGGAGGAGCAATCTTTACTGTACTTTTTCCCCTTATCTTACTTTTCCATGCTGTGCAAACAACAAAAGGACTGAGGCAACTCAAGATAAGGCAACAATTCTGGAGGACTAATTTCCTCTGCACAAGATCATCACATACTATTGATGCAGATGGCCAAACAGTGAGAGAGCCACTCACAAATGATATGGCAGCAAACTTTTTGTGTGTGCGTCCTTGAGCTGTCAAAGTTTAAACTTGACCCAAATGTTCTCCATTAGCATGTGCACGACATAATACAGCATTTAAGGGGTCATGGGGCAGGTTCAAGTAATAAGACATGATGTGAAGTGACACGACGGCCGTCAGGGTAACTGCAGCTATCAGTCAAGCCAGCGCTGAAGCACGCATGAACTCTTCACAACAGAGCAGCTGATGCTGTGACACTGTTATTTCTTTACTCGCTGTTCACGTCACTGTTTACTCAAGGGTTAGGGTTAGGGTTCAAGACCTCCGCGCATGCCTCCGCGGAATGACGTTGGAAGCCTGCAACTGCGAACTGTGCTGTGTGTAACGGATAGCCTTATCCCCTACACACATGAAGCAGCCGGGAAGCCGGCTCGCTGTGTGTAGAGACACACAAGCGGTGAGTCTGAAAGGCACAGGCGAAAGCAAAGACGCCATATTGGGGGACAAAAACATCGTCTCTGATACGGGACTGCTGTGTGTTAGCAGCTAATGTTACTACACAGACACAAACAAACCGTTGTGGCTACAGCCAGCTGCTAACGTCACCTCCCTGATAACAGGTTGGGCTTTCGGTCCCATATATAAAGGGACATATTTCTAACTATTCGGTTTCAGACTAAAGGACCGTGGAAAATGCGCAGTCTGTAGCTATTCAGTGTTACACAGCGGTGGACTAAGCTACATGTTAGCAGCTAACGCTACTTTGCACGTTAGGTCACTCCGAGTCCTCGGTGATCTCATATGATTTCAAATCAAGCTCTAAACATGACCTGTAATGTTTTCTTACCTGGTCACTAGGAAATGAGCCATGTCAGCATCTGTTTTCAGTCCCAGTTCAAGTTGAAGCTGCCTCCATGAGTCGAACGTGTATCCGATGTTTATTCTGGTGCCGGCCTGGCTTTGGTTGTAATTTCGTTTCGACTCTCGACTTGCCGCTGATAAAACCTTTGTTTTCTTCTGAGTATGACTTTTTAGTGGACTTTGTGTGGTGGTGGGTCGTTTTCTGGCCGTAGCAGAATCCATTACTACTCAAACACTAGTTTGGGTCCATCACGCTTGTCTCCTTCCTGTATCCAAGCTGTCGCGCATTCATCATCATCTGACGTCACGTCCGCAGGACTGTGCGGGAAATTTGGACCACAAATTGCAGTACATTATGCAGCACACAGCCTGTTCAAGGCAATGGAGAGATACGTGGGTGGGCTCATTCTTTTTGTTTATGAACGCTTCATCACCCATTAGCATTAAAAAACTTAAAATGCATGTTTATTTTTTCACAAATCCTGCCCCATGTCCCTTTAATGTTGTACCATCAGATAGCAATCGCCAACACTGCTTTCAAATGCAATGTCTTTCCCCTATAGGGGGCACTTGTGTACAAATAACATTTGACTGACTATAGTTGCAAAGCTATATGAGCACAGATTTTTGTGTCGAATTAAACGCAGATATCGATTATTGCTGTGGGTTGACTGCTACTACCATAATTTTATAAAGGGTTAAATTATCGGCAGGACAGATACAACATTAAAATGCTACTAACACATGAATGCATACATTGGTGATAATAACACAGTAACAATATGATATAACACTGACAGAGTCAATTCTGTTGCATGGTGAGTAATTCTGCACAAAAGAGACCAAAATAAAATGATTGAGTGAATGCCATCCATGACTTATGTTCCCTTGCATTAACTGTGTTGACTTCATGTCCAGTTTGAGTCCAAAAGGAAGGCAGTTACTGTCACCACCAATTTTGCCCTTGTTCTTACTTTTTGCTGCAATATATGAACCTCATACTAGTTCCTGTATTTCTCCAGAACCATCAGATATAAATGTAATTTACTTGAGACAGGACTGAATGGTGCAGTCATTGCCACCAAAGGAAGTATTATGAAACAGACAAGCCATCCAGACTTTATCATGCCTTGTCATCTCCAACAGGCTAGACCTGTTCTACACAATGCTGAAACCAGAAACCATCATCTGTGCCAGACAGAGGTGTGTTTTTTAGCTTAGCTAAAACCACCATGATCAATTTTGCTGCTAAGTCTAACAATGCTGGATTGATAGTGTGTCTACAGTAAGACACATCACACAGCTGTCAATGTGCTGTCATAGTGTTACTTTACACACACAGATTGTCTGCATGAAAGTGTTGGGTTGCCTCATGCTGTCAGATGTGTATTTACCAATTGTGCCATTTAAAAGGGGACTTGGGTGATACTGTGTGACTGTGTAACATTTCTGAAACCGGTCTTACAGGTTTTGATGGCACCACACTTAGAAAACATATGGATCAGCATGAGGCCCTGTTCTAATGAAGATTCTTGGTGCATGGCTGATACCTTGAAGGGTATCAATGCTTCTTTTTTGTGTGTTCTCATTTGCAGTGAAGGTCATAAAGTCAGCCAAACATAGTCTGTCCTAGTTTATAATAAAGTAGATCATTAAGATAATCTCTCTAAAGAGATACAGATATCTGATATCAGTCTACTGCAGTTCTTTTATTATAGTTCTCTGCGGCCAGTTAAAAATGTGCATGTTATTATGTGTAACTGTTTTGTTCAGTGTTCTGTGTGTTTGTGGTGGAATGTCCTGCTTTTTATTTCAGCATCCATGTTTGGATCCATCAATGAAGTTGTTCATTGTGGATGTCAAAATGGACTCTGAACTGAACTCAGTACCCCAGAATTTTCCAGCCTCCACACCTAGGTGCTGTTACAACCTGGTTCAGGATTGTGACAAGGAGGGAGCACATGCAAGACCTTTTACGTAAAACAAGTGATTTCTTAAACAAAGAATAGAATAAAGAATAAGACAACCAAAGGGACGAGTGGATGCCCGCTGTATGGAGGGGAGAGAGTGAAGGGCTTCAGGCCACCAGCTTACATTCTCTGGCAGCCAGAATAAGGGAGCTGAATCTCAATGATGACCCTACTCCGCCCACCAGGCTCCAGGAGGGAGAGACCAGCACAGGGGTCGCCACAGGTGCAAAGACTGCCAAGAGACCCAGCTCTGAGCTACTATTGGTCAGAGTGACAAAACCCCCACTCACCAGGTAGTCAAAACTCCAGCTCTTCCTTTGTTCTCTCTCTTTTCCACCCTAGTTCTTCTCCTGGACCCTCCTGGGCTCGCCAGCTGCTGAGAGCTGCCAACTGCAGTTCCAGCAGGCCCAAAAGAACTCCCCACAGCAGTGACGTGAGGTCCTGCTAGTACCCCAGCTCAGTTTGCCAAAGCAGCTGAGACACAAAGGGAACTGTCTGAAATTCTGCCACTTTTTTATGTAAATACAGAAAAATCTTATACATATTAGTCAAATTGTTTCAATTATTTATTTGTCATTTTTTCATGTTTATCATACTATTCCCTTTACTGACCTACAGCAACCGCTAGGCTGTGGAGTAGCAACTGAATACACAACAAGGTTAGAAAAGACTCACTGTCTGTGTGAGTAGCGTCGCTCATGCAAATGTCAAGCGAGGCCGCAGCACGTTTTATCTAGAGATTTGTAGTCTTGCCAATTTTTACCGTGACATGTATGGTTCTCTTCAAATATAGACCTGAAAACGACCCCTGACCCCCTGCTCCTGTCCACCTGTCAAAGTGGCCCTGCATGACAACCTCACCTCCATCATTGTGTGGCAAACAACCCCACCCCCACCACACTCTCTTAATCTCTTTCTTTAGACATACTTTGTACCCAATTAGGAAAAAGTAGAAATATTGTCTTTTATTGCACAGTAAACAAACAGTTATACCCTCAAAGCACTAATAAGACACAACAAGCCAAAATTTGAATCAAAGTAGACAAAAACTAGTTATATTTTCGGTGTAAGAAAGTAAACAAACTCAGCTATATTCCTATTATAAACCATACACCTACATTGTGCTTGACTGGAAACTGCATAATATGTCTCATTAGACCTAAAATAATGACTCCAAATTAAAAGCACACTGTACTGTACTTATGCTGTACTATATAATTCATGTCTCTTGTACTCTGAATGCTCTTCAGGCCTTCAGGCCCTCTTTTTTTTTTTTGTAGGTGAATCCCTGAAGAGAACATCAGATAAAAATGATGTCTTCTGTGGCAGTCTCTGCAGTTGGTGATTTGGACTGGGAACTCGGTGACCAGGGGAGTGTTACTGTTTACACCACTAGCACAGGAGCATCTGACAGTAACAGGCCAGGGCTAGGTGATTAGCATGCTAACTTTAGTAGATATCTCTGTGAAACAATACACAGGCATTATAATCTAAAATTATTTACATTATGTTTTCATTGATCTCAGTTTTGCCCAAGGATCCACCCATAGAGCTCAACAGTCACCGCACACTTTTTTAACGGCACTGGTTCCAGAAGTGAATTTCCCATTCATTTACTCCATTGACGTTTCATAAAATCCTTATATAAACCAACTAAGCCACTAAACTACGAGATGAACCGTGACCATAAAACATCTAATTCGGAGCAAAACATTTTTTGGAAAACGGAAAAAAAAGCAAAGGTACAAGACTGTGTACATAAGTATCTTAAGAGTAAAGGAACTACTCATCCCATAAACCATTGCGAATGTAACAGTGATGCTGTTACCATGGAAATGCTTACTGAACCTGCAAATTTCATGTTCAGGTGAACCCTTTCAACACTCTTCTCCTCATCTCTAAAGACACACAGTAGATCAGAAAGTGAAATCATGGTAGCTCTGTGGTAAACCATCGTAGAGTTCAGTGGTAGCAGTAACTAGCCAACATGAAATTTGCAGGTTTGGTAAACATTTCCATGGTAACAGCGAGCTCCACCAATCAGAGACATCACTGTAACACTATAGGATTGTGGGTAGTGTAGTACTTTTCAATGACATCGTGAATAAAACGTGTTTTTCCTAAAACAAGGTTGATATCATACCGACTTGGGGCTTCTTCAGGATCACATACCATCGTTTCACAATCTCATAACTCGTGGTGAGTCTACTTTGGATTGTTACGACATTATGGTCCATAATCAAAATCCTCTATTCAGAATATGAATGGCATTTTCACTTACGGAGCCTCACTGTTGAGTTCTGTTGAGAACATACATGCATACGTGCATATACATACACACACACACAGCGTGTCAAACCCAAAACGAAACTCAACCTCTGACTTTGCATTGCTCTGCCAGACTTCTCTCCTCCTGCCTCCTCACACTTGCAACGGATTTACCTCAGAATTACAGAGCTGGGATGAGTTTTCACAATAGCTAAATTTGGTCATTACAGACAAGAGATTCACAGTAGTGGTTCCCAACAGGGCACCACTTCAGCTGTGAATCTCTCTCTCTCTCGCTCTCTCTCTCTCTCCTTCATTTTCCTTTTAGCTTCCCTATGCAGAAAAGCAGCTATAATGGGCACTGGGTCCTCATTTGATGCTTCAAATTGAAGCAAAGTTGGAGTACAGGTGTCAAGGCAATTTGATGCAACTCCAAATGCTTTTGATGTTTGATATCCTGGTTGTTTTTTTCCGTTTTTTTTTCTTAAGTATTATTAATATTGCTTATTCATTCTTCTGAAATCCTGCTTGTGTGTTTGCTTTTTCAGGGGAGTTTTGGGGTTTGAACAATTTAATGGTCATTAGAAAGTCTGATGTTAGATTAATTAAAAAAAAAAACAAAACAATTTTACTGCTGTCAAAAAAATGTAACTTTATCCTAGTTTTTTATTTCTTTCTTTAATTTTTAAAATACTAAATTATTCTTCTGCCTTCCAGCTAGTTTTTCATTTTAAATGAAGAAGCTTGAAACTAGGAACTCCTTTATGTTGTGTTCAAAACAACATAACGAAATGTTAATCTGCAAATAGCGTCTCAACAAAGCTGAGTATGGACTCTAACCCCTAAATTCCACCAGATCCGTGTTTGGTGCGTCTACGATCCGCCACGGCAGCAGAGCTGATAGGTTTCACTCTAGTCCATGTGTTTACTTCCAGTGGCTCCACTGTGTTGTGTATCTACTCCGTTCTGGCAGTCGGGACCATACCGCAGCACATACGCAAGGCTTCTATATTCTAGACACTGATACAACATCAAAACATCTAGTTCATTTTCAAAACACTCTAAATCTAAGCAAGTCCAACCTTCTTCTGATCCTTCAGTTGGGAACACCTTTTGTCTGATTGGTGTTCAAACCATTCCGCAAAGCACATGCAACCACTGGAATTCCTGGATAACATGCATACACCTGCAGATCCCGTCTTGGTTAAAGTAAGAAAAAAATCACCAGTTTTAGACATGATTTTAGCATGATTTAATGTATGACCAACACAAGGTGTCCAAAATGTCTGCAGTTGGCTTCCAATCTGTCCAGTCATAATATGAGGCAACTTCAACACAATTATCGACCCATCAGTAGATAGCATTTCAACAGTTAAAAAAAATTGACAATCAGCTGTTCACCAGCCTGTGTAACATTAACTAACTCCCACTCAGAGTGACCATTTTATTAATATAGAAAAATAACATAATTCATATAAAATGAGATGGTTACCTACCGTTAGACTTTCTGCTTCAGTTGAAAGATGGCCATGAATGGGCCAGGTCATGGTAAATCTAAGTGCTCTATCTTAGGCAACTGGACTTGTTTAAGTTTCTTGAAGACATTTCTCCTCTCATTCAAGAGGCTTCTTCAGTTCTAACTAACTGGAAAGGAGCTGCTTTCACCCTGAGACCAGGTTTCAAAAAAGTGCGTTTACAGGCACTGCGTTTACAGGAACCATTTGGATGATCGGCCAAAACGATGCAAAACACGCGCGTTTACACAAAAAAGCGTTTCCGTGTGGATGGCCCCTCAGAGTCGTTAGGACCACTTGTGGAATGTTGACCCAACTGGCCTTCTTGTGGGTTTCTAAGGCTAGGTGAGCCCAGGTGTGAATGGCTGTTAAGCTGCCTGGGGAGAGAACTCAGTACAGCATTGTAGGTGGGTGATAAGTAATGTCTTAGTTAGTCCACCTCCTCTGATCAAAGATGGTCGTTCCAGTTTGACCCAGATGGATTCCTTTACTCCTCTTTTAAACCCTCTGTCTTCTCTGGCCAAGATGTTTACATTGTTGTCCTCATAGGAATGATTTTCCTCCTTCAGATGTAAGTGGACAGCAGAGTCTGGACCTGAGGAGTTGGACCTCCTGTGTTGTGCCATTTGTTGATGGAGAGGTTGTTTTGTCTCCCCAGTGTTCAAATCTGTGCAGTCCTGCTGCATTGAACAGCATAAACTACATTACTCTGTTTATGCCTGGGTGTGTTGTCCTTAGGATGGAACAGTTTCTGCCTCAGCATGTTGGTAGGTTTGAAGTGAACAGGGATATGATGTTTATTGAAGATCCCCCTGAGTTTCTCAGATATTCCCGCAACAAAAGGAATGATGATGTTGTTACGTTTTTCCGTCTCCTCCTCTGTCTGCGCTGGATCTTTTAGCGGGTTTGACAAAGGTCCAGTTTGAGTAGCAACAAGTTTTAAGTGCTTCCCTGATGTGCGTCTGTTCCTTCTCCTTCCCTTCTGACTAAGTAGGTACAGTCTCAGCCTGATGGTTTAGGGTTCTGATGACCCCCAGCTTGTGCTCCAGTGGGTGATGAGAGTCACCTCAATGTTGAGGCTTCTGTCTTCTTCAGTGTGTACTGCACAGTCCAAGAAGGGCAGACTGTCTCCTCTGACATCTTCCTATGTGAACTTGATGTTATTGTCTACAGCATTTATATGTTCTCTGAAGACTTTCACTTCCCTTGTTCTGATTTTGACCCAGGTGTCATCCACATACCTGAACCAGTGGCTAGGAGCAGCTCCTGTGAAGGTAATCAAGGCTCTGCTTTTAACCTCTTACTGTGATTATTATTTGGAGCAGGACGGAAGTGGTAAGATTGATGTTTTATTAATTATAGGCTGTGTTTGGTTAAACTTAGTTTGAGCTTACAAAAAGACCACTGACAGACAGGATGGTATTAGCCTACTATTTAATGTATATTGATGTGTTTTACAAGTTTTCTTTTCAGCCCCTCATAAAATGTGTCCTAGAATACAGGTAGACTTAACAAACTTTCCATTCCAAAAATCGACCTGACGTTCAGAATCACCTGTCATTATAAGACTAGCAACCAGCAAGTAGTACGGTGCTGAAACTAGTGGACTATGCTATGTCCTGTAATTCTATGTATTTAAAACAGGTTATATATTTGAATAAATCCAAATAATGCAATGATCTTATTGAAAATTTCTGCAGAATTGTCTAAAGGGCTCTGAACATTTTTTTCATATTTGTTTTTACATTCATTCATATAAATATAACATCAAAAATATAATAATAATGATAATAATAATGATAATACATATTATTATTACATTTCGAGGTTGTGATGTTTAAAGGCGTTGAATCCTGTGACCTGTTTTTCTTTTCCTTTCTTTTTCTAAAAAAAACAAAAAAAAAACAACGACAACAACTTGTTTTAAAGGGATAGTTCACATTTTTGGCAGTTTAACTGTGAATAAGTATATATATTTTTATTTTTGTTGTACTTTATTTAAAGAGCCACGTTAATTGGAATGAATTTAAAATGTTCTGAAAATTACCAATCAAAAGATATTTCCTGCGGCATCCACCAACGCCACCCTATTTAGTGCCAGGACAAACCCTTTTTGGATTAAATGGGTTTTGGCCATGGGCGGGGCAAAATGGCTCACTAGCTAAAATGCAGCCCCTACACATAAGGGTGATACGTATCACCCCTTGACCTACAAAAAAAATCTGAGTGACATGGTCTAACAGGAAGTTGGCCATTTTGAATTTTCGTCAAAGGGCGTGGTGGGGTGGAAACAAGAATGTCACGTTTTTTTTGTTTTTTTAGGTCACTTCCTGTTTTATTTTGTAGTCCATGTGTTCCTTGTCTTGTCTTTCCTGTCACTGTTCAGTTTGATTACCTGCACCTGTTCTCTTGTATCTCACCTGTGTCTTGTTCCCTCGTTTGTGTCTTGGTATTTAAGTCCTGGTTTTTGTTCAGTCTTTGTTGGATCATTGTATTTTAATGTCATGTCTTGTTCTAGTCGCCTGGGTTATTTTGCACTTGAGTGAATTAGATTACATCGAATCCCTACAACCTCAGTCTGCTGTCTATGCATCTGGGTCCTTCAGCCACGTCTACCACCCTTTCTGACAAGGAAGTGTCATTTTCTCTTTACTTCTTACTGGAGGCACTTTGATGTAAAATCTGGTGCATATATCTAGCACATCTACAATAACTCTCCTGGTGCCACTTCCTCACCCCAACAGGAAGTCTGTCATTAAGAGTTCTTCTGCTAATTTCTGGTGATTTGCACGTGTTGTATTTTGAAAAACTTTTCCTAGAGCTTTAACGCGGTTCAACTTTGGGATAAAAAGTTATCAAAAGCTTCAACTTAAGTTGAAGGGCCTGGCCATGATTTGTCCTGGTTTACTTATAACCGGACATGCCTCAAATTGAATTTCCAAGCAAGCCTTAGATAGAGTTTTGAAATGTTTCCATAAAAGAATAACATAATTTAACTTTAAAAAGAAGTGTCAAAAAGTAGGCTAGTGGGATAAAAACTATTCCACAGGGAGAGTGGGACTTTGGCTCGCTACTTGACCTAAATTTGATATGACCTGGCATGTATAAAGTGCCAGTAATATTTGATCGCCATCTTTATGGCTTGCACTTTGATTTGTTTTTGTTTTCATGCTTTACCACTGTAATGGGGCTGTGACCCATCAGCTGAAAACATTTCTGTTTCTTGTGAATGTGGCTACATTTCAACCATTTTACATTCCTCAGATTGAATACTAAACATTTAATGATTGTGGAATGCATAAGCAGCCCTCAAATATAACTCACTTGTAAGTAATACAGCCTATTAGAAGGGCACCGTATGCATTTATTATCATTTGACAAGCTAGAATGGCACTCAGCAGAGCGCATATCTTTGCCAATGCCCAACAGCCCCTTTTACAGTTTTTCTCGATTGTTTACACACATTTTCTGAAAGCACGCCTCATACTCTCAGAACTCTACACACAAATCAAAAAACACACACAGAATGGGCAAAACCCCTCAATTCTTCTGCAAAATGAAACTTGTTATTTCTTCTCAAAATGGTATTTTGTTTTCAAATGACACACACAAACCACCATATGGATAGGCATTTATAAGAAACCAGTTGAACACTGATGTGCTTGATGTAAAACACTATGATGAATGGAAAACACTTCTTCTCCATTCATCATACAGTTTTTTACGATTGTTTACACACTAAAATAAAAATTTCCACACAATTTGCGAAATTCTACTCCAAGGAGCAAAACACCTCCACCGATTTGCACAACATTACACACTATGTCTGCTTCACCCTTTTTGCAAAACATTACACACAGTGATTTGTAAAACTCTACACACATTTTCACACCTTAGACACAGATAAGGATTGTGAGGTTACTTCCTTGTCATTACAAAGCCCCAGATTGCCAATGACCACACTCATGAACAAATTGGATAATCACATCCACCAGGTGTGGAAGCACACATGTGCTAATTTGAAAACGCAGCACTCAGTTATTCTTGTTGCTTTTACAGTAGTTTTTCTTCAGAGTCAAAGTGTATGTACTTCATGCAGTAATTTTTATTTGTCTACAGATTTTATTTATTTCATTGATTTCATTGTTGGTTGATTACTGTAACTGATTATGGTAAGAAATACTGTAAGTATTGAAATAAATACTTGAAATATTCAGTCTGCAGCATCAGTGTTGTGCAGTGCTTGGTAAGTTTATAGTAGGCCTATTTGTGTACATTCTCCCTATATCTCAAACTAATCATGAAGAATGTTGTGGGTTTGTCACTATTTTTTTGACATCTAAATGATCCCTTACATAACAATGTCTGGCCAAAAATCTAGCACATGCTATTTCCTAAAATTAGTTTTTTTACAAATGTGTTTTTTATTTATCACAGCAGTGTGAAACTGGCTGTAATAGTGTCTGATCATTGAGGACTGTGTTGGTTAAATGAAAACTAATAGCATTTTCACAAATATGTGTATATGTTTTGACTGAAGTGTGTCATTTTGCAAACAATTTAGGAATTGTGCAATTTGAGTGTGGTGTTTGGATTATTGTGATTATATTTTGAAAAAAAGAACCCAGTTTTCAAAATTGCGTGTAAACAATTGAAAAAAACTGTAATGACTTAGGCCTTTTTTTTGTTCAATGTTACACTTACTACAGACAGTACATACATAAGTGTGTTGTAAAATATTTTAGAATATTGCTTTTATACTCAGAACACACAAATACATAGTAACAAATATATTTTATTTTTCCCACAAAAACTATGAACACAGTGTACATCCCAACCAACACAAAGTTCCACATACAGTGGTCTGCATACAAAACAACAGAAGAATTTACTGTAGACAGTTACAGCAAAAAAATAAGAATAAAAAAAAAAAATGCTGCATCCTCTCTTCTGTTTCGATCTGGCCACAGCACCTCATCAACACCACAAGCAATGTTTTCCCTGGCCAAGCAGCGGGAGAACTATCGCCTAGCATGGCGAATCCAGCCATGAAAAGCATCAGCTGCTATATCTCCACATGCATCTTCCATAGCTTGGAGAAGGGGTATACGTGTTTCGGTAATACACTTTCCATCTCCAGGCAGAAAAAAAACCTCAATAGGACAAAGCGTGGGTGGGTAGTGAACCAGTTACGAATCAGAGCCCGGTGGAAACATATGTAGTCCTAAATGACAACGGACCTGAGCTGCTCTGGGCCATCTATCTGATCTGGTGGAACGAATGTGTTGTGTAGGGTGTCCAGGAATGTGATCAGCTGGGCAGTGTTGTAGGGGCCAAGGGTAGCATGGTGATGGATGACGGCGTGGTGAGTAATCGCTGCACACATTGTGATGTTCCCTCCGCGCTGGCCAGGGACTTCAACAATGGCACGCTGGCCGATGATATTCCTTCCCCTCCTTCATCTTTTTGTGAGGTTGAATCCAACCTCATCAGTGAAGATGAACTGGTGGTTCACTGCAGCCACCTCTAGCTCAAGGACTCTCTGAAACACACATGACAATATCAGAAATAGGCATGGAGTGGTCACTATTGTGAAGCACAATCATTATGATTACAATACTGAAATATGTATAATTTATACAGAGTTGAGTGTATGCATCAATTGTGGGATTGCATAGGACTCACTTGCACATAGTTATATGGCAGTTCTTAGACTCTTTCTGAATTGCGTTCAAATGGCACCCTGTAGACCTGCTTCATCCTCAGATTATTTCTGCGCAAGACGCAGTCCAGCGTTGATAAGCTTACCCTATCAATATTTTCAGATATCTCATTGTTTTCTATTATTTTTCTTTGTATTTGCCGTAATGTTATGGCGAAAAAAGCGTGTTTTAGAACTACAATTTGAGTGTAAAGCAGGAATTGTACTTGTAGTTTAGCAGAATTGGTTCAGGGGGTTGGTGCATGAGTTACATGTTGTGGTCATTGTGTCCCAAGTACCAGTATTTGTGTGTAAACAAATGAGAAAAACTGTAATTCAATCAAACAATCAATATCAAATAAAACATGTTTAATTCAGTTAGGTCTGTTTTTATAAATACTCATACTCATAAATAACAGTCACCTAACTACCCCTGAATCTTTCATCAAGATCTATTCATTTTCCCCTGAGAAATTAATTTGAATTGATTAATTTGAGGTTGAAGTGTCATTCTTTAGCTTCCTGGTAGTGTTCCCTATGTATTAAAATCCAAAATTCAAATTTTGATCAACATGTGTTTTAGAGCCAAAAGCAACCAACCAACAGGATATACTGTAACATATGTTTCAGCTGAATTCACGCAAACTATGGCAATTTTCAGGGATGGGACAGTTCTTTCTTTACACTTAAAAGAAAAGAAAAGTAAGATAAATAAAGTTGTACAGTTTGGGGCCCTGAACATTTTCAGATATGGAGCCATCTCAAAAATGCCACATAAATTATGTATTTCAATCAGGAGAGACAAGTGAATGAAGTAAAGAAGAAGAGTCTTGTCAGAGAGTCCTTGGTGCTCAGACTCCACAGGGAGATTTCTTGTTTGACGGGTGTCTGCCCTGAGCAGCAGCAGCAAGGAGAATCCCCACATGGAGTCCAGACAGTGGTGGTGCTGGTATATTACTCTTCTGAGACAGAGAGGCTCATGAAATGATGGAGCTCGTGAAGCTGATGAAGCTGGTGAATTTTGTGTCACGGAAAACCGGTATACCGGAACGCATGCAAGGATTAAGACTACGAACACTGAACCCAGATGATAAGACGGCTCGATGCAAACATTCATTGGTGAGGACAGATGTTTAGCCTCCATTAGATTTCAACCTCGTCGGGAGTTGGATGGAGTCTGTGAACCCTGTTTACCTACACTAGTGCATGAAAATGGCCCGGGAACCTGCCGATGAGGCTCATTCTGAAATCTCTAACGTGGAAGACTGAACAGAGTTGAGTGAATACTTGCTGTGTGAGAAAGCTGCACACCTGTGTGAGGCTGAGCGCAGAGGCCGGAGAATGCTGAACTGCTTGGATATGAAGCAACAGGCTGCTAATTACTTCCCTTTGTGGAGGCGATCAGGTTTTTGACTGCAGCGGAGTGACCTGGAAAAGCCAGCGAAGCTGTGTGTGAGCAGGAAAAGTTGGGCAAGAAACATCAGCTCGCTACGACACCGAGAAGTGAAGGAAAGAAGGTACGTAAATGTTTGAGATCAGTGACAATTCAAGCCGAAATGTTGTGTAGATAAGCGTGTAAATCACATTTAGTCTGACCAATCATGATAACACAGAAAGGGTGATGTCTAGCCCTATGTTTTGATGGCCAAGTATTACAATCATACCATATACAGCATCATAAACTGCTCATGTGAAGAGTTAGTGGTGAATTCAGGTATGTTGTGAAAAGGAAACTAGATACGCTTAACCATAGCAGTTTTAAAGCTAGTGGGGACAGGATCAGTCATAAAATATAAATGTACAATATTCAGCATTGTAGGTCCAAGAGATGGCCAGAGATCTTAAACTCTTTAGCTGGCAAGGTGTCCAGGAGGCAGGGAGTTGAAACCAGATTAGACAGTATCTCAAGAGAGGTACATTCAACATTTGTAAGAACTGAGAGTAACTGGGAATCAGCATATGGATGTTTTACAATCAAATTTGCATATCCTATCAAATTTCCTGCCCCAAACCCCCAACAGCTGCCATGTGTTGTATTCAAGCACTGTCATAAACAAATGCAAACTACTGCTACATGGTAGGTTACTATAAGAAAGCAGTCTGCCATAGGGCTAACTTCTACTAAGCATGCAGTACTGCTTAAACTGCGTAAATTGTTATGTTGATGTAGCTGAGTTAATATGTAATCTCAAAACCTAGCATCATATTCTCGGAGCGCTGCAAATTCAGACAGCTTTTGAGCTGGCAAGATGTGTTGTGATCAGTGTTGGGCAAGTTACTGTCAAAAGCAATAATTTACATATTACTAGTTACCTTCATTTTAAAGTAATGTATTATGTTACAATATTACTGTTATTGTAGAGTAACATATACTCATAACACTACTTTTTAGTTACTTTCAACAAAATGCCCAAATAACCCATGTAGAACAATGAAACAGTCTAGATCTTTTTAAATACATGAATTATATTAGACACACACAGCCTGTATTAATAGGGTCGTCTTGGTGTGGATGGGCTTTGTAAAAAACAACAATAAACGCTACACTTTGGTCGGTAACAAGGATTGTAACGCATTATATGACATAACTGTCATAATATATTACTGAAATATTATTAGTAACATGTTACATTACTCTGTTACTGCTAAAATAAATGAATTACTGTTACCCACAACACTGGTAGTAATGTTGTCTTTCTCTTTTTTCCACTAGCACACTGTGTGCTTATTAACACTGCCTTCTGCTTCGCTTATCAGTGCAAATAAATTGTATTCTTGTGTACTTTCATGGAAGGACTGCACTGAATAAGAGGCCTGGCAACACAAAGATTGGCTCCTTATTTAATATGCACTTTTATTTTTCCTCTAAAGACATCCTTGCACATTTACATGTAAGCTAAGGATGAGGCATCAAGTGAACACATTCAGTTTTGCTTCATTGGATAGACATTTTAGTTAGTGATTAATTTACTCATTGATTATTTTACTTTTTACTTTTACTGTAGTGTAACTTAACTGTACTGTAACTGCTGATGGAATGTGAATATTCTCCAGCCATTGGCCTTGGCTGAGACACTGGCACTGTCTGTTGGCTGCCCACTGCTCTCAGGGGATGCGTTACATGCAGAGAACCAGTCTCACAACATTGTACAATGTATGACTGTATGTGGTAATAAAGATTCATCTTCTAATATGTGTGAATAAAATGATTAAAATATTATTTGATTTTATTATTTGAAGAGCACATTTTTATTTGAATTCCCAGGAAAAACTCGGCAACTAATTGTCGTAGTGAGCAGCGTTGGGTAACATTACTTTTAAAAGTAACTCATTATGTTACTAGATTACTGTAACTGTAATAAGCTATTGAGGAGTTCTATGTTGTGGGTCCTGCTGAATAAATGTAGCTAACCTGTAAGTCTCGTCTGTTGGTATTATTTATTACAGAAAACCACGACATGGTGTCAGAAGTGGGATAGCGGTAAGAAGCAGAGGAAAGGCATGCATCTTCGCTTGGACTTGGTGCTGTCCTTCTGTAAAAGGAGGGAGAACAGTGGAGGCCGGTTGCATACGCATCACGTTCAGTGACAGAGACTGAACAGAGGTATGCTCAGAGGCGCTAGGATTAACATGGGGATGTGAAAGGTTCAGAGACTTCCTTATTGGGAGACATTTTTTCCTAGAGACAGACCATAAGCCACTTGTTAGCCTGTTAGGTCACCAGACACTAACAGAGCTCCCTCCTAGAATCCAGCGATTTAGACTGCTCATGAGGTACAGTTACTCTATCTCACACACACCTGGCAAAGATCTACATACAGCAGACACTCTCTCACATGAACCTGTCACCACTAACTCAAGTTTAAAGTTCACAGACAAAGATCTAATGGAAGACACAAACATCTATGTTGATCCACAACATGCCAGCCAGCTCAACATACATGGCACAGCTGAGGAATCAATTGAAAGAAGACAGTGTTTGCTCAGTAGTTATGTCATTTTGTCAGAAAGGTTGGCCGGACTACAGTAGACTCACAGGTCCGGTGAAAACCTACTGGTCAGAAAGAGATGTACTTACTGTGCATGATGGACTGTTACTTAAAGGCTCCAGACTTGTCATTCCTACAGCAATGCGCAGCTCTGTCTTAAAGGCTCTTCACGAGGGACATCAAGGGATGACAAGATGCAGAGAGCGGGCTAAAGAAACAGTGTGGTGGCCTGGGCTGAGCAGCCAACTGAATGAACTAGTGACAAGCTGCACCACATGCATCAAAGAACGCACCAATCCAGTGGAGCCGCTGTTGCCGAGTGAGCTCCCAGAGAGGCCGTGGCAGAAGGTGGGAGCAGACTTATTCACCCTAAACAATTGCAATTACCTGCTTGTAGTAGATTGTTACTCAAGATTTGTGGAGATTGCTAAACTAACGCCAACACGTTCAGAGGACGTGATTGTACACCTGAAGTCTATTTTTTCCAGACATGGCATCCCAGAGCTGTTTTTCAGTGACAATGGCCCACAGTATTCCAGCCAACAGTTCACAGACTTTTCATCAGTCTATGGATTCAAACATGTTACAAGCAGCACAAGATTTGCTCAAAGCAACGGTGAAGCAGAACGACATGTACAGACAGTGAAAAGACTGCTAAAGAAAGCTCAGGATCCATTCTTGCTCTGTTAGCATATAGAGCTACCCCATTGTCTAACGGCTACAGTCCTGCTCAATTGCTTATGGGCCGCAGGCTTCGTACACCAGTGCCCCCGCACCCCTCTCTACTCAGCCCAGAGCTCCCGGATAGAGCTACGATTGCAGAGAAAGAAAGAGAGAGGAAGATAAAAGACACAAGAGTATTCAACAAGAGACACCGTGTGAGGAATCTACATCAGCTCACACCTGGACAGCCTGTGTGGATTACTGATACGAAGACTCAAGCTTTCAACCCACTCCACACCCCGTTCATATGTAGTGGACAGTCCCACAGGCACCATTAGGCGCAACAGGCATCATCTTGTTCGCATGCCAGAGACTGTTCCTCGGAGTCAGACACCCTGCACACCAACTCAGCCAGTTGAGTCTGTCCCAAACACACCAAGTCACCTTGAGCCCCCAAATCGGACTCAAAAGACATTAACACCTGTCCCTACCAGAACTAGGTTTGGCAGAGTGGTGGTAAAACCTCTGAGACTGGACTTGTAAAAAAAAGAGTTGTTGTACAAGTGGGTGAAATGGGGAAAAGTTTTGTTCTGAAGAATGTATGGTGTTCATTTCAAGAAGGCATAAGAGTTTGTGAGAGTTTATTATAGTTAGATATAGATATAATTTGTCTCAGTCCCAATGTTTTTTAAAAAGGGAGATGTGGTGGAATCGAAGATGTTATACATGTGCTTTTATTTTGAAGGACACGTTTGAGACGGAAACAAGGAGTTGTGAGGACAACAGCAGCTTTAGAGATAAGCTATTGAGGAGTTCTATGATTTGGGTCCTGCTGAATAAATGTAGCTAACCTGTAAGTCTCGTCTGTTGGTATTATGTATTACGGAAAAAAACGACATTAGGGTACTTTAGAGTTACCAAAATTTACGTTAAAACCCCTTTCGGCTCGTTGTGCACGTCGGTTATATTGTCCAGGCGGCCTGTAGCCAACTGTAGCTTTGAACGTATTGACTCTACCATCTTTTTGTAGCCTTCGTTACGGCCCACAGTCAGTAACTCTGCAGCCTAATAATAAGAATGACTGAGTGAAGAATGAATGAGCTAATATAACATTTACAGCTCTTTATTCAGCTAACAATTTGTTTGTGGACTGGGCCGAGGCAGACAGTATTAGGCACAGCTGTTTCAATGAAAACAATACAACACAGGCTCTTATAGCCGAGTATATGACAGGGCTCCAGATTAACTTTTTTTACTAGGAGCACAGTGGCCCCTAACTGAAAATTTTAGGAGCACAATCACATTTAGGGGTGCACACTGTAGATCAACATGCAAAGCAAATATTCACATTTCCTTTAATTTTTACTGTATTACTGATAAATACTTGAAAAAGGCTGTGTTAAACTTAAATATTAATTCGGCCTCCTCAGCGCACTGATTAAGAGCCTCTTGCCTTCTAAATGCAACTGACAGTGGAGTTGTATTTTCATTGGAGTGCAGGTCACAGCATATTTGATGCCTTACACTAGCACTGTGTTTGACCAATGTGTTATGTATGTTCCCCTCCACACATTAGCCACTTACAGTGCCATTCCCCATTCCCTCCCCCTCTCACACACATTGGCCTGCCACCTGTAATTCCACATTCTTTGATTCGCCCCTTCTATGTACCAGTGTGAAAAAACAAAACAAAAAAAAACACTGACAAATTCCCCGGTCACACATGCGCGACTAAATGTAGAATTTAGTCGCACTGTCTCAAACTTTAGTTGCAAAATGCGACCATTTGGTCGCAGTCTAGAGACCTGTATGACATTTAAACGTGCAACTAATACACCTGTAAACTATGACTGCTTACACAGAAACCATAAAAACAAATACAATGGAAATGAAGCGCTTTATTTTTTCAAAACACATTCCTACACACAAACCCAGCCAATGTTGTGATCTCTCTAGTTTACTTTATTCCAAAGTAGTGATTCTAACGCAGAAGAAGACGTTTTTCAAAACGTGTGTCTGATAATACTTCCAAGGCTAAAGAGCCTCTCAACAGGCTTTAAAAAACAAACTAACTGAATAATGGATTACTTGAATTGCAGAACAAGTTACCCCCTGGTAATGAGGGTGTACTTAGTGACAGGATTATGTATCATGTTACCTTGAGGAGGCACAAAGAGGAAACAAATGATTAAGTCATTATTAAACAATGAGTTGTCACCAGTGTGTACCACTAGGAACAGCTCTTGAAGAAAGCATTCAGTATGTTTGTTCACAGATATCTATGAACTAATCATTACCTAATCATTCACTAATATAGTACAGTCAGGAATTACTCATTAACAATCTATCATTTGTCAAATCATTCCTGATTCATTCCTCACGCGTTTCCTCATATTTTTATGTTTCTTATTATGCGACCGAGGAAAGATTGTGGACTACTAAAACAAGTTGCTACTAACCTGTTTCATTCTAATTTAAGTCTTGACCCTACCATCCTAATAATTACAGTGCCAACTACATACTTGGTAGTCATCTAATAACTTAAGCTTGATGGCTAATGACCACAAATGTTGTATGTATCCTTTTCATGTATAAATCACCTGCTGTAAGTTGACATTGGCTAAATGCTCACCAGAATGAAGAGTTGAGTTTTAGAGGAGCACTGCAGATAAGAAGTGAGTGATAATCATACCATGTGAGTTTAACACTCACAATTATACTATACACACATATTCACAGTTTTCACCTTTCACAATGCCATTGTCTTTCTATAAAAACAATATGAAATGAATTATATGAGATTTATTCCACAGACATATAAATTCAATCCAGAGTGGACAAGAGCAAAGTGGATTAATCACATTAACACAATGACACAAACAACATGCAACTGTATGACTGATTGATACATTGACTTTTACTTGTGATGATCATATACAAGATATGATACAGCTACTCTTAAACACACTTTATAATAAGTGATACCAATAGACATGTAGTGCACATAGTAACTGTAATAAGTTGCAACACCTACATTTAATTTTACCAGTAGACCTTCACATGGTCCTACATTCAGATACACAACTGATTTAACATTGGAACACATGCGGAAAAATAACATGACAGTCATATGAAAGTATGAAAAAATATATATTTCCAGTGCCACAATAGTAATTAATGCCCATATACCAAAACAAAATCCATAGTGATAGATAACTATGATTAGTCCAGTATCCATGACGGGACTCAAATAAAAACGAAAAAACGACGAATAAATTCTCTACAACTGAAAAAAAATTTTTCTCTTAAGCCTCTAGGTGCTCACAGACCTCACTGACAAAACAATGTCCATTTTAGTTACTATGAACATTGTAAAGTTTCTGAAGTAATGACAATCAAAAACACAAGATAGACAATATTAATATTGGTTCATAAAACCTACTAGAGCCAAAAACAATGGCTTACATTTTCTGCAACACCTTCCAAGAGGAAGTTTGTGTCTTAAACATTGGGGAGGCAAGGTTTTGTTGTTGTGTTTTTCAGACAGGCCACACAGGTATTTCTAGTTCTTAAAACAGCTTTTTTGCTTTCTACCCACTTCAAGGTAACCGATGCCTCACATGCCCATACCAATCTCCTCAATCTTCCAGCCACTGGAGTTCTTTCCAAACTTATAAACGAGCCTTCGGCCATCGACTCGCTCCAGGATCTCCCTCTTATAGTAATACCTGTGGGAGGAGAGTCAGTTAGTTCAGCTTTAAGATACAGAGTATGTCCATCATCTGCTGTACTTCACTAATGTTAGTTTACAGTTAGTAAATGAAAATGTCAACAGTAGTTTCCAGTCACTTTTATGATAGTCCACTGTGACCAGACCAGGATTAAAGGAGTATTTCAACCATTTCCACATTTAAATATATGCCTACTAGTCATTGGGAAGGCCTGTCAAAACAGTTCTATAATATCTTGTGTGGCTTTGACAATGGACATCCTCTGGGTTATCTTATTATCTTATCTCTACAAATTTAGAGAAGAAACTCTGGGTTTCATACTCGAAGTCTGGCATTTGAAAGTGAAAGGTGCTCACAAGACAGGATGTCACTGAGGTCAATGAAGGTCACTGTCAGGTTGCACTATGGGATAATTCCCTCGGAACCAATGTTTTTGGAGTGTGACACATACTAGGAAAAACAAGTCAGGATATCTGGAAGAGGAAAGTGTAAAGGACTTCTCTATTACTCCAATATGTTGGAGCATCTTCAACACAGATGCTCCAACATGAACATTGTCTTTATACAGAAAAAGAGCACATTGGACTGCTTTGTGCTTTAGGCCTAAACCAGTGTGCCAGTGACTTGAACTTCTGAACCACATGTCTGTATGCTGAATTATTTGAGATTGAAACAGATACGAGTGAAGTTTTTCACAAACTCTTCCTTATTGCTTGCTACATGAACTCACCTCATGGCACGGCTGAGTTTCTCATATGTCATGCTGCTGTTCTTCTTCTTCTGACCCCACATCTGAGCCACAGCCTCAGACTTAAGGAACTTAAAGACACCCTCGCGACGGTCTTCCCACTTCATCAGGCCCTGGTTTCTTTCTGGGTGGATGAGAATGTCCCTGATGAACTCCCATAGGTGAGTGCCACGAGGCGCTGCAAACAGGGAGGCACAATGAACTAAATGTGTGTGCATGGATGTAGACGAGTGAGCTGCAAGTCAAACAGATATGCATCTGCAATCTGATGGAAATGCAAAATAGAATGTGTGAAACAGCTACGCAGTGTTCATGTGCAGATGCTTTTTAAACAGTGTTTTACATGATGAATGCTACAGTATGCTGTTTGTCCACACACCATGTTTGTTTTTCTTTGAATTGGCATAAATGCTGCTGCTGTGCTCTCTGCTGAGTTTAGGAGGTCGCCCCCGTGGTCGCTTCAGTCGAGACTCTCCTTTCTCTGTTTTGATGTGCTCCTCTGTCAACACAACAGTTAACTGTCAAAAGTTGATTTAGGTTGGAAGCTCACTGTCACTGCTGAGACAGTGGAATGCATCAAAGCTTACAACCAATGACTGCTTACTCACTTGAAATCAGAGGGTAGGAGAATTCCGGGTCTGATTCACCACTGCCAGACTCTGGTGAGCCAAGGCTTGAGAAGCCAAATATGCCACCTGAACATATGAGAGACGTGTTTGAATTATCTGTAATTCTTGAGAAAGTGAGATGCAGAATAGTTGAGCATGATGATAGAAATTAGAGGATGAAAGTCTTACTGTTTGAGGAGCTGTACTCGCTGTCAGACTGATTGTCAGACAGGTACTCAGTGTCTCCCAGAGGTGTCAAGGGCTCCATGGTCAAACTGGTCAGGTCATAATCATCCCTGTAGTCAAACTCTCTCTTAGTGACAGCTCCTTCAGCTGTTGGTAGTAAGTAGCAACATTAGCCCACACAGTATCTATCCATGTAGTGCTAGAATGTAAAATAGTCATATAATATGTACCTTGGCCAATTACAATGGTGCTGAGCAAAGGGAAGTTTAGGTTGTCCAGGAAGTTGTCTAGTAGCAGGCAGGTCTCGTTCAGTTCTGGTCCTGACAGGCTCTGCAAATCTGTGAGGCCAAAAATGATGAGATGAAAAATGTGATATTTTAGCTGTGGACTTTATTCATCCAGGTTAAGAGAAAGGCAAATGTGTGTGCCACTGCAGTTTATTTCTGGCCTCTGGGAGCAGAGACTAAAACTCATGTTTTCGGCTAATTTCTATGTTTTTGTTCATATTTAGCTGGCAAATTTAATTTATAGATGAAAATGTATCTTAATTTAATCATAATGTATGCCAATTTTGTCTGTGCTACATCAATCAATCAGTTATAAACCAGCAATCAAACGGTTTAAAGATAAATCCCAACTGACAGATGCAGTTTTACCATATTTGGTCTTGTGTTCCTGCAGACTCTGGTGGAGGTGTGGGCCGAGCTGCAGGCCAAAAACACCAATCATCTGATCCCGGTTCATCTGGCAGAGGGTGGGACCATCCATGGTACAGTAAGCCAGACTTAAGGTGCTTGCATCAAAGTTGGTACTCTCTACATGGTCACTGATCCAATCCAGAACGTTGTCTGCTGTCCAGCACTGAGGGCTAGTCTGACGGTACTTCTGACCTGCAGAAAAATAGGCAGGAATGAGTGGAGTATGGATGGTGTGAACGATGCCACTGTGCACTGCACCAATCAGCACTGAGCATTAAGCAAGCAGATTTAGAAACTGTACATTTCTTTCAAGTCAAATCTTGCTTCAGGAATCTAATTAAGTCTGGTTGGTTTAATGTCAACTCTTCTGAAGTGCACAATTGTTTAACACCTCCCAGTTCTGTCTACCTGGAACTGACCTCTAACCTGTTGGTCTGTTACATATTGTCTTACATTGCCCCTCAGGAATCACTAAAAATCTTTAAATTGAATTGATTCTTAAATTTACTGATACATGTCTACCTGCTAAGCCATCAGTAATATGGCCTGATACCAGTCTGCATCATTACCCAGTCCGTATCTAGAAGGTCACACAAACAAAGGCAGGTCTGTTTAAACTAAGGTGGCAGCATTCCTCTGTTTGACGGTTATGACGAGTTACACATTGGCTGCCTGGTAAATGATTCAGCCAACAGCGACTAAATGAGGTCAAAGCAAAGTTCAGAGAGCTAATGGTCCTATTGGCAGAAGTTTGAAAATGACGGATCATGTTTACTCTGAGATTAGTCATCAGCCGAAACTGTCCAGACTGGACTATAATGGTTAACAGCCCTCAGACTAAAGCATTTCTTTGTTGTGACACAGATCATGTATATAGTTGAATCTTTCCACAAACATAAGACAGAAATGAGCATCACAACAGCAGTTGGTGTCTCTTACCGCTTATGTTGGAGCTGAACTCTGGATTGGTGATCTGTAGGGTGTTGATGCTCGGCAGTACACTGGGCTGCTGTGGCAGGACATCAGGGACTCCAGTCTGATACATGGTGAGGTTGGCATGAGTCAGAACACTGCTGAGGCAGAGTGATGACATGGATACACTGGGAAAGACAGAAGATTTAATTAACACACTAGTTTAAAAAAAAAAGCTGCTAAAGAATGTCTAACATATTTGTTCTTGTTGAGCTTTCTAACATAATCGAATCTGTATCACTTTTAAAACACATTTCCAACATTTCATTAAAAATTCACCCATTTTCTTTTACCTGATTAATGCACAAGCCACAATATGATGCAAAAGAATTATGCTCCAAGACAATCCACAGTGTGAGCGCGTGTTGTCACTACTCTCCTCTGCCTGTTCTCTGTGTAACCACTGTCGCTGAGGAAAACATGCGCCTGGCGCTGCGTTTAACCTGTGGAGCTTTATAGTCTGGAAGCAGTGGGGGAAGGACTCAGGTGAGTTCAGGGGAATTCCACTTGAAGCTGGCCACACCCCCTCTTCCTCCTCCACTTTCCTGAGAACTTGATCAACAAAACCAACCAGCCCTGCTATTCCCTCTAATCTCTTTCACCTCAGCATTAAGAGTTTCATTAGCCTTTAAGGGTTTGCTTTGTCTCATCATGGTTTTTTTTAACAGGAATTTAGATGACAGTGTTGTAATGTGTTGGAGGATCTTAAGTTAGCACAAATTCATTAAAGATGTTTGTCAAACATTCAGGTGAATTTATCAGTACCAGTCATCATTTGTTTTATGGACATGAATCCATGACCCCATATTTGCACCTCTCTCCACAAAATTGTACATGTAATGTAAATGTACACATTTTTGGAAATGTCTTTCCTATTTCTTTTCTTATTGCCTCAAAAAGTATTGATTTCTACCAGCAATCAAAGCTGACTAAGAATTACACTGTACAATGCAAGTGTTTTGAACTGACTTGACTCTGTTGTATTTCCATGATACAGCCACCTTTCAATCCGTCAAGGAAGAGGCTGAGGAGATAACAGAAGTTTGCAGATGGTCACAATGTCTAAAAATAGCTGCACATAGCGTGTGTGACGACGACAAACAGACGGCTGTGGTGACAGACAGTTTAATCAGTCTAGAGCCCAGCCTGACCATGACTGATAAAACTACTTGAATCAAGCTGCTCTTTATTCCACTTGGTTACTTCCTGATACATAACCAGCCTGCTCTTTGTCTGTGTAACCACCCCCCCTGCAGAGCAGGTTTCTATGTTGTAGAGCACCCTTGAGGCTTGATGCGGCTCACTGCTGGTACCTACATGACCAAAGGTATGTGGACACCTGAATATTACAGTCATATCATCTCTGACAGCTTGATTTTAGAACCTGGGCGCAGGGATTTGTAATCAGAGCATTACTGAGTCCATTCACTGATATTGGCAAATACGGCCTTACTGCACCCCATTTCATCCCAAAGGTGTTGGGTGGAGTATAGATCAGGGTGCTGTGCTGGCCAGTCAAGCACTCCCATAACAAACTACTCTTTCACAGAGCGAGCTTTGTGCACAGAGTGCATCATCAGAAAAGAGATGAACAAACTCGTGACACAAATATTATTCTTCACTGGAACTAAAGGGAAATTGAAGATCTGCAGTTCTACGAAGACTGGATAAACTCCATTTTCTTATGATGAGCAAAAGTACCTGACATAGATTAAAAATGCACAAGAAATCATTGTCACCATACTTGAGGATTAAGTCAAAAAGCACCATCAACAGTAGTTTCTTTTCCAATATGGTTAAGCCCAGTGAGTACATTATCGTTATGCCAACTGGGCACACTTACTAATAAAACTCAATGCACCATTTTAGCTTGTTTTTTCCTTTACGATTTTGACATCTGTTGGTTTCCACTGATTATTCTGTGTGCAGAATATTAAAAAAAAATTAAACAACCCACTACAGTTTCAGTTGGTCTGTTTTAATTTAGTTTTAAAATCATTGTAGTATGAATTAAACACTGGTTTGATTATCCCTTTGCTTATTCCTTTATTGATGCATTCATGGGAAACGTATACATCTGTGACTTGATTGTCAGCTTAGGGGCCTCATTTATAAAACAGACTCACAGTCTTTTTTTTATCTTAAGTATTTCTTATATATAAAAACCACCATAACTAGTTATTTATATATATATAAAAAAAAACCTTACTTTGACTTGGAAATCATGTTTTGTCGACACAAAGAACAGACATGACTTAAGTGAACCTCCTGCTGGATATGAAGGGGTATCTCAATGCAAAAAAAAATCTGATTGTGTTCAGATGTGACAGGGGAATAGGCATTGAGGTACAGTTACTGTAACTGTACAGTGAGACACCTAACAGTGTTTTGGCAAAATCCCTGTTGTTTTTGTAGTGATTATTAGGGCTCGAGCAGGGAGACCTGCGAGGTCCCTATTGTTTTTGTAGTGATTATTAGGGCTCGAGCAGGGAGACCTGCGAGGTCCCTATTGTTTTTGTAGTGATTATTAGGGCCCGAGCAGGGAACCTGCAAGGTCCCTATTGTTTTTCAAATGATTCTTTTATTTGTTTTTCTTTGCCACAAATTATCTTATTTTTCACTGCCTGAACTCACCAAACTTCCATTCGCAAAATCGTGTAAAATGAAAAATTTACTTTTTCGAACTCCTCCTAGGCCATTTGACCGATTTGCACCAAACTTTGCATTGTACATTCAGGCTTTGTTCAGCACAGGGCAGTGCTGTCTTGCTAATGGATACAAACCTCTGTTTAAGAGTCTGTAGGGTCACACAGTGTAGTCCTCTCATTATTTGGTTTTCATGTACATTGCAGGAACTTCTAAATTCTGGGTATCTTCTTTCATTTCGCCTGTCGCAGCCTACAGCCCACGCATTCAGCACGCAGCAGGGCACAATTGCTGCACACTGCGACGCCAGTACTCGCCGACACGTGTGGACTGCGAGGGCCTGTTCATCGCTGCTTGCAGCTTTAATTTTTTTTTAATTTATTAGTTTTTTTTCTTTGTCCCAAATGATTGCATTTTCACTGCCTGAACATACCCCAAAACTTACCAAACTTGGAATATAGGTCACACCTGCCGAAAAATGTCATCATCAATTGACATCGTGAATTTCCACCACTAGGTGGCGCAATAGTCAAGGAAAGTGCATTTTGGCTTATAACTCCCATATACTTTATCGCACATTCAAAAACTTTATATCCAATATAAATATATATGTATTCCCTGAATTGCTGAATGTCGTGATATAGGCCACGCCCATTTCTGCCTACCATTTTTTTTCCCTCAAATTCGCAAACCTATTTTTTCAAGCTCCTTCCAGGCAATTTCACCCATTTGCCCCAAACTTTGCACACAGCATCTGTGGACCCTCCTGACAAAAAGTTATTAAAAGAATTTTGATTTTCCAAAGAATACTCAAGTCATTAGATAACAACTTCCTGTAGATTTGGGTCAAAACAGGAAGTGTTGCATATCTCTACATTGGCGTGTCTGAATGACATGAATCTCAGGTTACTACTTCCCCATGAGACCCTTAAGCTCTGTGCAAAATTTTGGCAGATGATCACTAGGTGGCGCTCTTTAAATTGAAGTATTTTATATCTCCACATCGGTTTATCGGATTAACACAAAACTTGGTATAATTGTTGCCAATGCCCTCCTGAGAATATCTGTTAAAGGTTTTACCGATCTGCCACTAGGTGGCGCTCTGGTGGCAGTCTAATTTAATATTTGGCACTGTGCTCACACCATAACACTTATGTATATAGACTGTCCCCTGTAACTCACACACCAAAAATGACCAGCAGGTGTCGCTATTATCAAGACAAACCCGTTTTTGGCAAATAACTCCCCCGTAATATGTCGCACATTTTTAAAACTTATATCTACGTCTTCCCTCAATTGAGCTGAATTGTGTGATGTAGGCCACACCCACTTTTGCGGTAAAGTTCCATTAGCAAAATCACCAAAAATGAAAAACTTACTTTTTCAAACTCCTCCTAGGCGATTTGACCGATTTGCACCAAACTTTGCATGTAGCATCTGTGGACCTTCCTGACAAAAAGTAAAACAACAATTTTCTGCACATTGTGGTCAAACAGACAGTCTTGCATATCTTGACCAAATACAGTCCCATTACCACAAAACTTTTGCTATTTGTGTTCCATGGCCTGATGAGGTTCTCTGCAAAATTAGGTGCAAATCGGCCAATAGGTGGCGCTTTTATTGCTAAATGACGAAAGAACAGCTTGATTACATTCACTTTTGACTGTACATTCAAGCTTCTTTCTCCCCTGAAGGCAGTGCTGCCTTGCTAATGGATACAAACTTTTCTTTAAGAGTCTGTAGGGTCACACAGTGTAGCCATCCTCAATATTTGGTTTGCATGTACATTGCAGGAACTTCTAACTTATGGTTATCTTCTTTCATCTCGCATGTAGCAGCCCACGCATTCAGCACGCAGCAGGCCATAATTGCTGCACACCGTGGCGGCAGTTCTCACCAACACGTGTGGACTGCGAGGGCCTGTTCATCGCTGTTTAATTATTATTGCAACTCAATACATATAATTGTCAAAATAATTAAAACCTTTTTAAAATGGGTTTCAACTTTCTTTAATTTTCAGAAGCAGAGTATGGAAAGCATCTCCAAATAAAATCAGTTGTGTTTGTATTTTATGGTAATCCACAGATGATATAGCGATGACATATTTATCACAAAACAGCAGCTAATGCAGCAGTGTTACCCTGACCTGAGTAAAGATTGTATTACTCTCTCACTGCTGTCATCAAGAGCAGGGTGAACAAGTAGGCATAAGTGACGTCGATGTACATTTTTCTGATAATACAATTCACAGTTCGGGCTTCTGACTGTGTTTCAGCCAATAATGAGTGGTGAACCTGTATATGTTTTCCCCCGATTTTCACAACATAGCTCACACCCTGTTTCCACAGCTTGTTGGAGGAAAAGCTTAGCATGGAATGCAGCCCTGCAGGTTTCTGCCTTCTGAAAAGGCACCAACTTTCCTGGCCTGGGGACTAACAGACTAATCATTTCATAATTTCTCAGTCATGCTGTCTTTTTCTCCACCCTTCATCACTTCCTTACACCTGGGCTGTTGCTAAATGCGGGGAATTCCACACACTGTGTGCATTCCAAAAAAGAGATGAAGCTAGTGCAGCGTCATAACAGAAGACGTGTATAAACCATCATCTGTGTTTCTTTGCTGAGAGTAATAGGAATTAAATTCAAACGTCAATGACAAACCACATCTGCGGTTGTTAAATTCATTGTGAAGCATTATCTGTATAGCAGAAAACAGGAGAAACAACTTAAAACACTGATAGCAACAAATAGCAACAGAAATAGAAAGCACAAAATAAGTATTGTAAAAAAAAAAACATTATATATGTTATTATCGAAACGACTAAATGTTTTATATTTTTGTGCAATGTCTATTCTTCACACACACCAATCAGGCATACCATTATGACCACCTGCCTAATATTGTGAAGGTTCCCCTTGTGCAGCCAAAACAGCTCTGACCTGTCAAGACATGGACTTAAGACCTCTGAGGGTGTCCTGTGGTGTCTGGCACCAGGGCGTTTTATAGTGGATCCTCTGGGTCCTGTATGTTGGGGGGTGGGGCCTCCATGCATCAAACCTGCTCAGCACGTCTTACAGATGCTTGATCAGATTGGGATCTGGGGAATTTGGAGGCCCGGTCAACACCTTGGGCCCTTTATTGTATTCCTCGAGCTGTTCCTGAGCAGTGTTTGCAGTGTGTCAGAGCACATTGTCCTGCTGGGGGGCCACTGCCATCGGGTAGTGTTGTTGTGATGAGGGTCTTGGTACTTGGTACTTGGTCCACAACAGTGTTTGGATGGGTGGTGCGTGTCAAGTGACATTCACATGAATGCCAGCACTGAAGGTTTCCCAGCAGAACATCACATTGTGATGAGATGATCAATGTTATTCACGTCACCTGTCAGTGGTTTTAATGTTGTGGCTGATCGGTGTATATTGGATCTGTATGTGCTTCCTGGTAGAATGACTATTTGTTTTGAATATAAACCAGTTTTGAAATTAAATACTGTTTGAAACTCTGACAGCTGACTCAGAAACACTGACATTAGGTGATTAGGCTCTAAGTCTCCATCCCTAAAACCAGGCTGTACCAATATCCTTTGTCTATGTAGTTTGACGCCTTCCAGAGGAATGGTGCTTGCTGAGTGGGTAGTGTTTTTACGCACTCTACTGGCTCAACAGTGCAACTGCTAGACTAGCTTTGAGGTTTGTATATTAGTCAGAACTTCTCCAGTGCAAGGGTGTGCTGGTTCCCCTTCCTCTGCTGAATCTTAACAGCCAGTGTATCAATTTAGGTAGCTTTGAACAAATCCTTGAAATAGGTTTTGGAGTTAATTGATTATACACATTTTACACAGTAATTGACCACTGGTTGCAGTAAAGTTTCTTTATGACTGGAATATGACCACAGATCATGTTTCCTTAATTTCTGGGGGAAAGTTTAGTGAATTGCTTCTATCTGTGGTGTCGTTTAGAAGTACTCATCAAAAATGTAAATGTCGTTGTAACATCCCTTGTGAACTGATTGGACGCTGCAGAGGATCCGACTGATCCGATACATCACAACATCAATGGAATTTCATACTGAAGTGGAGACAGGTAACAGAAACTATCTCTCAAGTTCTGTATTTTGTATTCTGATTCACCATCGATTTAAAAAAAATATCAGCCAAGTTGTAGGTGAACAAAAGGGCCACAAACAACATTTATGGGGAACATTTTTCTTTTCATGACCTGTTCTACACATGTGATCACTGCTGAGCGTCAGGTTTCATATGTTACATTATTTCAGTTTTCCCTAAACGTTAAGCTTAAAAATAGTTTCCAGTGTTCAAAAGACACCACAATCACTTTCTGGGTTGTTAAATGATGATTTCACAATCGGAATATCAGTGAATACAGAGGTAAATAACGGATATATATTAAAAACACGTTGTGCCTTTGAGGGACACAGGACACAGTACACAGCATGCAAACAGACTGCAGCTTGTTCTCCATTTGCAGCTGTGAGGTAATAGGCTACAGACAGAAAAGCACAGGCGCAGTTTGATCAGTTTTGAACTTTGTAGTTTTTTGACAAAAGGTACATGTACTCTCACACTGTTATCTGCTTAAAGCTCCTGTTGATAAGATAGTAATACTGACGCCTCGGGTTTCCCAGCTCATCAAATACAGACGCTTTGGGACTGTAGGTCGGGTCTGCCGTCACCCGAAAGCGTCAGTATTTGATGAGTTGGCAATATGACACGAAAATCCACAATCTTAGCAACAGGAGCTTTAAATAAAGAAAGAGACATGGCAGCGCTCTCTACCTTGCATCATATAAATGTGTACATACTAGGGCTGTCAAAATTGCTCCAAAATTTACGTTTGAATATTCCCTCTAAAAAAACACATAGGTTCGAACCATTCGAATATCTATATTTGCGCATTATGTCAATAACAGGAGGACAAACTAATACAACGAGACATAACTACCTGTATAGGTATTTTTATTTCAGTTTTAACATGTCTTTGAAAACATACCTACACATTACAAAATAAGTAAATGAACTAATGGCTTATGTTGCTAGCGGTGGAATGGTAAGCTAACTGTACTGCTAACAGCTTACACAGCTTGCATACAACTTTATCTCGAGGCTCCGCATTTTTGCCGTCTACTGACCAACCTTTTTAGGTTGCTTGGAGTCCAAACCACTCGCTCTGCTGCCAAGTTGGGCTCTGAACTTTCTGCCATTTCGTTTTTCTCTCTGCCATCTGCATCTGCCGCGGCTTTTGTCGCGTCTCACTTTCAGCAGTGAGTGACGCTGTGCAAGTGCGACTCCTGTGACCTGTCCCTGACCCGTCATGCAGTGCGCCCACTCGCAAAGCAGCAGCTGATGTGTTTTTTTTTCCACAGTCGAATATTAATTATCACAATCGAATCTCCATTTTATTAAATATTCGAATATATATTCAAATTTAGAATATTCGTTGACAGCCCTAGTACATACATGGCTGATCTCCAAACATAAAGTTTACAAACTTAAACTTTATTGCAGGTTTTGTCATCATATCTGCTGCCATCTGACCTGTGGGACAATATTTAAAGCTTCATCATTCACAGTTGACCTTACAAAATGATGCTCACACCTCTGTCTGCTTACAGGAGTTTTTGCTGGTTATTTTAATAAACCTTGGGTGGTGTGTACTGACATCCGTCAAGACCTTCGAGTAGTACTAGGTATACACTCGTGTGGAGTTGCAGCTGAGGCCATGTACTCAACTCTGAGACCACGTTCTATACTCTGAGATCTACCAAGAAAGTGTTTCAGTTTACCCAAGTCTTTCATCTTGAATTTTGCTGTGAGCATCACTATTACAACAAAAAAAAAAAATATTAAAATTTTAATTTTTTTATACAGCATGTAGAACAAGTGGAAACACAGATCTAATGAGTAAAAGCAGTGAAATAATTTGTCATCATTGGGACACACACTGTGGAGGGCATTTCAGCTGACTTTTTGATCAAGATTCATGCCTTGTGAAACATTATTAACAACATTATAATAATAATGTACACCGCTATACTCTTCCACACACAATACATTACTGTCTGTCATGTGCAGTCATACTTTAGTTTATTTACTATCATATACAGATTATTATTAGGGCCCGAGCAGGGAACCTGCAAGGTCCCTATTGTTTTTCAAATGATTATTATTAGGGCCTGAACAGGGAGACCTGTGAGGTCCCTATTGTTTTTCAAATGATTAGGGCCTGAGCAGGGAACCTGCAAGGTCCTTATTGTTTTTCTAGTGATTATTTTTTTTTTTTTAGAGGTCCCTATTTTATTTCTAGTGATTATTCATTATTTGTTTTTTAAGGGCCCGAGCAGGGAGACCTGCGAGGTCCCTATTGTTTTTCAAATCATTATTATTAGGGCCCGAGCAGGGAACCTGCAAGGTCCCTATTGTTTTTCAAACGATTATTATTAGGGCCCGAGCAGGGTAACCTGCAAGGTCCCTATTGTTTTTGTAGTGACGACTTTTTTGTCCCAAATTATCGCATTTTTCACTGCCTGAATGTACCCCAAAAGTCACCAAACTTGGAATATACGTCACACCTGGCGAAAAATTTCATCATCTATTGTCATCCTGAATTTCCACCACTAGGTGGCGCTATAGTCAAGGAAACTGCGTAAACTGCGAAATGCAGCGCACAGATTTGGGATCGTCCCATGATCACTCTCACCAATTTACAGAACTTTATGCCCAACGCTCTAGCGCCACCAATGGGTGAAAGTTGGACATGCATCTTCTGACGTGGACCTTGACTCGTGCATCTGATTTTCACAAGTGTGGTAGCGTTGTGATCCTTGGATCAACCCGAGTTCAATGATCCATGGCCCATCACTTTCAGCCATGTTGGACCTCCGCCATATTGGATTATGTCAGAAAGCTTTAAAAATCTTATCAGGTCACAAAGTTTGTTCGATTCACTCGAAACTTGACACAGATGATCTTCAGACCAAGCCGCACCAAAGTTATTTCAAAGAATTTTCAATTTCAAGTTTATTCTCCCGTGAGAGGCAATCGAAAATGGCGGCAAAGCCTCCAAACAGGAAGTGGGCTGTCGTCTCACCGATGCTATGACTTAGTGTAACCAAACTTGGTACCTGGAGTCAAGACATTGTCCCAATCACTCACACCGATCGATTTTCAGGCCTTTGCATTGAACGCTCTAGCGCCACCACTAGTCCCACCACTAGCTGAGGCGCCGGCCTCCAGGCGCCCACAGGCCCAGTCTTTTGTTTTGATTATCTGCACCTGTCCTTTTGTGTCTCACCTATGTCTTGTTCCCTCATTTGTGTCATGGTATTTAAGTCCTGGTTTTTGTTCAGTCTGTGTCGCTTCATCGTTTGTGTTGTTGTCCTTCGTGTTCGTGTTTGTAGTAGTTATAGTTGTGTTTGTTTATGCCATATCAAGTTCATGTTGCCTTTTTTGAGATAATTAAAGAACCTTTTAGAATCCCTGCAACCTTCTGTCTATGGTCCGTGCATCTGGGTCCTCCACCACGTCTACTACCACCACCCCGTGACAGCGAGGTCCCTATTGTTTTTCTCGTGATTACTATTAGGGCCTGAGCAGGTCACAGACCTGTGAGGTCCCTGTTGTTTTTCGAATGATTATTTATTCATTTTTCTTTGTCCTAAATGATCGCATTTTTCACTGCCTAAACATACCCCAAAACTCACCAAACTTGGAATATAGGTCACACCTGTGATTTTCCTATTAGGGCCGAATTCAGTTTGGCAAAGACACTTGGAGGAGCAACATCTCCCCATGTAATAGGGACTTACCTGCATGTTCGTGACCTGACGCCTGAAGAAGTCCAAGTCGGATGAGACGTTGCGCGAGCGGAGCGCCACCTGTCAACATGCAGAAGAAGAACAAAAAAGGTTAACCAACTCAAATAGGGAGGGAATTAAGAAAAACTATTAAGAAAAGCCAAACAAAAAATAAAAAACCTAAAAAAAGAGAAAAAATAAAACAAACTAAAAAATAGCGGTGTTATACTTTATATAAATTCTAATTTGTTGATAATTATATCTAACCTAGAAAACAAAAAATATCATTACTTAAATACACCGTGCTGAACTCAAATAGTGGACAATGGGGATGGGGGAATGGCCAACCCATGGGAGTGCACCTCAGTGAACCACATTAGTGGTGATGTGTTCTTTCCCCTTCTCCACCCCTAACCCTAAACCCCCCCCCCCTTATAACTAAGCTAAACTAAGCCTACACAACCCCTGACTCTAACCTTAACCATCCCAAATTGTGGCCCTAACCCTAACCAACCCCATTTGTGGTCCTAAATTTAACCTTACCCCCTTGACCCCTTACCTCCCTCTGATGAAGCCGAGCAGGTGAAACATCAGGACTGCTTACCTGGTGGAGTATCTTTCTTCACTTTTAGGACAGAACTGGTTAAATTGTGCACTAGTTGCTGGCTATTTTACCCTACTAACAGACTATGCTCTTTACTTGACCCTTTGTGGAGAGCTTTCATCAAACATTCGGTAATCATCTTGGAGATCCAGGTCTTCATCTTGGCAAACTCTGGGCTGAGACATGCTCCTCTTTACCATCTCCTCCCGGGAGGAGTAATCGGACCCCGAATAAACTGTGGACCTGGATACAAAAGTATTCTCCAGCAAGGTGATCTTTAATCCACACAGACCATACATAGGGAGTCTCTCTGAGGCATCCCAGGAGATTTCCCTCAAACCATCTTATGGACTCTTTAAAATTATACTTGGACTGTGTGTATTGTTTTATTGTTTTATATTCCCTCTTTTAGAAAATATTTGATCATGATTTAGATCTTATATTGATCTGTTTGGGGTTCAATAGAGCAAGACTGTTTCTACAACTAAAATGTGAATGCATGCCATCTTTTATTTTTGTTGGATGCTATGCATTTTTCAGTACACAAGATGGCAGCAGAGGATCACAAATCACTTTATGTTTGCTGTTGTAGATCAGAGCTGAATCTTAGTGCTGCAGGAAGATTGTTTCCCCCGGTTTGTGAATTTTTCCCTCTTTCTTACCTCCTTCCCCCTCTTTTTCTCTTCCTCCCCCTTTATTTATTTATTTTTTTAATATTTGATCCCATTATTATTATTTTTTAATATATTTTTTTATTAATATTTTTTTTCTCAAAAACAAATAATTTTCTCAGGTTTTATTGGTTCCAAAATAGTTTAACTATTGTTGCTTTTCTAACATTTACATTTTCATCAGTTATGTGGGTTTATGACTGTTCCTGTGGGCTGTATCCATGATGGCTGAATCATCTGTCACAACTACTAACATTCAGGAGCCTGTGGTTTATCCGGATGGGACTGGAACGGGTGGGGGACTTGCCTCTCTTCCTCCTCGTCCGTCTTCTACCTGCAAGGGGAGAATTCCAACACAGCCTAAGGTAGCACAACCGGACACATCACCTCTGGCAGATGCCACAAAAACATATTTTAAGCTCCTTCAGGCAGTTCACCATGCTGAAATTGCGAGTAGACTATTAGAAACTAACTCTTTTCCAAAAGGAATGACCAATAGAGTTAAAAAAAATGACCCTGTTCATTAAACCAACATCACCCAATCCTAATACACTTGTAAAAGTTAAAATGAACACCAATGACTGGATTAGACAAATCTTTTTGATCCTTAGGGATCATTATGACCAAGTAATTTCCTCAAATCTTTTGCGTCTGCCCCCTCTTCAGCTTGAAGCCTATAATAGGGCGCTTAAATGGGCATGTACTAGATATGAGCGTAAACTTACCACCTCTTCCATTGAGACTTTGCGCTCTATGATCATGGCCTCTTCAATGAGTGAGTGTCCCCGGGATGCGGCCATTTTTGTCCAGGATTGGGATTTTCCACCTTTGCCCTCTCCCATACAGGAAATGCCAACAGTTTTCCGGCCTACAGAGTCAGTGGTACCCCAAAGACCCTCTCCTCCTCCTTTGATGTCGTTGCGGCCCTCTCTTTTGACTCCTGCTGCTAGTTTGGGAGATAATAGTATGTCAATTGATTCTCATTTTAATGGTAGGCCTCCTCTCACCACAGTTGCCACAACAGAGATTAAATCCACCTCTCCCAAGCCACAGAGGTTCCAGAGAAGCCTTGGTAGGACAGACAGGCAATGTGAGGGTCAGTTGTTTCCGGCTCTTCCTAAAACATCAGACACAGGACAGAGAGATTAGATCAAATCCTTGAGTCTAAAAAAACCCAACGTCGTTTTACATCCGTTACAGTGTGACAAATTGAACTTACCCAAAAGCCCCAAACTAGTTGAGAACAAGACAGGGAGTCAGTCTCCATCAGGACCCCTTCATTCTCACAGCTTGGAAGATTTGCCCACTATTCAGGATCTGAATGATCATAAATCTGCCTTGATTTGTGATTCATTGATCCCCGGTGATGTTAATATGTCTTCAATGGAATCTGTTATGATGTTGAAGTAACTCACCTTAGCACTGTCCCATCTGTCAGTCCTATACAGGAAGCTTCTGATCTTGATCAGGCCAGGCAGGAAACTCTTTGATCTGTGGAGGGAATAACAGATATGGGTAGACCCAGACTTAACACCGTTGTGGTAGAAATGTCTAATAGTATCTCACCTCTATCCCCTTCCCAGCTGTCTCCAAAGCTCGACCCACAAATCACCAAACAGGCTGCTCCTATGAAGAAAACAAACAATATTGTCACAGATGACATTAACAAAGCCGACACATCTGGCACTTCTGAGGACGATTTTGTCATGCCTGTATCTGATTCCGCCCCCAGGTCGGCCAGGGTTGAGCCAAAAAGACACCCTAACACTACCAGGAAACTTAGGGATTGGGAGTTGGAGGTGATTAAACCTATTGTAATCTTGGGTGATTCAAATCTTTCTCATATTCCTCCTTTTGAGAATGATGAGATTCAGGTAGACAGCTTCACAGGTGCAACATTTCATCATATCTCCCAGATCTCGAAAAGAGTTCCGGTGGCTACTGAGGTGAGGGAGGTTATCCTTTCTTTGGGTCTTAACAATTGTCTCAAATACTACCTTCCTAATACAACAGACAAACAACTTTCTATCTTAATGACAGCAGCAAAATTATTCAAATAGATTGGACGAAGCTCAACAACAACTAAACTCACTGAACCAGAACATTACTAAGAAATATAATTTCCTTAACAGAAATTAACCAACAACTTTTTCGCAGTGAACCTAGAGACCCAGTTCATTGGTCCCCTAAAACAGCCAAGATGATCCTTGAAACCTGGGTTGACCAATTAAACTTGTGAGGGGGACAAGGCATCCTCTCATCCCCCACCGTCCAACATTATGGTTCTGTGCTCATCTTTTCGGCTAGGTGCAGCCAGTGGCGGTCCTAGCTTTCATGACACCGTGGGCGAACCTCACCTCACCAAAAAAAAAACTCAAAATAAGTTATTTATTAAAGTAATTGTTGGAAATTCGGAACCACACACACACAGTAACAGCTATAATAAAAAATATATACAATCATAAAAATATAAATAAAAGAGAATCAAATTTCTGAATCGCACAAATACAATAACACACTTAAGAGAGTGTAATAATTTTACTACACTTTGAACAAGAAACACAAAATAAATAGCACAACTGCCATCTATATCCTGACTCTTCTTGCTTTCCTTGATGCAAAGTCATCCATTACATCATCATATGAAATCTGCTCAGCAACTGTATGATTGATACTGATGATGACCAGACCAGTAAGGTGTTCCTGTGACATGGTTGACCTGAGGCAGGTTTTGATGAGCTTCAGCTTTGAAAAGCCATCCTGGCTAGTGGCAGAGGGTGCTCCAAAATATTTCAAAAGTGCCCCTGCATTTGCATTCAAATACAACATAAATAATCAATGCATGGATAGCACAATTAAATAAACATGTTATTAAGCATAATTCATCCAACTTTTAGAACAGGAAACAAATGAATAACACAACCTCCTCGGTTAATGGCTAATTAGATACATGACACACTCCAAATGACTCAGAAAGCTATATCACAAAATATCAGAGCAATATACGTCTTTTGAATTAGCTTACAGAATTGATAATTCACTTTACTGAGCAGCACAGGACCTAACACGACTTTTACCAAACAATATGTGAGCTAGTCATCGTTGTGTTACATAGCCTACACATTATTAAGGTGAAATTAATCAGATATAATGTTGGCTAGTCAGTTGGACTGATAACGGATGCTGTCCTCATCTACTATTATAGCCAGCAGTATAGCAAGAGGCTAACAAACATACGAGTTAGCCTATACTAATTACCGTCATTTAATTTCATTATGCATGATTATACTCATGAAGAGTAGATGACATGGCTCCACACCTTTATCTTTTGCTCGTTTCTCCTCTTCTTCACCTAATGGATTTGACCTCTTCTTATCCATTTGTTTATTTGACACTCGGGATTCATCACATTACCCATCTCCCAACACCGTCAACCAAAAGAGTTCAGACTGAACCAATTCACCTCGTTTTGTAATATATTTCACTATTTAACCAGACCCCGAAAAATAACATATGTGAAACTATGGGCTTTTATTCACAATATTATTATGACTGAAATGTGCTTTATGTGGAAGGAATTCGTGATGTGGTTGACTTTATCCTGCTTATTGCATCAGTTGTGCACTATTAGATGAATCCCTGCTCCCCCGCCCCAGTAGGTGAGCCTGTCCCCGCCCCGCCCCCCTTCCTCTTCTCCCACAGACTCTGTGTGAGACTCTCAGCTGCAGCAGACGCGCCTTTTATTATTTATTATTTATTTATAAAACAGTGGGCGCCCAGCCACCCGCTCCCTGCACAGCAACATGACATCATTGACTTGACGTGTAAATGAGCAATACAAAAACCGGAGGACATGAATGCAAACAAATAAAAAATAATAATAATAATATATATATATATATATATATATATATATATATATATATATATATATATATATATATATATATATATATATATATTTTTTTTTTTTTTTGCGGGCGCTCATGCCGCCCCTCCACGAATGCCGCCCTGGGCGGCTGCAAATACTGCCCATATGAGAAACCGCCCCTGGGTGCAGCAGAGCAGGAGCTTTTAGAGAAGGGCCTTAGTTTCATTCCTACACCCACAGCTTACAGCAGGGTTCAACTGAGGAAGGATCTGCACGATTACCATTAGAGATTAAAAAATTTAGATCATTTTAATTATGAGCAAAATCTGTTCACTTTTCCCTGTTTGGGAACCTACTTTCAATTCAGTTTCCCTTCCAATTTAAACTTTAATCAAATATGACATTATGGCCTATGACACCTTTCACGTATATCCAACGAATAACAAAAGTAACATCACTAAGGATCAACGTGCTGCCTTAACTAATCTGAAAAAATTAGATAATGTTATCATTAAACCAGCTGACAAGGGAGGGCAAATCGTACTATTAGACAGAATTGATTATTTGTTTGAGGCTAACAGACAATTGGAAAATAGTAAATATTATGTTCCACTAGCCTGTGAATATTCTCATTCATCCAGGTCATAGTTATCTCAAGGAAATTGAATCGAATGCAACTGGATTTGGTTTTTGTCTTGAAGACGTTTCACCTCTCATCCAAGAGGCTTCATCAGTTCCTGCTCGCTTGACTAGGCTGGGACTAGTCCCAGAGATATGTTCCACTAGATAAATCTATACAATTAGCAACTCAAAAATTGATTCCGTCTATACTTAAAAGATTATATGATCTAAAGTTTATTAATCACAAACAGTTAATATACCTATATGGTCCGGAGGAGCCTCGCCCTCGTCTATTTTATCTTTTGCCCAAAATTCATAAACCGCTGGAGAGCTTTTAAAATCCCAACCGGTAGACCAATCATCAGCGATTGCAGTTCAGAGTCTTACAGGACAGCGGAGTATATTGATTATTACATTAATCCTCGAGCTAGACTGCAACCGAGTTACATCAAAGACATATATGATTTTGTGGCAAAATTTAAAACTGTGAGAGACTTTTCTCTTTTCCATTGATGTTGAGTCGTTATATACAAATATCGATACTGATAGAGGACTAGCAGTGGTCCGCTCGGCCTTTCAAAAACTCGCTGAATAATAACAGACCTGATGATGTACTTTTAGAGCTGTTGGAAATTACGTTACTCCGTAATGATTTTGAATTCAATGGTAAACATTACTTACAGGTCTGCGGATACACGATGGGCCGTAAATGTTCCCCCACCTATGCAGATATGGCGGAGTGGGAAAAATCAGCTCTTGCTAAATGTCAGCAATTACCGTTATTATATCTAAGATATCTAGGCGACATCTTTGGACTGTGGACTGGTACTGAGGCCTCTTTCCAAGACTTTTTTCAATATTAAATACTCATCATCCAAACATCAAATTAAAGCGTAATTTACAAAACGAGAGGGTCGAATTTTTGGACACGATGGTCTTTTTTACTCCCATTTATGCTAGCACTGAGAAAGGCTTGGCGACAAAAGTATACTTTAAACCTACTGATAGGCACGTGCTTTTACATAAAAAAAAGTCCATCCGAAGCATACTTTTGCAGGACTAATAAAATCTCAGTTGATTAGCTTTTGGAGAATTTGTACTTATCTTGACGATGTTGAAGAGGCGACCAATATCTTGTTTGGGGCTCTGAAGGTGAGAGGTTATTCCGGCCATTTCCTCTGCCACATCAAAATGGAGGTCGCAGGTAGTTTCAGCACTCTAGTGAGTATCGGAGGGGAGAATCAAAGCCCCCCGCCCGTTCCCATGGTAACAACATTTTCCCATCAGCTGAGTAAATTTTCCTCAAAATTAAAAGAGAATTTTAAATGAACACAGGCACAATGTGACTCTTTAAAAAACATTCGGAGGATGACAGCCCATAGGAAAAATACAAATTTAAAAGATATTCATACAAGCCTGAACAAAACTCAGTTTAATAGCGACCCTTTTTGGTTGAATTATGTACCTTTCATTTTCAGTGGGCCCTTGGGGAGAGGTCAGCCTGTCTCTAGGAGAATCTCACCTGGGGAACAGAATGTGGTCTATGCCATCCAATGCCAACAATGTAAACGCCTGTATATAGGAGAGACAGGGAGAGCTCTAAAAATCTGAATTTATGAACATCTGTATCATATCAATAACAATAATAATAATAAATCAGTCTTGTATAGCACATTTCTAGGACCCATTGTGCTTCACAACAAAAAATAAAGCAAAAAAGGAAAAGGGCTCAAAAAAAGAAAAGGAAAAAAAATCATATGAAGTCCTTGTAGGCGATTTTAAAAATGTGAGTTTTAAGGAGTGACTTGAAAGAATAAATGGACTTGGCCTCTAACGGAGGTGGGGAGATTGTTCCAGAGTGCAGGTGCAGCACAGCTGAAGGCCTGTCCTCCCATGGTGACTAGTCTGTAGCGAGGCTGTAGAAGGGTGGTGGAGCAGGAGGAGCGAAGGGTGTGTGTGGGCCGGGATACAGTGATAAGTTCTGAGAGGTAGGATGGACTGGTGGAGTGGATGGCTTGGTAAGCAAGTACAAGGACCTTGTAATTAATACGTTGCAGATGGGGAGCCAGTGTAGTTTGAAGAGCACAGGGGAGATGTGCTCACGGGGAGAGGTGTGGGTAAGGAGCTTTGCAGCACAGTTTTGGACGTACTGCAGCCGGTTGATGGTCTTGTCCATTGCTCCCACAAGAAGGGTGTTGCAGTAGTCCAAGCGGGAGGATATGAAAGCGTGGATGAGGCGCTCTGCAGCAGGTTGTGAGAGGTAGCGGTGAATCCGAGCAATATTCCTCAGATGGAAAAAGGAGACTTTTGTGACCTGCTAGATGTGAGCCTCAAATGAGAGCTGGCTGTCAAGGTACACTCCCAGGTTGCGAACCTGGGTTGAGGGGAGGACCTGGACGCCATCAATCTCCAGAGAAAAATTGGCAAGCTGTTTCAGCGTGGTCTTGGTGCCAAGGAGGATCACCTCTGTTTTGCCACAGTTTAATTGGAGAAAGCTTAGTTGCATCCAGAAGACAGAAAAATAAAACTACATTCTTGTATACTCACTTCATCACTCATGGCATCCACAACTTTAAATATATTAGTCTGGAAAACATATTATCATGGTCTAAATTCCAGAGGAAACGTCATGAAAAGCTGTTAATTGAAAAGCTCTCCACTGTCTCACCCTTAGGCTTTAATGAAAAATCATAGAATTGCATATCTGATTCGGGGGAATGGGGTGCATTGATATGCAAGTCGGATCGAATAAGTGATTGTTTAGAGTGATTTTGAGATTAGGAGGGGAGAACAGAGAATTGTTGATCTTTTGTATATATTTTTCCAATTTCTTTCTCTTCCATCCATCCATCCATCCATCGTCATCCGCTTTATCCGGGGTCGGGTCGCGGGGGCAGCAGCTTTAGCAGCAAGCCCCAGACTTCCTTTTCCCCGGCCACGTCGGCTAACTCTGACTGGGGGATCCCCAGGCGCTCCCAGGCCAGAGAGGAGATGTAATCCCTCCATCTGGTCCTGGGTCTACCCCTAGGTCTGCCAGGAACACCTCCCTAGGAAGGCACCCTGGTGGCATCCTCATCAGATGCCCGAACCACCTCAACTGGCTCCTTTCCATGCAGAGGAGCAGCGGCTCTACTCCGAGTCCCTCCCGGATGGCCGAGCTTCTCACCCTGTCTCTAAGGGAGACCCCAGCCACCCTGTGGAGAAAACCCATTTCAGCCGCTTGTACCCGCGATCTCATTCTTTCGGTCATGACCCATCGCTCATAGGAGAGGGTAGGGACGAAGACTGACCGGTAGATCGAGAGCTTTGCCTTCTGGCTCAGCTCCCTTTTCTTCACAACCGTGCGGTGAAGCGCATGCAAAACCGGCTCCGGCTCTCCGGTCAATCTCCTGCCCCATCATCCCCTCACTCGTGAACAATACCCCGAGGTACTTAAACTCCTTCACTTGGGGCAAGGACTCATTCCCCACCCTGAGTAGGCAAGCCACCGGTTTCCTACTGAGAACCATGGCCTCAGATTTAGAGGTGTTGATCCTCATCCCTGCCGCTTCACACTCAGCTGCGAACCAATCGAGTGAGCGCTGTAGATCTAAAGCTGATGATGCCATCAAGACCACATCATCTGCAAAAAGCAGCGATGCGATCTCCAGGCCACCAACCTGTAACCCCTTCACACCACGACTGCGCCTTGAAATCCTGTCCATGTATATCACAAACAGGATTGGGGACAAGGCACAGCCCTGGCGGAGGCCAACACCCACTTGGAACTGGTCCGACTTACTTCCGAGTATACGCACGCAGCTCTCGCTTTGAGAATATAGGGATTGGATGGCCCTGAGAAGGGACCCCCTCACCCCATACTCCCGCAGCACCTCCCACAGAACATCCCTTGGGACCCGGTCATACGCCTTCTCCAGATCCACAAAGCACATTTGAGATTGTACTCCCAGGCCCCTTCCAGGATCCCTGCAAGAGTAAAGAGCTGGTCTGTTGTTCCACGACCAGGACAGAATCCGCATTGTTCCTCTTCAATCTGAGGTTCGACAATCGGCCGGACCCTCCTTTCCAGCACCTTGGAGTAGACTTTCCCAGGCAGGCTGAGTAGTGTGATACCTCTCTAATTGGCACACACCCTCTGGTCCCCCTTCTTAAAGATGGGGACCACCACTCCTGTTTGCCACTCCTTTGGCACCGTCCCCGACCCCCACGCAATGTTGAAGAGGCGTGTCAACCAAGACAGCCCCTCAACACCCAGAGCCTTCAGCATTTCTGGTGGTATCTCATCGATCCCTGGGGCCTTGCCACTGTGGAGTTGTTTGACTACCGCAGTGACACCTAGGGAAATCGGCGATGATACCCCATCATCCTCCAGCTCTGTCTCCGCTACAGAGGGTGGCTGAGTGGGGTTCAGGAGGTCACCAAAGTACTCCTTCCACCGCCCTATGACTTCCTCAGTTGAAGTCAACAAGGTCTCATCCTTGCTGTACACAGCTTGGATGGTTCCCCGTTTCCCCCTTCCGAGGTGCCGGACAGTTTCCCAGAAGCGCCTTGGTGCCACCTGAAAGTCCTTCTCCATGGCCTCGCCAAACTCCTCCCACGGCCGCTGCTTTGCCTCTGCCACAGCTGCAGCTGCTGCCCTTCGGGCCCGTTGGTACCCCAATACTGCGTCAGGAGTCCACCGGGACAACATGTCCCTAAAGGACTCCTTCTTCAGCCGGACGGCTTCCCTGACCACCGGTGTTCACCACGGTGTCCAAGGGTTGCAATGGAGGCTTTGAACATCGTCCATTCAGGTTCGATATCCCCAGCCTCCACAGGGATGCTAGAGAAGCTCCTTCGGAGGTGAGAGTTGAAAGCTTCACTGACGGGTGCCTCCCCAAGACATTCCCAGTTTACCCGCACTACTCGTTTGGGCTTACCAGGTCTGTCCAGGTGTTTCCCCCGCAACCGAACCCAACTTGCGACCAGGTGGTGATCAGTTGACAGCTCTGCCCCTCTCTTTACCCGAGTGTCCAGAACTCACGGCCTCAGATCAGATGATACGATCACAAAATCGATCATTGACCTTTGACCACGGCTGCTCTGGTACCACGTACACTTATGAGAATCCTTGTGTTCGAACATGGTGTTCATTATAGACAAACCGTGACTAGCACAGAAGTCTAATAATAGAACACCACTCGGGTTCAGATCGGGGAGCCCGTTCCTCCCAATCATGCCCCTCCAGGTATCTCCGTCATTGCCGACGTGCGTGTTGAAGTCTCCCAGTAGGACCACGGAGTCCCCAACTGGAGCACCATGCAGGGCCCCAGCCAGGACCTCCAAGAAGGCTGCATACTCCGAACTGCCGTTCGGTGCATATGCACAAACAACAGTTAGAGTTTTTCCCCCAGCCTTTAGGCGTAGGGAGGCGACCCTCCCGTCCACCGGGGTAAACTCCAACACGGCGGCGCTCAGCCGGGGACTTGTGGAGCCGGGGACACCTGCCCATGTATTCTGCTTCACATGTGGATAAAGCAACTGTGGGTTGTTTCCTAGATTTCCAGGAAATAATGGGCCCACTCTCAGATAAACTAAAGCAGTAACCAGTCACACTTTGTCTGTCATTCTGGTCTGCTGCCCAGTCTGCATCACTATATGCCACAAGTTTGAGATTTACATCACATTTCTTGTAACAAAATTCCTGGTCCACAGTGCCCTTTAAATATCTCAACACATGTTTCATTGCCACCCAATGTTGTTCTTTTGGTTCATATAAGTGTTGTGACAATTTACTGACAATAAAGCTTAAATCTGGTCTAGAACATGTCATCACATAGATTAAACTGCCAACCTTTCACGATACATCTTTGGATCAACAAGTTCACCTTCATTGTCAAGTTTCAGTTTGCTTTCACATGGGGTTGACCCTGATTTGTAGTGAGTCATGTCAAACCTCTCCAAAATCTTTGTAATGCACCTTTTTTGGCTCATTCTTATTTCACCGTCCCTCTGTGTGAAATCAATCCCCAGGAAATATTTAAGTTTACCAAGATCTTTGATTTTGAATTTGGCTCCCAACATTTCCTTCACACTTTTGAGTGTTTGACTGTTCCTTGCTGCAATAATAAGGTCATCAACCCAGATAATCATTAATACCCTATCATTTTCAGTTTGTCTGCTGTAAACATAATAGTCAGCTGGATTCTGAACAAAACCCTGTTCAATAAGAAAATCATGGAGCATTTGATTCCAATTCCGTCCTGATTGTTTCAGACCATAAAGTGATTTGTTAAGCTTACAGACTAATTTTTCACCTGTCTCCGACTTAACTTCAAATCCTTCAGGCTGCTCCATGTATACTTCACAATCGATAGGAGCATGCAGATATGCTGTTTTGACATCCATCTGATGTAACTCTAAATCATACTGAGCTGCAAGCTGCATTAGGATACGTACAGACGTCATATCAGCAGTTGGAGAAAATGTCTCCTTATAATCAGTGCCAGCAACTTGACTATAACCTTTTGCTACATATCTGGCTTTGTATATTGTCTCAACAGGATTGTCTTTGACAGTGTAAACCCACCTTCCCCCCACTGCATGTTTACCTTCAGGTAATGGTGTTAGGGTAAAGGTATTGTTCTCTTTCAGAGAGTCAACTTCTTCCTTCATAGCCTCAGCCCACAGTTCTGATTTTGATGAGCTCATAGCCTCCTTCAGTGTCTGGGTACAGCACAAGCAACTCTATAGCAATAGTCAATACTTGTTAGTGCTTGATCATCACATTTTACCTCACACTCATAGTCCCGATAATACTGAGGGGGTCTTCTGTCTCTCTTTGGATAGCGTGTACTGTGACTACTTTCACTTTCACCTGTGCTGGTATTTGTGTCACATGTCTCTGCTTTTATTCCCTGTGGAATTGTTTTTGTCATGTCAGGTTTTGGTAGCTGGGTTTCAACTCTCTTCTCATGCAAAATGTACTCATTATCATTCTCATCTGTCTGAGTGTGACATTCAATGGTTCTCTTTGTGATAAATTTTACCAACCTATTTTTGAGTACTTTTCCTGTGTCTGGATAGAAGACAAGATACGCAGGGCTATTCTTGTTGTAACCAACAAAAATCCCTTTATCACAGTGTGTATCTAGCTTTTTCTTGTCATGTTTGTATGCATAGCATTCTGACCCAAATGTTCTCATTCCTGAAAGGTCAGGCTTCTTTCCAGTCAGCATGTAATATGGAGTCTGCCCCACGCGCCTGTTGTAAATTCTATTGCGAATAATCGTAGCAGTCTGCGATTATCTGCGGATGTGCGGATGTCCACAAATCTTTTGGCAATTTACTCTCAATTAACATGCATCTTGCCATTTCAAATAAAGTTCTCCAATTTCTTTCCGCTGTCCCATTTTGATGGGGCGAATAAGGGGCAGAGGTTTCATGTCGAATGGCATTTTTGCTGAGCAGTGACTGAAATTCACGAGAGGTAAACTCTGTCCCATTATCAGACCTTATACTTTTAATTTTTCCATAAGGTGCAACATCAGCAATGAACTTCTCTGTACCTTTAACTGTATCACTCTTAGCTTTCAAGAAATATGTGAAGATGGCTCCTGAATAGTCATCTGTGAACGCTAAGGTATATCTGAACCCATCTTTTGCTGCTGGTTCTATAGGTCCAGCCAAATCTGTATGTACAAGTTCAAGTACACCTCTTGCTCTTTCATCTGGCTCTCTGTTCCTGCTCTGAGCAAATTTACCCCTGATGCACACTTCACATTTCAGTTTAGACTTCTCAGTTTTACCTTTAATTTTCATTCCCTCTGTGACACTTTCCAGGTTTAACACATCATCATAGTTACAGTGACCAAGAATTTAATGCCATGTTTGAATGTCATAGCAGCCATTACACTCATCAAAATCTGTAGCGCCCTTCTGCCATCATCCGCCGCGTCTCTCATTACAAGGCACAAGCTTTTGTCATCCAACAGTTGAATCAGTTCAGCATGTGCCTCTTCATTTCTTTTAGCGTCACCTTCTGCACCATCATCATCCTCGTCAGGAGGGTCACCCAGTATGGTGCTTTTTAAGTTGAGCAGACGCAGGTGTGCCAAAAATTTCGTCTCCCACAACTCATAATTCCTTTCATCTCCGTCGAAACATAAACGGTTCCATCGGCTTCCAAACTCTCTTCTGGGCCCATAACCTGTTGATGTTGCCATCATAAAAAGGGCTTGAAACACCGATGAATCTCATAACGGAGGAACAATAACGAATCAGACACACAGTCTTGACTTCATCTGACTGGCATGCTTCAGCAGGGCCAGAGCAAGCTGCAGTTCCTTTTATTTGTGATTTGCGGCACCTGTGTAACTCCACCCATTTCATCAATCAGGCCAATCAATGTTAGAACAAACAAAACTCAACAACCACAAAGTTAAAATCAACAATTTCTACGTACCTTTATTTTTACTTACCCTTCCCAGAACTTTAAACAGGTGAAAGTTCTACCAACTACGTCTCCCACACTAACTTTGGAACCATAGCAACAAGAGACTTGAAATACCTGTCACAGACCTTGAAACACTTACACACTTCAAATTTTACGTGAATAGAAACACCCCTAGCCCAAGTTATTCACAAAAAACAAACCGGAAGTGACCGTTTTGACCACTTCCGGTATTCATAGACGATAATGAAAGCAATCACTGAGAAACCCACCCCTATATTGAGGGAGCCTAAACCAACGACTACCCAAAAAACCCCTTCCATCTTGAGATACAGAACATTTCTCAAACCCTAACTCTTTTTTTAAGAGTAACTATGTAAACCAAATTCTGTACATATATTAACCAGGCCACAACCCGTTTACACACTAAAATTCACACAATTAGCCCACACGAAATAAAAGTTATTCATGAAAAACAAACAAACTGAAAGTGCTGTTTTCACCCACTTCTGCTCATCCTAGAAACAAATGGTGGGTACCATCAGAAAGCCAATCCCAACATCAGTGGGGTTCCATTATTTTCAAATGGCTACGCCTCTCCTATCTCGAGATATAAACAAAAAAACTTTTAAATAGGATGTAAAAGCTAATTGGTCGATGCACTAATTTGCGTGCACCACGGCAAAAATAAAAAAGCTTTATTGCAGACACAGGTCCATATAACACATCATACTCTTCCATCACCCGAATAGACCCCCCCATGGTCAAAAACCACGACACTCATCTTTGTGGGGGATTACCACTGCAGAAGACTCTTTGCAGGTAAGTTCTCCTCTGCATATCCTGGAGTTATACATATAACACAGGTTATGGCATACCCTTGTGTCATGCACTCTCTAAGAGGGACACAGGGTATTGTCTGTTTAAGCGCGATCTGACATCCCATGGGGCCGTGCGTTGTATGGGACACTACATTAGCTAGTTTGGGGTCTTAGTCTTTTTTTGCACAGTTCCAGGGATCGTGTGGTGTATGGGGCACTGGAACTTGTGGCGGGTGGGTTAGAATGGGTGACTTGGGGGGCCAGAGAGGCAACGCTCATCGGGGCTGGCTCTGGTCCTCTTAACTCTGGGGGGGCAGGGAAGGCAGTGCTTGTTACGGCTGGTCCCGGCTATTCCTGGGGGAGTGACTCAGAGACATAGTCATTAGAATGGGTGATCTGGGGGACCAGGGAGGCAACGTTCATTGTGGCTGGCCATGGTGCTCCCTACCCCTGGGGTGGCTAGGATCGCGGCGCATGTCGCAGCTGTTCTTGGTTACGCCCTGGGGGAATCACTCTTGTCTCAGTAGACGGTAGAATGGGTGACTTGTGGGGGGACAGAGAAGCAACGCTTGTCGGGGCTGGCTCTGATCCTCCCTACTTCTGGGATGGTTGGGTTGGCGGCGTTTGTCGCGGCTTGTAGCACCCTACAATGTAATAATTTCCAGAAAATGTGATAACGCCTGAAAATGTAATAAAATTTGCACTTAACTCGATCGAAAATGTAATAAAACCCAGTAATGTAATAACTTCACCAATAATGTAATAAAATATCCTGACTGATATTGTAATAACATTTTTACCGATAATACAATGCCTTTTTACATTATTGGGAATTTATTATATTTTCAGGAGGGTCTTTTTTTTTAAAAAAAACTGATACTGTAATACTGGACAGATAATGTAATATATATGTTCATTTTCAGTCCAGAGTTCTACATTTTTTTGTTTTAAGAATCTAAGAATGTTATATACACTGGATTTGAAACAACAGAATGACTATTGGGTTAAATTGCAGACCTTGAGTACCATACAGCCATATGCACATGTGCAGATACTCAGGGACATGCAACTACATCCTGGTCCTCCTGAGTGGGTGATGGACTTACCTCCTTGGGAGACCAGAATTCCAGCTCAGATATAAGCTTTTGAGCCGCACTGGAGACCCCTGGTAACTCTTCCCTAAACGTACCTCTTCACTTCACAGATTTCCAACAAATCACTATCTCATGAAAACAACCACAAACCAACAAAACAACTTTCAGTAACACTTCATTTGAAGAGGGTATACATAAGTATTCATTACACCTGCATACACATTTACATGACGGCTGACATAAATATAGGCCTATATATCCACTCATAAATGGTTATTATTTCACTTTCAATGTCAAATTGACATCTTACTCTATGTCAAGTTACATAGTGGTCAGTTTACATACTGTCATACTGATAGACAGAACTTCATAACAATTGACATGGTCATGTTGCATGTTCCTCATCTATGTATATAAAGGCAGGAATTTCTGACTGTATGTGGCTTTCCATGTATCAACAAAAATATGATAAATGTTAATGACTTGTATAAAACAATGTTCCAATGTCTTTGGTAGCATGAGACTAGTTAACAATGGTTCACTTAACTTACTGTAAACCAAATATAAATTCTAGAACTTGGACAGCTCACCAAAAACAATTAATAACATAACCAGTTAGTCCAACAGTTTCAAAAGTAACATACAAGGTGGTGATTCATTCAAACAATATAACTCAACTTTTAGAAACCCAGCTTTGAAGTGTGAACTTTTGGGAGATCTATTTCCAGTATATATCTTTCACTTGATATCTACCAAAACTCAGATTTTTAAGTGCAAGCCATGCTTTCATCCAATTGTGTGTAGAGAATAGCTGTTTGATTAAAAGTGACAAGCTGCTAAAGTGACCAGATGATTTATACAGTTCAGTACATCACACTGATGGTCGGTTCATTTTCCTGGTCCAAATTCAGACTGGCAGCCAATGCATCTCGCACAAAGATCTCAGGTAGGAAAGATCTGCACAGATCTCTGAACAGATGAGAAACCCTATTGAGTGTTCCTAACATGCTCATATCCATCTCAAGAGTGAACTTGATGATTAGTTCCAGCATTTCCATGGGCAGGGTGACAGGGGATACTATGTCAGAATTTGATACATTGACAGAAGATTAAGGGGAACTAACCAAAGGAATGTCAAGAATAGAACCACCATTAACTTCCACTTCACATGCCAGCCTTGGTGCGGTATGTTTACTTACTTTCCTCTTCCTGAATACTCTCTATGTAGGAGCTAACAGGACCACTAAGACTGACATAGTGATCCCCATGCCCTTCTGCAATGTGACCAAGAACCAATGTGGGCATTTCCTCATGGTATTCTTCAGTGGGTGAAACAATTGAGGTAGCATCCATGCCAAGAGTTGAAACAATTAGAAAGTGAGTGTGGAACATTTGAGCAGCTCGTTGGAGAGTGATGTGATCTCCAAAAGTCCCAGCCTCACCCATATGGTTTATGTAGTCATCCCAATTACCTTCTACAAAACAAGACAATGATGTACCATCAACAGCAAAAGGATTTGCAGCCAAATCTGATACAATGTCTTCTCTTAAAGTTGCAGGTTGCGGAAGATTCCCAGGTTTGCTAACTGATCAGCCATAGCTGAAAACTGGCAGTTTCCATCTGGGAGAGGATCAAGCTTCACTGTCATTCCAGAAGAAATGAAGGATTCGACATGGTCTTCATGGGTATAGGAAATGAAACCGTTTTTTCTTATCTTCTTCTCGTGGCTGTTGAACTGAAAAGATTTCTTTCTACGTTTTTCCTCACGACGTGTAATACTGGTGATGTCAGCCACTGAAAATCATCTTTCTTGGGAGCCATCTGGTGTTTGATATTGAACCTTGTACTTGGACAACCTCAAATTTCTTTTGACAATAGTGCCAGGCATAACAGCATGCTTCTTGGTGACACGATGTTTAGTGTCCTTTACTTTTCCCAAAATCTCTTCATTGACACGGTATATTGAGACTGGTGTGCATCCAGAGGCTTTGTGGATTAGTCTATCCATGCATGTCTTGTTCGCTTGACGTGCTCTTTGCCTTATCATTGATCGTCTCTGGTCAAATGATTGTCGTTGTCTCCTGGTCGGTGAGGTGCTACTGAAATCACCTGGATGGGTCTCTTTTTCCACTGTGAAAGATCACAGTCCAGAGGTTGCATGCCATTATTGCTTTTTCTGCCATAGTAGACTTGAAAAGTTGAAGCCCAGTGCAGTGTCTTCTTTGGGTCTTCATTCAGTACTCTGGCATAGACTGGTAAATGGCTTACCCAATTCACTCCGTCATGCTCTAGGTTTAGCAGGTCGTGGTTTTACGCAATGATCGATGCATGTGCTCTACTTTTCCTTGACTCTGTGGATGATAAGGGGAGCTTTGAATGATCTTCACTTTAAGGGACTGCATGAGTTTCCTCACAGCACCATTGAACTCTTTACCTTGGTCATGTATTATTTTTGGAGGCCAATGTTCACTGTAGATTGAATTCAAGTGGTTGGCTATTTCACTGCTACTTTTCCCTTCCAGTGGCTTAAGCCAGACATATCTACTGAAGACGTCTTGCACCGTTAGAATATATCTGTATGTGGCTTTGCCATACCATACTTTCCATTTATTCATATCCACAAGATCAATCTGGTGTCTGGTCTGTACTTCTTTGGCCTTGACTGGCTTCAGGATGGGCTTGTTAAAAAATCTGGCCTGAAGGTGTTGGTAATGTTTGGATGTTTCTAGAACACCCCGAATCCTGTCCTCACTAATGCCTGTGTAGTGTTCATTAAGCCGCACCTTGAGTTTTCTTGCCCCAGAGCCTTTTGTTTTCTCTAAGCCTTTCATCACCAGTGTTGGAATAGAGCCTTTCTGAACGACAGTCTTCCCATTGAAGTAGGTGCTAACCTCACACAGGAGCACCTACAGCAACAGACTCATCCCCCCCCGGTGTAAAACAGAACGCCAGAGGAAGTCCTTTCTTCCTGTGGCCATCAAACTGTATAATTCATCTGCCTCTGGTCGAGATAGGGACAGTTGAAACATTATGTCCTGATGCCGTATGCTACTTTATTGAGGATTGAATATCACTTTATCCAGTTTCACGTCATTACTTTATTAGTTTGTATTTACAGTGCGTAAAATTGCATATTGTATTTACCCTGTGTTAACTGTCATTTGTTGCATTTAGTTAGTTACTTATTTATTTTAAGTTAATTTAGCATATTTTATCTCTCTCTTAAATCACTTCACCACTTTGTATTGCAACTGTTGCACAGCAATTTCCCTCGGGATAATTAAAGCTTCTTGAATCTTGAATCTTGAATCTTGAAAAGGACAGTCAGGCCATCATCATCCAAGGAAACTTGTCTCTGTTCCTCCAAAACCTGATTATAGCATTGCGTTGTACTCTTGTTCGACTTGCAACTGGGACACTGAACTCTCCTTTCAACAGTTTCAGAATGACATCGTAGCTCTCCTCATCCATTGGTTGTTGACCATAGCCCATGCACATGGGCAAGAGGGCCAGGAGCAAAATCAGCCCAAGCCTCATTGCGATAATTCTGTGAAATGAATGTTTAATGCCAATATGTTTCATATCTTCCTTGTGTCTTAATGCAAACTTTTCAAAAACGTTTTAGAAGCTGGCTTTGTATACAGACATAAACACTTGTATACAATTAATGGTAAAACTAATGCTGAACTCAAAGTTTGAATATAGAGAATGACCAGAATGCCACCATCTATTGATCAAGATAATCCATCGATCCACCGATTGATTATAAAAAGGCTTAATTGAAAACAAATGCACACGACCATGGGAAGAGGCTTAGGAAAACAGCAGAGAAGTGAGCCACAATGGCGGCTACAGGCTGGTACGATGTAAACAGGAAGTCATTATCGAACCCGTCAAAATTTTTAAAATAATTAATTCAGACTAAATATCATTTTTTATGGAAAAGCAATACTTTTATTCTGCAACCCTCTAAACGCCCCGTGGGTGTATTATTTTTGAAAAAATATAGCTTTTAATAAATATTCTCCATATTCAACCTTTAATTAACTTCAATTAGCATGTAACATGTGGTCAATTACAAAAATCTAGCCTGTAGCCTACCACTTTATCATCATATTCTATCAAACTATTTTCTGATAGACATCTTAGAAGAAGTAGCCTAGCCTTGGCTAAAGTGTCAAGAAGTTAGCATCAGTAAGAACTAGCATGTAGCCACATGGTCAATAAAAACTAGTCTAAAGCCTACCACTATCCTATCATTATCAAACTTTTTCTGGTATCCTACAGAAATCTGAAGGTACTGATGCTGAGACATTGCATACTTACTTACCAAGTGATCATATAAAGGGAGAAAGCTTCAATGCTGCTGGACATATTTTCAGCTAGCCACCACTGAAAGAGACCCGGATCCTGTTCTCCCTTGCAGGCCCTCTAGTGGCCAGGATCCCGGCGTCCGAGATTAATTAACATATCAGAAGCATCATTTTAATAATGAAACTAGTGACTGTATAATGGAAAACTAGCATATAAACAACATACAACTTCAGAAACCCTGTATACACCCCAAAGGAGTTTGAAAAATAGCCATGTCAGTTGTCATCAAGTTTTGTCATTTTGATGCTGACATTTTTATTTAGTTTATATTTATACAAGTAAATCTCATAATATACTGTCAGTATGACAGTATGTCAGCTGACCACTATGTCACTTGACAGAGTAAAATGTCAATTTGACATTGAAAGTGAAATAATAACCATTTATGAGTGGATATATAGGCCTATATTTATGTCAGCTGTCATGTAATGTGTATGCAGGTGTAATGAATACTTATGTATACCCTCTTCAAATGAAGTGTTACTGAAAGTTGTTTTGTTGGTTTGTGGTTGTTTTCATGAGATAGTGATTTGTTGGAAATCTGTGAAGTGAAGAGGTACGTTTAGGGAAGAGTTACCTGGGGTCTCCAGTGCAGCTCAAAAGCTTATATCTGAGCTGGAATTCTGGTCTCCCAAGGAGGTAAGTCCACCACCCACTCAGGAGGACCAGGTTGAGTTGCATGTCCCTGAGTATCTGCACATGTGCATATGGCTGTATGGTACTCAAGGTCTGCAATTTAACCCAATAGTCATTCTGTTGTTTCAAATCCAGTGTATATAACATTCTTAGATTCTTAAAACACAAAATGTAGAACTCTGGACTGAAAATGAACATATATATTACATTATCTGTCCAGTATTACATTATCAGTTTTGAAAATGTAATAAATTCCCAATAATGTAATAAGGCATTGTATTATCGGTAAAAATGTTATTACAATATCAGTCAGGATATTTTATTACATTATTGGTGAAGTTATTACATTATTGGGTTTTATTACATTTTTGATCGAGTTGAGTGCAAATTTTATTAAATTTTCAGGAAATTATTACATTATAGGGTGCTACACGGCTGTTCCTGACTATACCCGGGGGAGTCACTCTGAGACAAATAGCCGTTAGAATGAGCAAGGCCAGCCCCGACGAGCGTTGCCTCCCCACTCCCCCTTACCCCTGGGTTGGCTGGGAAGGCAGCGCTAGTTGCGGCTGGTCCTGGCTATACCCGGGGGAAATTGCTCGGGAACAAAAGACATTAGAATGGGTCAGTGGGGGATCCAGGGATGCAAGGCTCGACGGGGCTGGCCCTGGTTCCCTGAAAAATGTGGGTAGAATGTGGTTTCCGCAACTTAACATAGGCTAGAAATAGGCTAGTTAGGCAGCATCTTCATAAGACCTTCAAGAATGACCTACAGTTACAGCCTTACTTGGGCAGACCAGGGTAACCTCACGGTGTCAACAACTGGTTTGTTCTACCGGGTAAGGGGTAAGTATGCGGCCTCCCGTGTTCCGCCTGTAGGGACAATGCACAACGGGAGTTGTGGTCCAGGGCATCAGGACCTTAAACGTCACCCAGTCTTCTATGGAGGTTAGCCTCACTCATGGAACAGCCCATAACTGCACCACACGACTTGAATTTGACCTTGCCTGCACCAATTGGTCTCCTTCAAATTTCTTAAAAAAAACCCCAAAATTTTACATCCCCTAGTCCAATCTTGGTGACTAGGTCGTGGATACAACAAGACTCGAAGAACCAGAATGACCACGAACGGACTCTACTCATGGATGTTTTTTCTTTTCCCCTCAAAAAATTACTTCTCCCATATTTCTGATTCTTTTGGCCTAAAATTAAGTTAAAACTAAACCTAGGACATTTTTCGAACACAATGTTCTTGAACTACTCAGAAAATAATTTAAATAAACTTACCTGTTATTCCAAAATCCAATTGGGCATGGGACACATCCCGGGGATTTGATCATCCCCGGCGGGGCCTTCCTTGGGTGAGAGTGTCTGGTGGTAAATGGCTGAAACACTTGAGGATCCCAGGGTCCACTATTGACGATGTGTCCTGAAATTTAGAAATCACAAATTATTCTAAATCTTAGCCTTTACCTAACCCTTCATTGTAATTTTATTAGAAGATTGTGTTATTTTTTATTTGTATGTTTCAAATATGTGGCATCTTACATATGTCTTGTAAGGTTATTATATAACACTTGCAAGATTTCGGTTTCACTAATGATTGCCCAACTCATAGAAGTTTGATATTACACATATCTACTAAGGATATTGTATGTGGATTTACGGTCATAAATAGTACTTATAGGTTCCCAAATTATATAAGTTTGATATTACACAAATTTACTAAGGATCTTGTACTTGGTTTGACTGTCATATATATATTACTTACAAGTTTCAGACAAAACATGTAAAAACTTAGCAAAATGTATCTATATCTTTTCCATATGTGACACCACCAAATCCCTGAGCACTGAGACTTGTGCGGCTCCACCGGCAGCCCTCTCTCTGTTACCCTTTTCTCCTCCATTTCCTTCAGCTCGTCTTCTGTGAATTCGGGCTCAAACTGATAGGGGCACTCATCGAAATTAAACCAGTCGTCGTTGTTGTTGTCAAACCCCATAAATTCAGCCATGTTGTTGTTGTCTGTGATGTCTGCTTCACAATGTTACAGGCAGTCTCTTGTGATCTCGCATTACGCGAGATTAGACGCCACATCTAATTTTGCCTTTGTTTACGTGATTTTGTCCTCCAAATACCTAAAGTTGGAAATGCTCTATTTCGTTCTTTTCCCTGTCAGCTCTCGATAATAACTGTTATAAACTGGTAGGCAAGACACATAGGAACTTTGATTGCATTTCCATGGCGTAATAATCATACATGTTCATCCTTGAGCTGCGGAACTCTACTGCACTCGCTAATCAACTCGTCAGGGCTTCCCCACAATGAGCAAGCTGCTGGAGGAGAGGGTGAGTTGTGCTCTGTTTTCAATAGAAATGAGGCAAAGCTATCAGATGTTTGATGCTTCGTACTGTGTGCTGGGACTGTACATGTACTGTCAAAGTCAAAGTCATTTTTAATGTCAATTCAGCAATATGTACAGGACATACTGAGGATCGAAATTACGATACTCTCAAAAACCCCAATGGTGCAAAATACATAAAATAAATAGGTATGTTTAAAAATCTAAAAATATACATAGTACATATTAAAAAAAGGACAGACACGAGACACGTATTGGTTCAAAGTGCATAGTGCAGAAAGTCTTGTGAATTCCCGATTTCAGTGTTGATAGGGGTGGGGGGGTCCATGGCTTTTTTTAGTGAGAAGGAGGCGGAAGGGGAAGGGGGGGCAGATTGGGGAGGGAGTTAAGCATTCTCACAGCCTGGTGCATAAAACTGTTTTTCAGTCTGTTGGTCCTGGCCTGGAGACTCCGCAGTCTCCTCCCTGAGGGCAGCAGGTTGAAAAAGCGTTGTGACAGGTGGGTGGGATCACCTGCAATGCAGAGGGCTTTGTGGGTGAGGCGAGTGCTGTATATGTCCTCCAGGGAGGGGAGAGTGGCACCAGTGATCTTCTCGGCCGCTCTCACGATGCGCTGGAGGGACCTGCGGCAGGATGAGGTGCAGGCACCGTACCACACTGTGATGCAGCTGGTCAGGATGCTCTCGACAGTTCCTCTATAAAAGGTGCACATCATGGAGGGCGGGGCTTTAGCTTTCCTCAGTTTCCTGAGAAAGTAAAGGTGCTGTTGAGCCTTCTTGGCTAGCGATGTGATGTTGGTGGTCCAGGAAAGGTCTTCTGTGACGTGCACACCCAGGAACTTGGTGCTACTCACCCTCTCCACTGCAGCACCGTTGATGGTCAGAGGAGCATGCTGGGTGCGCTTTTTCCTGTAGTCTACTACAATCTCTTTTGTCTTCTCGATGTTCAGAGAGAGGTTGTTGTTTTTACACCACAAGGCCAGGCGGCTCACCTCGCCCCTGTAGTGTGACTCATCCCCGTTGCTGATGAGACCCACCGCAGTTGTGTCGTCTGCGAATTTCACAAACAGGTTGGAAGTGTGTGATGGAGTGCAGTCGTGGGTCAGCAGGGTGAAGAGGAGGGGGCTCAGTACACATCCTTGGGGGGCCCCCGTATTCAGTGTGATGGTGCTGGATGTGTTTCTGCCGACCCTAACAGCCTGTGGTCTTCCGGTCAGGAAGTCCAACAGCCAGTTGCACAGTGAGGTGTTCAGCCCCAGCCGGTCCAGTTTATGAATAAGTTGTTGGGGGATGATGGTGTTGAATGCTGAACTAAATTCAATGAACAGCATTCTAACATAGGGGTCTTTTGTGTCCAGGTGTGTGAGAGCTGCGTGTAAGGCAGTGGAGATGGCATCATCAGTCGAGCGTTTTGACCGATATGCAAACTGGAAGGGGTCCAGGGAGGGGGGGAGGAGAGACTTGATGTGTTGCATGACTAGCCATTTGAAGCTCTTCATCAAGATGGGAGTGAGTGCAACCGGACGGTAGTCATTGAAACAGGAGGGAGTCGATTTCTTCGGGACCGGGATGATGGTGGTGGCTTTGAAGCACATGGGGACCACAGCCTGCCTCAACGAGATGTTAAAGAAGTCTGTGAAGACATCTGTGAGTTCCCCCGCACAATCCCTCAACACACGACCAGGGATGTTGTCAGGACCAGTGGCTTTACGACCATTGATCCTGCAGAATGATCTCCTCACACTGTCTGGGGACAGCGTCAACACCAGGTCGTCAGGAGGGGAAGGGGACTTTTGTGCAGGTGTGGAGTTCTGTGCCTCGAAGCGAGCAAAGAAGGTGTTCAGCTCGCTCAGCAGTGAGGTGGTGCTATCACAGGTCTGCGGTGGGGGCTTGTAGTCTGTGATGATCTGTAACCCCTGCCACAGGCTCCGTGTGTCTCCACTGTTGCTGAAGCGGTGTGAAATATTCTTGGAGTACTGCCTCTTAGCCTCTCTGATGCCGCGGGACAGGTTGGCCCTAGCTGTTCTCAGGCCCTCCACATCTCCTGCTGTGAAGGCAGCGTTCCGAGCCTTCAGGAGCCTGTACACCTCCCCTGTCAGCCACGGCTTCTGATTGGCCCGCACGGTGATGGTCTTCAGTTCTGTTACATCCTCAATGCACTTGGTGATGTAGGCAGTAACAGTGTCACTGTATTCCTGGAGGTCAGTGGAGTCATTATGGGTGGCAGCCTGCTTAAACATATTCCAGTTGGTGGTGTTGAAACAGTCCTTGAGTGCCTCTGCAGACTCTTCAGGCCACACACGTACCTGCTTGCAGACAGGTTTGGTGACCTTAACGAGTGGTCTGTATGCTGGCATCAGCATAACAGTGATGTGATCAGAGGCGCCGAGGTGGGGGAGGGGAAAGGCCTTGTATGCTCCTCTCTAGGTGGTGTAAACATTATCCAAAATGTTATTTCCTCGGGTTGGAAAGTTGATATGTCGGTGTATTTTGGAAAAAACAGTCTTTGGGTCTGCATGGTTAAAATCCCCAGCCAAGATGAGAAAAGCATCAGGGTGGGCTGTCTGCTGCTCACTGATGTGCAGGTATAGTTCATTCAGTGCTTCGCTCCTGTTGTTGCTATTAGGGCTCGGGGGTATGTAAACAGCAACGAGCAGTATGGCTGTGAACTCCCTCGGTAGATAGAATGGTCGACACTTAATAGCCATGAACTCAACTAGGAGCGAACAGTGTTTGTGGACTACATCAGCGCTGTGGCACCAGGCGTCATTTATGTAAACACAGAGCCCCCCGCCTCGGGTCTTACCTCCTTCAATGAGAGCTCTGTCCGCTCGACAACATGTAAGTCCCTCGAGCTGAATGACGCTGTCCGATATGTTGTTGTTGAGCCATGTTTCAGTGAACACAAAAACACAGCACTCTCCCACAGTCTTCCGAGTAGTCCGTAGTAGTTGTAAGTAGTCCAGTTTATTGTCCAGAGAGCGTACGTTGGCCAGTACGATGGTGGGGATAGCCGGCTTGTGTGGTCTAGCTGCTAGCCTTGTTCGGATACCTCCGCGCTTACCCCTCCTTTGCTTCCTGTCGCGCCGCTTGTGGCGCCTCCACTGTGGGCGAGATGCAGGAGAGGAAGTTGGCGATGGTGCAGGCCACCGGAGCACACCGTAGCCTCGTAGCTCTTCAGCATGATCAGAGGTTAGCTCAAAAACTGTGGATCTGCCGATCTCGAGCAAAAACTCACGGCTGTATGAGTGCTTCGGGACAGGTTGACATGACAAAGACGTACAAAAACACTGCGACTCGCAAAACAAACAAAACACCATTCTGACAGGGGAGAGAGAAGCCGCAGCGTGTGCACGCGCCGCCAGACCAATCCTGTGTGTTAGGGTTAGGGTTAGGTTAGGTTAGGTTACTGTTGCTGAAGTTTGGTGCTGTTCTCACCATTAATCGTGGCTATGAGTGGCTTTTTGATGGCGGTTTCTAGTTGGAGACATAAGCTGCAGTGTATTGTTATCATGCAGTCTTTTCTGAGGTTGCTAAAACTAGCTAAGCTAGCGGTCAGCTAACTTGACCTCTCGAGGGGGAGTCTTACTCTGTGTCAAGGTGTGTTAGACCATGGATTAAATTTACACCGGGATATCCCTTTAAGTCGCATTTAATAAATATGCAGTTTGTAGTAGAAAACAGTTTGTAGAAAACAATTAGATTAGATTTTTTTCTTGTAATTTTTTTGTTTAAAAAGATATATGCCTGATTTTAGGGCTGATTTGATAATCTAATTATTTTAAAATGCGGCAGTAAAAACAGCTGGAAATCACCACAGAAGTAGGCTAGCTAGCTGAGGACATGCTGAACAAGAATATATATATATTTTTTTTAAAAAATGCCAGTATAGTAAGCGTATTGGGTAACACGGAAGTATATATTTCAGCAAAGCAAAATAAGAAAGTAAATACAATCTTTCCCGTTGTAGACAACTTTCGTGGCCATTCGAGTATAAACTGAGTTGCTGACGTGCTCTTGAATGCACCATGAAGCCCATCAACGCGTTATACCGTGTAAACGCGCAGCCTTTTTTAAGTGTAGATGGGCTGATGCAGTACTTTCCAGTCAAGGTGTAATTCATCTCGAATGAGACTAATATCTAACACGATTTGATGTGTTCCCTTCCTGCCTTCTGAAGGCTCGTGCTCCTATCCCTTTCAGATGAGCAGGAAGAGCATCACACTGTACTGTAAGGATCTGCACTGCGCTCTGCTGGACGGCAGCGGAACCGTTTATCAAACAGACATGTTTTTCGAAAAGAGGGCCGCATTTTGAGCATTACAGCCCACACTCGTTATGATCACAGCGCTTTGTTGTACGGGAAAAGCCCACTCGCTCATTTGATTGGTGCCTTTTGTTAGCGGGGATGGGCACAATATTGCAGGGGCGAATGCCACAACAATGTCTGGAGAGGGTTTCCATCAGGGAGAGAGACTGGAAGAAGAAGGTGTCGTGGAGCAACAGCAGGCCAAATGTGGCCAGGTAGCGTTGGCTATTATTTGATCTTCAGTGAGAAATGGTGCAGACAGAGCTGCTCCAGGGTCTCTGTAAAAATCTTTCCCGATGCACTGTCGCGACGCGGTAATGCGTTGTTGTATCAGCACTTTCATCTCTAGAGGCTTCGTAACTGTGCTTCATGGGCGATTACAAAACAGTGTCGCCATGCCGGCAGTGTATTCTTGTTTCTTTAATCCATTGCATTGTTATTGGGTAAATTGTTATGTTTAATAATTATTTTTCTTCTTCTAATCTTTCTAGCAATAAAATGGGTAGGCGTCAGTCACAGAAGAAGTCACCGCAGGCACAGTGCATGTTGCCAAGTCAAGAGAACAATAATGAGAAGGTAACTGTGAAGTTAAGTGACATTACAGTCCATTAATCATTAGAAAATAACAGAAAATTAATTGCCAGCCATTCTGATAATTGATTAATCATTTATCAAGCAGAAATGCAAACAATTGCTGATTAGTGTTTCTAAAAAGTGTGTTTCCCTCTGTTTTATATCACTCTCCACAAAGTTTAATGAGTTTAAGTTTTATGAATTCAAGTACAGTATTTAAATGACATGTACATTTTCCATGCAATTTCATTACAGTGTAAAGGGACATATTTAATATAACGGTTTTTTTTTATCATGCTAAGTTAGAGCTGCCTTAAGTGATATATTTTTGTATTAAAATAAGTGTTGAATAGCTCTATATTCCATGTCTCTCCTCCTCTGCTCATGCAGTAAAAGAGAAAAGAAATTTTATGATATACCTGCCCACTTCATCCAAGTAGGTTAGACTGTTGGCACCATTGTCGTTTAGCAGCATGGCTAACACTAGTAACCTGGCAACTGTCCAAATAAAAAAAACAACCATAAGAATCCCTAATTTGACCTAGAAACCCTGATCTCAGTGCTATGAAACACTCGGCTGTATTAATAACTGGGCAACTATGGTTACTCACTGATCTAGTAGAGGGAATGTCGGTTTTAAACTGTCTCCTGGCAAATGGAATAGCACAGTGAAGGCAAGGTTATAGGGCATCTATCACGGACATACATGGATGGTGTAATGTTTCTGTAGGTGTTACACTTTGCAATCAGTATTGACTTCAGAATGAATTACATTAAAGTTGTAGTCTGTGACTATTTTTTTGTTATATTTGCTAAATTGTCATTATGAACTGACAGTAGAATAAGATACAGATCAACTGTGAAAAAATCCACAGTCTGTAGGTCCACCCAGTGGCTTGCATGCTAACTCCGGTGTATAGCTTTGTCTTTATGGCTACTGGTTAGCAAAGGTGTCTTTCAGGTAACCGGGCAGTTATAATGTTAGTTTGTGTTCAGTACGCTCTGAAGTGGTTGAATTGGTTTAGAGAAATAATGTTAATCATGCTTCAGAAAGACAGCATGGCAAAAATGTTGCATCGGGTAATGATTAGCTGGTAACTCCATCTACAGCGATGTGAGGAATATTGTTTGTTACTCGGGATATCTACAGTGGCTCGGCACTCATCATTGTAATTTTTGTTTTTGTTTTCTTTTACCACTTTAAAATCACAGTTTTTAGGCAAATTATGTTTTGAGTGTAAATTGAGTAAGTAAATTGAAGACGTCATCCTGAGCCCATTAATGCAGCATTAATGTACAGATACTGTACTCATGTGTATAAAGAATAAGTGACTGTTTGTGATCACAGAGGCTGCATCAAGGAAGAAAGCACAAGCCTAGCACTACCTCAACCAAACGCAGCACTCCTCAACACAGGTGAGATTGCTTTGTGTACAATTCTATCCATTCTGTGTTACATGGATGCTATGACAATATAATTTATCTTTCTCTCTAGTGCTCAGGGGGCCACAGAGTCAATGTCCCATCCACTGGCCCATGCATTGAGCAGGATGGAGTTAAAGGTGCAGCTGGCTGCTCACCACAGGGAACAAAAGCACACAGGTTTCAGAAGAAGTAGACATTCATCAACTTTTCCCTGCCACCGCCTGACTGATTCAAGTCCTGATCTGCTGGACAGACTGTCACCAAATCCAGTGGTAGGAAATCTGAGTGACCATGGAGAATGCGACAGTGACACTGACTTATCTGTGTCAGAGACACTTGCTATGTCGCCTTCTTGTCTGGCTCTACCGCAGCTTGAGCTGAGGCCAGAGGTCATCGAGGCTGAGGACTATTCTTCTTGCAACCAGAGGCCCAGAGGACGCTGCCATGGTGGCTTTGACTACCCAGACTCTCTTCCTCCACCTTTTAACTCCTGGAGCCTCAGTCAGCTTGCTGTTTTTTACAACATGGAGGGCCGTGGGTCCGTTCGGCCCAGGCCTGTGGGACCTTTGGAAAGGTACCTGGAAAGGCTGTTTCAGTTGGAGTGGCACCAGATTCAGACCTCCCAGGAGGAGAACAGGAAGTCAGATGTTGTGTCCAGCTGCCACAGGTCACCTGCTGCTGCCTCGTCACGCCTCAGCTCTCCAAAGTGCATCCTCCAGTGTCAGCGTGCCTTTCCCTTCACCTTCTTCTCGTGTCTGGCCAGTCGCTCTGCCCTGCTCTCTGGCTGTGCCTGCACCCTATGCCGCATCCACTACTCTGCCATTAGCCCATTGTGCAGCCGCTCCACCCACAGCCGCACCCGTCAGTCCAGACTGAGTCCCACATTGGAGCGCAAGGGGCCCACATCACTCCCGAGAAGGAGCTACAGTGAGAGCCGGGTTCACTCCTCAGACAGGAGCTATGCATCGCAGACTCAGGGGTTCAGCAGCCCTGTGAGGACCAACAGCCACCTGAGGAGGATGCAAGCCTTGGGAAACATTCGCAACCCTGTTAGAGGTGCTAACACAAAGCCTCATTCCACTGCCAGTGACTCTAGTGTCGGGACTGGAAGGGAGAGTTTGGAAGCATGGGGGGATATGTACAATTACAAGACAGAGGGTTTTAGAATGAGGAGTGGCTCAGAGCAGAGAAGAGGTGGAGTAGAAAGATATCAAGTTGCATCAGAGAAAAGACGGAGTGGCTCTGAGTGTAGAAGAGGAGGAGCTGAGCGGAGGAGAACAGCTGAGCTCAAGGAATGGGAAATCAAACCAGATGCTGTCACTGCAATAATGGACAATTTACCTGGATCCAAAAATGATCCTACAAACAGAGTCAAACAGGTTGAATTAGTAACATAACACTAACTCGTGTACTATGCGATTTGTATGACACAGATAAAGTTATCACATTTAATATTTTGATATTAATACATATTATCAGTCACTTTTCCTCATTTGAATAGGTTGACAGAAAGTGCAGCAACATTGTATTTTTTCCACTACTGGATGTTATATTTTGTCATTTTCTTTCTTTCTCAGCTAATTGTAGTTATTATGTTCAATCGAATGCTCCAATTGCACTAAGTTAAGTTAATGTAACAGTGAATGTTCACATACACTGTTAATAAACCAGCATGTGGGTATTTATATGAAAGCCTTTTTTAATAATCAACCCAATGAGCTTTTGTCAGCACAAGACATTATGTATATATTTGTATGCAGGATTTTTTCAACACACCACCAGTTTTATTAAGTGGTTCTGTTTTGGTTTGTCAAAAGCATAACTTTATAATTAAAGTTATTAAAATTTGCTGAACAATTGACAGCTGTAATTCTTTAAAGTCATTAGAAAAAGATGTAGAAATGTGGTGGTGTGGTCCCAGTCCCAGTCCCCAATCCATATGGCATTACAATATTGTCAGTTTTTGTGGTTTGTTTGTTTGTTTATAAAGAAGTGTGAACTTGTATCAAACACCACAGCAGAAACACACCATCCCCACAATGAAACCTGATGCTGGCAGCATCGTGCCAGGCAATTTTTTTCTTTTCTTTGCAGCAGGAGCTGGAGGGAAGGTTAGTGAGGAAGAGGAGGAAAATAATGAAGGATGCCCCAACTGAACTGTTGAGATTTTACAGAGAGATGAGAACTACAAACATGAAGCCAAAGTCATACTGGCATGCCTCCAAAACAACACTACAAATGTAGTGGCAGGTCTTCCATTTTGCTGTTCACTCATGGCCCCCATGCGATTGAACAGAGCCGGAGCAATTTTGGTAAAAAGGGAGGTTTTTTTCTGTTATACAGTACATATATGATAACCAATGACAGGTGACCATTGTCACAATAATGTCACTTAATGCCTATATGTTTGTTGTAAGGGAAATCTGAGGGATTTGTGAATTCAAAACTCCCCTTTAGGAAACATAATAAACATACAGCTACCATGAAAGTTTATGTCTCCTTTTGCAGCCTTGAAAAATCAGAGCTTTTTATACACCTTTCTGAATTAAAGACTGACTTATTTAGATCTTTTTTCTTTAAAAAAAAAAATAAATAAAAAAAATAATAATAAGGAAGATACTGATGTTCACATCGCAAAATGTTAGAGGAACTAAGTTGCCAGCTTTCAATGATTAAAAAACAACAACAACAACAACAACAAAACAACGTATTGCTATCAAAGAAGAACAGTAAAAATAATCTTTTTATGCATACATAGTAGATGTAAATAACATTACTTGATCCATTTTGTGCCAAAACACGAGGAGATGGAAGTAACATCTCTGCAGTAACTGGTAGCGGGGAATTTTTATCATGCTTCTCCAGGGCGGCCTTTTGGGTTTGCAGTCGTTGTTTCAGACCGGACGTATTTACATTGCGACACAGCCGTCATGGACGGTGAATCCAAGCGAGTTTTGGAGTATTTGACAGAAGTGGAGATGGCAGCTGAAGATGTTCTCACCACAAAACAACAAGTAACTAAAACTATCTTAGTAAGAATAAGTTGTTAGTTGATACATCAAGGTTGACTGACGTATCAGCTAACGGAGTCCTGTCGACAATGTTAGCACCTAAGCTAAATAGCTCAACTGTGGACTCGTGGTTCACCAAATTTATTTATATTGACCACATTTATTTTCAATTTATGGTATTTTTCATCAAATGAAAATAGCAATTTAGGGAAAATAGTTTGGTACTTCTATGTTGATGTTGATTTACATTTACGAAGTACACTTTTCCTCCAGAAAGCAATACTGTACAACGCAATACACAGCAGTAACGTTACAGCCTAAAAGTGTAGACGCATGTCTTTTCTTCATTTAGTCTCTCCCACACAGTTAGCTGTCTTAGGCTGTCACGTTAATTCGCTGAGACAGTGGGTAAAGAGGTGGTCTTCTGCAGGTAAAGGTAAACAGACATCTGTATTTATTTGTGATAAAATGCCACATATACACCAGGGGGGTATTGCACAAAACCAAGATAAGGGATTAAGCTGGGATATGTTGGTTATCCTGGCTGAATTTAGCCTCAAGTCGGTTGCATGAAAGCAGGTCAGACTTCCACCAGGGGCAGACATTAAGATTATAGATGAGGCCAAATGAGACTGTTATCTTTCTGAAAATGTCTCATATCAGATGACTTATTGACTGTGGTTGAAACGGTACATCAGTTGTTTGTCTAGAGATATTTAGCGACATTACGGCAGAAAGCAGGAGGAATGGTAGTTTTCAAGCAATGTGTGGTGTGTTTATATTAAACTCAGAAGTTGTAACACAACAGACACACTTGTCACACTCTGTCAACAGGTTCCCTGGTTGCTTCACAGTTGCATTCTACTGCACTGTGCAGTGTCAGTTTGACTGTAAATATAAGCTATCAGTGCGATTTGAAAACCATACTCCTGCTATAGCTTCTGCCATTATGCTACTATGAACAGTCATGTGGTGGCGTGGCTGTGGTGAGAGTGCAAGCAGACCTGGGACCAGCTGAACAACAGAGGGACCCAGATAATGCATAAGGCGCGCTGGCCCAAAAGAGGTTGAGAACCACTGCCTTAAGCAATGGTACCTTGTGTAACATAAGCTAACACCATACGATAAAATGCACGTTGCAGGATAACATCACAAACTACAGCCTAAAATTTGCAGTGATATTAAACATCAACAGACAACTAGAAAAATGCAACCTGGAAAAGTCCATGGCCATGGCAATAATGCAGTTCCCATGGCTGTTGTTTAATAATATCAGACATGATATAAGTACAAAAAAAAACATTTTCCTTGAGTAGGTTTCTTCATTTGATGATAACCTGTGAATTTAGCTAAAATAAACTGTCTGTGATCCAATTCAGTGGATGTGGAAGGACACCTTTCAGATGCTACTATTTTGTTAACAGTGAAAATGTTTTACAAAATAGTAAGCAAATTGAAAGCTACTGTAAATTTTTAGAACTAACGATTGATGGAGTGTAACGGATGAAGCTACATGTGAACACATAGTTCACTCCCTCTTGTTTTAATGCGACTGTAAATCAAATAGTATCAATTGTACCCTGGTGTGTGCTGGAATATTGTTTTTTTGATCTATTGTGATTTGTCCTGTGCTTCCCTAACCCAGAAGAGGAGCACTGCTGTGCACGGGGTATCTTTGATTTTTTTAAACTAACTAACTGTGTTGATGTTTCAGATAGTGGACCTCGACACAAAGAGAAACAGGAACAGAGAGGCGTTGAACTCACTGAAAAATGAAGTGTCAGATTCAGGTAACTGACCTTTCATTACAGGATGTTGTCACTCACAGCTGTTACAGTAAATGGCTTAGGTCATGAAAATAATTGTCTCATCGATTTAACAGTGGAAACAACAGTTCTAACTCATGTCTTGTAATCGCTGGTTCGATTCTCTTGGTCTGCATGTCGAAGTGTCCATGCTCCTGATGTGCCTGATGTGTCGACACCTTGCATGGCAGCTACCACAATCAGTGTATGAATTACTGTACAGGGCTCCAGACTGCAACCAAATGGTCGCATTTTGTGACCAAAATTTGAGACAGTGCAACCACTGAATTTATTATTATTATTATCATTATTATTATTATTATTATTTACACTGGTACATGGAAGGGGCGAATCAGAGAATGTGGAATTACAGGTGGCAGGCCAATGTGTGTGAGAGGGGGAGGGAATGGGGAATGGCACTGTAAGTGGCTAATGTGTGGAGGGGGACGGTCCTGAAGTTTTTCCGAGCGCGGAAGCAGAAGGTTTCACTTTCAGTGAACAATGGCGAAACGAACTCTTGACGCTTATTTTCTCCCTGATAAGCCTAGTAGTGTGCCAGGGTCAGATCCTCCCTCAGAGGATGAGTCCGAGTCTGAAGACACAAGTGTGGTGAAAAAAGGCAGAAAATACTGTTTTCATGAAGAATGGCTGCGCAAATTTGACTGGTTAAGGTCTCAGAGAGACGAATTCCATGAACTGTGCATTTTGGGTCGATACCCGCAGCATGTGGGCAACACGAAATTTGTAGGTAATGCTGCACTACACAGTTAAAATACAACACATTGGTCAAACACAGTGCTAGTCTAAGGCATAAAATATGCTGTGACCTGCACTCCAATGAAAATGCAACTCCACTGTCAAAGACAGTTAGAAGGCAAGAGGCTGTTAATCAGTGCGCTGAGGAGAAGTAATATTGACGTTTAACACAGCCTTTTTCATTGCCAAGGAAGTACTACCTTTTACCAAATATATAGGCCAACTTGACCTGAGACAGAGAATTTAAAACAAGACAGACATTGTAATTTCTGCATTTATTATCAAAGTATCAATAATACAGTAAAAATGAAAGGAAATGTGAATATTTGCTTTGCATGTTGATCTACAGTGTGCGCCCCTAAATTTTGTGATTGTGCTCCTAAAATTTTCGGTTGGGGGCCACTGTGCTCCTTGTAAAAAAAGTTAGTCTGGAGCCCTGGTGTAAGTCGCTTTGGACAAAAGCGTCTGCTAAATGCCCTAAATGTAAATGTAATCCTGGTTGGTGATGTTGCTGTATTTTAAAATGTTACTGTAATTTGCAGAGAAAGTGAAGGTTTGCTTTGGAAACGTGTTTATCAAATTTCCCAAATTGAAGACGACGGAGATGATTCAGAAAGGTAAATATATCGTTGTAATGTAATAGGTAGATTTCTACTATAACTTATAAATACATTGGTTGTACACATGTTGCTACATATGACATTACCCTGAACTCTTTTTAACTTTTCTCATCTGTAGACCAAAAGCAGCTGGACATGGAAATAAATGACCTGCGCAAAGGACTGAAAGCAAAAGTCAATCGTCTCAATGAAATGCAAGGTATGAGAAGTATTTTGGTTGGTCAACTGGCCATGTGCAGCATTCTAATTTAAAGGAGAAGTTTGATATTTTGGGGAATACACTCAACCGATCTTGAGAGTTAAATGAAAAGATTATCACTCATGTCTTTGTCAGGAGCTGCTGTCAAGAAGTCAATTTGAGGCACATTTAAAGCACACTATTTACCAATTCTACAGAGTTTACCACTACAAAAACAGACATTTAAGAAAACAACTTGATGGTTTCACAGAGAGTAACATGGAGGAATTTCTTTTTTGGTGAACAATAGCCAGGCACAGTAACCCCTTTCACACTGGCGTTTGGGTGCAGCTTCAGTGCGCCAATTCTCCGCATCCGTCCCAGTGTGAATCTCTCCGATGCGGCGAGGGGTGCAATTTCGCTCCGGCGCTGATACGTCTCTGGAGGTAGTGTCAGGGCCGCATTATTGGCCAGCCGAACCAGTGTGAACGGATAAGCCGGCTGCGCGTATCGAGGGCGTGTCGATCGGACGGTCGGTTAACTACACAGGTCCTTCACTCAACTTAATACAGAGAAATGTCCCACAAAGCAACGTTACAGGACCAAACAACAGTAACGTAGTAACTGTAACTGTCTCTGGCAACTTATATGAGGAAAAAAATACCGCAGATATGAGCAGAGAAGCCTCTGTCCTCCCGTCTGTCTGACCGACACATTTCTGCCCAAAAAACAGCGTCTGTCGGCGGCAAAAAACTTAAACTCACCAGTGTTTGTGATGAAAATAAATCACCGCGACGGTCAGCCCTCCAGACCGAGACTTCGGTGAACTTTCCCCCAGAAGACAGCCTCCGTCCCCGCGAGTCAGACAGTGTCCAGTTTACTGATGGTGATGTGGGCTAATTATGTAATTTAGAGCGAAAAACGTAACTTCGTCACTTTCCAGGATGTTTGGTGGGTCAGGATCTCAATCACAACACATTATAACAGCATCCATAGGATTATAAACTATCCGCGGGTTTAGATTGACAGGGGGGGACACCGGGGAAACACCTTGAGAACACACCGACGTCATCATCATGACGTGTACCGTCACGCCTCTTTAGGAGCCGCAGCGCCGGATTTCTGTGTGAATTCACGGAGGTTCGTCTTTAATGCGGAGCTGCTTCGCTCTGTGTGAATCGCTATCGGCGGAGAATTGCCGAACCGCCGCTGCGGAGATAATGCGGCTTCTCCTGTGTGAAAGGGGTTAGTGGCTTCCCCGAGTCTTTTTGTTTTGCAAATTTATAGGCTACTGTAACAGCTGCTGCAATTCGACAAGATTTATATTTTATCTCACCTGTACAGCCCAGTGTTGCCCAAAAAACTTTTGGTGTTGATTGAACTCTGTGGTCATTTTTAAGGCTATAGATCATGGTGGTGTTGTATTGGACCAGGTATCAGCCTCTCAGCCCATTGTGATGCAAAATGCACTTGACTGTGGACACTGATACCTGTCTTCCAGCAGCTTTTCATTCATTGCATACTTGCCTTTTAGTGGTTTTCAGTTGACTCTTGACCATCCTGACCGATTTTGTCTCAGCAGCAGGTGATACTTTGTGTTTTCTTCCTGATGGAAAGTCCAAATCCAAATTATTTTAAGGTTAAAATAAGATAACTCCTACTAACAGAATCAAACCCTTTTTCCACGTCCAAAGACAGAGCAGCTACAGGGAAACTTTGTCAGTTTTCAACCTTAATCTCTATTTATCGTAATTTAGTTAATGCTGTGGGACACACCAGTAAGCCCCTCAATGTTCCACTGTAAAATCTGGCGTCCTTCTGAGAACCAGTGACGTCACTGGCACTTGGATGAACTTTATGCCATTTCAGTTTGGATTTCCAGTCTCCACCTCTGGGTATCCAGCAGGCGTGATTGATCGAAATAATATATTTATGGGAAGTGCGTCAGCTGGTACTCAAACGCAAAACTTATTTCCTGTCTTGCTTGTTTGCAAATTAGCAATGTGCTCAATAGGGAAAGTGTCATTCTAACATGAGGGCAGAGGAGGTCATTGAGGGGGAGACTTTTACAGTGTTTTGGCTGACTCTACTTAGGCAAGATACTTATTCGAGTCAGACAACAAACAACAGGCATTCACCTGAGTCTCTGATGAAGATATGGTACAGGCTTTTTGATTTGTACTCCCTCTAAAATGTCTGACAATCGGATCAATTGTATTTTGAAATTAATTTTTTTTGGGCTGTGTGAAAGCTGAAAGGAACAAATACAGTCTCAGTCATCATGTCCAAAATATGTTTGCAGTCGAGAAACACCAAACAGCGAGGCATGCTATCGTAGAGCTAGGGGTCCAATGATAGTGTACGCTGCCAACTTCCCTGTTTACGTTTCCCTGCAGCGGTGCATGTTTCATGAGCTTGAGGCTAGGTCAGTGTGCCGGGGTGGGTGGTGAATGGACCTAGAGAGGAGGCCAAGGGAGCTTACCTGGCTCGTAGTCGATTCTCGGCCAACAAGCGTAAGCTCCGTGAGTGGCCTGCTTCTCTTCACGCCCAACTTCATGCTTCACGTCACGTCACATGTTTACGCCTACCCCAGTGGCGGTCAAGTGGTGGCTTTTTTGAAAAGAAGGAATATTACACCTCCCTTTTAGATAGACAAGGCGGCACATTGCAGCTGTTACCTTGCTGCAAATGTGCCACCTTTTCTATCTAAAAGGGGCTAGAGCCTGGTCTGCGCTAACTAAGATTGACTTGAAAAAATAAACAGGGAAGGGTTTTACTCCCAATTCCTCTGGTAAACCAGCTGAAATGGGGGAAGTCCTTCATGGACAAAATGGAATAAAATGCAATACAAAGTGGAAACATTTCAATTGCTACTATATTGTGAAAAATACCTCCTTAGGACTTCATGATAGCAGAAGTCGAAACACGTCTGTCACTACATTGAATATCCTTCCAGCAGTCTTCTGAAAGGTAATTTTGGTGTGTCTTTGTGTTGTTTGTTTGCAGGAAAACCTGAGCTGAGAGGCTACAACATTTCTCCTCTCTCCGCTGATGAAATCAAAGCTATTAACGGCCTTTTGAAAAAGTGACATCATATCTGCCATTTGCTGAATTTTCTAAGGCTATAAGGACAAAAAACACATGGTGACAAAATGTCAAGGAGCCCCATCTGCAACTCAAACATCTAATCTCCTGGATGATCAACAATGTGAATGTAAATTAGATCCTCATAACCTGCCTTTCATAAATGTTTTAAACATTTTTAAACATGCCCAGGTGAAAAAGAAATATACATAAGTTGTATTTTTGTCAGTGTACTTAATTTTAATTGTATTCTACAAAGTGTATATTAAATGTGTTATTTTGGAACAACTAAAAGTATATTTATTGCTCTTAAAGAACTGCTAAAGAGTTATATATATATATATTATATATATATTATATTATATATTATATTAAAATGGTACAACTTTAGTGTAATTCAGTTGCATTACTTTAAAATTCAATTCAGAATACCCTTTCTGACATATTTGAAGCAGTCTGAGTATATCTTAAATTTTATATTAATTTATTCCCAGGACTTTGGTAGGATGTTTATTAGCAATTTATTATCAGTATACTCAAAGAACCACTTTAAATAGTACACTTTCAGTACATTACTAATAAAATGTATACATGTATATAGTATATATTAAGTATACTTAATTCATGAGGTTGTCACAATTTCGATTTTAAATCGAAATCGACCGAAATTAAGTCACAATTTCGAACTTCGAATTAAAAAAAGGAATCGTCGATGCTGTCACGCCACCACGTCACATCCGGTCGGTTTGCCAAACAGAAAAAAAGACACACGTGTTGAAGTGCTGCGAGTCAACCTCCTCTAACTTAGCTACTAGCTAAGCCAGCAGCCAGGCAGGACTGGCCCATCTGGACACTGTTGATTTCCAGGCCATGCTGGCAATAAATGAAATTCAGCCAGTGGCCTGCTGTTGCCAGGCAGACAACACTTCTAACAGCACAGTACACACGTTAGTTGCTTTATGGCCCGCCATCACACTGCGATGATAAGAAAGTGGATGGAAATGGATCCCGGGCCCGGCAGCATAAAGAGAGGAGGAAAAAGGAAAGGTGGCCATGAAAGGGAGAGAGAAAGGAAAAGGAAGGCCCTAGAGAAGGAGGGGGCAAAATGTCATAAAATTACAGAGTTGTTTAGACCCCCACCCCCACCCCTCGCCAGCAATGTGGATGATGCAGCAGCGACAAGTAAGTTTATAAACACCAGTAAGTTTATAAACGCCAGTAAGTTTATAAACGCCAGTAAGTTTATAAACGCCAGGAAGTTTATAAACGCCAGTAAGTTTATAAACGCCAGGAAGTTTATAAACGCCAGTAAGTTTATAAACGCCACACCAATGCTTGTCAGACGCCCCAGAAGCCAGCTGAGAAGGCCAACATATAAAATCATTATTGATTGGCTTTAAGACCACTTTGTTCCCCTTTGTCATGTGTACCCTCAGAGTTGATATAATAATATTACTTAATATAATACCATGATGAGTACACAGTTGATGGCCTTTGTTTCCTTCTAACTGCAAGTGCAACAATAACATCCTTCATGGCTATCTGTAATCTGTCTAAACTGAGTGTCTTTTTTCCAATATTTAATGTTACTGAAATAAGTTGAAGTTGCTGTTGATCTACATATTTCAGTTTTACATTGAATATTGGTATTCTTTGCATATATGGTATTCTTAGCTATTGCATGATTTGCTGACAAATTCTGCATATTATATAAATAATATAGGACAAAAGGAAAATGTGTGAGGGTAGAGAAGAGATTAGAGAAGAAAAGACTTTAGAGAAGAAAAAAGTACCGTTATGGAGGACTGTGTGGAGCTGACATCATGGTTGTGTACAATAGAGTGTTGTTGTCTGGCTGTCAGTTTAATAGTGTTGTAATTGCTATCGCATAACTGTAAAAACTGCGTAAAATTGTCTTTTTTGGGGTGGAAAAACACCAATTTTTCGCCACGCGCATTGCTGCAACACTTCCGGTGGCCTGGATTCTTGGGAGTATCCAGACCTGAAAAAAGCGTCCAGTCCGTCCCTGCCAGCAGCTGTTAGCTACAGCCAGTCAAACGATAGCATGGTGTTACACCATTCCTGTTCGGCTCCCGGACCGTGGTCGGGAAGCACAGGGGAGATGATTTCCTCCAGGGCCGAAGTTTCTGTTTCCCTTCGGGGTGAACCCCCTTTCACGTGTTCAGCTGGTCGGGAAATAAGACCAGGGAGCTTTGCTGTATCTGGAGGAGCCGTCGCCTTTATTCACAGCCAAACTGCAGCCTATATTGTACACTTTATTGTTGTCGCTACTACTGCGACTCCTTTCTCTTCTCCTTCCTCTCCCATTCATTCACTGTCCACACGTACACACGCTCCCTCACCCTCGCTCGCCCACTCACACCTCACGCAGCGCCCTATTCCTGAAAGGGGCTACGCCACTCTTACAACAATGGCAACTGCAGGTGCAGGAGACCCATCGACAGAACTTGAAACCCCTCCTCTTTCACTGAAGTCGCCGGTGTGGAAGTATTTTGGATTTCCAGTGAGTTATGTTGACAGCGTTCGCGTTGAATGTGGACATTCTCATTTTCTTAAAAAGGAACATGGAAAATATAAAAATCACAGTTGTCTTGTCTGGCCATAGAAATGTAAATAGTTAATATTTTGACAATGTTTTAGATTTGACAATGTAGTGTGGTACATTGCGAACAAAGGTCAGATATTATATTGCATAAAAGTCTAGTCTAAAAATGGCATAGCAACCTGTGCTTTAAAAAGATAAATGTAAAAATCAAGAATCGAATCGAACCGTGACCTTAGAATCGAAAATGTAATCGAATCGAGCATTTGGAGAATTGTGACACCCCTATTAATTCAATATACTAAGTTGAATTTAGTTAAGTCTACTTCCCAATGGTAAATGCACTAGAAAGACCTTTCAATACAATTAAATTTTCAATTGTACATTACAGATATACTAAGACTTGTACTAAATGTAAATAAATAAAGTTTAGCAACATGATGCTTTTAACACACCCTAAACTAACTGTACTATAGTACACTTTATAGAAATACATTACAGGAACATCTACTTCCCTAATAAAGAGACAGAACATGTTTTAAACTTTACATGGTCCTAGTGTAATTTGTATCTAAATTAAATCCTATATTGTAATTGGGGCCCAACTAACTAATCTGCCTCACAATTTAATGAGATGTTTATAGCCTATCTGAGAATAGTCCTTATCAGCCAAAAGTTGGCCGATAGATGCTGATGTCACACTGTTATTTTTCCTAATAGAGTGCAGGGAGTATGACTTGTTGTTACTTAGAAATCATATCGTTGCACTATTTATGCAGTAGAGTGCACTCCGAAACAGTTCTTACTCAGGAGAGTCTGTAGGTGCTTCTCATTTCTCCTATTTGTCATTTCCTCACTGCTCACTTGAACCGGAAGTCGTTCCTGTCCACGATTTTACAGACCATCCCTATTCTCTTATTTGTGCTCCAAGGATTGAGGAGAGGAGCGATCTCTGAGGAGCAATAAGCTAGGGCACAAGTGTTTTACCGGCCAACACGCCCCCTTAGTTATTGATTGTATGCTGCAGCGGATCAGACTGATCTGATATATCACAACATGACTGGAGTTTCATACGGAGTGAAGACAGATTACAGATTAAACTCAAGTGTCTCACCATCAAGTTTTATATTGTGTTTCTTTCTTCATTTATGAGAAACCATTTTCGTTACATGGTCTGTTTTAAAAACGTGAGGCTGATTATTCATGAGCGTCGGGTTTCATATGTTAAATCATTTCAGTTTTCCCTTTTAGCTTAAAAATACCTTCCAGTGTCACATAGACACCATAATCACATTCTGGGTTATTTGATAATTTATATGATCAGAATATCAATGAATACAGAGTCAAATAATAAATATAAATATACAAGCTTATTCTGTGATTTAAAGTGGTTCATGTGCCTCTACGCAGACATAGGACGCAATGTAAATACAGACTACAGCTTGTTCTTCATGTGCAGGTGTTTGTTGAACAAATAAGACAGAAAATCCCAGGCACAGTCTGAATTTTAAGGAATCCAGATAAAGTTTAATGTACCTAACCCCAATAAACTGATCATGCGGCAAAACGGCATACAGCGTCCACTTCAAGATTCAAATTTAAACAGGTATAAAGGACAGGATCTGTAGGGCACAGACAGCAGCTGAAATAACTGCAAAATAATCATATCTTATTTAAGCCATCCGTAGATCAAGTTCATCACAATCTAATTTCCAAATATGACCTAAACTATATTTACTATAACTTTAACCACTTAAATGTCTGAACTGAATACTCTTTAAACTGCAGACACACGTTTGCTTTGATCACCGTAGTAAATTGCAGATCACATGTATATCCATGGACACAGCAGAAAAAAACCTGGATTTAGCGGTCCAGGTCACAAAACTATAAAAGTGAGGGAAAAAGTGGAAACAATTTAGGTGAAATGAGAAACACCTTCTCAGTCACCCTCACCATACTGTCTCCTACAAAGCCCTGGAGGTGATATGGATGTATTTTTTAAATTTTTTTTACTTGCTTTACTATCACTTTACTGCTATTTACTATCTCACGCGTGCAAAACAAAATTCTGCTGCATTGAAGGTCCCCAAGAGCACAGTGGCCTCCATAATTCTTAAATGGAAGAAGTTTGGAACAACTAGGACTCTCTCTGGAGCTGGCCACCTGGCCAAACTGAGCAATCAGGGGAGAAGGGCCTTGTAAAAGAGGTGACCAAAAAGCCAATGGTCACTTTGTCTTATCTCCAGAGGTCCTGTGTGGAGATGTGAGGAACTTCCAGAACCATCACTGCAACACTCCACTGATCTGGGCTTGATGGCAGAGGGGCCAGATGGAAGCCTCTCCTCAGTGAAAGACACATGGAAGCCCGCTTGGAGTTCTTTGGTCTGATTTAACCAAGATTGAACTGTTTGGCCTCAAGTGTTCTGTCAGGGAGGAAACCAGGTACCACCAGCATAATGGTGGCAGCATCATGCTTTGGGGTAGTCTTTGAGTGGCAGGGACTGGGGAACTGGTCAGGGTTGAGGTAAAGCTGAATAGAGCAAAGTACAGAGATATCCTTAATGAAATTCTGGTCCAGAGCACTCAGGTCCTCAGACTGGGCCAAATGTTCACCTTCCAGTAGGACAGTGACCCAAAGCGCACAGCCAAGACAATGCAGGAGTGGCTTAGGGAGAACTCTGTAAATGTCCTTCAGTGGCCAAGCCAGAGCCCCATCTTGAACCCAATCAGACATCTCAGGGAGACCTGAAAATGTCTGTCCCCATCCAACCTTACCGAGCTTGAGAGGATCTGAAGAGAAGAATGGCAGAAAATTCCCAAATCCAGGTGAGCAAAGCTTGTCGTGTCATTCCCAAGAAGACACAATGCTGTAATCGCTGCCAAAGGTGCTTCAAGTACTGAGTAAAGGTTCTGAATACTTTTGTAAATGTATTATTTCAGTTTTTCCTTTTTAATAAGTTTGCAAAAATGTTAATGAGTGTAGATTGATGAGGGAAAAAAATCATTCAATCATTTATGAAAAAGTGAAGGGGTCTGAATACTTTCTGAATGCACTGTATATTGCAGAAAAGTAAAATTTATAAATATAAAATATATTTCCAATGTATATATATTTTCCAACCCAATTTAGAACTGAGAGCAATGACAGCTGTGTTCCCTTGGAAACCGTGCGCACATGATAACCATGCAACATGAAAGCTATAGTATAATATAAAAAAGTGACATTGGGAGCTAAATTTATTGAATTAACTTTATTAGATCAAGAAATTAGACAAGAAATAGCTAGCTAGCTAGCATGTTATATTATAATTGTGAAGTACATTCAGTTCAATGGCTTTCTGTAGTGCTGACTTATTGGCGTGACAGCAACTGAAGGAGTCTAATGGGAACAAATATACATACAATACAATATACAATCGCATTTATGGATTGACGGTTGACATCTATATTTGTATAAAGTATGTTCTGAGGTTGTGAGAGTTTAACCCTTACCACTGAATGAGCTTCACTGTACATGCCACCTCTTCCTTGTACTCGGGGCTGGATTATGTAGCAGGATGCAAAATCACCCTCAATGCTCATCATCCAGTGCCCACTATTCAAGGTGTCTCGAGAAGAAGAATAAATAAAACACATGACATCTGTTCTTTACTTTTGCCATTTTTTTATATTTTAACTTTTGACATTTAAAATATTTTGTATACCTGTAAAAGTGAGAAATCTTTACACTTGAATGTACTCCTATACACGACCTTTACAAAAATACTATGTTCTTGAAACTTTAATGGACGAGCACAGTATTAGACACACATGGTTAATACAAATCCAAGGTTTACCCTAGGTTTCTGGAAGGCCTAGGTTCTGTGGTGGCGGTGGGATCGTCTGGCCTGGTGGCATTCTCCAGGATGTTATTTGACTAAAAACTATGCATTCTCACACAATTTTGGACTATTATGACTAGAATACGCATTACATAGAAAAGGTGAATCAAATATGCTCACTGATTAACGAAGCAATATGTCCTGATGGAATGCTTTACATTTTTGTGAGTCATATCATGTGCCCCTTTAAAAAGTAATATTTTGCCATAGCCAGGAATCAGGATGAGATCACTAATGGGATGTAGAAAAGGGTACAGTGAACCCTCGCTATAACGCGGTTCACTTTTCACGGTCTCGCTGCTTCACGGATTTGCATCATGCATTGTGTTCTGCATTCTGATTGGCTAAACAGTCTCTCCGCGTCTTCTCTACCTGTGTGTCAATAACGTTATGGTTTAATATGTACACGTACGTAAAACCGCTTGCCAAATTGAAGAAAAAAGAGCGACAACAACTACCGATAACTATGTTCTTCTCTCCAAAAAACACACCTGCACCGCAGGCTTTAGAAGAAAAAAACGCCACAGAGCGGAGTCAGGATGCAGCGGCTCAGTCAGAAGAGCAGTGAAATACTGTACTGTACACGTGAGTCACTATTTGTCCTACTGTACTTTGTATTTTTTTTCATAATCATTTTTCATTTTCTCCCGTTCCAATCCGTCACGGTGGGCGGTGCTGATCCCCGCAATATTAACCCTTCAGTTCGTATTGATGATTAAAATTATTATTTATTTATTTATTTATTTATAACTATATTATTTTACAGTACAGCACAGTAGTTATTTGTAAAACAACAACAACAACAACAACAAACGTTTATACAGTACTTTTATTTGTTAAACAAATGCTTGGGCCTGTAAAAAGGTTTTGTTCCTTGCTTTCAATGTTTTATGGAGTATTTCATTGTATAATAACTGTAAAAAAAAAAAAATAAAGGTTTCTACTTCACGGATTTCACCTATCGCGGGTTCTTTTTGGAACGTAACCCCCGCGATAAACGAGGGTTCACTGTATTTTATTTTCATTTTATCAATACTTTTATTGACCCAGTTCTTTATCAATACTCAATACTTTATCAATACTGTTACTGGTCATTTTTCATTTCTTATGAATAATTAAGTATAAAAGGTATTTAAAATCCCATAAAACAGCACAGACAGTTACTTATACTAATACTTACGTCAATTATCCTGTCGTTTGGGAAGTGAACGGCAAGAAATTCTTCATCAAAGCAATTATCCTGTCGTTTGGGAAGTGAACGGCAAGAAATTCTTCATCAAAGCAAAGGTGAGTACTAAACTAGCTAACCTTAGCTACCTACCAACCTACATCGTTGATCCCAGATTTTCTTAGTTTCGTGGTCACGTTAGTCAGCATTCTAGGGCAGTAGTGATAAGCAGGGTTCCGACACAAGGATGGAAAGTATGGAAAAGTATGGAATTTGATTTTATAAATTTCCAGGTCTGGAAAAGTATGGAAAAATGGAAACTATTGTATGGAAAAATATTTAGGTTTCCAAGACTATTACCACTTTGCATATTTTCTAAAACATAAAATTAATTTAAAATTAATCGATCTTGTTTTCAAAGCGCTTGGCAGCGCAGCTGTGAGACTGTTCGTGTGAGAGAACACAGTACGCATCCCAGAAAACATACATCCTTTTTGGGCAGATCAATTGACAAGAGGAATGCCCGGCCCTCTGCTCTTATCCTCTTCCAACTCACTTAAAGGCCCGCCCAGGTGTCATCAATTTTCACTAGCCCCATTCACACTGCCGTTTAGGTGCGGCTTCAGTGCGCCAATTCTCCGCATCTGTCCCAGTGTGAATCTCTTGGATGCGGTGAGGGGTGAAATTTCGCTCCGGCGCTGATACGCCTCTGGAGGTAGTATCAGGGCCGCATTATTGGTGAACCAAACTAGTGTGAATGGATAAGCCGGCTTCGCGTATCGAGGGCGTGTCGATCGGACGGTCGGTGAACTACACAGGCCCTTCACTCAACTTAATACAGAGAAATGTCCCACAAAGCAACGTTACAGGACCAAACAACAGTAACGTAGTAACTGTAACTGTCTTTGCAACTTATATGAGGAAAAGAATAGCGCAGATATACGCGGAGAAGCCTCTGTCTGACCGACACATTTATGCCAGAAAAACAGCATCTGTCACCGGCAAAAAACTTAAACTCACCGAGTGTTTGTGATGAAAATAAATCACCGCGACCTTCAGACCTCCCGACCGAGACTTCGGTGAACTTTCCCCTGAAGACAACCTCCCTCCCCGCGAGTCAGACAGAGTCCAGTTTATTGATAGCGATAATTTAATTATGTAATTTAGAGCGAAAAACGTAACTTTGTCACTTTCCAGGATGTTTGGTGGGTCAGGATCTCAATCACGACACATCATAACAGCATCCATATGATTATAAACTGTCTGCGGGTTTAGATTGACAGGGGGGACACCGGGGACACACCTTGAAAACACATCGGCGTCATCAGCATGACATGTACCGTCACGCCTCTTTAGGTGTCCGCCTGAACGCAAGAGGATGAGACCAATCCCAGTAGCTCGACCGCACCTGGAGGGAGCAGCAGCGGAGAGACCATAGACGTCCGGCTATTACAAAGAGGGAGACACGCTACTCAGAAGAGTTTTATCGGACCGAAGCTAAAAGGGGAGGGCCGCTAGATATTTGCATGTTTACTTTGGTGTATTTTATTTGTGATTTTCTTATCATTTTTTCTTAAGTTTATTTGATTTTCTTTTGATTTTTGCTTGATTTGTTTAGTGTAGGCTATATAATTTCATTGTGATTTAAGATTTTGTTTCGCTAGTTGGCCTCCTAGAGTAGATCAGATTGGTTAATTCTGTGAACAGATCTGAGGACGAATGAGTGAGAACTGGGTCTGCTGATTTGGGTTCTCCCTTTTCTTTACCCCTGTACCTGCTAGAGTCAGACGTCGCACGTGGCAGTGGACGCCAGGCCTCCAGAAGTGGCCAACACACCACAGACTGGACTTTTAGGCACTTTGCACATTGGACCCTGGGACATTTTTAACACAGATTGGACTGGTTCTTAATCTTGTTTTATCATCTTGTTTTGTTACATTTTTACTGTTTTTGTAAATTATACACTCTTAAAATATAACTTATTTTCTGTGAACTGCGTCTGTGTGCTGTTTCGAGTCGGCAAATCTCCCCAGTAGAGCCTAATAACATTTTAAAGAAATTTTAACTCCCAGTCGCCCTCACGGGTGTGACATAAATTCTCTGACGGCTGGCTCATAAATCCCAAATATAAAGACTGGTTGGCTAAGGATCTCCAATGGATAAAGAAGGCGAAATGCAGACTTTGTGTGAAATCGTTTGACATCTCCAACCTGGGGGAGGCAGCAGTTGTAAGCACCGAGAGTCACAGCGTTTTTGGCTCAACCCAGCGTGAGACCAAGTCCTACTACAACAAGTGAACTTGCCCACACACCGAGTGATGAACGGTGAGAACATGCGAATATGTATATCCATCAAATGACTAGCTAATATTAGCTGTATTAATGCTGCTGTTGTTAGGTTTTTTTTTTTTTTTACCTCTCTCTGCACCTCACGCTCCTCACGCTTAAAATTTAATTGAATTGATTTACACTGTTTGGTTTAGGTCTAATACACTGAAAGGTGATTAATATGATTATTTGATTTAAGTCTAACACATTGAAAGATGATTACTATGAGTGATTAACTATTTTTGATAAAAGAATTCTATGACTACTTTCATTGACAAACTGATTGAATTAAGAGTTGTACATGCCCTGTTGATAAATGAGAGGGTTGGAAGCGTTAACCCTTTTTATGAGGGGTTAATACATAGGAGAGAAAAGCCAGGGTATGAGAGAGAACACCGACATCTCCACTGAGAACAGGCCAAAGTCATTAACCAAAAGTGTTGGCATGAATGTGTCCTTGAGGTGTGGAGGAGGGTGGCAGAGAGGTGCAGGAGGCTAGGAAGGAAAGATGTCAGGGAGGGAGTTTTTTCTTTCCACAGGGTGCTGACCACCTGAAGAGGATCGTGTTGCCAAGGGGCTGGGACCAGCCCGTGCATCAACGAAGGGGGGCTTAGTCTAAACCACAGCACCTTATATATAACCTATATAACCAATGAATATTGTCATCCTTATCTGTTGTTAACCAATGAAAAATTCTACATTTTCTGTTGCTGAAATTATAAGAAACAATGTAAAGAGAGATTTTGCATCTTTTTCTGGGCGACTGGTTACAGAGTAACAGCACTCCGCTGACTGTGATTTGTCAAACAGAGAAAGTCCTTGATCAAGCCTTTTTGACTTAATGATACAATTCTGAATAAATGGTAAACAGTGCGTCGTGGTTTGTCTTCACTCAAATAAACGAACACGCCTAACACTGTTGCAGTGGCTGGCGAATGGCGGGTTACTCCGTTAGCCAAACAAGCTAAAGTAAAGGAACTGATTTGTACTCAGTTGCACAGTGGTTTTGTATGCTAAGTATAGCAGAAGTTCACAACTTTCGCGATGCAATGCGTTGTTAGCTTGTACATCTGCTATACTCGTCAAGCAACACTGTCTCTCTGCCCAACAACTAGATGTGCACCAGTGGCGATTGCTCTCAGACTGCAAGGGAAGCTCAGCTTCCCCTAAAATGTCACCAAAAAAAAAATTTAAAAAGTGGTGAAATATGTACTGCTGTGTGTACATTTCATTGACTAAATACGCGCTAGAAAGCCTTCATCTTTTGTTCAGAATCAGCTACTTATCACAGGTAACCGGCGCAACTTCCTTCTCATTCATCCCCGCAGCGCCACAGCGCTTTCCACAGTCGGACGCTCAGCTTCTACTGACTTCAATGGGGAAGCGTAGAGCGGGTTGTTCCACTGCAGCGAAACCGAGAGGGGTCTGTCTGCGGTAGAGTTGTGACGTTCACGAACGAACCGAATCGTTTGAAAGTAAGGCGAAGTGCAATATTTGCCAGAAAATAATTTCATTTAAGTCTGGCTCCACAAACAATTTACACAGGCATCTTAAAACTCAACACCCCACTGCCAAAATCTGAGAGGTGAGGAGAGAGCATGACTCTGATGATGAAGTGGAGAGTGCCAGTACTATATTTTGGTTATGATTCAGAGTAAAGGGAAGGACGGTTCAGGAGTCCTCCTCAGGGTTTAGCTCTATTTTTATTTTATTTTATTTTTTTACAAGACATGGTGTTACTGACCAACAACTTAGTATTTTTTAAAGCACCTTTAATCTTTATGATTCGCCTTTATTATATAATTTTAAAATATTGTTTTGAGTTTTTCTGTATTGTTAAAAATGTTCTTGTGTGGGAAATTTTGCACTAAAACCTTTTGCATGGAACTTCATTGTAGCCTGCTTTGTTTTTTATTGTGTATTTATAAGTGTTTAGGTGTTGCATGAATAACATAAGTCAAAGTAGTTTTACACACATACACACACTTTATACAAAGGGTAAATAGTGATCTCACCGTCAACGCAGAGGGATATGGCAGTGGAATATTTACAATGAATCCATATCAGACTTTAAAATCTTGTCCACACATGTCAAATGAAGCTATAATCAATATTTCAGAATAATTCATACTCAAATATTGGTGGGAAATCTGAGTTTGAAATTATTCTGATCCAAATCTCAGCCCATCATTCCTCCCTGTGATTATTTCCAGGATAAAATGAATTAACCCCAGGCTGGCTTCTTAAAAGTGAATAAATATAAAAATGAGCCAAATGAGCCAGTCTTTTGAATGGCTCTTTGAAATGAACGGATCCCAAAGATCCAGCTCCCTCCAAAGAGCCATAAATCCCATCTCTAGTCTGCGGCCTGCAGGAGAGGGGTGTGTCGTGTAGTAGGCGTGTCGTGTAGTGACGTCACTACACGACACGCCTACTTAGAGAGCCTCTAGAGCACATGTGTCAAACTCAAGGCCCGTGGGCCAGATGTGGCCCGCCACGTCATTTTATGTGGCCCGCGAGTGCTTAATTGGTCTTTAAAAAAAGACTGTCTTAAAATAGGTCTATGTTGCTTTAAATCTGTCACTAACGCTGTCGCTGTCAGTATCGCTGTCACTCTTCGCCACCGTCCCTCCCCACAACTTCCGCCTGTTCCCCAGCAACCAAATCACGTGATTTGCCATATAATTTTGTGATTCGTTGATGTGGTGGATTTTTCCACCAATAGGAAAGGGTATCACATGTTTTTTTTTCTTGCTTGTAAGCACTTCCTGTTTGCGGACACGTTACTGAGAAAAGCCCGGTTTTACTCGGCCTATCAACACAATTTAAAAACTGGTATATAGTTTGAAGTCCGCACTTTCGCCACAAGTTGAAACGGAGAATCAGTGAAGCTGCCTCTTGCTGCTCCGTCGTCTTAAAGCGGTCACGTGATTTGGACGTGCCGGCGCGTCCGTCGATCCCAGAGGGATAGGGTTACAAACGCACATAGTTTGAAACAACGTTCAAAACACACACAGCCAGCATCACAACTAAGCATAAAGTCCGCTAGCTGATAAAAGTTTTAATATTTTTCCATGTGAGAAAGTCACCGTTAAATCCCCAGTCTGTGGTCAGTTTATCCAGATATCGCCTGTTAGGAAATTTGCTCCAACGTTTGTTTTGGGAGAAGTGCAGATGGAGCAGCGACCGGAGGCTAGTTAGGGTACATCCATGGTACCGGCACGTCTCAGAGACAGTAGTCGGTCTACTGAACTGATCGCCCGGGGCCGACTCCGTCGTCATCCCGCTGGAGATAACGAGCCAAGTAACTTTATCCGCAAGTTTTTAGAGGTTTACCGCTGGCTGGTTAAACTCTTTTTAGGAGAGCGCCTCAAAGCCAAGCTATGTAAATGCATATGTAATATTTGTAACTTCAATAAGTAATTAAAACAAAAAGTTATTTAACAATACGTTACAGAGTAGTTATATTTATTACACATTATATTTGGTTACATTTATACTGTTTTACAGTTACATCTGGCCCTTTGAGGGCAACCATTATGCTGATGTGGCCCTCGGTGAAAATGAGTTTGACACCCCTGCTCTAGAGACAGGCTCTCTGTGGAGGGCAACATTACACCGGACGGTGTACAGCCTGCCGGGATTCTAGAAGAAGAAGAAGAAGAATGCCGGTTCTTATCAATAGTATCCAGACAGTAAGTGTCAGCATATCGTATTTAATAAATATAAAGCACTTATACGTTTGCTGCATATAGTTGTATTATTACCTGGGGCGATGGACTAGGCAAATAACATTTATCCACAAATAGTTTTTATATTTTATTTTATTTTAATTAATTTATTGGAGAAACAGTGTAAACTCAGCAAAACGAGGTAGCAAGATAGTTTCAGAGGGGGTTATTTTCCTGTTTGATAAGTGACATGCAGCGTACATATACGTTTCTATTCTAAACGATCCTAAAAGGTTGACCCAAGTAGATAAATCTAAGCTAGGAATTACGGCTGTTGTAATGTAGCCAGCAGTGTGTGCATCACCCGCTCATTCAAAAACATAATTCTCAGCGTGGTCTAGCGCAGCAGTTTAAAATGAGTGATGGCATCATACCGGTAATTTTGATTATTATTACCAGCTCGACGCTGACATGAACACGCCATATCAGTATAATGGAGAGCTTGTCCACAAGCTTTTGTATTGTACCATTTGTTTGATTGAAGTTGTTGTTCAAATTTACAGTCAAACACATAGTTCCTACAGTCACAAAGGTCAAAATTTCTTAATGAATGAACATCTCCCTGAACAGATTAACAGGCCATAAACAGTCACTCTACCAGCATACTAAATATGATGTATAAAGAAATGAACTAATGCAGTGCAGTGGAAGCCATGTGTATGGGTTTCTACTGATGGTCTACTCATGTGCCATCAACAGGTTTCTTGTCAATAACAGAAATTATTTTGCCATATACTGGACCATGAATTCACATGACCCTTATGTTTTTGATGAAACTTACATGCAGTTGTGACTCTTTTTTATTTTTTTTTATTTAACAAATGTAAATCATTCTGTCTAGGTGACAGTCGACATCCTGGCTGAAAAATACAACCTGACAGTGCCAGAGGCTGTAGCCAAGTTCAGAAGGGGACCACAGTATGAACCATGGTAAGATTAATATGTAAAGAATTGATGATATGCATATTTCAATGTGTAATGAATGAAGTATATTGCAACATCTAATTGAAAACCTTTAATGTTCTTGTTTTGACAGTGAATTAAAAGTGATGCAAGAAGACTTGATGGGGCACTTATCAGAGGAGGCAACAGTGAAGCTTCAAGCATTCAGTCATAGAATGAAACAAGCTCTCTCCTCTGAGGCATTTCTCAGCCGGCTCTAATATCTTCTGATTCTCAAATCAGCCAATAAAATGTGGAAAAGCCTTGAAATGTTAAATTAACTCCTGGCAGTGTGCATTTAGATGAGATGTTTCCTCTTTGTCGAGGCTATGTTTGCGGTGCGAGTCACTGTCGAAGTCTATTACTTGGATGTGGTCTGAGGAGAGCCTAAAATGAGGCGGTGTGTGTTTTTGAGAAAACAAATGACACAAGCTACAAAACATGTCATCTCAGTTCTGTGTAACCCCTGTTGTTACCAACATTATGGAGCTAAATTGTCATTTTTTTGTCACAGTGGCTGCTGTTAAAAAGTTAAACCATTTAATTGTAGTTTTGTTAAAGTTACATTGCATTCAATTAATATAATTTTTTTGTCTGTAATTCATGCAGTAATGTAACATTAGCCTATATGCAGTGGAGCACGGAAAGCTCAGCTCCCATTGAAATGCTAATTAGATAAAAGTATGAGGTATAATCTGGAAAATGTAGGCTGCTTAAAAATATTAAGTAATTTTACTCAGTGCAGAAAATACCCCTGTTACTGTCGAATCAGCCAATAAAATGTGGGAAGCCTTGAAATGTGTTGTATTTTTTGTATTCATTATATATTAAATATAATATTTGTACGCTTCTGAATACATTTATTATAGGGCAAAGAATGTGTAAGCATAAACCACTGACGTTTTTGCACCTGAACCGTGCTCAAAACAGTTAGTATCTACTATGGGCTCATATCCCTTTAAGAAGAGCGTGTGGTGGGCGTGTCGTATAGTGACGTCACTACACGACACGCCCCTCTCTTGCAGTCTGCAGACGGATACTGTTGGCGAAACCAGACGGTATTGGATAAATGTTGGGCTTTGTCCCGCCCATCGGACGCTCAGCGTCTCTGGGGTCCATGGGGCAGTGGGCTGGCCCGGACGCTCGGCTTCTGCATGATGATTGGATGAGCTGTCTGAGGCGGAATCCTTTTTTGATTGACAGCTAAATGAGCGAATCAGCGATGTTGAAGAATAAACATCCACCGGAGCATTTTCCAAGTTTCTCATTCCGTTGTTCTGAACTGATCCGGAGACTTTACCGATCCCCAGCGACTTTGTCACGATCACTCACACTCACAGGCGGTCACACTTCACAGTAGCCTGGCGCAGCAGCTCCAGCTGCTAGCAATAGCAAGCTGCACATCATGGCAGATATTAGGCGCGTTTCTGATCAAGCATGCGCATGCATTTGCCTCGCATAACCGTGCATTCTGGGATTAAAAACGTCAGAAATGCTGGTGATAACTTCCCTTTGCGACATGTCACATGACTTTAAAATCTCGCGGAATCTCCAGGTTACCTCCCTCCGTTTGCTTTTCTGTGCAGATGGTCTCAAATAAGTGCGGACATAAGACACTCCCCTCAACGTTGCCCCAGTTGGTTAGAATTACCACGTGGAATTTCCCACGTGAGAAATGAAATACCTCCTTCCAAAGAGGCGTGCTCTCTCCCAAACTATGCTTCATAACATTACACAACTTCATGAACTTTCACTTCGTCACCCAATTTGTTATGAGGGAAAGACTTCAGACTGTTTTCAGTGTTTTCTATCTACACACCATTCGGTAATGTCTCTGACGTCAGTGTAGTGGGTTGGCCATATTCTTTGTGCAAAGTCCGTGAAGTGCACCTGTGTCCGACTTGAGGTGGTGGGAACTTGACGTGTTTATGACGAGTTCCGGCGGATCCTCTCAAGTCTCGTGCATGCATAGGCGCAAATGCATGCGATCACGAACGCAGCCAATATGAATGTTGTCGAACGGATTTTGGCGAAGCCATTTGATAGTCTTCCTTACGAAGAGAAAATTAGAATTAAACAGCAGGGCAGGTCAACTCCTAAGATTGATTTAGTGCAAAAGGTGGGGAAAAGTAACAGGTGTTTTCAGGTGTCCTGGTATGACAAGGTGAGCTGGCTGACTAGAAGTGCTGTCACAAATAAAATGTACTGTTGGCCATGCCTCTTGATGAAACCATCTCAGGGATGTGTTGTCTGGTCAAAAGGGGGTTTTGGGGATCTATCTAACTTTGACAGGGCATACAAAAGGCATGAAAAAAGCAATGAACATGTGAGTGTATGTGCAAGGTTTAGTTGCCTTGGCAGAGTCAGGGTTGAACATGCAATAAATGAAGGTAATAATAATAATAATAATAATAATAATAATAATAATAATAATAATAAAAATACATTTTATTTGTAAAGCACTTTTCATAAAGAATCCCAAAGTGCTACAGAAACCAGAAACAAAATAAACAAAAGACTAAAAAGAAAAAAAAATGACACGTTAAAATCAGAAGAAGATAAAAAAGACACAGGTAATAAAGTACACTAAAGAAAACAGCTAAAAGAGGAGATTAAGGTGCAGAGACAATAATAAAAACATCTAGGGACAATCTAAAAAAAATGTCTGTCTGAACAGAAAAGTCTTAAGCCCTTTTTTAAACGTGTCCACAGACTGGGGTTGACGAAGATGTTCAGGGAGGGAGTTCCAGATGTGGGGGGCAGCGGAGCAGAAGGCTCCGTCTCCCATGGTGCGGAGTCGTGTCCGGGGCTGATGGAGGAGGTAATGCTTTTGGACCGGAGGTTACGGGTTGATGAGTGAGGGGTAAGGAGGTCTTTGAGGTATGGCGGTGCGTTGCTGTAAATGCAAAGGTGAGTGATGAGGGCGATCTTGTATTGGATTCTTGAGGTTATGGGAAGCCAGTGTAGGTTCTGAAGAATGGGGGTGATGTGGTCTTATTTGCGGTTTTTCATCAGAGTTCGGGTAGCACAGTTCTGAATGAATTGAAGTTTCATCCTGGTGCTCGCATTCAAGTAGCAAAACATAATATATATACATACACATACATATACAGTGGGGAGAACAAGTATTTGATACAATGCCGATTTTGCAGGTTTTCCCACTTACAAAGCATGTAGAAGTCTGTAATTTTTATCATAGGTACACTAACTGTGAGAGACGGAATCTAAAACAAAAATCCAGAAAATCACATTGTATGATTTTTGAATAATTAATTTGCATTTTATTGCATGACATAAGTATTTGATCACCTACCAACCAGTAAGAATTCCGGCTCTCACAGACCTGTTAGTTTTTTTCTTTAAGAAGCCTTCCTGTTCTCCACTCATTACCTGTATTAATTTCACCTGTTTGTAATCATTACCTGTATAAAAGACACCTGTCCACACACTCAATCAAACAGACTCCAACCTCTCCACAATGGCCAAGACCAGAGAGCTGTGTAAGGACATCAGGGACAAAATTGTAGACCTGCACAAGGCTGGGATGGGCTACAGGACAATAGGCAAGCAGCTTAGTGAGAAGGCAAAAACTGTTGGTGCAATTATTAGAAAATGGAAGAAGTTCAAGATGATGGTCAATCTTCCTCGGTCTGGGGCTCCATGCAAAATCTCACCTCGTGGGGCATCAATGATCATGAGGAAGGTGAGGTATCAGCCCAGAACTACACGGCAGGACCTGGTCAATGACCTGAAGAGAGCTGGGACCGCAGTCTCAAAGAAAACCGTTAGTAACACACTACGCCATCATGGATTAAAATCCTGTAGCGCACGCAAGGTCCCCCTGCTCAAGCCAGTGCATGTCCAGGCCCGTCTGAAGTTTGCCACTGACCATCTGGATGATCCAGAGGAGGAATGGGAGAAGGTCATGTGGTCTGATGAGACAAAAATAGAGCTTTTTGGTCTAAACTCCACTCGCCGTGTTTGGAGAAAGAAGAAGGACGAGTACAACCCCAAGAACACCATCCCAACCGTGAAGCATGGAGGTGGAAACATCATTCTTTGGGGATGCTTTTCTGCAAAGGGGACAGGAAGACTGCACCGTATTGAGGGGAGGATGGATGGGGCCATGTATCGCGAGATCTTGGCCAACAACCTCCTTCCCTCAGTAAGAGCATTGAGGATGGGTCGTGGCTGGGTCTTCCACCATGACAACGACCCGAAACACACAGCCAGGGCAACTAAGGAGTGGCTCCGTAGGAGCATCTCAAGGTCCTGGAGCGGCCTAGCCAGTCTCCAGACCTGAACCCAATAGAAAATCTTTGGAGGGAGCTGAAAGTCTGTATTGCCCAGCGACAGCCCCGAAACCTGAAGGATCTGGAGAAGATCTGTGTGGAGGAGTGGGCAAAAATCCCTGCTGCAGTGTGTGCAAACCTGGTCAAGAACTACAGGAAATGTCTGATCTCTGTAATTGCAAACAAAGGTTTCTGTACCAAATATTAAGTTCTGTTTTCCTGATGTACCAAATACTTATGTCATGCAATAAAATGCAAATTAATTACTTAAAAATCATACAATGTGATTTTCTGGATTTTTGTTTTAGATTCCGTCTCTCACAGTTGAAGTGTACCTATGATAAAAATTACAGACTTCTACATGCTTTGTAAGTGGGAAAACCTGCAAACTCGGCAGTGTATCAAATACTTGTTCTCCCCACTGAACATATAAAGGAACAAAGGGTAGAATGTACATATAAATAAACAAACACATTTATGATGTAGGCTGGGAAAAAAGAGCTTCCCCTCCTTGAAAGACCAGCAGCCACCGTTTGGGATGGAGACTGTGTAAACACAAGGTTTTATGACTCTCATTTTCTTGGACATGCATGTGCTAATGACCTCAACAGTCCACTACGCACAAACTGCAACAGTGTTGGTGTTCATGGCATATTACAGCTAGCAATGGATGGACCAAATGTAAACTGGACACTGTTTCACACACTGTCCAGGGACTTGGAAGAGGAGATTGGCTCCAAACTCCTCAACATAGGGAGGTCTACATGTGATGCACAATGCATTTAAAGCTGGCAGCAACAAAACCACCTTGGACATTGAGCACACTCTAAATAGTCTTTACTGGCTTTTTAAGGACTCTCCAGCCAGACGTGGTGATTATGCAAAAGTAACAGGTTCAACTGTTTTTCCTCTCAAGTACTGTCAACATAGATGGCTAGAGAATGTCACAGTCCTAGAAAGAGCCATTACAATATGGCCACAGGTCCAGATATATGTGGCTAATGTTAAGGCCTCATAAAGTGCCACATCCAAAAAAACAGGTCTTTTGACTCTATTGAAAAGGAATGCTCTGACCCCATGTTTTTGGTAAAGGCCAACATCTTCCTCTCCATTGCACAAGAGTGCATGCCTTTTCTAATAAAATATCAAACTGATCAGCCCATGCTACCTTTCCTGGCAGATGATCTTTTCACTGAAGCACCTTCTCCAGAGATTTGTCACTGACGAAACACTTGAGAGGGTGAAGACACCACTGAAGCTCTTCTCAGAAGACTTTGCACTATATTATCTAGCTACAATCTTGTGGAAATTATTTGGTGACATGATGGCAAACATATTCAGATTAATGAAAACAAATGATTAATCGCATCATTTATTTACATGATACACATCTATTTACTGAAATGCCACAAATAATTTGAATTTTTACACCAAGAAGTCTGGACAATAGGGTCTGGAAAAAGTATGGAATTTTGAAATTTAAAATGTGTAGGAACCCTGATAAAGTGTCCTTAACTCCGTTTAGTTAAGAAGGCCACTGAGGTATGTTTATATATTATTATCATTTATATTGTGCTTTGTAACTTCCTCTGTGTTACGTGAATTTAATTGTTTGTTTACGTTTGTTTTTTATTTAGTTCTTACGACATTTTGTGGACATTTCTCGACATTCCCTTGGCTGTTTGCTTGAGAAATAAATGCCTGTGCCATGAAGAACACCAGGTGTCATAATTGACTGAACGGGAGTTACATATTGCTTACTGTATTGAAGGATAAGTATATTTATTTTCAGTACATTGAAGTTTAACTTAATTGCATCTATTTTTAAGTACACTTTTTAAAAGTCAAATTAAAATATATTCTAAATTAAGCACAAAAAAGTTTAAGTATACTTGTCATAGCTTTTGTATACTTCAATTATATTACTTTACTTTACAATTAAGTATACTAGTTTGTTTTTTGTTTGTTTGTTTCCACTGGGTTATATTCTTGGTCTTGAGTCATTTAAAAACAAACAAACAAACAAAAGAACCTGTCATTGTAAAGCAATCACAAGAGCAGAAAAAGAACTGTGTTCACAAAGCAAAGTCGCTGTTATTTTTGAGTGTTAGCTGCTGTGTTTAATTTTGCAGTTCTTTTGTTTTTCAGCTTATAGTTGCATAGTGCTTTGGGCTATGTAGCCACTGGACACTGCGTGACAGCTTGATAGGAAGCCTGTGAATATTCTCATTCATCCAGGTCATAGTTATCTCAAGGAAATTGAAACGAATGCAACTGGATTTGGTTTTTGTCTTTGAAGACGTTTCACCTCTCATCCAAGAGGCTTCTTCAGTTCCTGCTCGCTTGACTAGGCTGGGACTAGTGACTAATGACTAACCCTAATCCTCGATTCAATTTCCTTGAGACAGCTTGATAGCTTTATCACAAGCATATTGCTAGCCATGACCACAGCAAGTGTTGTTCCAAAACATAAACATTTTAAATAATATATCTGAAAAGCAAATTAAAGCGAACTATAAGAAAACAAATTCTAGATGGTTCATCCTTGAGCCCCAGTCAACATTTGTGCCAAATTCGCTCAAGGAGTTCCAAAGAAACTGCATTTAAAGAATGGGTCAGACAGACTGACAACAAGAAAACATGAATGTTACTAGCTTGGAGGCATAAAAAAGGCGTTCAACATGGCAAAACACGCAAGCTGTCAGATAATCATACAGGCTGTAAGAACTAGACATTTTTTCGTGACTTTTTTATGGCCTGTCTGATTGGATTAAAAATTACCATTGCTCTGTGGGATTGGGCAAGAGGACTTTTTGACGTGAGTGAGAACTAGGGCCATGTAGTTCGTGAATGAACACAGGGTGGCAGTGCTGTGCAAGTACACAGCATGCACAGAGCAGATGAGAATTGCATCTTGGAGGTTAAAAAAAATCATACAAAATCCTTAAACTTTGTAGATGTCCAGTGTGTTTGACAATGAATAATGTAAGAAATGTTTTCATTGCAACTTTTTGTGTCTGGTCTTTGTCCTTTAATGTTGTTTATCATCTCGTCTATGAATAAATTTAATTTCTTTATTATTTGGGGTTATTTGATTTTTTCTGTACTGTTAGAAGTCATATTTTACCCACACTATTTATTCAGTATGTGTCTCTGGTTTCTGTTTTGTTCTTTTTTTTGAACAAGACATACCTGTACATCCTTAGTCACAATGTGAGTGATAAACAACCAGTGTGCTGTCCTGTGGGGGATTAAATTGTAAATAGGTGTATTGTGGCCTCAGAACATGAGAAGACACGAAAAGCCTCAGGCAACAGAATAAAGGAAGAGACGATGACAGTCACATAGTACGTGTGATTGTTTGTGTGTGTGTGTGTGTGTGTGTGTGTGGTGGTGATGGTGGGTGGGGGTGGGGGGGGTGGGGTGTGTGTATTGGTTCACTCTCTCCTCAGACTTGGGTTGCGTGCCACCACTTTCCTGGAACCAGCTCTGAGTGATGAATTTATGAGTCAAAGGACGGGAACCTGCTGATCAACTCAATTGTTGGATAATTATACCAAACAAGACACGCAGGGGTGCTATGTTAAGAAAGTGACACACCATGTGTCTTGCACCTGTAAAACTAAAAATTAAGATGTTCTGAAGTGATGATTGATAATACCAGGATGATATTTACTTCTCTGAGACTACTATTAAAAAAAACATCACTGAGATGAAAGAAAGTAATCCATAAAATACTTAAAATTGCAGCAGGTGCGACAGTGTTGAGTGGAGACATATCAAAGGTTTATCTGTCCCTCTAATTTTGTTTTAGCTGTATTAAATTGACATATTAATGACAGTTTGAAGACCAGACACCAGTATGTGTGCCAGAGAGCAGTGATTGCTGCAGCAGTTGGATTAACAAGATCTATAACAAACAAATCCAACAGCTGTCACTCTTTGGGTGAGAGCTTAAATTTATCTGCTGTTGATTACAAAAGTACAAACTCTAAACTACCCGTGTGGAGAGGTTGGGACTTTTCCTTGGCGTCTTTCGCAGTTTGTGTGCCTGGGGATGTCTCTTTCCTGCAGCAAGACTGAATTGTTTAATAGCTTTCTAGAAAAAAGATCTCATTTAGCTGTCATTCTCAAGTCATCCCAATCTGCAAAGCTGGAGTAATGATTTACAGTAAATGATTGACTGTTTATGAGTGCAGAAACCATACAATATGCCTCAAGTGTTACATTTCTTCTTTTCCCAGACATGTCAATCAAAATGATCTGCAATTTAGGCAAATGGTCTGGACAGTCATAAAACCCAAAATACAAATTTCCCCTTTAACACTTAGTGGTATATCTGCTACTGAGAATTGAAATGTGTATCAAGCTGTTAAGTACTGGAAGCTGGCATCTGCTTGATCAGATTCAGGCTCCTCTATTTTTAAAACCTACAGCTCTTGTGTACATTTGATAAATAACTCACTCCCTAACTGTGTCTAGAGCAGAGCTGCCCAAAGTGGGCCCACCATAAGGTTTGATTTTGATGTTTCTAACAAAAAAATAATAATAATGAAAGGAAAACTGTCCATTAATTCATATTTGTTTTCCTTTTATGATTTGTCTTTTTTTCATGCTGTTTTATGTTTTTTCTTATAGTAAAATGCTTATTAAATAGGCCTACAATACTTACTTACTTATTTTTATTTTTTTCCTAATTTGAGCACCATGTTCTAAGAGACAAATGCATCCACAGGACATGGGATCCTAGTACAGGATCTGTCAGCCCTGAGAGGCAAATAATAATAATTTTAAAAAACATTAAGGAACTTCGAAAGATTATCCTGGCAAACATTTTTTTCACCTGTTCTCAAATCATAATCACAGGAGAGGAAAAAACTCAGATTAGACTTGGAGGGGATCACCAGAATTATCTTTTTTTCACTTGCTTCTCTCGGCTTTCATATGGTACCATTTTGCATCATGAAAACATCACACAACAGGTGTTTGATTTTTGGCCAGTGGTCTACCATTAAAATTCAGTTTGGGCCCTTTCAGAGGTTTGAGTACCCCTGGTACACAGCTTATCTGAAAACAAATGCTTACTAAGCTGACTCGAGCTGGAGGGGAAATGTTTTTACTTCATGAATGTAAAGTTACAGAGAGGATAGAGGAAAGAGGAGAGAAAAGCACAGAGATAGCTGATGAAGGCTGAGTTTTGTAAGACGTTGAACTGAACTCAACCTAACAGACACACATACCCTTGGTGCGTACTGTTGCTTGCTAGCTTATGGCTAATGTACAGTACAGTAATCAGGCTCTTCGAGGCAAATACACACTTGTGGCAGTAAAGTGAAATAACGTTGTGTGTAGTCTCATTCGCAGGCTTCCTTCCTTACTATCCAACTCTCCTGGAAGTTTATGGGACAGCCTCACAAATTAAACACTGTTACTTTGAGTAAACTTGTGGATATCTCTGGGTCTCAACATTGTTGGAAAGAATTGGGATGAGGCAAGTACACAACTCAGCAAAATATAACAAATGTCCAGTCTTGTTTTTTTTTTTTTATTAAATGCAGATATATTACATATTATGTTTAATGGACAATGTTAAAGCTGTCACTTGGTGATTCTGTAGACAATTATTATAAACTCTGCAGTCCCTCTCAGCTGTGTGGAGCTTTATAGCATTGTTAAGCTGTGTTTAGTGAAAAGGCTATAATAAACCCATTGTGCTCTACCTGCTGAGATACAAATAGCTGACAAAGACTGCTACTAGATGGTTGGCACAGTGGAGCCTTGCCAGCAACAGAGCCAGATATTTCTCTGCACAGTTGGTGGAGCCCGAAACAGAGCTAAACAGAGCTAAAAGAAGAGTTACAAATCTCAACCTCATATCACCTCTAAAATTGTTCAGTCTGGCTTATAATCAGAATTTTTGTCAACTTTAGACTATATATATTCAAGTGCGGCTGCTTGTGTAGTTTGGCATACTTTGTTAAATGAAAACAAAAAGGGTTTTGTCATAAGGTGCTCGAATAAATAAACACAAATACTGTATTGCTATCAGTATCAGAACAAATAAAACTGGCACTTGTATCAAAAATGTTCAATGTTGACAGCCATTTTCTGCCACCTTCTCAGTGCAATGGATGTGGTTTTGTTCAATAATCATCAATAATGCACACTTGTCACTGTATACAGTTTTCATTGAGAACTAACAAGGATGATTCACGTGGAAGAAAAAGAGTTGTAAGTCAGTATTAAAAAGTGGAGTTTCATATAGGAACTAATGGGAAGCTGAACTTGATTTGAAGATTTATGCCTGATACGCTTCTTGTCTGTGGGCCAGTGTTGACTGTGTATGCGGTAGGTGCTTCACATTCTCTGGCAACCCAGTAGCATTTTGACAGCATAAAACCACACCGCTGGTGGAACAAGTAAATCAAAAACAGTCCCATAACAGCCCATCTCTCCTACTGTTTGCTGCTTTTTTAGTCTCTTTTAGTGGTGTCCTTTGCGGCCTTAAGGTTCAATTTCTGGGGAACCTTCTGACCTTTGCAGCAGTTTCCAAAACATTTATAGACTAACAACATGTCTCACACCAAGTTAAAAAAGAATGATGAATGACAGTGTTATATGACTCTTGCTGCCCAAACAACCCACTGTTTCAGTCTCGGACAGTTAGGAAGATGCTGATAATTTTACTTTCTGTCGATATGCTTAAATGATACACAGTATATTTCAACATACAATCTCACTCCCTGCATGGTATCACACTGCTGCTGATATCATCTATGTGCTCTATACCAATATACAGTGTTTATAATTAATCTACAGATATTTTTCTGTAAATTATTGTTGTCTTTATGTTGTCTTTTCTATATTTACCTTAATTACGTCCTTCAGTTGATTCCACATTAGGTGCACAGCACCATCACCCTCACCATCATCTCCGTATATAAGTACATATATATCTACTTCTCATCTTATGGTTCCATCCAGCAATAAACTGTCCTGCAATTTGGAGTTTAAGCCCTTTTGATGTCCTGGAGCCATTTTCCTGGTGTGTTGAGAGCCATGTCATGACTCAGAGAGGGGTGCTGAAGGGGTCCCAAAACATGAATATTAAAGCAGTTTTGATAATGCTACACAGTCTTGGGATAGTATTCATATCACTCCTTTCCTGTAGATTGATGTATGTAAATGCCCATGGGTGTTAACATTGATTTTCAAATCAAGAAAATAAAATAAAAAATAAAAGTTAACTCTTTGCTGCTGTATACAAAACTGAGTCTGATGTTGGGTTTAGGGGTATTAAGGTGGAACAGAAGTCTCTAAGCTGTTGTTCAGACCCTGTGAAGATGAAAAAAAAGTCATCAATGTACCTCTTATACCACTTGATGTAGTCTCTAAAGAGGTTGGTCTGGCACGTGCCTTTCCTCCCACAGTCCCAGATAGAGTCCAGCATAGTTAGGAACATATTGACACCCAGCCCTTGTCTGGAGAGTTGGTCCTGAAATAAAAATATATTATATTTTAAAGTCCAATTTGTCAGTTCCACAATGATGTAGGGGGGTTTTCAACACTCAGCCTCTGTTGTAAATAATGGCCTAAGGCTTCTAGGTCATCACTGGGATTAATGTTAGTGTATAGCAATTCTCCATTACTAAGAGGGCATTGTCAACAATCTTATCTCCTCTACCTGCTTAGGCACATTTGAAGTGTCCTGGAGACATGCAGAGATATACTTACAGGGAGCATATGAGTGGTTTGATGAAAAAGTCAATGTAGTCCTTTCAGACCTAGATCCCAGACCTAAATCCCAGGTAATAGCCAGATGCTGGCTCATTAATGGTGTCAGAGCCACTAAGCATAGGTCTGCTGGAGGTGGGTTGAGATTATTGTGGATTTTGGGAGGCTGATAAAATGTTGCTAGTCTGGGGGTTTGAGGCAAAAGAATGTCATGTTCATTATTGGTAATCCATTTTTTTCTTCATAAGCAGTGTCCAGGATGATTTTAAGTAAATGTTTTATCAATTCAGTGAGATTGAGTATGCATGGTATTTTGAGTGTGACACCTAGCTGCTGCTGATGTCGGCCAAGCCGCCATCTGGGAACTAGAGACAGGTGTTGGGCAGGCCGCCGACTGGAAAAAAGAGCCTGATGTTGGCCCTAGAGGGGCGTGAGCTGACTCAGAACTTGTAGGGGCCTTAGCCAACCTAGCACTTTGAGGGGCCTCAGCTGACTCCGGAGAAGGAAGTGTTCGAATTGCATACTGTTCTTAATTTCCTGTATATCCCTCATGATATTGTCCATCCTTTCCTTAGTAGAGTCCATAAATAACTGAACAAAGATCGAAAGGTTTCTTCCCTGTTACTCAATCAAGTCTTTGAAAAATGATTTCTGCTGATCAAGCTCATGGATCATACACATTGAAAAAATGATTTTCTTTATGGTTGGCCTCATGGTGGAAAAAATGTTGAGGAAAGAACTATATTCCAAGTTGCCAAGTAAAAAAATGAAGCAGTTAAAATGTACAAGCTGATGCCCGTCAGGGTGCTAATACTAACGTGTATATTTAACGTACTAGCAAGCTAAAAGAACTGCAGCTTGTGTGGTTTCAGTGGGCTCAGTGACCACATGAACAGATTGTGGCATACAATGGGATGATGGAGGAGTGTGAGGTAGGACTTGGTCCACGCTGACCTGGACTACAGATATAGTCAGGCAGTGGAGGTGTAACCAGTGGAAGGTGCTAAGTAAGAATCCATAACACTCCACAGACAAAGTGAGGTGCCTTATACAACACTCAAATTCAGGCCAAACAAAGTGGGTACATGAAAGATTAATAATTTCATACATCAGAAAATGATCATAACAACACAGGGCTACTGGGTGACAACATTCCCTTCAAAAAAATAAAAACAAATAACATTCCAATAGCAGGCTACCCTGACTCATACATTTCAAACATGAGTAATAGCACCAGGGCTTGGTTCAACCCCTAGGACAGACTGAAGTTTTGACATGGACCAATGAGTCATTGTCTACTCAGTGAGGCATTTAGAGGGAACCAGAGGGGGAACGCTACAAATGTTGGAGCTGCAGTCTCCCACTTAGACATCCCAGCTTCATACCAATAAGTTGTAGGAGGGCACTGGCCAAGCTGGCAGCAGGCATGGACACGAGCATAATCACTATCCAAGGCCTCATCCTGGGGTAGAAAGCTGACCAGGAACAGCAGGCTCCAGTGGACCACAGGTTCATTTCCTTCCTCATCCCTGATAAGGTGGATGCGAACAGAGGTTTTGAGGCCACCATTGTGTAAACAACAGGTATCCACTTGTCCAAAACTTACATTTCCCCCTTATGCCTTTGTTTGCCAGTAGCACCTTGTCACCGCAAGACAGAGGTTGACCTTTTGTTGTATTGGTTGTATACTGAGCCTTGCAACAGTGCAAATCCTCCAAAAGGGACTTCACATAAGCTGCACAGTCAGACATTATCTCTTCATATGGTACATTCTTAACGAGAAGGTCAACTGGCAGCCTGGGGACCCATCCAAACATTAAGTAGATGGGTGCAAACCCAATAGTCTCCAGAATGGTGTAGTTGTATACAACTGGTTCATCTATGGACTAAGATCTAAGGGATCTAAACATGTTGCCCAGGTTGCAGTTAAACCTCTCTGTATTGCCATTACCCATCAGACGGTAAGGTGAGGTATGGGACTAAACCCAGACAACTTCAGTAGCTCAGCAACCAACTCACTTTCAAGTGTGGTTGAAATAAAGGCACTCAGGGAAGTCATACAAATGCAAGCAAAGTTTTCCACATTTTTTGGCTACTTTCTTGGCAGTCCTCACAGGGAAAGCATGTACAGTTTGGTGAGGTGATCAGTGATCTTAACCATGTTCACAAAAAAGAGGGGCAGAGTTCTTAATGCTTTCCAGTGGGGTTATCATGGGAGGCATCTGTGGCAGCTCCTCACATGGTTGCGGTCATCCTTCTCCATATCATACAAGAAGAAACACCAGCAAACCAGAGGAAGTGTGCGGGGCTGACCCTGAAGACTTGCACAGTCATGAATACCACACAAGATGTTCACCTGGTGAATGTGCTTGTCAGATCTTCAAACACAGGGAGGAGCCCAATCCTAAGGGGTCAGTTTTTAGAAGGTAAAAGCCCCACACCAACCAGAGGTACCATTAGCACTCCTCTTCTTTCCTGCAGTCAAAACATAGAGCAGCCTTGTGATGGAAGAGCAGCAAAGTATGAAATCCTGGTAATGCAGTACCCTCCAGAGGAAAGATTTGAGCTTCCGCTAAGATGGAGTGTAGCCGTCAACATCCATTAGGTCTTCCTTCCTGAAAGCTGAGATCAATAGTCTTTTATTTAACACAAAGATGAAAACACAATCTAACTAACATGAACTAACTGTTCCAACATCCCCCCTTTGGTCTCAGGATGTTGCTTGACATGGGATCCTGAGAGCACAAATACACATGCATAATCCACAGTTTCAAGGTGTTCATCACAATCATAATCATTGTTTAACAGAAGTTACACAAAAAAAGAAAATCCAGATAAACACTATGATTGTGACGATCAGGACATTGAATTCACTAAATACCTGTGTTCCTCAGTTAATCCCTGGGTATGAGAAAAGGAAAGTTACTGATGTCAATTTGTGAGAGTGGGATGTAGAGAGTGGCACCTACAATCACATAGTCATTTCTAGAGAGTCTAAGAGTATTTGTGTTGCCTCCTTGGATTTCTATGCTGATTACTTTAAAGGGACATGAGGCAGGATCAACAAATAAGACTCAGTAGTGACACGACGGCCGCTACAGCCGTTAGGGTAACTGCAGCCCTCAGCCGAGCCAGCGCAGGAGCGCACATGAACTCTTCACAGCAGTGCAGCTGATGCTGTGATACTGTTATTTCTTTACTCGCTGTTCACGTGACTGTTTACTGCAAGACCTCCGTGCATGCCTCCGTGGAATGACTTGGTAGCCTACAACTGTGAGCTGTGCTGTATGTAAGGGATAGCCTTATCCCCTACACACATGAAGCAGCCGGGAAGCCGGTGTGTAGCGACACACAAGCGCGGCGAGTCTGAAAGGCACAGGCGAAAGCAAAGACGGCATATTGGGGGACAAAAACATCATCTCTGATACGGGACTGCTGTGTGTTAGCAGCTAATGTTACTACACAGACACAAACAAACCGTTAGCCTGTGGCTACAGCCAGCTGCTAACGTCACCTCCCGGATAACAGGTTGGGCTTTCGGTCCCACATATAAAGGGACATATTTCTAACTATTCGGTTTCAGACTAAAGGACCGTGGAAAATGCGCAGTCTGTAACTATTCAGTGTTACACAGCAGTGGACTAAGCTACATGTTAGCAGCTAACGCTGCTTTGCACGTTAGGTCACTCCGAGTCCTCGGTGATCTCATATGATTTTCAAATCAAGCTCTAAACATGACCTGTAATGTTTTCTTACCTGGTCACTAGGAACTGAGCCATGTCAGCATCTGTTTTCAGTCCCAGTTCAAGTTGAAGCTGCCTCCATGAGTCGAATGCATATCCGATATTTAATCGGGTGCCGGCCTGGCTTTGGTCGTAATTTTGTTTCGACTCATGACTTGCCGCTGATAAAACCTTTGTTTTCTTCTTAGTATGACTTTTTAGTGGACTTTGTTTGGTGGTGGGTCATCTTCTGACCATAGCAGAATCCATTACTACCCAAACACTAGTTTGGGTCCACCATGTCTTCTTCCTGTATCCAAGCTGTCGAGCATGCGCATTCAGCGTCATCTGACATCATGTCCGCAGGACTGCGCAGGAAATTCAGACCACGAATTGAAGTACATTATGCAGCACACAGCCTGTTCAAGGCAATGGAGAGATACGTGGGCGGGCTCATTCTTTTTGGTTTTGAATGCTTCATCACCCATTAGCATTAAAAAACTTAAAATGCAGTAACTCCAGCCTCAGTCCACTCCTTGTGAAGCTCCGCCGCACTTTTGAATGGCCTTTTCCTGACAATTGTCTCCAGGCTGCGGTCATCCCTGCTGCTTGTGCACCTTTTTCTTCCACAGTCTTCCCTTCCACTTAACTATCTATTAATGTGCTTTGATACAGCACTTTGAGAACATCCACCTTCTTTTGCAATTACCTTTTGAGGCTTTCCCTCCTTGTGGAGTCTTCCCCATGATTGTGAATTCTACTGAACCAGACTGATAGACCATTTAAAGGCTCAGGAAACCTTTGCAGGTGTTTTGGATTCATTAGCTGATTAGAGTGTGACATTTTGAGCCTACAATATTGAACCTTTTCACAATATTCCAATTTTCTGAGATTTTCAATTTGGGGTTTTCATAAACTGTAAGCCATAATCATCAAAATGATAACAAATAAAGGCTTGAAATATCTCCCTTTGCATGTAATGAGTCTATATAATATATTACTTTAACCTTTTAAGTTGAATTACTGAAATAAATGAACTTTTTCACAATATTCTAATTTTTCGAGTTTCACCTGTACATGTTTGTGTTTGTGTGTGTGTGTGTGTGTGTGTGTGTGTGTGTGTGTGAGTGAGTGAGTGAGTGAGTGTGTGTGTGTGTGTATGGCAGAACAAAGAAACAATGGTGGTTATATGCTCACTGATATCACATGTTGGTGTGATATGCACCAGGCTGAAGGAGTGTGTGTGTGTGACGTGATGCCAGGTTAGGGAAGATGGTTAGTTGCATGCAAAGACCCCGAATCTGTGTGAAGAAAAACTTCAGTTAGCCATGTAGCAAAGCAAACTACCAATAACCTGACCTGAAATCACGATAACACCAAAACAGTTAACAAACATATATCTAACACATGTGAATTACATCAACCAGAGTTAAAAGTCCTGTGCTTAGCCATGCTATGCAATGATATCTAAGCCCAGTTCAATGTTACCAGTCTTTGAAGAAAAGGTGCTGGTGGTTCCTTGGCTGATGAGCCAAGCAGGAGGTTGGAATTCCAATGCTGAGCATTGCTTTTCTTGCTGTGCAAGGTCTGATGAAAGACAGCAGATGGAGAGAGCTGTTCACTACATTCCTTTACAGGGATAGCAGCTTGGTGCTAACTTACTTCGTGTTCCTCAGATTGTGGAGTTAGTTGGCAAGCTTTGCAACGCAGCTGCTGGTAATAACTGATCTGGAATACTAGCATGACCTTGTGTTGCTGCAGTGAGGAGAAGTTCTTTGGGCCTGATGGAAATGCAGCTTGCAGCTTTCAGCAGCTGTTGGGCCCAGAATAATCTAGGAGAAGAGAACTTGAGGGCAGGCAGCTCTGTGGGGAGAGAGGTGGAGAAGAGAGATCAAAGGAAGGCGCTGGAGGTTTGACTATCTGGTCAGAGAGGGTCTGTCACCCTGACCAGTAGAAGCTCAAAGCTGAATTTGCACCTAGGTGTGAAGACTGGAGAATTCTAGGTAACTGAGTTCAGTTCAGAGTCTATTTTAAAATCCACAATGAACAGCTTCATCTGTGGGTCCCAACACCACAAGAGGTTAGCAAAGATGCTTCTATGACTGTTTTATCAGAACTGGAGTATAATGAATTGAAAGAAGAGCAAAAAATGGGAATGAAGGTTTCTCTCATCGGAATTTGGTTACTACTCCATCGCACCTGTCCTCATTCTTTTGGAAGAGTCATCAGTGGACACTTTCATTCTGTAAAACATTGCTTTTGTAACTTAGATGTGATACTAAACACATTTGAAAGATATTCATCCATCATAGTTTTGATGAATATTACTATACAATCTATGAAATGTAATTACATTTACAAAAGGGTAAAGGTTGTTACACTATGAGATGGATTCTACTACATGCAGCTGTGTAAAAGTAAGACTGTTCCAGAGTTCTTGAGTAGTTTTTGAATAGTTGTCAAATGCCTGTATGATTTCATTATAATACTCTGGACTACTACTACTACTCAGCTGTTTACTCAGCTGTTTACTTATAACTAAACAAAAAGATCTCTGTTGCAATGTGGAAAAGTGAAAATGGTGATATACAGGTGATGATGGACTCGGTAATTTATTTTTAATTACATTTAATTCCATTAAAATTCTTGCAATAGAGGTAGTATTTAAAGCCTCACAATTTTTTTTTCGTTCGCTGAAAGCAGCCAGTCCAATCCAACAACAAAATCATATATCCAAGTTCTGTATATGGGTGGCTGCAAGATTTTATTCGTTTGAAATGTACATTTACATTTAGATGCTATGCGGGGTCGAAGTGAAGTCTGATCAATTGAGTCATTTGCGGAAGATGGCGTGTGACTTTGCTGTCCTGACATTGGTTGGGAGTTAATTCCACCACTAAACAGAGAAGAGTTGAGACTTCACTGAGTGACCTTTGTTTGCTCTCAGCGATGGCGGTACATAGGATGACATTTCCCCAAATATGATAAGCATTAACATTTATGTTCCACACATTAAACATTCTGAGCAGCTCGATATGCACTGATGCACTGATCGTCTATACACTATGCATTGATTTTTGAGTGCTGACCTATTGCTCATCCTCCATGGTGGAAATTGTTCCACACATCTCAAACTGAAAGAAAAAACAAACAAACAAACAAACAGAGCAGTCGTTTGTCACAGTATTCTGGTCTAGTCTTATGAACATCAAACAAAACTTCACAAAAATAAATAATCAACTTCTGTCATCTGGACTCATTGATTAATAGACCTAATGATTACATTTAAAGTGACATTATAAAGAACAAACAAAACAAACAGTAATTTCCTAATTTTCAAAGTCCTTGAAGACAAATTACAAAACAGGTTGTCATTGCCTTCCAAAATCACAAAATTGTCTGTTTACCAATTTGCCATCTCTCTTGGCTGAGGTTTAGTTAAGAGTTAAGGAGACATCAGTCATCTAAAATCAACTATTGTTGACTGCATTTGTTAAGTAACTTGCCAAACTATGCCACAAAATACAGTTTTCAGCATAAACACTGAGAGAGTCCTAATGGAGTCACCAAACACACATTAATGTATTTCTCATCAGGTTTTTTTGGGCATTTCAAGCCTGTCTCTTACCTACCCTATTATCCCCAGTAGGCAACTTGAGGGGAGATGTAACCCCTCTTGTTATTAAAATGACAAGAATGTATCTACCTTGTTAACTTGCCCATTTCCATCACATGGTAGCAGAGACAGTGCCCGGTAGGGCTGGGCGATATGAAAAAAATATATTTTTTTTTATATCAGTCGATATCGAAATACATCACAATAAAAATCAAATCACTATTTCTGTTAAGCTTAAAGGTTCCTTTTTATCCCTTAGTGAGATGTGAAGATATCACAAGGATAAGTTTGAATATTATTCATTTTCTGTAATAAGTTGAACATTACAACTGTACTGTAGAACTTTACACAACTTTATTTCAAATAAATAAAATGGATACATGTAATAAACTAAAATTTTAATGCTGATTTTGCAACAAAATAGGCTATGCATTTACATATCACTTTGATCACATAATTTTTTGTTGTTGTATGGCATAGCACTGGAGAAAGAGGACACTATGGTCTGTTGTTGTGCAGATATCACAGTGGTTGAATTAGGGGGACCGCCAGCATTTGCTTGGGTCTGTGACTGTAAAGTCTTGCATTGTGCATGCTCTAGAGGATGACAGTCCTTCAGATGGTTGGCTATTGTCTTCTTTGGTAATGCCATAGCTAGAGTTAACATTTTCTGTCATCATTTTCTCTTTTATCTCTCTCCTTCTACTTATGTACTGGTGTGCACGACTGCAGTAGCCCAAACTTCAACACATGTGGTGCAGCTGGCTGCTTCTCCTTCGCTCTGTGCTGTGTGCGCCAATCTAACCTAATATAGCTATAACTCTAATTACCATTGGCTGTTCGTGCTGTCTGTCAAAACATGGATGAAATTAGTTCTATTGATGTTATTGATCATGGCTTATATTTCTATTGTTATTTTGTGATAATTATCTTTATTGTTTTATTGCCCAGCCCTAGCCCCAGGTCAGAGGGGTTGTTAGGTTGAATATGTTTCTGCCTGACTCATCCATCCTTGATCCAACTCAAGTTTTCTGATGGATTTATTATTTCACCCTTTTCTCTCAGTCCCACAAAAGTAATATCACAAAACAGGTTACTTAGAAGAACCACTCTTTTCAACACTATGGTGCTCTAACTCTGCCATCCACATCATTTAAAAGTAACGAATCACCTGCAGCTTATCTCTCCACTGTTGCCTCTCATGTTGTAAAGACCACAGCTGGGTCAGATTTTCAAGTCAAAGGCAACTGGAAAGCTGTGTGCATTTAAGTCAGAGCAGCAGTCTCTTGGGATTTCCTCAACTCAGGGGCTGCAGCCAAGTGTGTAGGGTTTCGAAGCAACGATGAAAAAAAGAGGAATAATGTGTCACAGAGTTTGGTTTAAATCTTTATCGTATTATAAATTATTTTCAACTTTTGCTAACAGCAGTGATTTGAAACAAAGAAATGCTGACTCCATGAAAGGAATGAATAATAAACTGGTTGTGCATCTACTGACAGAGTAAGAATTGCATGGTGTTTGTCTGAAGATGTAAAACAAGCAAAAGTTGATTTATATAACCATAACGCTTTCAAACAGTGCAATCGAGCATCAACTGAGACTGACCTACTCTGTTGGAGTTTGCTTTCAAAAATGCAGTGAAAACAAGAAAATGATCAGAACAAATTGTATCACATCGTATCACTCCTTCAGGAGAAGCCTAATTGAAAAAAGCAGCTCTCCTTGGAGCATACTCATTATGTATCTTTTGGTTGTTGTTCAAAGTTTATGGATGCAGTAGTCGTAAGAAGCATCTTAGTCGAACAGGATACATACTTAATGACATTTGCAGACAGCTATGTCAAATAACTGCCCATGGCAAAGAAAACTTACAGTTTAGTGCCCGGCTAACTTGAATGGGGATAAAATAATTCAATTGTCCAGCTCTTCAAGACTTCCCAAATGTTTTTGGACCGAATGGCTAAAATTATGATAGCTATGGGTTGTGATGCTCAAAAGAATTAATCCAACAGTTTACAGACTCTTCTTTCACAATCTGTTGATTGTTGTTTTCTCTTCTGTTGCAACAGTTTCTGGTGCATTCATAACATGACAACGTAGATAAAAATCCCAAACGGGCTGCCTTGCCTGCAGGAAGTGGGAATGGGATCAATGTCACAGTTCATCTCTGCCTCACCACTCTGCACCAGCCTGCTTCAATCTGCCAATCAGACACCCCCCCCCCATCAAGCCAACTCGACTCACCTGTGCTCTCTGCTCTGCTCTGGTTGTATTTAAGCTCCTGCTCCTCACCCACTCATTGCCAGATTGTTCTCGATGCTTGCACCAGACTCTCCAGCATTTCTCTGCCTGATCTCCCGGTTACGACCCTGCTTGCCTTCGACTATCCTGCCTCACCAATCTCCTGGAAATCACCTCAGCCTTCTGTCCCCGAGTACGATCCTTGCCTGTCCCTTTCTGGATTCTGCCTGTCTGCTCCCTTGGCTATCCAGTGATTACTTAATTTCAGTTCTACTGAGTGAGTGTTGCTCCCGTCTCCTCTGCAGCTCCCTGCAGTTTTGTGACTTTGATCCGACTTTGGGACTCGAGTGAGAGTTCCGTAACGCTACGCCGGGGACCCAGAAGGTTGTAATCCCTTCATCACAAACTGTTCAATCCTCTTTGCTCTGCAGCCTTACACCTTCGCCACCGAGGAAGCTAAGGTGGCTTTCACGATCAATAACCTGACAGGCCGCGCTCAGCTGTGGGGAACAGCCGAGTGGGAATGCCACATGCTGGCCTGCTCCTCCTTCAACGCCTTCACCACCGAACTCTGCAAGGTGTTTAGTATAGCATCCAGAGGGCCCGACGCTTCCGGGGGTCTCCTGGGTCTCAGACAGGGATCCTGCTCCATTACTGACTACTCAACTCAACTCAACTCAAACTTTATTTATAAAGCACATTTAAAACAACCGGGCTTGACCAAAGTACTGTACAGATATCGGCCGCGTTTCCCAGATTCGATCGTTCTTAAGGACTTAAGAAGGCTCTTAAGAAGGGTTCGGCTAAGAAGGAGCGCTAAGATAAGGGTGTTTCCCAGACGCGTTCTTAACTGCCTTCTTAAGATCCCGCCAAAGAAGCTTCTTAAGAAGCTCTTAGTGGGAGCTGGCCACCGCCGTGGTGTTGAAATATAAATCAATCGATGCCAGGCAAATCGATCACCCACCACTTTATCAGCGCTTAAGTTACCCACAACACCCTGTCACACCCTCCCAGCCATGGCGTGAAATCCACGGTGGACCTGGCGGACCTCGTCCCGCGTGGTGGGCATCCTGATGTGTCTCCGGGCATGGCGCAGAAGGATCGGTGTCACGGCTGCCACACTCCGTGAAACCGATGCCTTGCTGAGGCCGGTGCCGTCCCCCACCACCTCCAGGAAGCTCCCCACTGCATAAAAACGCAGCGCGGCCAGGAGCTGCACCTCCGGGCTGAGGGCAAAATTGCAGCGGGTTGCCCTCTGGACGTGTGGTGACACGAGCGTGACGAGGCGTTGTATCTCCTCACGGGGAAGCCGGTACTTGGCCTGGACAGCCCGGTCCGACAGCACGTCGCGTGGGGAGAAGTGCTGACGCACAGAAGCATTTATATAAACCGTCTGGCTTCGCGCACAGCGACGCTGTTGGTTAGCAGCGAGAATATGCTGTATTGCAGCCATGGTGTCTCACACGCATGGACTTTGGCAACGCCTTTATATAGACTAGCAGGTGGAGACTCTCTTGATGAGGTTCCAGCTGAGTTCAGCTACACCTGTCAGTTTCCCTCATATCTGTGAAATACCACAGGGTGGCTGATGGTTTTATAGCTACTGTAAACTCATATGCAGATGCCGAATGTGTGTGAAAACGTAATGAGTGATAGTAATGATGATTTATTGTATTTATGTAGCTACAGGAACACATGGGCAATTCTTTATTTTATATTGTTATTTTTCTTCTTATGCTATTATTCTTCTTGCATCAGTGTTCTGCAGCTATGAGCGCACATTCATCATTACGCATGGTTTTAGTATTCCTTTGAGTGTCCGATATAACTTTCCCTGATGCGGCTGCACTGAGTGTTTGGTCGCTAAGAAGGCTGTTAAGAGTGGGTCAGGGCGATCTTACACTTCCTTCTTAGTGAAAGATCTTCTTAAGCTAAGAACGACTCTGGGAAACACGTCCTTCTCTCAGAGCGCTCTTAAGAGCGTTCCTAAGAAGCTCTTAGCGCTTAAGAGCTTCTAAAGCGCTAAGAGCGAATCTGGGAAACGCGGCCATCACAGTTGCAGGAAATAAGGTAAAATCTAAAAAACTAATATACATGCTTCCGGTGGCACTGCTCTGTTGCGACTCGGACTGGTGCTGCCACTGCTGCTTTTTGTCTTGTTTTTATCGTTTTTATTTAATGTCTGTCGGTCGTTTTTAAAGGGTACGTGAGACTACCGTCTAAGCTGTGCTCACCATGGCGTTACGGGCACAAGGACTTACATTTCTGTTGATTATCGGGGTGTTGCTGATGCTGGGAACGTGCCAAACACTCTCACGCGGTGTAGGTGAGTTACCACTCACTTACGCTAGAGACGTACTGCTCTCCCTCCGCTACATTCAAGATTCAAGAAGCTTTAATTATCCCGAGGGAAATTGCTGTGCAACAGTTGCAATACAAAGTGGTGAAGTGATTTAAGAGAGAGATAAAATATGCTAAATTAACTTAAAATAAATAAGTAACTAACTAAATGCAACAAATGACAGTTAATACACGGTAAATACAATATACAATTTTAAGCACTGTAAATACAAACTAATAAAGTAATGACGTTAAACTGGATAAAGTGATATTCAATACTCAATAAAGTGACATACGGCATCAGGACATAATGTCTCAACTGTCCCTATCTCGACCAGAGGCAGATGAATTATACAGTTTGATGGCCACAGGAAGAAAGGACTTCCTCTGGTGTTCTGTTTTACACCGGGGGGGGATGAGTCTGTTGCTGTAGGTGCTCCTGTGTGAGGTTAGCACCTGGTGGAAAGGGTGGGCATTGTTGTCCAGGATACTATGCAGTTTACGCAGCATCCTCAACTCAGACACCTCCAACAAAGTGTCCAGTTGGAACCCCAGAACGGAGCCAGCCTTCTTGATGATCTTATTGATCTTGTTGGCATCTGCAGCCCTCAGACTGCTGTCCCAGCACACAACACCAAAGAAGATGGCACTAGCTACCACTGACTGGTAGAACATCCTCGGCATGATGTTACATACATTGAATGACCGGAGCCTCCTCAGGAAATAGAGTCTACTCTGGCCTTTCTTGTAGTCAGCCTCAGTATCTTGGCCCAGTCCAGTTTGTTATCCAGGTGTACTCCAAGGTATTTGTAATCCTGGACAACATCCACAGTCACACCATTGATGGAAAAACGGGTGTGGGGGCGGATTTCCTCCTGCGGAAATCCACCACCAGCTCCTTTGTTTTGGTGGTGTTGAGATGTAGATGGTTAGTTTTACACCACTCAACGAAGGAATCCACAACGCCCCTGTACTCCTCCTCCTTCCCTTCACTGACACAGCCAACAATTGCAGAGTCGTCCGCAAATTTCTGCAGGTGGCAGGACTCAGAATGGAACTGAAAGTCTGAGGTGTACAGAGTGAACAGAAAGGGAGAAAGAACGGTTCCCTGTGGGGCCCCAGTGCTGCTGATCACAGTATCTGACACACAGTCCTGCAGTCTGACATATTGTGGTCTATCTGTCAAATAATTTGTAATCAGGAAACCAGATGAGGGTCCACCTGCATCGCCGACAGTTTACTCCCCAGCAGGGAAGGCCGGATGGTATTGAACGCACTGGAGAAATCAAGGAACATGAATCTAACGGTGCTTCCCGGTCTGTCTAGGTGGGCGTAGGCATGGTGGAGCAGGAAGATAATGGCGTCCTCCACTCCCAGTTTCGGCTGATAGGCAAACTGGAGAGGGTCCAGCGATGAACTAGCCAGGGGCCGAAGAAGTGACAGGACCAGCCTCTCCAGGGACTTCATCAGGTGTGGTGTCAGCGCCACCGGACTGTAGTCATTGGAGGTGCTGGGGGAGGTGTAGTCCGGAGCCCTATCATCAAATCTATTGAAAAACAGATTCAGCTCATTGGCTGGTTCAGTATCACCTCCTAATGTCTGACTGCCAGATTGTTTGTAGCTAGTGATGCTCCTCATGCCACTCCACACGTCCTTCAAGTTGTTCTGCTGGAGTTTGTGCTCCAGCTTCCTCCTGTAGTTGTCTTTACCCTGTTGGATCCTCTCCTTAAGCTTCCTCTGAACCAGCTTCATCTGCTCCCTATCCCCATTTCTGAAGGCCCTCTTCTTCTCATTCAGCAGAAACTTGATGTCACTGGTGACCCACGGCTTGTTGTTGGGGAAACAGCATACAGTCACTTTAGGAACAATACTGTCCACACAGAAGTTGATGTACCTTGTTATGCAGCCCGTGAGATCATCAAGGTCCTCTCCATGCGAATCACAGAGTAACTCCCAGTCTGTTAGTTCGAAGCAGCCCTGCAAACCTTCGTCAGTCTCCTGTGACCATCTCCTCACAGTCCTAGTGATCACAGGAAGCCGCTGGACTTGGGGCTTATACAGGGGTTTCAGGTGGATGAGATTATGGTCAGATCTTCCAAGTGGAGGAAGGGCAGTAGAGCTGTAAGCCTCCTTAACATTGGCATAGAGCAGATCCAGTGTCTTGTTTTCCCTAGTGGGACAATCCACAAACTGCTTGAAGGTGGGCAGTGTTGTAGCCAGAGTGACTTGATGAAGATATCGCGATGAATGCGTCTGGGTGCCGTGTCTGAAGTCTCGCGACAACGGTGTGGATGACGTCAGTCGCTAGCGCCGCGTTTGCAGACGGAGGAATGTAAACAACCAGGATGATCACGTGTGAGAACTCTCGCGGCAGATAATACGGCCGCAGACTGATGGCAAGCAGTTCAAAGTCCGGGCTGCATACACGCTCTTTCACAGTGATATGACCAGGATGACACCACTTGTTGTTAATAAAAATAGCAAGTCCCCCTCCTTTCCTCTTGTCACTCTCACGGTGAGTCCTGTCCGCCTGAACAGTCTGAAAGCCGTCCACAGTAATGTTAGAGTCCGGGATGTCCTCATGAAGCCACGTCTCCGAGAAACAAAGTGCACTGCTCTCACGATACATCCACTGAGTCCTCACCAAGCCCGCTAGCTCGTCCATCTTGTTAGCTAGTGACCTCACGTTCCCCATGGTGATGGAAGGGAGAGATGGTTTATATCTTCTCTTCTTCTCTCTGTGTTTACGTCCAGCCTTACATCCCCTGTACCTCCTCTTCAGCTCTCTGGAAATTTCAGGCCTCTCCGGTATCAGCACAGTTGGTTGTAGCGACAACAGCTGATCTCGAGTGTAAACAATAGCCCCGCTGTATTGTTGAGCCAGGATGGAGACGCAGTCAGGAAACATTGTACCAAGAATGAGCCACACAGACAAAAAAACAAAAAAAAACAAGCAAAAAACGAAGAGAAAAGAGAGAGCTACTGTTGCTGGCTGCCGCTCAACACAGCGCCTGGTTCCCTTGGTTACATGGGAGCTGATCCACCTGCAGACCTGCCCGAGGCCGTCAGAATACAGCCGTCTGACTGGGAACAAAAACAACCACAAAAACAACCACGAAAACAACCACGGAAAAGGGGCAGGAGAGGGGGCATACGTCAGCGCCTACGCCGGAGATGCAGCAAGCCACCGCTGCCCAACATGATTCTCTGCAACGCGCGCTCTTTGAGGAAAAAGATTGACAAGCTCCGCACCATGGCAAAGGCATGCTTTGAATATCGGGAATCCTGCTTACTGGTCGTCACTGAGACCTGGCTTCACACAGACATAGGCGACTCCCTGATCGACCTGGAGGGCTTCTCTGTTGTCCGTGCTGACAGGGAAGAGACCTTGGGGAAGAAATGAGGTGGAGGCATTGGCGTGTTCATCAATGACCGCTACTGCAAGAACTACACAGTGAGGGAGACTGTATGCAACGCTGACGTTGAGCTACTGTGCCTCTCTCTAAGACCCTTCTACCTCCCGAGAGAGTTTGGCAACATTATCATCTGCCCAGTCTACGTTCCACCTAGCGGAAATGCAGCTCAGGCAGCAGCCCGAATAGCCGACTGTGTTCATAACCAACTGCAGAGAACACCTGGAGCCCCAGTTTTCATTTCATAGTGATTTTAACCAATGTAAACTTGAACTGTCACTCCCAGGTTTTGAACAATACATCAAATGCAGCACTCGAGGGGACAAGGTGTTAGACAAATGTTATGTATCTCAAGGAAATTGAATCGAATGCAACTGGATTTGGTTTTTGTCTTTGAAGACGTTTCACCTCTAATCCAAGAGGCTTCATCAGTTCATGCTCGCTTGACTAGTCCCAGCCTAGTCACATGTTTGAATGATAAAATGCAGCACTTCTTTCCCCCCAAAATGTCCCTCACCTTCTGTATGCTATATTGAACAATACTGAATGTTCAGGTAAATAGCAAGTAGTTAACAGTGTAAACTGTGTAAATCATTACTAATAAATGGCAGAAACAAACCAAATGCATGTAGCTGTAGGCTGGCCTTTTGCTGTAGAGATTTTCCATTTACTACATTTACTACAGTAGGCACTCTGATTCCATGTATGAGGCACATACATATTATTCATATGACACACAAACACAAGTAGACAAGACCTGTTTAGTTCAAAAGCTCACTCGCCACGGCAAGGCACAGATCATGAGTGAGATGTTAGAATTTTTTTTTTTTTCTTTTTGTTGTTTTTTGTGTTGTTTTTTTTAGCTGACAAAGACACACACATTACAAGGACATGAACACACAAAAAAGAAAACATATTGTACACTACTAAATGGTCAGGGAAATAGATAGTAAATCAACAGTGTAAATCATTACAAATAAATGGCAGAAAAAAAATTTGTGTAGCAGGCCTTTTGCTGTAGAGATAATGACTCCCTATCCATCCAGGTGACATTTCTTGTAGTGTGTCATGGTGTGGTACCTCTCATTGCAAGGCACAGCACAAAGACCCACCCCACACTGCCTACATGTGTATTTTGTCTGATGGCAGCCTTTAGGGTGGGTCCGATCAGAACAAACTACACAATCCGGGTAACCATCAGCCTGGTAGAGAAAGTGGCGCTCAGTGAGTCTCTGTGGTAAGTCTCCCAATGAGGACGACTTTCGGCCTTTGTTGCTCTCTTTCTTGGAGTAGCCTTCCTGTAAAGCAGTGATGGCATCCTGCACAAAGACTTTCAGGGGCTTGTGAGGAGCAGCAGTGCAGCGGCAGTAAATGATGTGGGCATTCACCATGCTTACACTGAGAATGGCATTGAAGATCCTGTTGTACCATTTCCTTGATCTATGGGGAAAGAGGCAGGTCTTCATTCTCTGGTCTGCTGTGTCAACACCCCTCATGAAAGAAATGTAGGAATCAACACAAACAGGCCTATTTATCTCCCTATAGCCACTATCAGTGTGCTTGGTCCTGATAAGCTTTCTGACACGTGTTGCTGTGCAGTGTAGAAAGCATTGTGAGGCGCTTTACATCATGCCACGCACAAGCTAGCATTTTCCCCTTCCTCATGAAGACTGGGTCATCTCCCTTTCTCAACAGTAACTGTTCACGGGTGAGGCCCTTTGGCATCCCCTTCTTTTTACTGTTGACAGTCCCACACAAACCCGTATTATTGCTTGCCAGCTCATCTGCTATGGCTGGCGAGGTGTAATAGCTGTCCATGTACACCTCATGCCCTTTCCCTGTGTGCGGGGCCATCAGTTCACGGAGAGCAAGGTGTGTGGCGCCGAAATCAGTGTTTGCATCAGGCCTACTTTGTCCAGTATACATTGACCACTGTAACACATAGCCTGACTTGGCTTCACTCAGCACAAACACTTTGTAGCCATATTTGTCTGGCTTGTTGGGGTTGTACATTGTTAGGGTTGATTTCCCTTTGAAAGCAATTGTCATCTCATCCAGTGACAGCTGCTTAGATGGACCATACATTTGTGAAAACCGGGGGATGACCAAATTGATGATGGGGCGGATTTTGAATAGCCTGTCATAGCCTGGCTGACCCATGTCAACACACTCCTCATTATTTGCGAAATGAAGGAAAGACAAAATCATCTCAAATCTGTTCCTGGACATCACCTTGCCAAATCCAGGTGTTGCTGTTGGCCAATATGCGGACCAATAATCCTCCAACTCTGACTTCTCTACCAGACCCATACTCAAATGAAGAGAGAAGAAGGCTTTTATTTCACTGACAGTTACGTCAGACCATTGATGAAATCTGGAGTGTGGCTTGAGTTGATGGGAGGCTAAAAACTGATGGGCATAGCGATTTGTCTCAATTACAAGCAAATTCCAGAAATCATCAGAGAGAAAGAGTGACAGAAAATCTAGGGGCGAATTACCACTGGAGAGTTCTCTTTCCCCCAGATATCCAGTTGGCTGATCAAAGGGCGTGATCCAACTTTGGTACTCCTCCTCATTGGCCAAGTACTCAAAGCCTGCATTCCCATCATCTTGCAATAGACTATGCATCATAGCTCCCCTGTCCTGTGTCACATCGCCACTGCTCCTGCTGCGAGCAGCACGGCCAGATCTGCCTCGCTCTCCCCTGCCCCGTGTCACACCGCCACTGCTCCAGCCAGATCTGCCTCGCTCTCCCCTGCCCCGTGTCACACCACCACTGCTCCGGCCAGATCTGCCTCGCTCTCCCCTGCCCCGTGTCACACCGTCACTGCTCCTGCTGCGAGCAGCACGGCCAGATCTGCCTAGCGCGCGTGCCGAGTGGAGAGAATCTGCACAGCTCGGACTGGGCTCACTCTCATTCCCATTCCCCACCCTGCCTCTACGTTGCCCCCTAACTCTCCTATGAACACTTCGGCCTCGTCTAAAATACCCAGTGGCATTAGACAGAGGCTCCACCACGTTACTGTTGCCGCGATTGCGGAGAGGCACAGGGTCAGAAGACAAAGAAGCTAGCGCCACATTGCTAGCGCGGTAAAAAGACTGGCTCCCCAGATAACCTCCAGCCTCGTTCCCCACGCCACTAACACGCCTGCTAGCTTCCCGATGACCACTCTGACCCCGTGAAATATTGTTCCCACCACTGGCATTGAGCAAAGGACCATCTACATTGGGCAAATGATTCAACATTTGTGCTTGGTGTAGGGCTAAACTCTCACTTTGTCCAGCTGCTCCATTGCTAGGCAGGGACGCATCTGAAGCGCGGTCACTAAACGGATCACCGTCATCTTCTGAAGGCAGATATTCCCCTTCAGAATCAGGGTCAGCGAAAAGAAGACACTAACACTTCATTGCGGGTAAACTTTTTTGATGCCATTAGACGATAAGTCTAATGCAAATACTCGCTCACGTTGACAATAGCGCTCTGGTAAAATGGCTCACACGCACACTCGCTCCGCTATTGCCCGCACTGATTCAATGCGCTCTTGCTCGAAGGTTCGTGTAGAAGCATGACGTTTTTCTGAGTCAGGGATGAAGTATGACATGTCTGCCATCTAGTGGAGGGGAGGTCGAACGAAATTTGAAACCCTATTTGACAAAATCGTCCGTTTTATTCAGTGCCGCATCTTGTCGAGTAAACTCAACTGTGGCGCTAAGAGGGTTAAGAGCAGCAAACCACAGACTAAATCCATCTATGAATGGTCACACAACAACATAGAGACACTTAAAGGGTCCTTTCTCTGTACAAACTGGGACATATTTCATGACTTGGACATTGATGAGGCTGCTGAAACTATTACTGACTATATTCTATTCTGTGTTAGCTGTGTTGTCACAAAAAGGGTTGTCACAGTGTACCCCAACAATAAGCCCTACATATCAAGTGAGATTAAGGACTGTATTAACCGTAAGCATCTGGCTTTCAGAAACAAAGACAGGATGAGCATAAAGGCCGTACAGAAGGAACTTAATCACATGTTGAGGGAAGCAAGGAGAAAACACAAGGACATTATTGAACAGAATTTTACCTCCATGAACTCTAAAATGCTATGGGACTCTAACCCATAATAAATAATGAACTTGAAATGGCAAATGAGCTTAATGATTTTTTTCTAAGATTTGATAAACAGGATTTCTCTTCTGAATGCAATACTGTGCTACAGTCTATTACAACTGATGCCTACCCAAAACCAGTAGTTGATCCTCTCAAAATACAGGCATTATTCAACCAGGTATGTAGAGTAAATCCACAGGCCCTGATGTTATCTCAACTCTTCTCCTAAAGACGTTTGCAGAAGAACTAACTCCAGCTTGGTGTCCCATTTTTCAAGCATCTATAGATTTGCATAAAGTCCCTGCCATCTGGAAAAAGTCTACCATTATTCCCATACCAAAAAAATCCTGCCCCATGGAAAATAATGATTACAGACCGGTGGCATTAACCCCAATTGTCATGAAGTGCTTTGAAAAATGTATGGTGACAAAACTAAAAGCAGAGATTGGGCCTAAATTGTTTGGTGTCAACCAGAGAGTTATGTTTTTATTTTATCAGGCGGTGTTAGAGAGTATTGTGAGGTATGGGATGACTGCTTGGTACGGTAACCTTTCTGTCCAGCTGAAATAAAAAATTGGGCGCCTGATTCAGTCCGCCATGAAGGTGATGGGGAGGTCTGAAAAGCTCCCTATGCAGTCCATCTACGACATCTACGAGCAGTCTGTGCTCAGACAAGCCGAGAAAATCTTGTCTGACCAGACACATATTCTGCACACAGAATATCAGCTTCTACCATCAGGTAGACGATTCAGAGTCCCCACTTGCAGGCTGACCCGTTTTAGAAATTCATTTGTGCCCCCCATCAATTAAGATCCTAAATGCCCCCAGGACCAAACAAACTGTGCAATTGTACGATTGATCGTGACCCATGATATAATACAGTGGGCGAGGGAGGCTTTGCACAGGTGTGTTCGTGTATGTGTGCATCGCACTGTTTTCTGTATACTGTGTATATGTTAGATGTGGCCTGCGGCCTATATGTACGTATTGTCCGTATCTGTACTGTTATTAATGCAAAGCAGCTTTATGTGACAGCATTGGAGTCCAAGACAAATTTCCTTCCAAGGACAATAAAGTGTATCTTATCTTATAAACACAATGCAATGAAATATAATCAAAATAAAATAGAATAAAATAAATTAAAATTTAAATAAAATGTTTTGCCAGATGTCCACTTAAACTTGATTAAAAGCCGGGGAGAAAAAGTGTGTTTTTAGGGAGGATTTAAAAACCTCAAAAGATCCTGCAGATCGAATGTGCCAGGGCAGGTTATTCCAGAGCCTAGGGGCCACTGCGACAAAGGCATGGTCACCTTTGATTTTGAATCTAGTTTTAGGGGTGGCCAGTAGCAGCTGATTGGAGGATCTCAGTGTTCTGGCAGGAGCGTGGATTTGAAGGAGCTCAGTCAAATACTGGGGGGCTAGGCCATTAAGAGCTTTAAAAACAAACAATAAAATTCTAAAATCTATTCTAAAAGCAACTGGGAGCCAGTGCAGCGAAGCCTAGGACAGGTGATATGTGGTCACATTTGCGTGTGCCAGTAAGGAGATGGGCAGCTGCATTTTGTACCAGCTGCAGGCGCTGCAAAAGTGAGTGGTCCAGGCCAACGTATAGTGAATTACAGTAATCCAATCTTGTATTAATAAAAGCATGGATTACAGTCTCCAGATCTCTGCGTGGCAGGTACCCTTTTACTTTTGATAAAATCCTTAACTGGTAAAAGCTGTTTTTTTACGACCGAGCTAACCTGATGATCAAATTTCAACCTGTCATCAAGTATTACACCAAGATTTTTTACTGATGACCGAATGTTAGTTGTGAGGGGACTCAGAAAGCCAGCAGGAAAGTCTGCTGGACTACAACTAAACATTATGATTTCAGTCTTGCTTTCGTGCAGGTTCAGAAAGTTTGAGGTCATCCAGGATTTAACATTGTTTAGGCAGTCAAGCAATGACTGTGGGGTTGTTGGATTTTGATGTTAAAGGAAAATAGATCTGGACATCATCAGCATAACAATGAAAAGAAAGATTATAGTTCTTGAAAATTGACCCTAATGGTAGCATATACAGCAGGAAAAGAATTGGTCCGAGAATGGAGCCTTGGGGGACCCCAGAAGTGAGAGGGGCTGAAGATGAAGTGAACTCACCTAGCTGCACAGAAAAGCTCCGATCAGTCAAGTAGGACTGGAACCATGAGAGAGCAGATCCTGTAATGCCCACCCACTGCTCAAGTTGCGCTAGGAGGATCCCATGGTCCACAGTGTCAAAGGCAGCTGTTAGATCAAGGAGCACTAGCATAGCAGGGTTTCCTGAGTCAACAATTACCATTAGATCGTTAAAAACTCTCAGCAGTGCTGTCTCAATGCTATGGGAAGGTTTAAAGCCAGACTGAAACTTCTCATATATATCATTAGCCACTAAGAATGATTGGATCTGGATAAAAAACACTTTCTCTAAAATTTTAGATAAAAATGGCAGTTTAGAGATAGGCCTGAAGTTGGACAGCACAGAGGGATCCAGGTTTTTCTTTTTGATCAGAGGCTGCACAACAGCATGTTTGAGGGCAGCTGGAACACATCCAGTGCTGAGACAGGAGTTAACAAATAAAAGTATGACAGAGCCCACCGTGGTGAATACCTCTTTAAAAAGACGAGAGGGGATGCTGTCTGAGGGACAGTTTGTGGGTCGGAGATGCTGAACTACACTGGCCCGTGAGGGGAGACACACAGGTTCAAACTGATCAAAAACAGCATTTAGAGGAGGAACAGTGAGATCAGAGCTGGGGCCTACAGAAGAGAAGGCAGGTGGCCTAAGAGCAGAGACTTTGTCAATAAAAAATTTGAGAAAACTCTCACAAAGGGTGAGCGATGGTACAACTGGAGAGTTATCACAAGGATTTACAAGAGAGTTAAAAATGTTAAAAAGGACTTGGGGCTTGTGACTATTACAAGAGACAAGACTGGAAAAATATTCCATTTTCACAACTTTAACAGCACTCTGGTAGACGGACAGGCTTTCACGAAGAACTTCTTTAGAGACATAGAGAAATCAGTGACCAGTGGTCTTGATCCACAGCAGACATGAATATTGAAATCTCCAGAAACAAGAAAATGATCGTATTTCACAGTGGCACCTGACAGAAAATCTGCAAAGTCACGGATGAAGTCCTTATTACATTTTGGAGGGCGATAAACAACCGCAAACATAGCAGAGAAAGAGGAGATTTGTAGCTCAAAATTTTGCAGTTTAAAGCTGCAGTAGGTAGCGGATGGAATAAGACGGCACTGAAAGCTGGATTTGAACACCGAGGCCAGACCGCCGCCTCTGCCGGTGCTCCGAGGGGAAGGAATGAACAGCCGGGAGGAAGGAGTTCAGAAAACGGTGTGCACTCACCATCCCGAAGCCAAGTCTCTGTCAGGAGCATAAAGTCCAAATCCCATGAGGTGAAGAAGTCATTCAGTAGAAGCGTTTTGTTTACTAGTGACCTGGTATTTAGTGAAGCCATGCCAAGTTCAAGCTCCTCAGTAGCCGGTGACACAGCACGTTTCAGCGGCCTAAGGAGATCACGTGTAATGCCGCCTCTGTGGGCCTGGAGCTGACAGCACCAGCGTGGAACCTCCACTGCCAGGTTGGAGGGAGTTGCAGGAAACTTCAGCGGGACCGGGCACAAGTTGGGCAGCGTCGAGAAGCCGGCGATCGGAGTGGTCAATGGCTCAGGGAGGACAGGACAGATCCAACAGCCAATCATATGCAGTGCGCGCTGGACCACGGGGAAATAGCGTCCGTCATGGATTAGACGAGCATCAGACCCTCCAACAGAAGTCGCCAGGTAAGCCTTGAATTTCACGATCACGCCACCTACGCTATGATGCTAACATCATTGACAACGACCTAGCACTTCAGCTAGGCGTCAGTCGGATTCGCCTGCCAGTTCCTGTTCCCGCCAATGCCCTGGACTGTCGCCTCCTGGGGACTGTCACCCACCAGACGGTGCCCATCCACATACTTCTGTCTGGCAACCACCACGAGACCATCCAGTTTCACATCCTGTCCTCTCCTCGTCACCCGCTCCTCCTGGGATTCCCCTGGCTCCGACGTCATAACCCACACATAGACTGGACCACAGGGGCGATCCTGGGTTGGAGTCCAACTTGTCATCAGGTCTGTCTTAAGCAAGCTACCGCTTCCCAGTCACCTACCTGTTCCAGTCCTGCTCCAGATGTGTCGGGGGTCCCCGCTGAATACCTAGACTTCCGAGAGGTCTTCAGCAAAGCCAAAGCAACCTCTCTTCCCCACATAGACCCTACGACTGCGCCATCGACCTTCAGCCTGGTTCTGCTCCACCCAGAGGCTGCCTGTACTCCATTTCCGCCTCTGAGAGAGAGGCCATGGACACTTACATTAATGACTCTTTGGCCGCAGGCATCATCCGACCCTTGTCATCACCGGCAGGGGCGGGCTTCTTCTTTGTGGCAAAAAAGGACAAGACGCCCTTGTATTGACTATCGAGGTCTGAATGACATTACGGTAAAGAACCGTTATCCCCTGCCCCTCATCGCCTCAGCGTTCGAGCTCCTGGAGGGAGCAACAGTCTTCACCAAAACTGATCTACGCAACGCCTACCACCTGGTCCGGATCCGAGAGGGTGATGAATGGAAGACGGCGTTCAACACCCCCACTGGCCACTACGAGTACCCGGTGATGCCTTTTGGCCTAACCAATGCTCCTGCCGTCTTCCAGGCCCTTGTTAACGACGTACTCTGAGACATGCTTAACAAGTTTGTTTTCGTCTACCTCAGTGACATCCTGATCTTCTCCCGGTCCAAGAACGAACACGGTTCTCCAACGCCTCCTGGAGAATTCACTTTTCGCCAAGGCTGAGAAGTGTGAGTTCCACGTTCCGTCCGTCTTCTTCCTGGGGTACGTCATAGGGAGGGGGACCATCCAGATGGACTCTGCCAAGGTCTCTGCTGTCCTGGCCCACTCCGGACTCCCAGCTTCAACATTTTCTTTGCCAATTTTTACTGGAGGTTCATCAGAGGGTACAGCATGGTGGCAGCCCCCCTCACCTCCTCCTAGGTGCTCTTCCGGTGGTCATCAGCCACCAATGAGGCTTTCCAGTCCCTGAAGACACATTTTACGTCAGCCCCCATCCTCATAATGCCTGACCCGAACGACAGTTTGTGGTCGATGTGGATGCCTCTGACGTGGGAGTTGGGGCCGTTCTTTCTCAGAGGTCCGCCATCGACCAGAAGCTACACCCCTTTGCCTTCTTCTCCAGGCGGTTGGCCCCCGGCCGAAAGAAACTATGATATTGGTAACAGAGCGTTACTAGCAGTGACGTTGGCTCTGGAGGAGTGGCGACATTGGTTAGATTCAAAGTGTTTATTGTCATATGCACAGTAAAGAAACATGTTCTCAATTATGCAATGAAATTCTTCCTTTGCTGCCCAACAGTGTAATAAAGAAATATATACATCCGAAATATACAAAGTAAAGCACTTTTAAAGCACGTTACACATGGCACATGTGATAAATAGAAAAAAGCAGCAATAATAATAATAATAATAATAATAATAATACCAATAAAACAGTGCAAATCTGAAAACTGTGCAGTTATATGCATGTGCAAAATTGGTTCCGTTTGTTTTCACATTGCATTTTTTGACAAGCGGACCAACATTTTAAACAAAAGCACGTGTGTCCCGTAGCCGCTCACTCATAGGATAAAAAATATTGGTGGGATCTGATATAAAACAAAAATAAAAAGGGAGTCCACAATGGAGGTCATCCACGTTTTTGTCGCTGTCCTTTTACTTTTTTATCCTCTCTGCCATTTGGCCATCGACGTCGGCATTTTTGTGCGTCTTTTCAAGCAGCTGGTATATTCTCTCCTCTACGACGGAGTATTAGGGCCAGATTAAAAGAAAAAAAAACTGGGGGGGGGGAAATTACGAGAATAAAGTCATAATATTGCGAGAATAAGGTCAAAATATTACAAGAAAAAAAGTCATAATATTACAAGAGTAAAGTCAAAATATTACAAGTGAAGTTTTTGAATATCTTTTGTAGTTTCTCTTTTCGGTATTGCAATTTGTAGACAGTCCCTGCACCCTCGTCTCACAGATGGCTGACCACAGAGATCAGTGTTATGTGTCCAGCCTGGAGGACCGCTCGTTTTGATGAAAATTCGGTTGTAACTCATTGTCTACCTTACTACGGTAGTTAAGAGTCGTCGTTTGTGTTTCAACAGTGTTTCGCTTATGAGTTATTGATCCATGAAGTTCGAATCTGTGAATATATTTCCAACCGAACTGCTTAACTGTTGACTGTACAGTACAACTGAGACAAGCAGCGACTGCTGGGCTCAGGCTGAGGCTGCTGTTTGGTTGAGCTGGTCAGATCTTGATAACTCTATCAAAGCTTTTTTCTCATTAAAACAACTTTTTTCCCCTTGTATTATGATTACATTATTCTCGTATTATTACGACTTTATTCTGGTAATATTACGACTTTATTCTCGTAATTTCCAATTTTTTTTTTTCCCCTCTTAGTATGGTCCTAATACTCTGTCGTACTCCTCTGACCATATGCCGATGAGGCAGTGCGTCTCCTCTGTCCCCCACGTTGACCCACAGCTCATTTTTGGTAAAAATCCAGCACTTTGCAATAACAACGGAAGCCTGTTAAATCCCAAAAGGCGCTCAAATTTTGCAAATTTTTGGTTCGGAAAAGTTCCAGATTGCATTCATACAACAAACGAAGCGGACCATGGTCCGTTTGGGACTCTGGTGTGGACCAAACAAGTGAACCGAGTCCCACCTGCAGAGGTGGTCTCGGTTCACTTGTTTGACCCTCTGGAGTACTGCTACTGACATAAGGAAAATATGTATAAAGGGAAAATATGAAAACTCCTTAAACAAATGTGTCACTCTGATAATAAGCAAACATGACACTGAAATCACCTTTCAGAAATAATAAATCTCAGTTTACTTTTATAAAAAAAAAAAGCCAAAATAGATACATGACATGAAATTTAATCTCCTTGACATTTCACTTTTACTTTCAACAATACTAGAGTCACAGCAATAATTACTTTCAACTGAAATAGCAATCCACTCGGTGAAATTCAGGTTATCTCACTTTAACTTCACACCAAATTCAGTGGGCCCACACTCACCAAGCGCACACACACACAAGCCGGCAAATATTAAAATAAATACAACCCCAGTTGCAGGCCTGGTTCGATGCTTGTGAACGGAGAGGCCCAAAATTATTTGGCCGTTTCACTCAAAGAGTGACAAAATAAAAATATGGTACCTTAATTAGGAGTTCTGAGTTCACACTGCAGTTTATACCAGTTTCTCTGTCTCCAAGAGGAACAAGATGCACACAGATGTCCAGATATGGCGGAGTCTGTCCCGTATAATGGAAATGATTTGAAGAGATGACTTGGTAGCTTGTTGCACTTTCTGGTTATTCTTCAGGGTTTCCACGTCGAAACCGATGAACTAAAGCCTGTGATGTAAGCTGGGTTAGCTATATTGCGGCTAGGAGTCCATTCACGTTGCTAATGAATGATAACAAACACGTGTCGGCTAATGAGCTAATACATAAACACACAACAACTGTACAACATATTTCAAGTGGAAATATATCTAGCTGCTCACCGCAAATATGTAGAAATGAAATCTCCAATTTCTCAGTCAAGTATTTCAAAACACTGACAGATCTGGATCACGGTGATCTTGATCTGACCAGACAGGGATTTCCAAATCTCTACTCTCCCATCTGGATCTGAACAGGAACTAAAGCCATGGTAGAACATCTCACGAAAGGATCAAGCACAAGTAGCACAGCTTTCATGTCCAAATATAAGTATACTGTTGTCTTACATGTAGCATTTGTAATACTCAACAAATGGCAACCAAGATGTCAGGTGAGCCAGCTATTTAAATTGTCACATACTTTAAACGAGGGCGTAGTGATTGCTAATTTAGCATAAATCACGCTAACATGAGCAAACTTGGCGCCGTTCACTTCTGTGTTAAGCAGCTAGACTAGTGAGCTAGCTGACTTTGTTGGTATGTGTGGTAGTATAAGGTTAAACTTTTAAAAGGGAATTCATCTGAAATACTAATGCACTGGTTCTAGAAACAAACACCAACCCGCTGACAGCATTTGAATTTGTGATTTTGCTAAATTGAAGCTAATGTCAGCTAGATAGCTACCTAATGCTATACACAGTGAACTTTATTTCAGTAGGCTACATCTGTGCAGACTGCAGCAATTTTGGAAATATGACATTATAGCATATAGTATTTATGCAATTCCCTCAGAAGTGTAGTAGATTGGAGGCTGCGTTACAGTAGGCTACAGTGTTGTGGTTATGCTTTAGCATACATAAAAGCAATTTTATTTTTGTGGCTAAGGTGGGTTACCAACAATATCATACAGATAACCTGACCTGACCTGACCTGACCTGACCCGAACCAACCCGACCTGACCCGACCCAACACCTCATTTCCTCTCTTCCTCCCATGGTCCCAGGAAAAGATGCAAGTGAGGAAAACACAGGAGATTATATACTGTAAGTGATTCCTCTCCCAGGCCAGGTTTACCTCATTGTGCTATTTGGCCCTTCTCCCCTCCTGTCCTCTCTAGCTCTATCCTGATTGCTCAAAGACACACAGCTGTGACACTCCCACTCACAAGTAAAAACATGTTTTATGTGGCTCTTATATAGGAACTGACAAATTACCATACTATTTATTCATTGAAGCAAAGTGTACTTAATGAATGCTACTTAACAAGGGTGTATGTTAAGGTAACAATACAACTTAATGCAGGTCAACAGCATACAGTACAAGACTCAGAAAAAGCAACACCTTGCAATCAGTGATTAAGTGGACTAATATAAATTGCACACAAGTCTGTAACCCAACATGTTGCTCAGAGTACCTAGCACTGCACACAAAGAAGTCCTCCAATCACTGCACACAGAGAAGTCCTCTATGTCTCAATATGAAGCAACAATGTGCAACTAAGTCACACATGACAAACAAAACTTGTACTACTGCTGACAAAAGGTGTCAATGGGGTTCAAATGTATAACAAACATGATTGCGGTCTCTCTCATACACACAGACACACACACACAAAAAACATGAAAAGAACGAAAGAAAGAAAGAAAGAAAGAAAGAAAGAAAGACATTATTTGCCTATTAACACATAATATTAAGGTTGATTTTAAGTGCTGTATCATAGGCAACTGGACTTGTTTCAGTTTCTTGAAGAAGTTTCACCTCTCATTCAAGAGGCTTCTTCAGTTCTAACTAACTGGAGGGGAGTTACAGGCTTTTAAACTCTGTGTGGGAGTGTCCTTACAGAGTCGTTTGTGGCACTTCTAAATATGTGTTTTTAATGTCGATTTTACAGTGAACCAGTTGAATGAATTCTGAAGCCTTTGACAGGTGATCACACAGAATTAGCTAATCAGGAATAATTTCATTGAAAACTGGGCAGTGCAGGCTGGATGGGGCTAGCATTGGAATATAGTTGACTGAATGCTTTAAATTTGACACAAGACAGAGCTATCAGCTATCTTTATATCTAAACCTGAAATATGAGTCACAGCAGTGCTGGCATCAGTGAAGAGTAACAGAGACAGGTTATATACCATTGTGGAATTTTCATTTTTTAATGCATACATTAAGCACTTAAGAGCTTAGAGATAAGTTAGAGATTCATCCAGTTTATTATGCTTCTATTAGAATTTGACAGCTTCTGGGAGTGGGAGAAGTTTCTATATCAATATTGCTCCATAATCATTTTGTATAGGTTAATAGGTTAGTATTGAATTTTTACCTTGTATCAAACACTTTCAGAACTTAATATTTCATGCGTATTACTTTCTTGCATTCAAGGAAAGTTGCAACATGCTAATTGAACCACAACACATTTATATGCAGAATATTTACCAAACTTTGCCAAATGTTGTTCTGAAGGAGGCAGTTCAAAGTTAAACCTCTGATGAGAAGAGTCCTCCCTTCTAAAACTTTTTGGGAAGATTAATTAGATGGATCAATTAGTTCTCAGCAGAACCAAGAGCTCCCTTAAACAGCAGAGCCTTTACCACCAAATCTTGACTGTATGACCATTTTCTTTATTTTCTGTTTCTCATTATTTATGAATGGGCAACTTCAGCTCTTCTCAAATATCACTTCATCACAACATAGTCTAACCTCCAAACTTTCTCATTTTATTTGTACAAATGGCAATAAATCTTTATGTTCACTCTAAAAATATGAATTTCTCCTGATTGAATTGTAGGGATGTTATTCATACATCATGTGTGAAGAATTTCTGTTTTGCACTCCCTTCATGATAGTGAACACCTCTTCCTTAACCTTACCAGCATTACCTGTTGCTCTCTGCTAGGCCCTGATGGAGACTTTGTGGCCAAAACATTGAATGGATAAAATAATTTTCACATGAGGACCATAAAGGGTTTCTTTAGAGTTAAATCTTATACAGGTGTCAGTGTCTTACAGTGTTATCCATATAGAGTGCTGCCAATATTATTGTGATAATGTCGTTGAGCTATAGAAATTGCTCAATATTTTTGCCCCAAGCAAACCACACAAAGCAAGAAGAATCTAACAGTCACATCCTCCATCAGACATCAGTGACATCAAACATGAAGCTTCCAGATTTTCTCCCAGATGCTCTCAAAATTTCTGACAGCAGACGAGTCAAAATGTGTTCTTTTCGTGGCCCTGATAATCCGCTGGACAAGATGGAGGTAGATCAGTGGGACCTGTGCCTACAGCATGTGTGCCTGATCTAGGCTCTCCTCCCGTGTCCACTCCATTGGACACCTTGGTAGTCCTACTGTACAACTAGAGGGAGGGAAGTAGTCATGGAACATGTGGAATTTACTGTTTAATCACACCATAAAAGGGATAAGTGTGCTACTTCCTAACTGTTAGTTCTTGTCTGGTGTTAATGAGCTGTTCTTGTGGTTTACTCGTTTCTCTTGGTTTGTAAAAACACAACCAGCTGTGAAGATGACTGTGAGCTGTTGCCCAGCTGGTACACTGGCACTTTGGCTGTACTTCCGCTGCTCCACAACCCAGCCTGTTTACTCTACCTTACCTGACCTTAGGTATAGCAGACAGGCTGAGTGAAGAGTGACTACAGAGGAGCTTGAGGAAAAAAGTATTGCGAGGGAACGCAATAGTATTTCAAGGGAACGAAAAGGTATTGCGGGGGAACGAAAAAGTATTTCTAAAAAACATTGTCATAGTGACCCTTAGCTTCCCGGAGGAAGCTAAGAAGAGAAAAAGAGAGAGGGACTGACTAAGAGGGAAGTAACAATGGAGTAAATTGCAGACTGGCAGCAAGACAGAGGAAATAGTGGACTTCTTGCAATTGGACTAGTAAACAATATTAGCTGGCTTGCTATGTCTTATGTTGTTGCACTCGCTTGATGTTGGTTGTGTTAACAAAGTGGACTAACCCTAACCCTAACCCTGGACTCGCTATATTAAGATCATAAGAATAGTGACCAGATGTCCTGAACTGTCATGGTCTCAAGTGGCCGTCCGAGTCTCGACTAGTATCTGTTAATACAAATATGTCAACAATCACTTTCTAAACAATATATACAAGCTTTTAATTCATACACTGGATATATTTAGTTACCTTTAGAAATTCCAGCTTTGACAGAAAATAATGTATGGTATAATAAAAAATTGAATTTACAATATCCAGTGCTAAAGTTTTTCAATATGAGAGAAGTTTCAATTTGATTCTTAAGACTTTGGGCTCTATCTTATGCTCGGCATAAAGCAGCGCACAGTGCGGCACAAGTGTCATTGCTAGATTCAAATTGACGCAGTGTACATAGCAAATGTACTTTCACCCACCTGTGTGCCCCTGGGCGTGTTGGTCTTGAAATGAGGTGTGGTCAGGGGCACTGATGGCGGATTGCTTTCTTGAGGCAGCAGAAAGATTATACACCGTGCAACTAGCAAAATGGCCCACCTACTTTATTAGCCCAAGGGGAAATTCTTTTTCACAGCACCATACCCGTCAAACAGAGAATAAATACAACAAGCAGTATGCAAAAACAGTACATAAAAAAACATACTGTAAAAAGCATACAGTACCAAACAGCAATTCCAAAACCAGTTCAGTGAGGCCTATTATTTAGTGCAGTTAGAGCTGAGATGATCAGGCTTTTCCCAAAGCTAGCCCTTCTGCACCTCAGTGGCCTGTACCTCCACCTTGAAGGCAGTGGGTGTGGAGTGGATGTCTGATGTCCTGTTCCATTGAAGTTGCAAAGCGTGTAATGACTGTATTGTTCAGCTCTGTATGGTTAGGCGTAGGAAGTTGTGTGATCCTGGCAGCTGTGTTGGTTATGTGTGTGAGTTTGGCCTGGGTTTTAACAGACAGCGGGCTCTATCTTAGGCTTGAGACAAAGTGGTGCAAAGCACAGCACAAGTGGCATTGCTAGTTTCAGACCGAGTTGTCATATTCACACCCAGCACCCAAGTTGGGTGGAATTTTGCAGACAGATTTTTCTGTTAGGGGTTTAGAGAAGGTAAAGGCCTGTACACTTTGGAGGTTGGTTGTTTCTGCCCAAAATATTTGCTTTGATTTTGATGAAAGGCTGAGTTGGTCAAGTCTGAGTACCACTGGTCTTGAGTATTTAAACTTGATGGCGGCAATAGAGAACAGCAGCAATGGTTATGTATGAAGTAGTGCTGAAATTGCACGAGTTTACATATGGTAAATTCACGAACTACTATTGTCCATGGTAATAACCAAAAATCTGGCATACAACCTAATATTAGTGCCTCTCCATCTAGAAGTCCCAGACTGAATTTCTGTCACAGTACGTCCCTTGGACCAAGGTACCTATATTGACTTACTGACTCTTTACTGGCCTCACTGAATTTCCCCTTTCAGTTATTCAGCAAGATAAACAAGTCCGTATAGTAACTCTCAGACCACAACGTGATGTGTTGAGATGCTTCACTTACATGAGCAGTGTGAAACTGTAAAATACACAAACAATAGTACTGGTAAGTATCACTTACATCATATCATTATTAAATATGCATGGTTATACACAGGGTGTAAAAATATATGAAAACATACATAGATGCTAGAACACACGTATGAAACTAAGGCTAGCTCAATCTTAACTGGCTATATCCAGCAGATATAATTGACATTTGGTCAAAAAAAATGTGCTCATATCAAAGATACACCATATCACAATGTATATTCTCACAGGCAATGCTTTCTCAAGAGCTATGAGCGAAGGATGGCAATGGATGAACAGACATCAGCTTCCCTGCAGGACACATGCCACTTACAGGTAACTAGAGTTGTGATGTTCACGAACGAACTGAATCTTTTGAACGGCTCATTAACATGAACGATGGGAACCGAGTCGCATTTGGTTGGGAGCCGTTCTGTGTTTTTCTCTCTCACGCTCCCTTCACGTGAGTGCCTCAGTAAAAAAAAATAAATAAATAAATAAAATAAAAATATTGTTTTGAGTTTTTCTGTACTGTTAAAAATGTTCTTGAGAGGGAAATTTTGCACTAAAACCTTTTGCATGGAACTTCATTGTAGCCTGCTTTTTTTTTTTTTTTTGTGTATTTATAAGTGTTTAGGTGTTGCATGAATAACATAAGTCAAAGTAGTTTTACACACATACACACACTTTATACAAAGGGTAAATAGTGATCTCACTGTCAACTCAGAGGGATATGGCAGTGGAATATTTACAATGAATCCATATCAGACTTTAAACTCTTGTCCACACATGTCAAATGAAGCTATAATCAATATTTCAGAATAATTCATACTCAAATATTGGTGAGAAATCTGAGTTTGAAATTATTCTGATCCAAATCTCAGCCCATCATTCCTCCCTGTGATTATTTCCAGGATAAAATGAATTAACCCCAGGCTGGCTTCTTAAAAGTGAATAAATATAAAAATGAGCCAAATGAGCCAGTCTTTTGAATGGCTCTTTGAAATGAACGGATCCCAAAGAACCGGCTCCCTCCAAAGAGCCATAAATCCCATCTCTACAGGTTACTCAGACTAACTTCCTGACTTACAGGAAGCAAAATTTCAATGGCCAAACACTACACTATGGTAATTGACCAGCAGGAGTCACTAAAAAACACTGAATCACTGGCAGAGCCAGAACACTCCGGTCTGGTATCTTAAAGATACCACTACTTAATACAACTAAACACCTTGATCTGACTATAGGAGGTACACCAGTTCTGAAATGGGCCTTAAGAAGACCTTTGTTGCTCCTTCCTGGCCAATCTTAACCTCTGCTTTCCTTATCATCCCATCTCTGTCAGGCCGGGCTCAAAGCAGAGATAGTGTTCTCAAAAGTCACTTTATTCAGGCTCAGCTTCAAGAGTAAATCCTCGAATAGAGTGAAACAAAAGTGCTATGAATACTACTTGGCTAAGCTGACCTAGCGAAATAAAAGTCTGTTTGCCAGCTGTTTGTGGTATCCTTGAAGAACTCATTCTCCATTATACTGAGGACAACTAGGTCCTCTATACAAGGTGCAAGTGTGTTGTCATTTTTAGTTTGACACAAGATTGACTGGCCAAAACTTTCACCAGTTGTGCTGTGTGGTTGGCTACTTTGACTTCCTAGAGTATGGTTGAGGAGTTGATGCTGGTTTGAGGAAAACTTCTCCTTGACTTTCATGTGGTTCTCACAAGGACTGAAATGGCTTGGTTTGCCATTTTCTAAGATGAAGGTCTTCATACTGGTCAACTCAGTTCGCCTGTGTGCACCGCCTAGGTACATATCACCAATTATAACCCAGCCCAGGTACAGCTTCTGGGCATATGGGGTGTTATGGGGGCCGTTGAATTGCCTGCGGACTTCATGCACTCTTACAGTTTTTTACGATTGTTTACACACTAAAATAAAAATTTCCACACAATTTGCGAAATTCTACTCCAAGGAGCAAAACACCTCCACAGATTTGCACAACATTACACACTATGTCTGCTTCACCCTTTTTGCAAAACATTACACACAGTGATTTGTAAAACTCTACACACATTTTCACACCTTAGACACAGATAAGGATTGTGAGGTTAGCCCTGGATTGCCAATGACCACACTCATTAACAAATTGCATAATCACATCCACCAGGTGTGGAAGCACACATGTGCTAATTTGAAAACGCAGCACTCAGGTATTCTTGTTGCTTTTACAGTAGTTTCTCTTCAGAGTCAAAGTCTATCTACTTCATGCAGTCATTTTTATTTGTCTACAGATTTGATTTGTTTCATTGATTTCATTGTTGGTTGATTACTGTAACTGATTATGGTAAGAAATACTGTAAGTATTGAAATAAATACTTGAAATATTCAGTCTGCAGCATCAGTGTTGTGCAGTGCTTGGTAAGTTTGTAGTAGGCCTATTTGTGTACATTCTCCCTATATCTCAAACTAATCATGAAGAATGTTGTGGGTTTGTCACTATTTTTTTTTTTTGACATCTAAATTATCCCTTACATAACAATGTCTGGCCAAAAATCTAGCACATGCTATTTCCTAAAATTAGTTTTTTTTTTAACAAATGTGTTTTGTATTTATCACAGCAGTGTGAAACTGGCTGCAATAGTGTCTGATCATTGAGGACTGTGTTGGTTCAATGAAAACTAATAGCATTTTCACAAATATGTGTATATGTTTTGACTGAAGTGTGTATGTTTTGACTGAAGTGTGTCATTTTGCAAACAATCTAGGAATTATGCAAATTGAGTGTGGTGTTTGGATAATTGTGATTATATATTGAAAAAAAGAACCCAGTTTTCAAAATTGCGTGTAAACAATTGAAAAAAACTGTAACATATCTATCCCCAGAAGCAACAGGATCTCAGCACCAGGGTTGAGCAGTGGTATCTCATGAGCTATGGCTTTGAGATGGTGATGGTTGCGGGCAGCTGCAGCGGGAGGTGTCTCGTCTCTATCATTTGGCACCATGTTGCACTCTGTTAGAGTGGGTAATGGAAGGCTTGTCTTACAATCTGCAGACTCTATAATGAAGCCGGTTGCTCTCCTGCCTGTCGTTTCAGGTACTCCAGAGCATATTTTCAGTGTGTATGGAGCTGTGGTACCTTCTATGCCAAATATTTCGAAAAACTTAGGCTGTGCCAACGACCTGTTACTTTGGTCATCTAGTATGGCATACATCTTTCTGCTCTCGGTGTGGCTGCCAGTTGGATACACGTTCACAAAACATATTTTGGAGCATGATTTTTTGTTGATTTTGATGTGACCTCTGGATCAGGAGGGTCTTCCTCCTTCCCACCATGCTGTGATGGAGGAGGAGATGGCTTGGAGAGCCATGGAGCTGGGCCTGGATGGAGAGCAGCTTGATGTCTATCACTATTACATTCTGAGCATTTAATGTTTACCTCACAGTTCCTCGCTACATGCTTGCTGGATGCACAACACCTGTAACATACAGAATGCTCTTTCAGGATCTTCTTCCTTTTTTATAGAGGCATTTCTCTGAAACCCCTACATTTCTTCAGTGGGTGGGGTTTGCAATGTATTTTGCATTGTCTTTCTGGGTCTTCAGTATTTTTACTCTGGCAGTTGGCAAGAGGAGAACTGGAAGAGGACAAGATGGCCGTTTTATGAACAGAGACTGGTCTATGGACATTAATGTGACTCCTATTTGGGGCCGTGGAAGGTGAGGTGAGATGAAAGCTGGGGTCATTACGCGTTTGGGTTTCTTTGTGCACAAACTCTGCAAAAAAGGAGAAAGGGGGAAAAGCGGCCTGGAAATCATCTTAAAGTGAGACCCCTGCATCCTCCTGGAGTCTGTACGGCAGCTTCTCCATAATAGAGTTGACACCCCTTGCAGTGTCAAGATATGAGAGGCCCGGCAGGTAGCCATCTTGTTGAGCAGCCTCTAGCTCAGTCAGTAGTTCACCTAATTCACAAAGTTTTGCGTGATCTTTAGCCATTATTTTCAGGAAAATTTCCTATCTTTGTGAAAGGGCCTTTTCTATAGCCTCAGGTGACCCATAAGTCTCCTCTAACCTCTGCCATATGAAGTCCAATCCAGCAGACAGATTTCCCACATTCACTGACTTCATATGGTGTGCATGCACTGCTGACTCTCTCCCTAGCCATTTGATTAACAGATGTAATTCTTCTCTGGCTGTGAGATCTCAACCTTTGATGGTATTGAGGAACAAAGATTTCCAAGCCAAATAATTCTCTGGCCAATCATCAAACTTTGTGATCCCTGATGACACTAGCTTCGTGCCAGATATTTGGCAAGATCAAATGAGGCAGCATTGTCACGGGAGCAGCGTGCTGTAGATGGCGTGTTGTCATTACAGTGATTGGGGTAATGTGGGAAATTGGTCTGACTTGAGAGGTGATGTTTTAGTTCGTTCTTTGGAGTAGTAATGTCTTCTCTCTTCATGGTAGGGGTGACATCTTCTGGGTAGCTGGATAGTACAAGATAGTCTAGTGCTGGAGATTTCTCCCTCCTCAAACCTGATACTTAGGGGCAAGAATGTGTATTTGTGATGGGGGGCCTCCTCTTTAACTTTCTATCTCTCTTCTTTTCATGTGGTTGTCCACTAATACTTGTGTCAGCGTGCTGACTCTTCATTACGTTGTTTTGGGTTTTGTGTTGGTAGCAAAAGTGCTGTGTGGTAAATGGTCTGGTCTTGCATTTTTATATTGCTTTTCCAGTCTACTGACCGCTCGAAGCGCTTTACAATACATGCCACATTCACACACACATTCATACACTAATGCCGGAGGCTGCCATGCAAGGCGCCAACTGCTCATCAGGAGCAAGTTGGGGTTCAGTATCTTGCTCAAGGACATGCAGCTGGGGAGGAGCCGGGATTCGAACCAGCAACCTTCCGATTACTAGATGACTCGCTCTACCTCCTGAGCCACAGCCGCCCTTGTGTTCTATATCTGCTGGCTCCACATTTGCTACTGCAGCCTCAATCACAGCTGCTTCTGCCCTGGCAGCCTCTGCTTCACTCTCTTTCTCCAGAGCATCCAGTGTGGCTTCTAGATGGGCCTTTACCATTTTTATTTAAATATCTTCCCTTGCAAATGCAGCTATAGCTTGTGCGGCTTCAGCTTTAGCCCGGGCTCTAGCTGCTGCCAGGCTGGCCCTTGACACAGTGGATGACTTGGATGAAACAGACTGGGCTTCAGCCATTTCATTTTCCATATTTGTGATGGACTATCTTGCCGCTGTAGTGAGTATGTCTGCCTGCTGTGGTTTTACACAGTTGTCATGCTGGCCTGGGTGCCATAGATGACAATGCAGTGTAGATCCAGCATCTGAGAGATAGCACTTGGGTGCAGGAATACCTTTTCGCTTAACTGGCCTCACTGAATTTCCCCTTTCAGTTATCCAGTAAGATAAACACGACCATACAGTATATTAGAGCCATTTCTGTATATTTTGTTTGATTATTATTATCATTAATGTTTTTGAACTAGAGTCTATGATTTCATTTGGCTGTTTTGATTCTTTATAATTGTGATGAGCAACCTCCCAGCCAATTAGGACACAAAAGGGGAGAGTGGCACAGGTCTCAGATGAGACAGGGGAGAGCCATACTGTTTTCAAACCGCTCTCTTTTTTTGTTTTACGTTTCTATTAATAATTAATCTTATGTTGTGGACACTGCAAACCTTGACGCAAATAAAAGGATGTTTGGAACTCAAGAGAGAAAGGCAGTGATTGTTTTTATTCAATTTGGAGCGCATCACAACCACAGCGATCCCACTGAACAAAGGACGGCGTCTAGAAGCCGGTTGCCGGTTAAAATGCCATCACACAGTAACTCTCAGACCATGACGTGATGTGCTGAGATGTTTTACTTATGTAAGCAGTGTGAAACTGAAAAATACAAAAACAATAGTACTGGTAAGTATTACTTACATCATATCATTATTACATATGCATGGTTATACACCAGGTAAGTATTAGAGTACCAATGTAATGTAATCCATCCCACAAGGCTATATTGTATACACAAACACAGAAATGCTGAGTTAAATGACCAAATGCATTACATCAAATATGAATGCACAACATCACAACATAAACAATTGGATTACACTGAGGATTAAACACTGTATCCTAAAAATATATGAAAACATACATAGATGCTAGAACACACGTATGAAACTAAGGCTAGCTCAATCTCAATTGACTATATCTAGCAGATATAATTAACATTTGGTCAAAAGAATATCACCATATCACAATGTATATACTCACAGGTAATGCCTTCTCAAGGACTATGAACGAAGGATGGCAACGGATGAACAAACATCAGCTTCCATGCAGCACACATGCCACTTACAGGTTACTCTGACTTAACTTCCTGACATATAGGAAGTGGAAATGATGAGAAATCGATAAAGCATAAACATACACCTGTCTTCATGCCCTCCAGATGGCTTACAACAAAATTCAGCAGCGTCGCTGTTGCATCTTCTACCACCCTTCCTTGCTTGATATGCAGATTGGAGTGGGTCAATTACATTCTGTGAAACAGCGAGCAAACTCCTTTCCACAATACTGCATATTAACAAACAAAACTTTCATAACCTATGAGGTTAGTTCCACAGGACTATAATCATTCAACATTTTTGTGATGGGACCTTAGCCACTGGAACAACGATGGATTCTTTCCATAACATGGAAACTGTATTCCGTGATAAAGGCAGCTGGAAAATAAATTTGACAATACCACTCAAGAACAGTGCACAGTTTTTAAGAAGCTTGCCGCTAAAGCAGTCAAGCCTGTGACTTTTATTCACATTTGTCCGTTCAAAGGTTCTCCAGATACCGATTTCATCAATTTGGATCTGACTGCCCTTTGAGGCAACCCTAAATTCGGACAGCTGATCAGTGAAATCATGTGAATCAAACTTCAAGTAAAACTGGTTTAACTCCTCTGCCAGGACAGACTCACATTTATCCCAGTCTCCTCAACAATCACTCCTCAAACCTTTTTTCTTGTCCTGAATTCTCACCATAGATTTAACTCCCTTCCAGGAGGAACAAAAAAAAAAAGAAAAAGTACATGCACTTGTATGTTCTTATCCTTAGCACTTAAATCATAGCACTTATGCACTTAAGGCATTCTTGATAAATAGTAGCTAGTTGATATGTTGTGGCTTCTTTCTTGTGACAAATGTACTCATTGTAAGTCACTTTGGACAAAAGTGTCTGCTAAATGCCCTAAATGTAAATGTAAATGTAAATGTAAACAATGGTTGCTGTTCTTAAGTTTATCCAGTACCTTTTCTTTGTACTGCATTTTGGCCAGCTTTATTTCCTTTTTAACCAACTTTTGAGGTTCTCTTTGTTGGTAAATATTACCCTAGTGGTAAGCTAGTTTTTTATACTGAGAGTATTCTTGAGGGATTTACTGACCCAGTGCTTATTATTTGGGTACAATATAATTGTCTTCCTGGGAATAATCATTTGAAAGTAGTGTAACCTGACATAGTGAAAGTCATTCAGTTCACGAATAGCACCATCTGTCCACACAGCATCCTCTTTGCAACTCAACTCAGTTTATAGACTGAGACTAGAAAGATGCAGTTTTGGTCAGAGGAGCCTAGTGGCACCATTGGATATGATTTGAGGCCCCCCTTTATGGTACCATAACATAAATCCAGCACTTTCAGCATGTTTAGTTGGACAGGTTACATACTGGTAGAAATGACCAAGGGGCTTCTAAAGGCTACAGATGTTAAAATCAATCAGTGTAAAGTGTGGCACATCAGAGGAAATTAAATCCTAAACAAGTATTCACTATATTGGTTTTAAGATTAATATAAACCATGATCATAAACACTTGTGGAATTTGTCATGGTGACAGATAAAAGTTCAATGTGAGAACTGCAAATACATTTTCTTACTATGACAGTCTTACACCAGTGGGAATTAACATACTAGCCCCATTCACACTGGCGTTTGGGTGCGGCTTCAGTGCGCCAATTCTCCGCATCCATCCCAGTGTGAATCTCTTGGATGTGGCGAGGGGTGAAATTTCGCTCCGGCGCTGATCCGCCTCTGGAGGTAGTATCAGGGCCGCATTATTGGCGAACCGAACCAGTGTGAATGGATAAGCCGGCTTCGCGTATCGAGGGCGTGTCGATCGGACGGTCGGTTAACTACACAGGTCCTTCACTCAACTTAATACAGAGACATGTCCCACAAAGCAACGTTACATGATCAAACAACAAGTAGTAACTGTAACTGTCTTTGGCAACTTATATGAGGAAAAGAATACCGCAGATATACGCGGAGAAGCCACTGGCCTACCGTCTGTCTGACCGACACATTTATGCCAGAAAAACAGCGTCTGTCACCGGCAAAAAACTTTAACTCACCGAGTGTTTGTGATGAAAATAAATCACCGCGACGGTCAGCCCTCCATACCGAGACATCGGTAACAGCCTCCGTTCCCGCGAGTCAGACAGCGTCCAGTTTACTGATGGTGATGATGTAATTATGTAATTTAGCACGAAAAACGTAACTTCGTCACTTTCCAGGATGTTTGGTGGGTCAGGATCTCAATCACTACACATTATAACAGCATCCATAGGATTATAAACTATCCGCGGGTTTAGATTGACAGGGGGGGACACCGGGGAAACACCTTGAAAACACACTGACGTCATCATCATGACGTGTACCGTCACGCCTCTTTAGGAGCCGCAGCGCCGGATTTCTGTGTGAATTCACGTCGGTTCGGAGAATTGGCGAACCGCCGCTGCGGAGATAATGCGTCTTCTCCTGTGTGAAAGGGGTTACTGTGCGAGGCCCCCCCCCCCAAATCATGGCTTAATTTGAGTCTGACAGGTTGGTTGATTTACTCAAAGTTCGTTACAGTCTCAATGCAACCATGTCCAGAAACAAAGCACTGACAAAATCCATGATGACGCCACGTGCATAGTTAAAGAGCAGAGCCATGGCTGTAATGCTCCTGGTTAAATGTGATTGTACTAGACAGGAAAGGGTTAGGGTTAGGGTTAGATTTATATATTTATATATATTATATAATATATATATATATATTATATAATGATGGCAGTAAAGCATACCATTTGGGTACAAAAGCACTGCATAATCCACATATATCACAATATCTTATTGGCCCTAAACAAACAAACAAACAAACAAAAAACTACAGGAAATCTGTTTGGATGCTATTAACTTGCATCATTCCTAATTTTCCTTTCTGGAAGACACCAATAATTGAAAGTGACTGAAGTGATCTTAACAATAAACTAATGTCATGAAAACATTTTAAACTTGTGGTCTCTCAAAGAATAAAGTGTTTGAACATTGTGCATTATGAATGCATTATGTCATTGTGAATGTCAGTTCGGCAACATCGGGGTGGCAATACAGAAATAGTGTGTGGGGTGAGTGCCCCTTTTTTCTCTTGAGTGCCTGCCCCCTAAAATGTTTGTGGATGTCCCTGTTCCTCACCACAACCTCACTTTCATTATCCTTCAAAAGCATTACTCATACCAAGTGTTAAGAGAAGGCGAAAGACAATGAAAAAGCTCAAGAATGCTCATTTTATACTTAACTGACTTTTCCCAAGTGTCTTAAAATGTTTATTTGGTTAGTCATCAGAGAATATCTTGAACAACCAAAAAAGAACTGTATTTTTTTCTTTTTAATATTCACATAATGATTTCATTGAACATCGTTACTCGTACATTACTGCTGTGCCATTACAACCACTTGTGGGCAAATTGGGTAACGAAAATGCACTGTCTGATATTTGTTCAGTGTTCATTGCTCTGTCATGCTGAACATAACAGCATGACAAATAAACCATGATTAGGGTTACTAACCACATCAGTTACAGTAAGGGTACACAGAAAAATACTCAAACTAAGGTCTCCTGCAGGAAGGTCAGATGTGCTATATGTTTACATTCCCAGGCCCAACCTCCTCAGCCTGTTATAGCCAGGGTGAGGTAATTAAAACACTTGGAGGCGCTGGAGAAAGTATTCTGCTTCTTTACTTAAGTGAAAGTATATCACACTGTAAAATACTCTTGTATATGTAAATGTGCTGCACTGAAAATTTTACTTAAAGTTACCTAAAGTAACTTTAATTTTTGTTGACGCTGGTGGACGCCTTTGGACAAAATGTGATTTTTGTGAGACAAAGTAACGTTTTTATTAGTGCCATACCAGTACAGAGCAGCTTCTTTCCCTAGGCTGTGAGACTCCCCAATTCTTCCTCAGAACTCCGACATAAAAAAATACTTTTAATTTTATGAACGATCCAATCCAAATAAGACAGAATCTGATCCACTGACCGGCTTTAAGAATAGCTATAATATTTATGTAGAAATAGCATATTCTTCTTACTAATGGTCTTGTTTGTTTATTTAGGTCATATAGAGGCATCAGTATTAAATTGAGACTGTTTCATGGCCAGTTAGAAGGTCCTTGTAGTACCATACAAGTACAGTATAATAATTCAGTCCTGGCTATTCAGGAAAATACTTACTAAGATACTATCAAAAGTAGAAGTACTTAATGCAGAAAAATGTCTCCTGTAAATACTATACTAATGTTATAATACTTTATATCATTAGAGTATTATTACTGAAGCATTACTGTCAAGTAGGATTTTATTGTTGTAGTTGGTTGAGGTGGAGCTCATCTTGAACTATTTTGTATAGGACTGCAATTAATGAGTTTTCATTATGGATTAATCTGCAGATTATTTTGTCCATTATTTGGCTGATTGGTTTGTAAGAATTCTGAAAAATAGAGGGAAATGGTCAATCAATGCACAGTAAACCAGAGTCAAAAGTGACTTTGTGAGGCTGAAACCATGAAATATTTTTGTCTAAAAAATGTACAATGTATATGTCTATGGACTAAATAAATTTAAAAATTGTTCCCACTTTACTTGTTGTTGTGCTTGTTCATTTGTGAACAAAGTAGTTACTAAAGCTGTCAGGTAATTGTCATTGGGTAAAAAGTACACTAATTCTCTCTGAAATGTTTGGATTACAAGAAGAAAGCAGCATGAAAAGAAAAGACTCAAAGTACCATATCAGAAATGCTCCCACTCACATTAAATGGGTAACAAATTATTTTTCAGCACATCAGAATATTTAAAATTTAAAGCAAGGAATCCATGTCTTACATATGTCCTAACCCACTAAAAATGAGTAATGGGTTGTGGTTTTTCAGGAACACAAGCCCAGCTTGTTTTATAAAGGGAACAAACTAATAACCAAAATATTATGCTTGGTGTTTAATTGACTTAATTGACAATTAGTGAGCTCAATTGCTTGGCTGTGAGTGTATGCTGACATAGACAGGTGGGTTAAATGTTGTCCCTGTGGAGTTAGTTTCTTGTGGTGAGGGATCCTTATGGGTTGAGGTGGTGGAGTTGGATGGCAGCTGTTCTTGGCCCCCACATCACGCAGCATGGACACGTGTAAGCAACATGCTTTACCAAAGTCTCTAATCTTCGACACAAACAGTCCATGTAAACCATTTGCAGTTATGACAGGAAAATGAAAAACATTGTTCACACTTGCCTTATAGACACAGGCTGAGAGACACTGCTGGTACCCCTTGCCTTCAACATCTTTGTGGTTATTCATCCATCAGTCTGATGACAAGGCACTACAAACACGTGTCCTCTATATAAACAGTCGTGTTCAAAAGTTTACATACACTTGTAAGGAACATGTATATCATGGTAGCCTAGAGTTCCAGTGATTCTGGTATACTACAATTTTTCTGTGATGGAATGAGCTGAACACATACTACTTTGTCACAAAAACGCTTAAGAATTGATTATAGGATTTCTGAAAATGTGACCAAATCTGCCATAAATATACATACAGCAACTTGAATAATCAATTTTGTTGATTATACAAAGTTGTGTTAATCAAATTTTCTTTGTAGCATGGCCTCTTAACTTCTTCTGAGTGTTTATGATTGGTCATGGCTGATGACTTTTCTGGGCCCATCTTAATAGGGCTTGTTTGATACACCCATGAGACTCAGCCACAAACACTACTATGGGAAAGTCAAAGGAGCTCAGCATTAATCTAAAAAAGTGCACTAGTGATTTGAACAAGGCACTTTTCCATTTCAAACCACTTACAGGTCTCAAGATCAACTGTACAGACAACTGTTTGCTAGTATAATGTGCATGGCACAGTGCATGCCATGATCAGAAGAAAACGTGAACTATCACCTGCTTCTGAGAGAAAATTGATCAGGATGGTCAAAAGTCAACGATAAACCACCAAAAGGCAAGTCCGCAATGAATTAGAAGCTGCTGAAAGACAGGTGTCAGTGGCCACAGTCAAGTGTGTTTTGCATTGCCGTGGACTGAGAGGCTGCTGTGCAAGAATGAAGCCCCTGTTTCAAACGAGGCACGTTAAAGCTAAACTGAAGTTTGCTGCTGATCACATGTTCAAAGAAAATACTTTTTGGAGGAAAACTCTGGTCAGATGAAAAAAAAATTGAGCTGTTTGACCACAGTGACCAACAAAATGTTTAGAGGCGAGAAGGTGAGGACCCAAGAACCCCAAACCTACTGTCAAGCATGATGGTGGTAGTATTATGCTGTGGGGCTGTTTTGCTGCCAGTGGATCTGGTGCTCTAAAGAAAGTAAATGGAATAATGAAGAAGGATTATTATCTCCAAATTTTTCAGGAAAACCTCAAATCATTAGCCAGAAGATTGGGTCTTGGGTGCAGTTGGGTGTTCCAACTGGACAATAATCCCAAACACACATCAAAAGTGTGAAAGGAATGGCTAAATCAAGCTAGAATTGAGGTTCTGGAATGGTCTCCCCAAGGTCTGGACTTTAACCCCATCAAGAACATGTTCACTTTGCTAATGAAACAAATATGTGCCTGAAAGCCACCATATGTAGTTGAACTTCACTGACTGAAGATGAGCAGTGTAAAATTCAGCAAGAGGACTACCAAAATCTTGTGGACGGCTAAATAACTTAATTTAGTTGAAAATGACCAAGGGACATTTAACGAAATATTAAAATTATTGTATGTATATTTTTGACCCAGCAGATTTGGTCACATTTTAGTAGACCTAAATAATAAATTAATTAATGAACCAAACTTCATGAATGAGTAGTATGTGAATATGCTCATTCCTTCACAGAAAAATGAGAGTTGTAGAAATCATTGGAATTCAAGACTGCCATAATACACCACTGACGTGCGGTGAGGTTCATGGCTGGTGAGGCACTGACTCCATCCGAATCAGATTTACAAGTATATGTTTATTATATATTTTATTTTTTATTACATATATTTGTATTTTTTCCATGATGACAGGTAAGGCTCTGCCTCCCCTGACTGCATGTCACTGTCATACACATATTCTTTACAAGTGTATGTAAACTGTAGACATACATGCTATTTTTCCAAACAAGGGGATGCGTTATGTAAAGAAAGCAAATGTCCACCTCTCAGATGATAAGCATGTCACTTAAATGTTCATTTCATAGCAAGCTCACTATGCACATTTGCTGCTGACGCTGCTGCCGGTGGTCTCCTCTGCCTGCTGGGGAAAAAAATACATCTAATCAAGGCCATATATGATCAAGTGTTGCTGGTTTAGACAAAATTTACCACACAGTTAAGACCACCATGAACATGAACAGTCTTGTCTTAAAATACTAACCTTTTTACATTAAAGTTATTGCTTCAAAATAATTTTGATGGTACAGGGTCTTGTAATAGAATGAACAGTGTCTGTTACAGCAAGTCCCCCCATCGCTTGTGTCTTCACTATGTAACTTCAGTGAGAGGGTCACAGCGTGACAAACATGTTTACTTTTAGGTTTTGTTTGTAGTTAGCACCAACATTACATCTGACAAATTGTTACAGACCTAGGATTTGTATTTACGACCATGATGTTGCACTCAGAAACCATGGGGGGTAATGCATAATGTTGCTTTAACGAATGGTTAGGGTTATAGTTAAAGGATTGGTTCATATTGTTTTTTGTTTTGTTTTTTGTTTACTTTTTAAGTTACTGTTTAAAACTCTACAATACTCTCATGTCTATTATACTGTATATTGACAGGGTAATTGGTAGGGGACTTGCCCCCCATCTCTTAGAGCTGGGCTAGTCAGGGAACACTTTACAAAAAGTATATATATAATGAGAACTGGATACAGCGCCACAAGTCCAGCCCTGGGGGGTATTCCAGAAAGGAGGTTCAACAAACTCTGAGTCTATCCCTGAACTCTGAGTTGACTTACTCTGAGATGAGAAACTCTGAGTATCCGGTTCCAGAACAGCTGATCTGAGTTAGGTAAGTCGACTCTGAGTATGTTAACTCTGAGATGAGCTTGTGCCTGACGACTAGTAAAAGGCCATCATCAATGGAGCTCCGATACTATGATTCACCATGGCAACAGGGGAGAAAACAGGAAGCAGACGTTTTCTGGGGGAAAAAAAGTAACAAGGCTGCGGCCTTAATAAAAATCACTGACAGAGTTTTAGATGCGGCTGTCTTTTCATCACTTTCTTTTATATTATCCTTTGAGGAAGTTGTTCAATGTTGTTCAATGTTTTATTTTAGGCTATTTTAGGCTATTCTATTTAATTTAAATCGGCTGAAAATTAAATATAAATACAGTCTCACGATTGGCTCATCACTTTGGTTTTATTTCACATATTAAACAAAATGAAAGTTTATTCAGTGGATATTTTAACTTGTAGTAGCTTTTACCACTAACAGATGCTGTTTAACACACATCTGTGTCCTAACATCCTGCTGAGTAGATGAACATGAAGTGGTGCTCACCTCCACCACGTCCAACAGAGGCAGAGGAGCTGGTCCTGAGTCAGGTCGCTTGGTGACCAGAGGCTGAGGGTGTCACTCACCCCCAGGACCCAACATTAGAGGCAGACACACAATTACTGTCTACAGATTGAACTAGAAGTCACTTAATCTTATACTCAATGCGGCGGCAAACTAGAAACACGGATTTTGAAATTATGTTGGAAAAAATACAAAAGGCTAAACTGATGGTTACTTTTGTAGCTATCTGTGGGGAATAAAGAAAGCCAAATGAAATGTGAGTTATTTCTTTTTTTCTGGCTGCTGGAAGGTGATTGATTAACCTGTGAAGTGATTAAAAAAAACCAAAGAGGATTGTTCAGATCTGAGAGCACATCAGCGATGACGTGTAGCCTGATATTCGCTGTGCGGCCAGAGAATATAAATGACGGACTGATGAGAAGCGGTCTACTGTTCGGTTCAGTCCTCATCAGGGAGTGAGAGCTCATCTAAATTAATCTAAATCCCCTCCTGGTGTAAAATTGTGTGAATTATTTCAGCTTCAACATGATCGGACTGAGAAGGAAAGGACAGCCACTGTCAGACAGCTCTGTCAGACTCAGGGTTTCTTCAGGTAAACCTGCCAGTGAGCAGGTGAGGTTCACAGAGGCAGTTACCGCAGTAACAGACCCAGAGTTTAAGTTACCTCTCTTTCTGGAACTGAAAACTCAGAGTTTCTCTCATCTCAGAGTTAACAAACTCAGAGTTTTCACAAAACCCACTTTCTGGAATACCCCCCTGGTCATTCCTACAAAAGTTGCTCAGTGGTGTCAAACCAAAAACTTCTGGTATAACACTCCACAAAGCTGAATGGGGATAAAATTTTTATTTACTTATTCAACTTTCCAAATGTCATCGGACAGAATGGTTCTTCCTCATATAAGCAGCATAACATGACAAAAACTCAGAGCCTATCCTTCAAATGGTTCAGGGTAGGCAAGGTTGCTATGGTTACCTGCAGCTAAAAAGTTGCTCCACTGATTTCAAGCAGAGTACATATTTGATTTGATTTTGATGGACATATGTAATTTAAATTCAATACGTCTGTGATCAATGTCTATCGTATTAAAGTATTGTTTGCATCTCCTTAAAAACAACATTGTTGTATTATTCATGACAAATACAAATACAAATACTACATACAAATACTAAATTTCCACTACATATTGCATTTGTGTGATACAGTTACCTGTCCATGCAGAAGCTGCTGCAGGCGGAGTCACTATGCAGTGTACACACACAGCGCTGAGCAGTCCCGGCAGAGCGTCTCATACGCAGGGACCCTTTGTAACTGGACATACCATATGGTACAGTATGCCTAAAAACACACACATATAGAATACACTGAGTGACCACACATATAGGAACCCCTGACATTACACTTCATGCGTGCAACCTTGAAGCAGAGAGTTATAATGTTCATTATTGACACTGCATCAGAGAGGAATTGATTGAGCGAAGCATTTTTAAATGGTTTTATTCACAAACATAGTTTGTGCACAATCACACATGCTAGCAGTCTGAGACAACAGAGGAGAGCCCCCAGGAAATGGTGATGAGCCAGCCCTTAAACTCTTGGTTAGGAGGCAGGGAACCAATCAGCCCTGCAATCACACAGACACACCTGCAACCAATCACACACACTGACACACTCAGGTAACAGAGGGTTATTAGAACAGACAAGCAAACATTTATACGACCTCTGGGGTCGTAACAATTTGTAAATAACAATTCACTGCCACACTGTTTATAATTACATGTTAATTTTGTACAATATTATGTTCATATGTATACACGAGTCTATTCTATTTCTTACCTTTTAATTATATTATTTACTTTTCACTATTGTTATTGTTTTTTTTTAGATACTACTGTCCTTTGGCTGCTGTGGCAAAGTAACCTCACCTCTCTCCACTATGACAAACAGACGTAGCAGGGGGCTGACTCTTCTTTGTTTCAAACCTTTGATCATTTGATCCCAGACTTCCTGAAGAGGAACAGTCTGCCACCAAAGGACTTGGTTTTCTTTCTACTATGACCTAACGTGCTACACCACTCTCATTGTACCTCAAATACTAATCTCTTTTTAAGTCAAGTTCTAAATAAAAAACAGGTAGTATACACACTGATGGCAATAAAAACACCCATCATTAAGGCAGGATAGCAACATGACAAATACAACAGAAATTCAATGAACTTCTCGAACCAATCAAAGAGCTCTTAGCAACTGTAATCTCTGCATACTTGATTATAATTGTGTCTTGTTATTCTTACTATTTCTGTTATTTCTGTTCTTTCCCAGTGTATGTTTGGATTTCATTCGCCTGTAACTCTAAACAGGACAGAGCAGATATGCTGTAAGGAATGGATGCAGAGATCATATTATTTTTCAGTGTCTTCCAATGACCAAACTTTTCAGCGAATCAGTGAAGGAATGGAATGTGCTCTTCTTACAGTTTGTACTCTGCTTGAATAGACTTGATAAAGTGCTCTGCTTTGAGAGGATGAAAGGATTTTGAAGCAGATTCTTTGTGTAGTCATATTCTGTTGATCCTGCTGTTCTCCCAGTCAACCTCGTATGCTTTGATGCAGATATTTCTGACCTTGTACTTGACTTGCATGCATTAAAGATTTGATTTCCAATCACAATTGTTTTAACTCATATGGGTACAATCATGAACATCATGAACATGAACATAGGTTGATTGACTGACTGATAGAGATTCCAAAGGAAAGATGTTAATGTGTAACTTTCTTTGCTGTTTTGGCAACGTTCATTTATCATTTCTTTCTGGATGAGATGCTATGATGCCAGTGTTTACACCCATGACAAAAATGTAATTTGGCTAAAGAGGTTAAAATCTGTAGAAAAACAAGGGTGTCAATTAAGTTAATGTGTAAGCCATATTTTGTACAGAAACCAATTTTCGTACTTATTACACATTTGAAAAGTAGAATATTTTACACTGCACATGGTTCATATCCATATTAGGTTGCTAGGAGGCTTCTTGTTGGTGCATTGCTACATTTGCTGGTACATTACTGCTGCCAACTGTCAATCACTGGAATAATGTCAAACACTAGAGTTTCTAGGAAGCTGATGCATTTGCTTCCTCTTGTGGTTGCACAATACAGACAATACATGGACCGACTTTTGAAAAACACTAGGCATTGAGATACCTACTGGTCAAAAAATCTACAGGGAACCTTTAAGAAGAATGAAATGCTCACAATCTGGTCCAGGAGGGTTTTCTTTTGGAATATATAAGCCAGCCATTGTGCAGTTTTTCCTCTAGCAGTAGTGAAAAGATACAACAGTAGTAATAAAATCTAAATTTTTTTTTTTGCAGTATACCCTGCATGGTTAACCTGGTTCAAAAGAATCTGCCACTGAAAACTGAGAAGAACATGCTGTTCTACATCAAGCATGATAAATCACAACATATAAAACAAACTTCAATAGCCAGGGGAGTAAAGTCAAAAGGTTACCTTAACGTAACAGCTGCAGGTGCTTTAGTCCCCTAAGCAGCATAAAACCTCAGGTTGTTAATTTTCATCGTACAATCCAAATATGTTTACCTTTTGACACGCAGGCTCCCATATGAGCCATCATAGAGCTGCAGCTTTATGTTAAAGTATTGGTTCTTGACAAACACTCAATCATTTATTTGAAAAACATCCTAAATCTTATTGTCCACGGATGACTGTAGACCACATGGTAAAACATACTATTCAATTCAAGAACATAAAATATGAAGGTATGGAATTATAGTTGAGAAACAACTGCACAGGTGCAGAGCATGTATGGGCTGCTCTATACTGCTAACAAGTAGATTTTCAACTTTCCAAACAGTAAAGTGAAAAAATACACAACTTTTGTTTCATGCTCAGTCTAAATAGATTGAGCTTCAGCCTTGTGACTCATCATAGCCATCAATGCCTTCAATATATTTGCACACCAAACGACAGCAGAGGAGAGAAAGGCTTGATTCACTTCACATGGTGTATGGTTACCGAAGAAAGATACATTTATATGGTAGCTCCCAGCCAGTTTTTGGCTTCATATGTGAGGCATCATTGAGGATAAAAAGCCCTATCAGGACACAGCGTCCTTGGTCATAGGAATGGTAAATTTAGCTGTTGCTGAGATTGTCAGGGTCCGATTATGACTTACATGTTCTCTTAGTGTTTCCATGAGTTATCCCTCTACCCTCTTGTCCCCTGTGTTCTCCCTGTGTGTGTGATTCTCTGTGTTGTTTGTGGGCACAGGTGTGGCTACCTCCTTCCCACTCCTGAGTTCGCAGAGCTGGCGCATCTGCAAATAAAAACCTAATGCTACAGTATATCAACCTTGTCTTTGCTACAAAAAGTCCCCTTCAGTGGTCGTTGGTTCTATGGCCTGATTTTCCTTATTCTTATGTAATTCTCTTGTGCTTCTGATTCTCCTGTGCCAGCTAACCCACTTCCTCCACCACAACCATCTCCACCAACCTGACTTTGCGACCCTTGTCTCCTCTGAGTCTGCCATCCTGGATCCTCTCCATTAACCTGCTGCTATTCTCACATGGCCAGACCTACTTTCACAGCAATGAGTCAGAGCTAGAGAAAGGTCTGGCAGCACCAATTCCCATTCTGGTATAGCACACCACATAAATCATAATCATCTTAGGTGGCAGTAAGTGACTCAGGATCCAGGATGTCTATCTTCAGTTATTTAGGAGAATATTGCAGCACTGGTTTGCTGTGAAGCTCTAGAAATGTTTTGATGACTGCAAAACTTCATTTGACTTTCCATTGCCATGAGGGTGAGTAGATAATGCCTGAATTTTTATTTTTGGGGGAACTTTTAAATTTCTCCATTGAGTCTGTGCATTGCATTTTGGGTCCACTAATTACAAAAATATACAATGCTGTAAGGTGTATTGTTTTTTAAAGAGAGAATCAGCACTAAAGCATGCTTCCTGCACCATAAACACATTCAAACAGCCTCAAATAATGAGTAGTTTTAACCCTGCCCTTAATGCCAAGCTCTTTTCTACTCCTACAAGCAGGAGTAGAGAACAGTTGCTGCACTGCTCTTTGCAGTGAAAACTTGAACTTTGTAGTACTGATGACCACCCTGCAGACAAAATCTTGGTAATCAAAGAACTGATAGGAGATGGATGATGGATATATCGATGTCCTTTTTGACTTTTTTCAAGCCAGAGATAAAAAGAGTTCAAAGTGACTGAAGTTTCCAACCTGTGGCGAGTCACATAAAATAGTTTGAGGTTTCATGTTTGTAGATTGTTAAGCTGATTTGAAACAGTAACAACACAAACAAGAAAGCAGAATCTCTGAATAACACACAAAGAAAAATAGTGGTTTGGGCTACTCAAAACCAGAGAGTAGCTCAGTAGTTTCGGTTGCAAGCCAATTCTTTTTAAAGTAAACTGGCAGCAGAATAAAAAGAATTATACAAATTTGCAATGGGTCCCTTCTATCTAAATTTCTAAGGTCACCAATCAAGACATCTTGTGGACCCTCATACCGCCCGCTGGCAACTATCAGAAATCCTCAGTAGAATTAAAATACCTGAGAGCTCAGGGTCTAGACAACTTCCTATTACAACAAATCTTTTCAGTTCACAAGTCACAGGAAAATATTGACATATGAGGAAAAAGCTTAGTTTGCTTTTTCAGCTAAGTTTCCCCAAAATTCTTTCATGTCGTAAAAAAATGAAGGATACTTATTTAACACGAATCTTAGGGCTTTGCATTTCTCCATAACTTACATTTTTGTGCCACATACAGCATACCTTGTGAATGCTTTCCAGCACAAGACTGAAGCTGAAAACCATAAGGTCTATGATTCAAGACCACAGGATGAGTTGTGACACAGTGAACAATCATCATAACATGACACTATATAAGCTACAGTAAACTTTAAAATGATAATAGTACAGACTGTGGATGTTTGGAGAATGACTCTTACTCTGGTGTGTTGATCCAGATAATGTCGAGATGGCAGTAATACACACACTCCTTGTCTTTGTAAGTGTAGCACGTGCATCTCTTTGCACGCCTTCTGGCCCCTGGTGGATCACAAGCAGAGCATGGCTTCTCTTCCACTTTAGAGGCATCGCCACTGAGTTTGTCTGCACGGCTGGGACGAAGTGTGTTCAGCTTGAAGGCTTCCACCTCGCTCCTCTGGTTTACATCTTTGCTAGATGAGGAACCTGCAGGGACAAAGCAATTTGAGAATCGTTCAAGAACTCCTTCTCATATCTTCGCTATGAGATTGAATAACTGAGTGTAAAAGTGCCAGTTCTACCCTACTGTGCTGACAAATGGTGTGTCTGTGAAGTCACTGCCTTCAGATGACCAGACCTTGTGTAAGGATATCTAATACATTTGGAAATGTAGGGGGTGCAGAGGAATAGGAGATCTAAAAGTTGACCTGTGCTATCTTGTGTAGCTATGACCAAATCTTATTATTTTTTTTATATAATAATAACATTATTATTTTTTATTTTTGTAAAAATTTAGATAATTGTAGTTAATCCAACCTCAGTGACTGTAATAGTGGCTGCAAATTCTGTGGCAAGCAACTAGTCAACTGTAAATTAATTGTTGAAGTAATTTAAACAGTAAAGTGAATTGAATCGAAAGCAACTGGATTTGGTTTTTGTCTTGTTCAAGACAAAAACCAAATCCAGTTGCTTTCGATTCAATTTCCTTGAGATAACTATGACCTGGATGAATGAGAATATTCACAAGCTTAAACAGTAAAGATACTTATTTTACAGGGCCAGAACATGCAACCAGGCAGAGGTGCTGTTCAGCTGCTCAGAGCAGGCTAGCTCTGGAAAAAGGGTCTGGTGTAGATAGTAGTTATGGTCTTTGTTATATTGAGATTATTATTATTAATAATAATACTAATCATCATATTTGTTATAATAATAATAGTTGTACAGTCACTTGGGTTTGAAACTCAAGTGACTGTAATTGTAAATGTAAATGTAAGTAATTTAAACAGTAAGGATACCAAACATTTGCAGGTCACAACCCAAATGTGGTGATTATCTCTTCAAAGACATCACTTTGGGCTCTGGTTACCTGAGTTGAGCATTTGACATTTCCATCTGCTAGACTCAACAAGTAATCAGTTATTTGAAGAAAATTAGAAAAATAAATGCATAGTAAAGATAATAGTCAACTGCAGCAGTAATCCTAAGAAACAGTTTTACTCTGATGCAAATTTAATATGTTGGCAAAAGCGGATTGTGATATCTTAGTTATCTTCCCACATCCTTCTGAATGTTAAAATAATATTGCTGTAACAGTTCTTATTACACACCGTTAACTAAAACAGGCTAATTGCATGTATTGATTAATGTGTTGACGTGTCATCTTTATTACCAATTTTTCAGTTAACTATACAGCATACAGTATTTGTGCCATCATTATGTGTACAACTGGTGTGAACACAATGTATTAACGCTCCACAATAAAACACCACCCACTACTCTAACATTATCTCTACTCACCGTTTGCCAAAGATGCTGTGACTACGATGAGAAACAGAACTCCCACATCAGCCGACGACACATTAGCCATGACACATGAAACATTAAAAAATCATATTTTAAATGCAAAAAGAAAAAAAAAAGGAGAAGAAAAAAAAACAGAAGAAGAAGAAGTAAGCTGTTCCAAAGTCCAAAGCGTGCGCGATTTGCCAGTATTTTTCTCTCTGAGGTTAGGGCTCCTGATGACACTTCATAGATCTTATTTTACAAATAGCTGCTGACCACTTGTGGAGCTATGCTGTTGTGGTTCTGCGTTTGTTTGCCTCCGACGGTCTAACTCAGCTTCATTATGAACTGACAGCTCAGGGACAAGTCAGCTGCAAAATCCCACATACTTCCTGTTGCAGGTTTCAAAATAAAAGATTTCGGTTCAAAACCCAATGAGACGATTGAGACGTCTGGAAGGAGCTGTTCCGCTTGGCTACCTGACTGCGGTCGAGCAGAGAATTAATGTATTAATGTTTTTAGAGGAAAAGTTGTCCACTAGACAGATAAGGCTGATTGTACCTAATTGCTGAATTCTATGAAAATGAAGGAATTTATATAAGCCTACAAATTCACTAATAGCAAAGCTATAATAAGGCCATTATGCATATATAGCATATATAAAATTAGCCACATTGCCTGTGACCGCCCCTACACAGACACCACTCTTAAGAACAGTATCATCACAAAACAATCCATCAACAAGTGAAAACCCACCATGACACCCTCAATCAAAAAGATTTAACAAAAAAAGTCACCTTCGCATTGGCCTCACTTTTCAGTCCCACAACCATACATCCATGTTCTATAGTCAAGAGACCTACTTCCTGAAAATATTTCAGTACTTCATTAGAATGTTTTCTTAAACCATAATTAAAGCCAATATTTAGTCAGTTCTACATCTATGGGCCGAAGGTACCTTAATGCCATGACCAAATGATGAACAATACTAGCTATTTATAGACTTATATAAAGTTACACCCAGATGAATTCGCTTTTCATTGCTTCAGCCTCATTGTCAATTAGTCTACCATATGAGATGCTATATGATTAGATCATCTAAGGACCCAGATTTAGCTACAAACACATCGGTCCCTGCAAGCTGAATTTGAGGCCACATCTAGTTTAATTCCAGTATAGTCACATATTACAGAAAACATTTTACCAAAACACTCTCTACTTGCTCCATCCATATGGATAATCAAACTAGCTAAACCTTTAATCACACATTCAGGTTTCTAGTATTAAGACTAAAGAAAATAATATTCAATACATTAATATATTTGAAATACATTTAATACAGAGTACCACAGTGAACTCAATGATTAAAAATGAAGATAGTAAATTCAAAATGTCATCACTTCACTCCACACATTAACTGTTTTTTTTCTGTTCCTCATTTATTTGTTTTACCATCTCATACTGTATAAACTTTTGTAAAATCTAAATCTTTATACATTCTGATGTTTTTGCTAATTATCTTGTGTGAACTGTTCTCTTACAGGTCACCACCGTGGAGTGGAAGTTGTGTGGTGATGCCTTGGCCTGCTCAGTGATCTTGGATCCACATTCTTCACATATTTTAATGTTTGTCCATCCTGTGAGAGGGGGCTCTACACTCTGTCTCTTTTCTTGAGGTTTCTTCCATCTTTTTTTCCCTTGCTCAAAGGGTTTTTTCATTTGGGAAGTTGAATCGAGGGCCTAAGGACAGAGGTTGTCGATCACTGTACAGATTGTAAAGCCCACTGAGGCAATTGATTTGATTTATCATCTGTCCAAGAAGTAGCAGTTTATTCAGTAGCACTATAGTAATCCCAGAAAAAGGATAAATACAATATAATTTGTTCTTTCAATACATTTGAAATGCACATTACTATGTTGCATTTTCACTCATATTTCTTTTATGGTTTTATTTTGAAAGTAAAATTCTAATTTTGCTTTGGTTCTTAGTAGATGGTTTGGCACTGCTAAGCCTGCAGGGGGAGCTTGAGGGAAATAAAAGACAAGCCATCATCATTATCATTTGAATTGAGCAGATCAAAGGTCTGTCAGAGATTAGGTTATTTAAAGAAAATCTGTAAGAGAGGAGCTTTTGCAAAGTTGGCTCATCAGGCCAGGCAACAAGCACAAGTTGGCAACTGTCCTAAGGACCCCAGGGTGCCAAAATAAGCCCTTAGTTTTAGTTTTTTGTTTGTTTGTTAGTTGGTCATTTGATTAACAGCAAATTGCATGATATTGCCTTGTTGTGAATATGTACAAAATAAAACAGGTTACAGGTGCAATATGTAAGAATTTTGCTTTAGCAGTATTAATTATAGTATAAATTAACTACAATTATCAATGGAATGTGAAGAAATATCAGTGTTGACTTTAAGTCAAAGACATCTTAGTAATGTGTTGAAGACACATAACTACTACTATATACATACATACTAAAGTTAGCATGATTACCAGTTAGCCCCAATGGTCCAAGGCTTTAAGGGCTGTTAACACAACACTCTCCATTGCTTCAAGCTCCCAATGGAGGCAAACTTTAGACAGATAATAGGAAGGCTAGCTTAGGACAGCTTACTTAATAAGTACTAATTGGTTACTCTGGTCATATGCTTCCCTCATGTTTTGAGTATATGAATGCAACAGGTGGCCAATTCACAAATATTGCACCTTTAAGGCCATAAAAGTGGGTCTTATTGTCCAGTCTGGCCTGTTGCATGGTTCTTGCAGCAGCCTTTGTGAGCACACATAACTGAAGCCAGCTAGTTGTTTCCCCTTGCTCCAGTCTTTATACTAAGCTACTGTAAGCTAATTTTCTTTTGAAAACAGCTTTGTAATTAGCTCAAACATATGGAAGTGGTTTTAATGTTCTCATTTAACTCTTAGCAAGTTAGTGAATTATCACATTTCCCAAAATGTTGAACTGTTGTTTTCAGAGAGAAAAAAGACAAAGAGAAATTAGCCACTTTTTTTGGCTTTTAATGGCGGTCAACAGTGTGAAGACAGACATGAAAAGTTGGGAGAAAGCTTATAGAGAGAATACAGAACATAGGCCGTCAGCTGGAATTGAACATGTGACATAAATGTCTGATGATAGATGTCAAAGACCACCATACCCCCAAGGAAGCCATGCAAATTATACTGTTACTTGGTCAAGAAAGAAACTATGAACTGCTGGAATCATGTTGAGGGACAAGGGATCCCTCAACCTGACAGGGATTTCCTCTCAAATCAAATCAGCACATGAGTTTTTGCGTGCACAAACCTGATCTCTGACATCCCCAATTTTTGGAATGTCAAAGAAATGTCTGAAATAGAGTTATTTCAAACCCAGAATTGTGTTTGTTTTAAGCATGAAATTACTGAAAGAATACTCAAGTGCTGACTGGTCCAAGCCTGAAATGAAATATTTTTTGTTTGTCTGTCGTAGACAATTATGTCCCAAGAGAAACCCAAAAAGAGTAAGGGAAACCAGAAGTGTAATTTATGTGAATATGTTTTTTTCCAAAGTAGCAGGGAAAACATTTCCTACCTTTTTAATTTTAGACTGGGAGTCTGAATGTCAACTTAATTATCAAGCTTCTGACTGGCTGTGTGTAAATGTAATGAATGAGATGTTCAATTCAAACCTTACACCGGTATCTGAAATGTTGCAGCTGTAACTTCCACAGTCAGTCATCATTTAAGGCTACGTTTCTCACTAATGCTATATCATAGACAACTTGATTTGCTTCAGTTTCACCCGTTCACACTTGACCTTAACACACTGACACAGAGTTTAAAGCCTGCAGCTCCACTCCAGTTAGTCAGAACTGAAGAAGCCTCTTGGATGAGAGGTGAAACGTCTTCAAGAAACTGAAACAAGTCCAGTTACCTACAATATAGCACTTAGTATTACCATGACTGAGAACCTTCATGAGCATTTTCACTAATGCTTTACTAATGGAGGATTTGTAGATCTTATCTTCAATTACATTTATCGTCTGTCAGCCAGTACCCTACTGCTCTGTGGTATTTAAACAGAAAAAACACAGATGTGATAGTGTCTGGAATGCAGCACTGGTTTAAGAGGAATATCTTTCACCTTTAAAAGCATAGGAATGCATGGTCTGCTATTCGAGCCCCATTCCACTGAGTTCCACAGGGGAAATAATCCTACCAAAACACTTGGTATGGGGGCCACCCACCTTCCCAGCACTTGTCTAATGTCTATTGACTCTAGTCAGTCATTAGATCCTGTGTGGTCTTGACCACACTGATTGGTAGCGCTTTATCATAACCATCTTCAATAAATGGTACATTTATAGTTAATTAAACTTAAGTTAATAGGTTTTTCACTGTTAAGAAACAATAACATGCTTTATAAACCACTTATTAGTCAATTATTTATTGCAAAGTTAAAACATGATATTCAAAATACTAGGTATACTGTTCATCTATAAAGAATATGATTTGAATGGCCATTATAGACTTAGAAATAATGTTTATAAACCTTTACATTATTTTAATACATAGTTTATAATGCATTTTATTGTTTAACAGTCAAATAACTGTTAAGTACAGTAAATTAACTATAAATTGACCCATTATTAATGATAATTACTATAAAGTGTTACCCAGCAATCAATTCTTGATTAGACCATGCTCTACAGTAAGGACACATTGGTTTAGGGACATATTTAGAAGTAATATGCAGTCATAGTATAATGGCTGTTAAAGGCTGAGATCCTTCAACCTGCTCAAAATGAGTCATATTAGTCATAAGGGAATTTATCTCAAAAACAATGTGTTTTTTGAAAAGGCTTAAGGTTAAATGCCTGAAATAGGGTCTGTGATTCACAAGCTGTAGATATTTTCCCATTCTGTCAAAAAGGGGTGTTCATCTGTGAAGATTATCATGCTGAAGAAAACATTTCAGTATCAAAAACTTGTGTCTGCCATAGAAATTATTTCCTGCATTAACCCAAAATCAATTTCATAACTCCTATAGTTTTTGTTAAGGGAACCATGGTGAGGCTAACTTTGACATTATGTTTAACTAGCCTCTCTATGTTCACAAACTCTCATTTCATCTGTCTTGTGGAAAGTGTTTCTTGGGTTTGCTATCCTATTCAAAGATAAATGAGTATCTATTACAGCACCTGCTATAAGAAGTTCAAACCTTTGTGATCTTCACAAAGTTTAACGATGGTTAATTTGTAAGTTTTCGATGCTGTATTGGAGCTAAATACTCACATCAGCATACTAATGTGCTTATTAATAATAATGCTAGCATATGGTGGCCCAGAAGGGTCAAACCAAATGAAGAGGATATGAATACAAAAGTCACAACTTGAATGCAAATGTCTCAACACAAAGCAAAAGCTGCAACACAAATGCAAACATCACAACACAAATAAAAATGTCACAACACAAATGCAAAAGCCTCAACATCACTACTGAAGTGAGTGATTGCAGAAGAGCAACAGCAGATTTTAACATGGCAATCCATAAATGAATGCATTTAAGCTGTGGAAGTGGAGAGTTTTTGCCTGTTTAAAAAAGGAAGTGAACTATGATTGCTATTGTGGTAACTATGATTGCTATCATAGTTACGTAACTACGATAGCTATGACTACGTTATTGTAACAAATGTAATATTGTTGTTCATATTCATATAATGTTAACATTATCTAATGTAAGGCTGTTTTGAAGCTTGCTAAGCAGTAACATTAGCATCACGTAATGCAGCTAACGTCAATTAGGTGGATATAATCTAAGCTGTACCCATGTCAAGACAAAGACTAAATCTTTTGCATTCTTATTGTTACTTTCCCATCTGTGTTGTGGGCTTTTGCTTTGTGTTGTGACATTTGCATTCCTGTTTTGGCTTTTGCATTTGGTTCAACCAGTCTGGGCCACCCCACTAGCATGCTGATGTTTTGTAGGTAAAATAGTCATTATTTCCCCCAATGAGGTTCTTAGGAATGTCATTAGTTATGTAGGTATTTGGAAATAGACCAAATTATTAGATGTTTTTTTTGGCAATGCTAGAGGTAAGTCAGAGGATTACCAAAGCTGTCGAATGTATCCTCTGAGGACCTTGTGTTGACTGTTCAAAATTTTGTGCAAATCCATGTGATAGTTGTTAAAATATTTCATTTCAACCTCACTGTGGCAGAGGAGGGAAAGTCAGGGGATCACCAATATCAGTAAGATTAATTTTCTTGGGACAGTGAATGTCTGTACAAAATGTCATAGCATTTCATCTAATAACATTAACTTGGTTTTCTGGATGCTGTTATTTTCTGCATTTTGTGCTGTTATTAAAGCTCATTTTTTGTTCTTCATCCTGCTTGCCTGGCTGAGTGTCTTGCATTTGGGTCCTCACTATTTTTGCCAAACCAGACATTTTTCACCTCCTTTATAGAGAAAAAAAATTACTGTTCCAATAATTCTCTGAGCATGAGTTCCCTTTTTCAGCATTTTGAAGTCATTTCTCTTGTCATACTAATGTCATTCTATGAGTAGATAGTTTTGGAGATGAAGAATTTATCTTTTTTTTTTTAAAAATTTGGAATATCAATTTTTTTTTCAAGGTGAATACACTAAACTGAGGAAAGTGGCTGTCGACTTCTCATCTTTATCTCATAAGAATACAAGAAGAAAGCACGTTTGTCTCATCCATATGAGATATAACCTAATGATTACAAGATGCTAGGTTATAATTACAAGACACGTAAGTCTGTCTCCATTGTTTGCTTTGATTAATTCAATGCCTCTTTGTTATAACACAGTAATTGGTAGGCAGGTGAACACACTCACACACTGTTGTGCATAACATTAAATAAGTTCTTATCGCAGCATGTGCCATACACAGAAATGGATTACAGTAATCAATCCAGACTTCTGTAATACTTCCTGAGTCAGATCCTGCATAGAGTAATTTCAGGGTGTGATGAATAATATTCGAGTTATGTAACTTTCTTAACTCTCATGACCTGTAGTCAGTGCAAGTGTTGGCAAAGGAGACTTTAATCACTCTTTACCTTCAAGCCACAAGCAACAAGTCTTACAATAAATGATCAGGATAGATGTATATAGAGTTTTATAGTTCAGGCAGTCAGCTGAGATCAGTCTGAACTGAGTAAAAAGGTAATGTCAGCGATGAAAAATGAGCAGCAAAACTTGTTGTTGAAACAAGTATTTTTATGCCAGTAAGGCTGTCATGATTCAGGTTTACAAGATATGTCAGGCAGCAAACTGAAAAATGTAAAGTACAATTGAGACATGAGAAAGAACAAGTGTTACTCATCAGGAAAACATGTCAGGAAAACTGAAATATGTTAAGGTAAGGTCTTGTGTCTTTTACTGCATGTCTAAAAACTCTTGGGCAAGACTTAACGTGCATTATGATCGCGCCATTTTGATGGTTATTGCTATCAACAACAATATTTGTTAAATAAAAATTACATTACTGCTTCTAAACAATTAAGATAGTAACGAAGAACATCGTTCTCCAGTACCAAAGTGATCACTAGCCACTGAGCATTAGCTGGGAATGCATTTTTACATAATTTTATTATGAATTAAAAATTACTGTAGGAGCCAAAATAGCAGATTTTTGGTTATAGTTCTGATTCATTGACCTTGATTGACAGCTTGGCCACTGATGGGGGTGTGGTAAAGTTACCTGAGGGAAGTCTGAGAGGATGGTAGTCCTAGCTTTAGAGATACCAAACACAGTTTTTAACCATCTCATCCCATCTCAATATTTAAGAATCTATTTTCTTTAGGCTACATCAACTATCATCTATTTTTCTCTCTTTTACACACGCATACATTTGAATCAGACAAAGTTTATTGCATAGGCCTACAACGTTTTGGTTGGCTATTTGAGTTTATTTATTATTTTCATGGTGCCTGGATGATGGATCGTGACACCCCTAACTAGAATACAGGAAATGGCATCGACTTAATTGAAAAAGTTCTGGGGGAGGACCCCCAGACCCCTCAGGGTTTTTATTTCGTTCATACATTCATGTCTCTGTGTGTTCTTCACAGTCCAGCGTTGAATCCACACTGTTCTCGTGGATGCTGATCCTAACTACAAACTAATTTGAGTAGTCTGTCTAGTTAGTCTATATAATGTGCCATTTGTATAACATATAAACATGTCTAAAGTGCCCTCGAGAACGCCCTCTTCAGTGGCGAGAACGCGCTGTATGTGCCCCTTTTTTTCTTTTCGTCCCTGCCCTTCAAAAGGTCTGTGCACGCCATTGATCAGTATATTAAGAGCTATTCAAGGTAAACTTACAGGCTGTACTTCTCAAGAGATCACAATATATTTTAAGTAATAAATGTAACTTTCAGAAAGTACGGAGCTTGTTTAAAATCAGTTAACAGCTTATGTTCGTTTCCATAGCAACATTAACAAATATTGCAAGGAATGGAACCCTATAAGCATAATGGATCTGCTTTTTTGGAAATCCAGGGTGGCAACCAATATAGCCAGAAAAGACATACATGTGACAATATTTCAGGTGGGGATCATCAACATTTGTTTAGTAGACATCTTAAAGATTGTAAAAATGCAAAAGTTATAAAAAACATATCAATAGGGTCCATAGGGGAGGAGTTCCAGTGATCCAATGTCACCGATTTTTTGCATTTTTTGGTGTTTATTTGAGTTTTTATGCACCAAACATCATCCAATCATGACAATCATCATATCTATCAATTCCTCATGCAAAGACGAAGAGAAAATGGGGTGGATTGTGTCTGTAGGATGTATTGTTCAGATTCTATGTAGATTTAAAGTTTTCATTTTTCACGTCCGAAAATCAAGCACGGACACAAAAGATGGTATAAAAAATCATATATGGGACAATAATTTGCGCGGGGAACATCAAAATTCCTTTACTAGACACCTTAAGGATTACAAAAAGCTAGGTTAAAAAAATATATCTTTCGGGTGCAGGTGACCCCCCCTTCCTACCCTACTAAATGGAGTATTTTCTGTAACACATCTGTAGCTAAAGGCAAAAGGAAAGTAAATGGGCTGGAAGCCATGAAAGAGTAGCCATTACCAACCAGATAATCTTAGCATTTACTTTTTGCCCATTCGTGAGTCTGAGAAAAGAAAATACACATAATTCTGTGTCTGTGTCTTGTGAGGACATGTAAACTGAACACATAAAAAAAGAAAAGGTGAAATGTCTTTAAAATCATCCATACAGAGAATTGTAAAGGCCTTTTCTAAATAAAAAGAAAAGATGTCAGGGCTGCAACATCAATTTCTGAATTGCAAAGGCCCAAAGACTGTCACACAGCTGGATTTCCAATTTATTTGAGAATATGCACTCATATCCACAAATATTTATACACAATAGACATGGGGCCAGATATGGGTGACAATGCAAGTGCAGGAATTGGGGGTACATAGGGCCCCACAACTCGTCTTTCCACACTAAGGTAAAACAGTAATGATGTGCCCCTTTCAAACTACAAATAGTTCTATAACACAAAAGCTATGAACTGAGCCATATGTCCTGCAGGAGTATAGGAACTCCCCTCATCCACACTCAGTGCAGTTTATTTCCAATTGAGGGCTCTTTGTTAGATGTAAGTGATGAGGAATTCTGAAATAAATGAACAAGCTAAGGAATACTGAAAACCCTTTGAGCAGACACACAAGTTAATGACGTGTAGACATATTTCTTTGTTTTGCTTGAGTCAGATTGTCAGGACTGGTGACCCGAACTCAAACGCAGACCAGAGGTACGAGTGATTAACAGTGAATTTATTGGAGGTACACGAAAACAGGTCGGGGTGAGAGTTGTTGGAGCTTCTGATGAGTCTGAGCGTGGGAATGAGGTCCAGGCTCCAGAGCTCTCAGTCTTGGCTATGCTGGTGGGCTGATCTGGGTCCACGCTGAGGGCGAGACGGTCTGAGGTGAAAACAGGGAAAAACGAGTTAGACACAGGTTTACTCATAGGAGTTAGATTTAAGATGGCTGACATGTCTCATACGAGTTGATACGACGATCCGGCGGGGACTGGAAGGTCGGACTGGTCTTTATAGGAGAGTAGATTGTGTGATGAGGAACCGGAGTGCAGGAGTGATGAGATGAGTTGCAGGTGTGTTGGCCGGAGTTGCAGCGACCACGCCCACCAGCAGCCCCTAGAGCATGTGAGACACACAGACGGACACCCAAAACAAAAACCCACCAAGCATACAAAAAGGAGCGAAAGAACACAAAAAACTACATTCACCCACACACATTCATGCAGCTGCCAGATCACGGCCAGCGGGTCATGACAGTACCCCCTCCCCGACGAGCGGCCCCAGGCAGTCCTCCAGGCTTCTCAGGGTGAGCGCGGTGGAAGGCCCGGACGAGAACGGCATCCAAAACCTGCCGCCCGGGGACCCAGCTCCGCTATTCAGGTCCATAACCCTCCCAGTCATTAAGGTACTGCAGGCCATGGCCCCGGCGGCGGGAGTCCAAAATCCGGCGCACAGTGAAAGCCGGCTGGCCATCAATGAGCCGGGAGGGTGGAGGGGCCGGGGGAGGAGGGAGCAGAGGGCTGATATGGACAGGTTTGAGCAAGGAAACATGAAAGGCTGGAAGGACCCTGAGAGTGCGGGGCAGCTGGAGATGGACGGTCACGGGAGTGATAACTTTCTCGACAACAAAGGGGCCAATGTATTTGGGTGACAGTTTCTTAGAGACAGCTTTCAATGGGAGATCCTTAGTTGAGAGCCATACCTTGTCTCCAATGGAATAGGTGGGGGCAGAGGTGCGATGACGGTTAGCATGGCGTTGATACTGGGCTGAGGTTCTTAGCAGAGCGGCTCGGGCTCGGTGGCAGGTCCGATGACACCTCCGGATGTAAGCCTGGAGTGAGGGAACTGCCAGCTCCCTCTCCTGAGTGGGAAACAGCGGCGGTTGAAATCTATAAACACATTGGGCCTCATTCATGAAACGTTAGTAAATTTGTGCGTAGATTTGCACATAAAAGCCTACGCTACTAAAAACCTACTCCAGATTCATGAATGCCGCGGGAAACTCAGATCTGATCGTAAACACGTGTGTATGATCATGAATGCCAATCCATCGTAAAGTGACAGCGTGCTCCCGGTAATCAGCTATTAGCATAAAACCCCGCCCATGAATTGCCAATGACCACCATATAAGGAGTTGTAGAGGCATCCTGTCGACCTGACAGTCATGGCGCAAAGAAAGAAAGAAAGAAAGAAAGAGAAAGAAAAAGGAATTATTCCGAAGCGGAGATTGAAATCATTTTGGGAGAAGTGGAGTAACCCCTATCCCCTATAGAAGGGTAAGTCCATATATAACACACACATGTAATTATGCAGGCTATATTCTTATCAATGAGCCAGCCGTCTCTCGCAGCTCCATCCTCCAAACGCATGCCAACTGCGCAATTACGCAGGATAAATGCATCATGCGTCCCACCAGGCCACTGTGCCACAACGTTTAACAACACACACTTTGCGTCACAGATCAGTTGCACATTCACGGAATGAAAGTTTTTCCGGTTTATGTAAGCAAATGCATCACCGGATAGAGCCTTGATGGGTACGTGTAGTCTATGGCACCGATGACACCTGGCATATTTGCGATCGCACTGAATCCCTGCATTACTTCTACCTGCCGTTGTGCGCCATAGGGACATTTAATATACTCTGGCATGAGTTTAATACCGTTAAGAGCTGCAGGCAGGATGCGGCTCAAAGAGGGTTGCGAAATGCCGGTGTCGTGCCAAAAAGTGATCGTCTGCCAGAATCTGATTACAGGCCGCGGGAGCGCGCACAGCAGCCCGTTGAGCAGCCCATTGAGCGGTAGCGCAAAAACATCTGCTTTTCTCTAGATTAACCGGTCATAATATGCTGATACACACAACTGCATTACAATGTAATCATAGCAAAGGCATGTGTCTTCGAAAGTTTAACGTTTGTTGTTACGTAGGCTAATTATTACAACTGTGACCAAAAGAAGTGTAGTTTGTAGCGAAATCAGACATGGCAATTACGTGATATACGTGTCTGTGCTTGGTATGTCTGATGACTTTGTTTAGCCCCGTCTTCGGAAATTAGACTATAATGAATATGATTTATTGGTGGGTTTTCAATAAAGATATGATAACTTTTGCAATGATCCTCGTGACTCTGCATTGTTTTTATCTGATCTGGGCACTATACATAGCATTTGCTTCCCATGTTTGGATGTGTTTTGCAGTTTTCAATCAGTTTTCACCTGTAAAAAATTGATTGAAGGCCAAATACAGTTAATGAAGGGTTATTTCTGCCTAAATATGACTTGATCTCATTCATGAGCTTCATAATGTAAAGATCTGAGCTCACAGGATAGCTTTGAATCCTTTTAAAGGACCATTACAACACAAAATGGGCATTTTCACCTGCCAAAAATTGATTAAAGACCAAATACAGTTAATGAAAGGTGAGCCGTCCTTACCTCCCTCTCAATCTCCCAGGTGGCTGCTCCAATAATACAGGCTCTGGGTACAATAGTGTCGGGCTCCACAGCTGTCTCCTCTCTCTCAAACAGTCGAGATGCGAATGTGCGTCAGGCTTCACATTTCTTGATCCGGGTCTGTAGGTCAGAGCAAAATTGAAAGGACCGAAGAATATGGCCCACCTGGCTTGACGAGGGTTTAGGCGTTTTGCTGCGTTGATGTATTCTAGGTTTTTATGGTCGGTCCAAACCACAAACGGCTGCTCTGTGCCCTCCAGCCAGTGTCGCCACTCTTCGAGTGCTAGTTTGACCGCCAGCAGTTCCCGGTTCCCGACATCGTAGTTCCTCTCTGTGGGAGACAAGCGATGGGAAAAAAAGGCACAGGGGTGAAGTTTGTTATCCTCAGGGGACCGCTGAGACAGGACGGCTCCGACTCCCACGTCCGAGGCGTCAACCTCAACAACAAACTGTCTGAGTGAGGATTGGGGCTGAGGTGAACCTTCTCTTCAGCTCCAAAAAGGCTCCTTCAGCCTCAGAGGTCCAGTGAAACGGTCTAGCAGGGGAGGTAAGTGCGGTAAAAGGTGCAGCAATGCAGCTGTAATTTCTAATGAGCTTGTGAATATTCTCATTCATCCGGGTCCTAGTTATCTCAAGGAAATTGAATCGAAAGCAACTGGATTTGGTTTTTGTCTTGAAGACGTTTCACCCCTCATCCGAGAGGCTTCATCAGTTCCTGCTCCCTTGACTAGGCTGGGACTAGTCCAACTAGCTGGTGTGGAGGTCCAGCTATTTAACCTCTCAGGCGGTCACAAGGCCACTGATGCCTATGGCTCGTATGTGCTCCATTATTGCCAACGACAGTCGTTAGTATGGTCGTTGGGGATGGTGGAAAGTTGGTTTCGACTTCGTTAGTGCTCTATTGTGTTGTAACGACAGTCGTTGGAGTCACATGAGGCCTTCTGTGCACAGCCGTTGTTCTTAGAGGCTAAGTTGTTGAACCTCCTGGGAAGACATGAAAGGGCAGCATTGTAAATTGGAGATAGGTGGTGTCGCAGACCCCCTCCTCTGTTTAGAGATGGTTTTTCAATTTTTGCATAGATGGCTTCATTTACTCCTCTTTCAAACCATCTATCCTCTCTGTCCAAGATGTGAACATTATTGTCCTCAAAGGAGTGAGATTTTTCCTTGAGGTGTAAATAGACAGCAGAGTCTAGGCCTGAGGAGTTAGCTCTCCTGTGTTGGGCCATGCGTTTGTGTAGCGGTTGTTTTGTTTCACCAATGTAAAGATCTTTGCACTCCTCATTACATTGTACTGCATACACCAAATTGCTTTTGTGGGTGTGTGGTGTTCTGTCTTTAGGATGTACCAGTCTCTGTCTGAGTGTGTTACTGGGTTTGAAATACACAGGGATGCAATGTTTGCTGAAAATCCTCCTGAGTTTCTCTGATATCCCAGACACATACGGGATGACAATGTTGTTTCGTTAGTCCTGCTTTTGTTCATCCACCACTTTGGTGTTCTTTCTGGAACCTGCTGCAGTTTTCACAAAGGTCCAGTTGGGATAACCACAAGTTTTGAGGGCACCCCTCAGGTGTTGGTGTTCTTCCCCTTGTGCCTGCGAGCTGGTGGGTACGTTATCAGCTCTGTGTTGCAGGGTTCTGATAACGCCCAGTTTGTGTTCCAGTGGGTGGTGTGAGTCAAAAAGTAGGTATTGGTCTGTGTGCGTGGGTTTCCTGTATACCCCAATGTGGAGGCTCCTGTCCTTTTCCATATGGACATCACAATCTAAGAAGGGCAGACTCTTATCCTTAACATCCTCTCTGGTGAACTTGATGTTTCTGTCCACAGAGTTAATGTGTTCAGTAAAGGCTTGCACCTCCTGGGTTTTGATTTTGACCCATGTGTCATCCACATATCTGAACCAGTGGCTCGGTGTTGTTCCCTCAAAGGAATTCAGGGCCTTGCTTTCTACCGTTTCCATGTATAAATTTGCCACAATGGGAGATACCGGTGAGCCCATGGCACAGCCATGTTTCTGTCTGTAAAATTTGCCATTAAACTGGAAATATGTGGTGTTTAGACATAAATCCAGGAGTTGGCATATGTGTTCTGGTTTGAGTTTGGTTCTGTTCTGGAGTGAGTTGTCCTGTGTAAGCCGCTCTCTTACTGTTGCCAAAGCCTCCATTGTTGGTATGCAAGTGAACAAGGAAGTCACGTCATAGGATACCATGGTTTCATCTGGATCCATTTTTAAATCACGGACTTTGTTCACAAAGTCTATGGAGTTTTGGATGTGGTGTGGGTTGTTGCCCACCAAAGGTGCCAAGATAGTGGCTACATACTTGGCAATGTTGTAGGTGACAGAGTTTATGCTGCTGACAATGGGTCTGAGTGGGGCCCCTTCTTTATGGATCTTAGGGAGACCATATAGGCAGGGGATCGAGTCTTGGGGATAAAGACGGTGATATTGTAATCTGTCAATAATCCCTTCTTTTTGTAGTTGTTGTAAACACTCTATTGCCTTCTTTTTGTACCCGCTGGTTGGGTCTCGCCTCAGAGTTTCATATGTCTCAGTGTCATTAAGTAGTGCAGAGATTTTGGCATGGTAGTCCGTTGTATTGAGCACAACCGTGCATCTTCCCTTATCTGCTGGGAGGATTGTGATATTTTGGTCCTTGCTAAGTGTTGTTACCGCTTTCCTCTCCTCAAAAGTGAGGTTGGAAGGGGGGGTCTTGGCATTGGACAGTGCCGCTGACACTTTTAACCTGAGCTCTTCAGCTTCGGTTCCAGTTAAGTTGTTCTTTTTTATAGCTGATTCTGTAGCTGTGATCAAATCAACTATAGGTAACTGTTTCGGTGTCATGGCAAAGTTTAAGCCCTTGGCTAGGACCTCTTTCTCTGGGTGGGTAAGTTCTCTGTCTGACAAATTCTTAACCCACCTGTCTTGGGTTTCATCCTGTGCTGGGATGTCAGTTTTTTGCATCCAAGTAAGTATTTCTGTGTTTTTGTTATTGTTTCTAGATTGTAGGTTCTGAAATTTCCTGGTCTGTCTTACTTTGCTTTTGTTATGTTGAGCTAATTGGGCTTTCTTAGTGAAATCCACAACTTTCTCTAAGATAGAACCAGGTAGGAGTGATGTTAGCTCCTGTAGCAAATTATCTGCTTTTTCTTTCAGCCCTTCAATGGTGAAATTGACCTGTCTTATACGCTCATTGAGGAGTTGGTTTTGTGCCTTTTCAATGATCTTTTCCAGTCTATGGCCTCCCATAGTGGAACATAGGCGTAGGCTAGCTGGTATAAGCCTTTGTTGTCTGCATCTCAGATTAAACCGTAAGTGGTTTCTGTAGTCAACTGCAACAAGCTTGTGAATATTCTCATTCATCCAGGTCATAGTTATCTCAAGGAAATTGAATCGAAAGCAACTGGATTTGGTTTTTGTCTTGAAGACGTTTCACCCCTCATCCGAGAGGCTTCATCAGTTCCTGCTCCCTTGACTAGGCTGGGACTAGTCCAACTAGCTGGTGTGGAGGTCCAGCTATGTAATTTCGAATGAAACATCTATAGAAATTAGCAAAACTCAAGAATCTCTGAAGCTGCTTCCTACTTTCTGGCTTGGGCCAATCCAAGACCGCTCTCACCTTCTCGGGGTCCAGCCTCACCTGACCCTTGGAAATGATGTGGCTGAGAAACGTAACAGTGGAGCCGTGGAACTCACACTTCTCTGCCTTGACGAATAAACGGTTCTCTAGCAGCCGCTGGAGGACTTGACTAACATGCAGGATGTGCTCTGCTTGATTCTGAGAGAAAGAGTATATCATCAAGATAGACAAAAATGAATCTGCCCAGCATATCTCTCAGCACATCATTGACCAAACACTGAAAAACTGCGGGTGCGTTGGTGAGGCCAAAGGGCATAACAAGATACTCAAAGTGCCCAAGGGGAGTGTTAAAGGCAGTTTTCCAATTATCCCCCTCATGGATCCAGACCAGGTGGTAGGCATTGTGCAGGTCTAATTTGGAAAAGACGGTAGCTCCCTGGAGAGATTCAAAGGCAGAGTTCATGAGAAGGAGTGGATATTTGTTCTTTACAGTTATGTCGTTTAAACCTCTGAAAACGATGCATGGCCTGAGTATTCCATCTTTCTTGCCCACAAAGAAAAAAACGGCTCCCAGAGGTGAAGAAGAGGGACGGATGATCCCTGCCGCCAGCGAGTTGTTGATATACTCCTCCATAGCTGCCCGTTCTGGCCAAGAGATGTTATACAGACGGCTACGGGGAAATGTGGACCCTGGTAGCAGGTTGATAGCGCAGTCGTATGATCGGTGCGGGGGTAGAGAGAGCCTGCCGTTTGCAAAATACCTCGGAAATCCCATGGTACTCAGCTGGGATTAGCGACAGGTCCGGTGGAACTGGTTCGGGTTTCTGGTGGGTTACAGCGGAAGGCAGAGCAGATCGCAAACAACTGGAAAGACAGGCAGGGCTCCAGTTACTTATTTTAGCTGTAGTCCAGTCAATGTTAGGGTTATGCTTAGTCAGCCAGGAGTGCCCCAAAACCATAGGTTTGAACGGAGAGTCAATAACATAAAAGGAAATGTGCTCAAAGTGGTTACCTGACAACAGGAGCTGGACTGGGCTGGTGCGGGTGGTGACTCGAGCCAGTAGTCTCCAGTCGAGTGTGTTAGCCTCCAGCAGCTCCTCTAGTAGCTATGTGGGCAGTCCCAGCTGTTTAACCAACCTAGTGTCCAAAAAACTCTCATCAGCTCCAGAATCAATGAGCGCTAGGAGCTCTAGCGTCTGGTCCTTCCAACAGATGGTGGCATGTAACTGGGTTCGGAGATGGGAAGACAGAGGTATAATAGCCCGGCTCGCTAGGATGCTTCCCCTGGCTAGCGAGCCCTCCAGTTTAACTGTCGGCTTGGACAGGTGGCGAGGTAGTGGCCAGGTTTTCCACAGTAGAGGCAGACGTTGTTAGCTCTCCGTCGTTCCCGTTCTTCTGCGCTGAGCTGGTTTCGTCCCAGCTGCATAGGTTCGCCCTCAGGGTAATCCTCTCGTGGCCCTGGTTCCTGTGGCAGAACAACACTGGAAGCAGAGCGAGTTCTTACCAGGGCTGGGGAATGCTCCCTCCCACGAGGCGTGATGTCACAGCCAGAAGTACGCCGCTTCTCCCTCCGCCGCTCACGGCAACGATTGTCTATCCAGATAGTTAACAGAATAAATTCATCCAAGTCTTCAGGCTCAGGGTGGGACACTAGTTCATCCTTTAGCATTTCACTTAGTCCGTTAACAAAAACAGCCTGCAGGGACGCCCCATTCCACCCACTCTCTGCTGCCAGAGTCCGGAACTCAATGGCGTATTCAGCCACACTCTGAAGCCCTTTACGGAGAGAGAAAAGCCTCATGGATGCGTCTTTACCTTGGACTGGGTGGTCGAAAACCTTAGACATCTCGGTAGTAAAAGCGGCATAGTTGGTGGTGACCTGATCCTGCTTCCTCCAGTGAACCGAAGCCCACTCCAACGCCGCTCCCCGCAGCAAACCAATCAGGTAGGCGATTTTAACCTTCTCAGTAGCATATGTAAGGGGCTGGAGATCAAAGACAAGACCCCACTGCATGAGGAACATCTTACATTGTCCCAGGTTCCCATCGTACCTTTCTGGTGGGGAGACCCAAGGCTCCCTGCCGGGGTTGGCTGTGGTTGTTGCATCTGTAGCTGGCACTGGAGGAGGGTTATGCAGTGCGCCCTGGAGATTAACCATGCGGGTCGACAAGTCACGGAGCCTTACCATTATCTCCTGAAGCACAAGTGCTGTGCTGGTCCAGGATTGTTCCCTGAGTGGAGATGGCGTGACGGACAGGCTCCAGGTCTGCTGAGTCCATTCTGGCCGGATCGTTCCGTCAGGACTGGTGACCCGAAACGCAGACCAGAGGTATGAGTGATTAACAGTGAATTTATTGGAGGGTGAGAGTGAGAGTTGCTGGAGCTTCTGATGAGTCTGAGCGTGGGAATGAGGTCCGGGGTTCAGAGCTCTCGGTCTTGGCTATGCTGGTGGGCTGATCTGGGTCCACGCTGAGGGCTAGACAGTCTGAGGTGAAAACAGGGAAAAACAAGTTAGACACAGGTTTACTCATAGGAGTTGGATTTAAGATGGCTGGCGTGTCTCATACGAGTTGATACAACAATCCGGTGGGGACTGGAAGGTCGGACTGGTCTTTATAGGAGAGTTGATTGCGTGATGAGGAACCGGAGTGCAGGAGTGATGAGATGAGTTGCAGGTGTGTTGGCCGGAGTTGCAGCGACCATGCCCACCAGCAGCCCCTGGAGCTTGTGAGACACACAGACGGACACCCAAAACAAAAAAAACCCAAAAGTACGCAAAAAACTGCAGTCACCCACACACATTCATGCAGCTGCCAGATCACGGTCGTCGGGTCGTGACACAGACAGACTGAGAAAGAGAACCCATCAGGAAACAAGGTAGCAGCATACTGTGGGTGAAGAACGACAAGATACTAAAAACTGAAACATACCCCTTACACCCTAATTTCAGATTGCATTAAACTGACTAACTCATTCATTGGGGAGTTTTGTTGATTCGTCAGCCTGCAGCTTTACATGCCACAATCAGACAAAGTGTATTCTGGTGACTCTCTTTATTAGTTTCATGCCAACTTCACGTACTAATGGTAACAACCACGACTTCCTGTTTTCTGAAGTGATCCCCCGACCCTGTTGCTGGGCAACCATGACAACGCATTCTACATCCCTCACATAGGCTGCATGAAAAGTACTTCTCACATGCATGTCAAGCGTGGCTGCTGTGTTGCGTGATCTAGAGATTCGGAGGCAGGAGCCACACTGTAGAAGCAACGCAGCCCATGTGAACACAAACACGCAAGTGAGCAACTCAGTAACGCAGCCACCACGCAGCACACAGGCATAAAATGTGTCCAGCTTGTCAGCCTTAATTTAGGTTTAACTGCTGTGAGTGTGACAGGAAATGGGAGAAGTGGGGGGACAAAGCCTGAAGTTTCACTGCATACTGCTGCTTGATGAAAGAACAGACTGGATCAACAATGCACTACTAGCCATTTTCATTATGGGTATTAATGACATTTGACAAATTGAGGTGACAGAAGAGTTGCTGAGTTTGTGAGCTGAAAACTAAACTTCAGAGAGGCACGGAAGGAATAGCAGACACAGGGGTGCCGCCAAGGATTTTGGGCCCCATGAAAAAAAATCTAATTAGGCCCTTGTACAGGCCAGCGATAAAATCTGATGCTGTTTTATATAAAACTATGCATTTTAATGATATTTTTGACTATCATTCCCATATTTGTGAAAAGAACAACATGACAGTTACTTGGTTACTGCTCACTGTCTCCTTTGTAGTCCCGCATGCAGGTCTAATTTATCTCCACAACTGTAGACTCACAGGTGGTGGCATTGGATCTGGGGTGAAAAATACGTATCAGGCTATATGGTCGTTGCAACTTAATCTTCTGATTTCCAGAAAATATAAACATTTCTCTGATTGTATTGACAGCTGTATTGAGTCACACAGTCTGCATGCACCAGAAATGTCCTCCTCTGTTCCTACTGCAAAGCAGTGAGAGTCCCAAACTACTGATCAAACATTCTATTTTAGTGATAGCTGAATTTGAACTATATTATATATACACACTCATACATATGCTTGTTTTATTTCAGAACTGTTTAATACATGAAAATCATTCTGATATAAATATGGATTATAGGCCATTTTATTTTAAAGGGGTGTAGCGCCCCTATGCCACTGGAACAGGCATACAATAGAATCAATCTAAACTCACTACGGGGCGCCCTGAGTTCTTTTAACTTTTGCGATAACACAATATATGTGAATATCTAAAGGGTTATAACATGTTGTTATTAGATGAGTGTTTTCTCTTAAGGAGTCAATTCACACAACAGTGAATTAAATAAAATAAAATATTTTATTCTTTCCCAGAATTTCCTGTTATATCAAAATAAAAGCACAAAAATAAAACACATGAAATGATGCTCTCTTTACCTTCTCAAAGGTTATGTTTCACAGTGTTTTTAACTCAAAAAGGGTTCCTTGAACCTCAGACCCTCTTTTCACCTCAAAAATCCTAAATCACCTCTCAATAGAAAATTCACGTTTTCTCCTTTAATGTAACCAAATCGGCTGTAACGCCTTTGAAATGAAATCGCGCACTCGCGCACACAATGCGAACACACACACACAATGCACAAATTACACACAAACCTTCGTGCGCCAAAGCGTCACACACAGATTCAACAAATCTGTTAATAACTCAGTTCAGATAGTTCAAATTAAACACTATGCCGGCAAATAAATGAAAATAAACCCTCGTTGCAGGCCTGGTTTCGGTCCTTATGAGCACGCAGTCACTTCGCTCACGGAGCAAACAAAAATGGAGCAGGTACCTGATTTCAGACAAAAAGAGTTTCTCCTCACACCGAGTCGCGCTGGCGTCAAGCTCCTCAATGCGTCCAAACTTGTCCAGATGAACACGGGGCTCGCTGTCGTCCTAGCTTTTCCGTACGTCGCTGTTCACGGAACCCGATGAAGCTGTGATGTCCGTGTAGCACGATGCTAAGATGGCGGCCAGGCGTCGCGTCTCCTTGAGGCAGGCTGTAACGTTAGTTGAATTAAACTCGAACAGTCCTCAGCATTCACGGTCACCAACAGTACAGTTACCAGTCCGGTAAACTATTATTAGTGAAACTCCACGTCCAAAGCCTGGTGCGGAATATAACCGTGTAATTAGCTCTTAAGCGTTCATGAGCTCAGACTAGCCGTCTGCCCTCTGCCTTCGTCTCTCTCCTTCTTCTTCCCATCAGTCCCTTCGCTTCCGCCCTTGACTGCTAGGGTTCAAAGTTCACAAAATGCTCTAACAAAATAAAATTACACAAAATAAACATTTAAACATTCAAAATCAAACAAAATACAAACCTCCAGAAAATAAATACATGTCGGCACAGTACATTGACACTCCATATTTCCCAATATTATTTTTCTCAGAACAAAATGAAAAGAATATATAGAATATATAGCACAGGGCTACACTCTCCCCCTCTTAAACGGTTTCCATGTCCCCATGAAACCCATCTCATGACCATGAGACATGAACCATCAAATGTCTAGCCAATCTTTATGACTACACCCCTATGAACTATAGTCAAAGGCTGGTCTTTTGGTCTTCCGGCCTCATCATAAGTAAGCCTTATAACAGGTTTAATAGACCTCTTCTCTCGTCTAGGGGAACTTCTCTGAGCTTGAACTTCCTCATTAGCTAATACTGGAGAATTTCTCTCAGATACAGTACCATCTCTCTGTTCAACAGGTGACTCTGCATCATTAACAGTATTCACATCATCATCATTCATGTCTATAAGGACATTTTCAGTATCTGAAATCACATCAGGTTCATCATCACTTTCATGTTCAGACACACTCTCATGCTCATCAGCAGTATCCACTGCTGGCAACACATTTTCATGGATTCTCTCAGAGACATGATCCCTAAGATCATCAAGTTCCGACCTCCATCTGAATATGGGTCGAACTTCAGACTCAGACTCACTTGTCTCATCACCCACTACATGGCTTGTGTTCTCTTGAGGTTTCAAACTATGTGGCTTCTGCGACACAGACTTTTTCTGAGTTCTAGTTACAGGTCTTCTGGTAGACTGTTGAACATCTGACTCCTCAGATATCCTAACCAAATTACCAATCGGCAAAATGTTGTCTCGATGAATGGTTCTCAGCTTCCCCATACCACTCTCAGGTTTTACCCTATAGACAGGCAAATCAGGGAGCTTTTCCACCACCACATAAGGTAAAGAGTTCCACCTACTCTGCAACTTATGTTTCCCCTTTAACCCCAAGTTCTTCAAGAGCACACGATCACCCTTGGCTAACGCTTGGTTACGTAAGACTCTTTCATAGTTCTTTTTGTTTCTCAAGTGAACCTGTGTTGCGGACTTTGCAGCAAGTTCATATGCATTCCTTAGATCCTTTTTCAGTTCCTCCACATAACGTGAATGACTGACTGCTTCTTGTCCATCAGTTCCAAAACACACATCAATAGGCAATCTAGCCTCTCTGCCAAACATGATGTAATAGGGCGAAAACCCTGTGGCATCATTCTTGGTACTATTGTACGCATGTACAAGCTGGCTCACATGACGACTCCACTGACGCTTATGCATGTCCCTCAGGGTCCCCAACATAGAGAGCAGAGTTCTGTTAAAACGCTCTGGTTGCGGGTCGCCTTGGGGATGGTAAGGAGTCGTCCGTGACTTACGGATCCCCAAAGTTCCCAGAAGCTCTTTAATCAATCGGCTTTCAAAATCACGGCCCTGGTCCGAATGAATTCGGGCCGGGAGGCCATAATGGACAAAAAACCTCTCGACTAAGACCTTAGCGACTGTCACTGCTCTTTGATCTTTCGTAGGGTATGCTTGTGCATAGCGACTGAAATGATCTGTGACCACCAGTATGTTTGCAACTCCACTAGAGTCCGGCTCTAACGACAAAAAATCGATACAGACCAGCTCCATAGGACCGTTGGAGGTGATCTGGTGTAACGGAGCGGCTCGCGGACAAGGACTCTTCCACGTTACACACTTCCCACAGTTGCCTATGTACTTCTCCACAGTTTGGGCCATTTTCGGCCAATAAAACCTGTCCCTTATCAGGTCCATTGTCCTCTCTACCCCCAAGTGTCCCATATCATCATGCAACGCACGACACACCTGCATTCTGAACTTCTCGGGTAGTAGCAGCTGGTGTTGCTCTTTTCCAGAAACTTTACGTGTTATTCTGTACAACAGTCCATCTTCAATTCTCAATTTCTGACTCTCACGTTTCAACAAAGCTACATCAGGATCAGACTGGCTTGAACTAGACGGCCACTGGCCAGTGTTCAAGGCTTCTCGAACAACTCTGAGAACGCTGTCCTCTAGCTGGGCTTTTTTCAAGTCCTCTCGGGTGAACTGTTCTAGCTGACCCAGATTAAGATGGGTTGCGAAAGCATACAGTTCAGGGACACCTTCTGCAGGAACTCCCAATCGGTCTGCCACACGCACATTACTGTCCAGTGACTCCTGCACGTGCACACACACGCGACCACAAATAGCCTTCACGTCACCCTGGGAAAGTTTCTTCCAGGGCTCAGTGTCTTCATCAATACAGTTTCGGGAAAGCAAATCGGCGTCCACATTGACTTTTCCCGGGCGATATTTGATTTCAAAATCATAAGTGGCCAGAGCAGCCAACCACCTGTGCCCTGTAGCATTGAGTTTCCCAGTCGTCAACACGTAGGTGAGCGGATTATTGTCCGTCATTACAGTGAATCTCACCCCATATAGATAGTCGTGGAATTTATCCACCACAGCCCACTTGAGGGCTAGAAACTCAAGCTGGTGTATATGATACTTCTGTTCAGCGGCATTTAAACCTCTGCTGGCAAACGCGACGGGCCTAAGGCCCTCAGGATGCACCTGATTCAAAACAGCACCCAGCCCCTTGAGACTGGCGTCAATGTGCAACACATAAGGCTTGTTCGGGTCGGCAAAGGCTAAGACCGGCGCGTTAGTAAGACGCTTGATGATCTCATGAAAAGCCTCTGTACACGCATCCGTCCATCGCGGGCCAAACGGTTCAGACTCTTTGTAGTAGTGCTGGTCTTTCACGACACTCAACTTCTTGCCTTTCCTCACAGGAGGATAACCTTTTGTGAGGTCAGTCAGCGGCTTCACAATGGCAGAATAGTTGGCAACAAATCTGCGGTAATAACCACAGAAACCAAGGAATGACCTCAATGACTTCAAGTCAGTGGGCCGTGGCCACTGGGTTACAGCTTCCACCTTAGATGGGTCTGTGGCAATCCCGTCAGCCGACACTATATGACCCACATATTTTACTTTGGGCTGACAGAACTGGCACTTGTCCAGCGACACTTTTAGACCCACTTCCTCGAGGCGGTCTAAGACCTTCATAAGCCTCTCCTCGTGTTCCTCCAACGTTGCACCAAACACGATCAAGTCATCCAAATAAACAAGGACTTGTAACAGGTTCATGTCCCCTACGGCCTTCTCCATCAGTCGTTGAAATGTCGCAGGGGCCCCCATAACTCCCTGCGGCATTCGCTCGAATTGGTAGAAGCCGAGAGGACAAATAAACGCGGTTTTCTCCTTGTCTTCCTCCGCCATGGCTATTTGGTAATAACCACTACGGAGATCTAACACAGAGAACCAGCGGCTTCCAGCTAAACAATCCAACGCATCATCAATGCGTGGCGTCAAGTACTGATCGGGTATTGTCTTACTATTCAGAGTCCGGTAGTCAATGCACATACGCACGCTACCATTCTTCTTCCTCGCAATCACTATAGGTGATGCGTATGGACTCCGAGACTCTTTTATCACTCCTGCATCTAGCAGGTCTTGGAGGTGTTTTCGTACATCCTCTATGTCAGCAGGCGCAAGACGTCTGGACCTCTCCCGAAATGGTCGGGGGTCAGACAGACGAATGTGGTGTTCCACTCCCTTCGCTAAGCCAACCTCCCATTCATGGAGTGAAAACACGTTACGCCGGTGACACAGCTTCCTCCTCAGTCTCTCCTTCCATTCTACAGGAATAGGAGAATCACCAAAATCAATCACAAATGGGTCCACCTCTTCAGATGTTTGACTTTTCACCAACGGACTTGCCAATTCAGCGACCTGGACTCTTCCCAGAAGTGTGCCTTGAGGTATACTAACCTCTTTCTTGGTCTCATTCTGTATTAACAGGGAGAAGCTTTTAGTGTCAATGGCACTAACTGGGGCTACCACCGGCTGAACCATCACGCCTTGAGGCAACGGGGTGGCCTCACATGCCTCCACTATAACGATGCCTTTAGGTGCTGGCTGGCAAAAGTCCACCTGACATGGCACACAACGACTCTCGTGAGGTGGGAGGGTCAACTGATCAGGGCCCGCCCATCTCACTAAACCCACTGTGTCATCTAGGTCCACACCACTAGAGCTATGCAAAACAGGCTCCTTCTTAGGCCCCACACTGCTGACATTCAAGGCACGGGCCAGAGCTTCACTCTTTGAATGACCACATAGAGCAGCAAGCCTATGGAACAAACTGGCATTTGTGCCCAGAATCACTGGGACCTGGTCTGGTGTGTTAGGCCCAGGACAAATCAATGCCAACACAGACAGTGTCTCTGGTTTCCCAACAAGCTCCTTTGGAAACTGCATGTCAACCACCACATATCCCAAATATGGGTAACTCGTATCACTGAGTCCCCAAATGGCTAAGCCAGACACAGGCTGGATGGGTACACTTGACAAGTGTTTCTCATACCATTCCTGAAAAATTATGGTCACTTGTGACCCACTATCCAAAATCGCTGTACAGGGGTGACCATTCACCTTCACCTGCACAGTAGACGGGGGACCGATAAGACCCTCAGGAAATGAGGCAGTTGTTTTAGCATGCACCGCCTGTTTTCTGGAAAAACAGTGAGTGGTCTCACTCTTCGAGTCACCTTCAGGGACACGCCCGTCTTTAACTTTCTTCAGTGAAGCTATAAGCCTCCTAATCACTTTCTTCTCATTCTCCTCAGACGAGCACTTGGTGGCGATATGGCCGTCTTCCCCACATCTGTAGCAGAAGCGGTCACCGTCACTTCTATGACTCTGCGCTTGCCTAAGAGAACCACAATCAGTAGGCTTAGATCCAACAGCAGCAACTGTAGCTGCTGGCTCAGCTACATTAGCTTCCTTAGCCTTTAATTTGTTATTTAATCTTCTAACATTCTTACTTAAAGCAACAGCTTCAGACCTGTGGTTGCCAGACTGGGGTGTCTGAGCTGGTGACGCGGAAGCAACAGCCCCCTCAGTAGAAGACTGTTTCTTACTCATCTCAATCACTTGGGTTCTCAAGGCTTTAAAATCAGCCTTTAGCCCCTCAATGTCCACACCTATCTCTGCAGATTCGTCTCGAGTGGCAACATTCTGAACACGAGCATTGACTCTTTGCCGTGTTCGTTGGTGCTCTTCTTCGGCTCTAATCTCAGAAAGCAAATCAAGGAAATTAGGAGGATCACTCCGTCTCTCCTTCAGCCGTAGCTGCAATAACATTAAGTCTGAATCAATTGCTCCCCGGAGCAGCTGTTCAACTCTTACTCTGTTTTTATCATGTGCTGAAATCCCACCTTTCTTCACCACTTTGGCCAGAAAAGGTTCAAGTCTCCGAACATAGTCTGACAACTTCTCACCCGCTTTCTGCTGAATGAGACGAAAAGAAAAGTAAAGGTCATCAGCAGTCTCTGCCGAACCAAAAGCACTATCCAGTGCATCAAGAAACTCTTCAGCTGTGGAATCTTGCTTACTAAGGCGTAAAGACTTCACAACCTCTAAAGCAGGACCTCTCAAACACTCTAGTATTCGACGTCTCTTTTCTGGTTCCGTTAATTCACTCTCTTGAACCATTAAAGTAGCCTGTTCAAGCCAATACTCCATAGACTCCTCTCCAGCAGGAGTAGGAGTAATGCCTGAAAAGATGCGAAGACGACGATATCCATAGCCCTCAGTCTGGCTTCTGCTAGTTCGGCTGACTACATCAACCATGGCACGTAAAACTGACTCGTCAGGCTTTTGAGGAGGGACAGAGAGACTACACAACCCTTGCAAGTCAGCTAATGTCTTACCCTCAGTTGTTAAAAAGTCCCTCAACTTGGCTGAGAAATCATCAGGGGCAGCAGGAATTTGGTCAGCTGTCACAATTTTCCACACAGCATCACTGTTCTCGGGCCTTACTTCAGGGGGAGCTAAACCAGGGTTGATCACTTCTTTGCACTCGCAAAGGACAAAAAGACCATCAGCATCAGTGCTAAATCTCCTACCCCTTACTCTGACCCGTCCCCAACACCTTACAGTATGCAGGGTCTCTTCGATCTGGCCTACTGCTAGATCCTCACTTACGCCAACCACCAGTATAGCATGGTTAACATCAATACTTTCCCCCCTGCACCACTGAACTAGTTCGGTTTTGTAATTCGTCTCCATGACAAACAAACTCAGATCACAATTAGCGGACTTTAGCTTAAGGCAACAAAAAATTATCTCTCAAAACACTAGAGTAAAGAAAACACTCAAAACCCATATCCCAGCGGTGCCTCCATTTTATGTAGCGCCCCTATGCCACTGGAACAGGCATACAATAGAATCAATCTAAACTCACTACGGGGCGCCCTGAGTTCTTTTAACTTTTGCGATAACACAATATATGTGAATATCTAAAGGGTTATAACATGTTGTTATTAGATGAGTGTTTTCTCTTAAGGAGTCAATTCACACAACAGTGAATTAAATAAAATAAAATATTTTATTCTTTCCCAGAATTTCCTGTTATATCAAAATAAAAGCACAAAAATAAAACACATGAAATGATGCTCTCTTTACCTTCTCAAAGGTTATGTTTCACAATGTCTTTAACTCAAAATGGGTTCCTTGAACCTCAGACCCTCTCTTTACCTCAAAAATCCTAAATCACCTCTCAATAGAAAATTCACGTTTTCTCCTTTAATGTAACCAAATAGGCCGTAACACCTTTGAAATGAAATCGGCGCACTCCCGCGCACACAATGCGAACACACACACAATGCACAAATTACACACAAACCTTCGTGCACCAAAGCGTCACACACAGATTCAACAAATCTGTTAATACTCAGTTCAGATAGTTCAAATTAAACACTATGCCGGCAAATAAATGAAAATAAACCCTCGTTGCAGGCCTGGTTTCGGTCCTTGTGAGCACGCAGTCACTTCGCTCACGGAGCAAACAAAAATGGAGCAGGTACCTGATTTCAGACAAAAAGAGTTTCTCCTCACACCGAGTCGCGCTGGCGTCAAGCTCCTCAATGCGTCCAAACTTGTCCAGATGAACACGGGGCTCGCTGTCGTCCTAGCTTTTCCGTACGTCGCTGTTCACGGAACCCGATGAAGCTGTGATGTCCGTGTAGCACGATGCTAAGATGGCGGCCAGGCGTCGCGTCTCCTTGAGGCAGGCTGTAGCGTTAGTTGAATTAAACTCGAACAGTCCTCAGCATTCACGGTCACCAACAGTACAGTTACCAGTCCGGTAAACTATTATTAGTGAAACTCCACGTCCAAAGCCTGGTGCGGAATATAACCGTGTAATTAGCTCTTAAGCGTTCATGAGCTCAGACTAGCCGTCTGCCCTCTGCCTTCGTCTCTCTCCTTCTTCTTCCCATCAGTCCCTTCGCTTCCGCCCTTGACTGCTAGGGTTCAAAGTTCACAAAATGCTCTAACAAAATAAAATTACACAAAATAAACATTTAAACATTCAAAATTCAAACAAAATACAAACCTCCAGAAAATAAATACATGTCGGCACAGTACATTGACACTCCATATTTCCCAATATTATTTTTCTCAGAACAAAATGAAAAGAATATATAGAATATATAGCACAGGGCTACAGGGGGATGACAGACAGCTGCTGCTGATGATGCACTTGACATATCTGTTCGGATGAAGTATCATGCTTAATTTAAGTATTTATCATTCCCAAGGTATAAGACAAAGCTAAACCTCTCAACCTGCTTATAATATAACATATAGACCTTGATTATGAGACACCCCCCTTTTTCTCTTTTTGAAACATTTTTTAAAGACTAAATCTTATTTTTATAAAGAAAAGATTAAATCTGACAAGAATGCACCAGTAATAGTAACACACTGAAAAAAAAAAACAAGGTAGAGTGATATCTTTAAATGAAATTGTCTTGTTTGAATAGGCCAGAAATTAAACTGCAGCCTAATGGTAGGTCTATATGCCATAGGCATCATAGAAATCGAAATGAATCCACTGATACCAAACATGTCATGCTAGCTTACTGGGAAAGGAGCTAAATATCACTCCAAATTTGAACTGAAACAGAAAGATTTGCAACTTAAACTATTTATTAAAACATAAATGGGTCACAACGCGAACGCAAAACAACTTCCTCAAAAGAAAGGAAGTGAAAACCTAGGTAAGCTGAGTGAATAACTGGTTCAACCAACAACTCTATAACACACTAGCCCTCCACTGAGAGAGTAACGATCACAGCACACAGCTCCAATCCACGGCCTCCAGCACAACACTTTCTGGCGGCTTGGCACACTGGCCCCGTCTGCTCTCATCCCTGCAACTTTATGGCAATCCATGTGATTGCTGAGAGGTGGCAGGTGTGTCTGACCAGTCAGATGAGGAGGGCGGCACCTGCAGCAGGACACAGGAGAGCAGAGGCAAAACACGCACACGTAACATGAGGGATGAGATGAGGATGAGGAACCTGCTGCTGCTGAAACTGAGCTAGCTGCATGCTGTCTGACTGCCTTCAATCTTTACAACTGCTGACATTAGCTTTAACTGTTCTTAAACTGTGTTAGCTGTGAACTGTGCTCACCTTTCTTTTGAAAGAAATTTGTGAGGAATTGGAGAGAGTTGTCCCTCCCCTTGCTTTCTTTCCCTTCCTGCCTTCAGCCACTCCGCTCGTTAAGCTGTTTGGAGAAGCATCTTCCTGCACCTGCAGCTGCAGGGGTGGACTGAACCATTGGGTTTTTTTTTTATACAGAGTAAAGTCTCTCATCCGATTTATTCTGCCAATTTCAAGTTAGTTATGACACTAATTACTTAAATAAAATAAAATAAATACATAAATAAAAACAACATTTTTATTTCAGGCCTTTCGAGGGCCCCCTCCTCCATTGGGGCCCTGGGTAATCAGTACCACTTTTCCCCCCATTTCAACGCCCCTGAGCAGACATGACTGGACAATTTCTGAGAGAACTCCCTCTATCGTTCCCAGAGCTGTCCAAAGTGTTGAGTCGGTTAATGTCCCTTTTTAGAAGCACAAATGTGTGAGAAACTGTTCTTGACTATGAACTTTAATGAATAACTTTAAGTATAGGTCCATGCTTACTGATGCCCATCTTGAAGCTGTACTTAGGTTTAAACTGTGACCTCCATCAGGGCAGTCAAATAAAGTACAAATCTATTCAGGAATTGCATTTGTTGTTTCAGTTATTTAAGATATAAGGAAAAAAGATTTGCAATAATGGTTTAAAAACGGGAGAAAAAAATAAATAAAAAACTTGGATAAAAAATATGAGCAGGATTGCAATTGCAATAAAGTACAAATGTATTCAGGGATTGCATTTGTTAGTTCAGTGCAAGGTTAACTTTGAATACGTTATTTATTGCCATGTTTTAGTTTGTGTTCTCCTTTTCAGTTCCTCCTTCTGTGTAATTTCTCGCCCTTTCTCTGTTCACCTGTGTCTTGGTTGCTAATCAGCCCTTGTGTGTGTAGATAGTCTGTGTGCTCCCTGATGTCCTTGTTCAGCTCATCCTGTGTTATTCACCTGAGCCTGTTTCCTGTGTCTTCCTGTGTCACCCCATGGAATGTTTCTGTTTTATTGTTCCTCGTGTTTTTACCAGTTTGTACTTTGCCTTTGTTTGAACTTTAGGTCACTCTTCATTTAGAGTACACCGATAAGATGTAATAAGCTGTACTGAGCAGGGGTCTCAAACTAAAATGTGCTGGGGGCCACTGCTGGTATTGTTATCTCATAGGAGGGCCATTTCAGCATTGCGGTACTACAGGAAAGCACAATATTCCTGAAAATTCTGTTATTTTTATCATTAACAGAATAATACTAACATGCAAATACCATATTGTATATTTTTTTTCTTTTTTTAATCTTAACAGTTGTGGAAAACCTCTGTCCATATAAATTGTTACCTTTTGCAAAGGTAGTTGAGGACCGTAATGCAAAACATTCAGGAGGCAGGCAGAAGTTCAAAGTCAAATCACACTTTATTTTAGAAGAAATAATATGGTCTTTGGACATTGAACATACACTTTTATACGCTAGGTAAACTAATGTAAACGTCATGAGCCACAATTTGTACCAAATAAGGCAAAAACTAGAAATATTCTGGTCTTTATTCGATAGTAAACGAGGACAGTTATAAGATAAGTACACTAATAATGCATAAATATCCTTAATTTGTATTAATAAGGCACAACCTAGAAATATGTTTTTTATTGGAATTGGAATTTCACTACTGCAGCATGCACCAGGCGGCTACTAAAAAAACTGCAGGAGAACATCAAGTGGGCCCGGATGAAAATCAAGCCGAACAAGTCACGAAGCATCTCAATAGTCAAGGGACAGCTTAAAAATGTGAAGTTCTGCATTGGCGATGACCCAATACCAACAGTGTCTGAGCAACCTGTCAAAAGCCTGGGCAGATGGTACAATGCGAGCCTCAGAGACAAAGACCAAGTGTAGCAAGTAAGGCAGGACATTACCAACAGTCTGGAAAACATCAACAAGACCCTTCTGCCAGGGAAGCTCAAGCTCTGGTGCCTGCAATTTGGACTCCTCCCTTGGGTAATGTGGCCACTCACTATCTACGAGCTCCCAATAACAACTGTGGAGAAGATGGAGCGAACCATGACTTCATACGTGAAGAAATGGCTCGGAGTCCTACGCTGTCTGACCAACATCAGCCTCTATGGCAAAGGGGTCCTTGAACTGCCTTTTCACGAGCCTCACCGAGGAGTGCTCTAAAGTAAGACTCCAGATGACTTTGAAGGACTCCAGAGATCAGACCATCAGCAATGCTGTTCCACCCCTGAAAACTGGATGGAAATGGACACCATCCGACGCGGTGTAACATGCTACGTCAGCCTTGAGGCACAGCGACATTGTTGGGCACTCTAATTGGGAAGAAGAGGCCTCAGCCTTACTGCAAGTAAGCCAACTTGGCATAAGGCCTCAACACCAGAGAGGAGGAAAATGGTGTTGGAGGAGGTGCGCCATCAGGAGGAGACTGAAAGAAGCGCAAAGGCTGCCTCTCTTGCCAAGCAGGGACAATGGATGATGTGGGAAGGCCTGGAGAGGAGAAAGCTCAGCTGGAGGGAGCTCTGGGAAATGGAGGCAAGCAACATCAGCTTCATCATCAGAGCCACCAAAAAATCTCCAGCAGTGGTATGGCGAAGAAAGAAACTCCAGCGACTCTCAAACACATCCTGACTGGTTGTAAGACTAGCCTCACACAAGGCCGCTACACCTGGAGGCACAACCAGGTCCTCAAGTGTCTGGCAGCAGCTCTCCAGAGCAAGAGGAATACCACCAACTCCTTACCCCTGAGAGCAACCAGTTCCATCACAGCCACAACCTTCATCCGAGCAGGACAGAAAAAGCCCAACCATCCCCCTACCAGACCGGAAGCTGGACAGCTAGCTATGGCCCGGGACTGGAAGATGCTAGTCGATATTTGCCAGCAACTAACCTTTCCACCTGAGATTGCAGCCACCACCCTTAGGCCAGACTTGGTTCTCTGGTCCCCTTCACTGAAGGCTGTTTACATCACAGTGCTCACAGTCCCATGGGGGAGCTTAACAGAAGAGGCCTATGAGCGCAAGAAATTGCGCTACACAGAGCTGGCAGCAGATGCTCAACAACGAGGATGGAAAGCAAAAGTCTATCCGGTTGAAGTGGGATGCAGAGGTTTTGTAGCTTCTTCCACCATCGGGCTGCTTAAAGACCTTGGCATCCATGGACAGTCCCTGCGACAGACAATGAGAAGCAGCTGAAAGAAGCAGCCAGTGGATATGGATCAAGCGGAAGGACCCTTGCTGGGCTCAAAGAGCAACAACAGGACCCGCTCACTAAGCCCCCCCACTTGAGAACCCAGGTTACAACTCTCCAGGAGGAGGGCGAACAAGGTATGCGGTCAGCTCTAGGCTTGACTCAGGGAAGAGGACGCCCCCTGCCTTGCATAGTCCCTTGACCTGTGCCATTGAAACAACCAGGCAATACTAATGATTGGGCATGGGACACAAGCTCAGGTTTGATCATCCTGTAGCTGGCCACCTTTAATGAGAGTGTATAGTGTTGAAAGGCCGAAACACCCGCTGATTCAAAGGTACACTACTGATGATGTGTCCCGAAATTTACATCTGTCCCACATCTGAGATACAGCTCTCACGCCACTCTCAACATCAAGGCAAATCTCATGTGCATACCATCCATTGGCACAATGAACAGTTTACCATCTTGTCCCGTGGTTTCATGATCCTTCTGAGAGGTTAATTAGTGACACATTACAAGAAAGTGTGGGCTGTTCCTGCTACAAACCAATGCTAAGCTAATGACCCAGTAGGTGTCATGGTGGAATAAAACGGACTATGTCGAACAATTAATCCTCAAGATAACATAGGATGACGTAGTCCTGTGTGAGTATGTGAGAACAACTGGCACATAACCTAATTATTTTCTTCTTTCCATGCAGATTTACTGTATCTACAAAAACATTTCATGTCATTGCAGATCAACCTGCACATGAAATGATGGAGACTAACCATGACCCAGATATTAGCCTGGGCCCACAGTCACTGCACATTGATAGCCAAAGTGAATGGGGACACACTGCAGGCAGCTGAGGCGAGGGCCACCAGGCTGGAGAAATGCAGTCACATGCTGAGCAGTGGACAGTTATTGATTTATCCTGTTGCCACTTTTTAAAATTACATGTTGCTGGAAATGTTTGTCAAAAGTATAGAATGATACATTCACCAAATAAGTGGTCTGATGTGATGTATTGCTAATCCACCTCTAGAAAGTAAAGAAATAGTAAAGAAATAAGATGTTCTCTGCTTTAATTTAGAGTAAGATTTTCTTGCGAGAAAGTGAGTAAGATTTTCCTAATAAGGGTCTAACAAGGTTGTAATTAGGAACAAATTACCCCGTAATACAGTGAAACTATAGTGAATAAAGCCCTGTTTTTGACTGACCATTATTAATATGGCACTGCATTTGTCAGATTACAGCCTGTAAACAATTACATTACATTGTGATCTAGGTATTAAGGTGAATGGTTTATAATAAAGATATGAAGACCTATATTGTTTCTAGTTTTTGTCTGATTCCCGTAAAAATACATCAGACTTCCGTCCTTGACCTTGAGCCTGTCTTCTCTGTCCGTGGTCCCTGTTTTGCCTATGGCTGCTTGCCACTCTCATCTTACAACAACACTACAGTGTGCGTGTTCCTGTCTGTTTACCTGTGGTCCAGAGAGAGTTCACTGTGTTGCCACATTTGCCATTGTATGTGAATTCTGCGACCCACCAGCTGGCTTTCTGATCCTCTGCCTTCGCAACTGCATTGCCTGCCTGCTCCTACATGGTACAGTTGCCTGGTATTGAAGAGTGTTTGAGCTATTGCCACCGCTCACTCACCTGTTTCCTAGCCTGATTCGGCCTGGCCAGTCTGCCACTGACTTTCTGAAGAGACTTTGCTGGACTATTGAACTGTTCTGTGTGCTGATTGTCTGCCTTGCCCTATACCTGCTACCTGAGTTTCAGTATTAAATGTCAATACCAACTGTAAATGTCTGATAAATTGCGTTAATATTCTCCTATACAGTATTGTTTTTACGTGTTAACAAGAGATTGTAGACCTACAGTGCTACCTTGTGGTCTGTTCCGCTTTTATTTTGAAGAGTGCCGTTTTCTTCTTCTGATGTTTTTTGTAACGCTAAACTTCCTACTACTTCTCTTCACAATGTTGTGCTCACACATCATCGGAGGAATGGTAAAAACTTGTAAACACATTAGTTATTTATCGCGTTCATCTGTTTGAATCCTGTAAGGAAAGAGTTTACATTGTGATTTACCTCATTATTTTTGTATTGTGAGGACGTGTGTCAAGCTAGAGAGCATGCTAGCTGATGGTGGAAACTTTAATTAGTGCCCTTGGAGAGTGGAATGAGGTATGAAAATGTGGAGTGTGTATTTTTATCAGATGGGATTTGTTTAAGAAAAGGGGGAATGTAATTACTTCATTTGTTTATGAGTTAACTGTGCATGTCATCAGGATAAAAGCAATGTATTCTTTCTGTGAACAATTACAATATATTGTATTTCATTTAAAGGAAGCATGTGATACACTTGTCAAAATAGCTTAAAGAAGATATTTCATTTCATATTTCATCATTATTAGATACTTAAAATGATTTGTATTGGGTGTAAACATGATTTATATGTGAATGATTTGTGAAACTACAGAGAAGCATTTTGTATTTCTTCTGTTTATTCTGTAGTTTTCACGGTGCTTATAGTGCATGGTGCCCGTTGAGAGGAAGAAATTAAATCGACACCCGTATGAAACTCTCTGGATTTTGATCAATATATCCAAGGGGCCGCTACAGTGAAAACTCATCGCTGCACCAGCCCTGCCATCCCCTGGTGAGAATCTGACACCATCACGTCCGAGGTCCAACTACCAACCTGATACCAGCCAGTTAACTTCACTTGCATCCAACTCCGGCAACCAGACAAGACTGAAAAAGGACCATTTTTACACACGCAAGCTTACAGCATAACTGAAGAGACTTAAATAATAACTTGGTATAGTGAGGTCAAAACATTTGCAAGCTAATTCCCAGTTCCTAACACTTCTAAAATTGGTGAATATTTCAAGAAAACTGGCCCATGTACGTGTGGAATAAGAATAATTGATAACATGTCTGTTTGTGAAAAGGTTTGAAGGGTGGAAATGCTTTCGCTATTAATGCTTACAGCACTTATTTCTGACATTTTGTTGTTGCTGTTTTATGCTAAATATCCTTTTGGATATCTATAATCTGTTAATGCTTGACATAAATATGACTCTGTGGTAAAAGATAACTACAGCTTACAAGTGTAAATTCAGGCATAGGACAATCAAAGGCTACACTCGACTTAAAGCAGCGGCACAAACAAACAAGATGTCACTCCCGACAGAGAAGACAGACAATCCTAAAGACACACCATTCAGGTCCAGCTCACGCAAAAGAAAGCTAACAGAGAAAGGCCAAGAGATGCATGACCAAGACACCAAAAAATGTGAGGAAGCATTTAACAAGACCTATGACTCTTGGAAGCTGGTAGCAAGGGAAACTAGGACAAAACTAATAACCCTCTGCTCATTAGAAGACCTTAAAAATTACAGCAAGACATTCAAGCAAAGCATGATGACGTAAGCAAGCAGTATGAACCTATCCTACGTAATAGTAACACTACGCCAGAGACTGTCAAAAAAATGGACGCCTGCGTTACGCTGACAAAAGAAATTCGTGACCTCATAAGTAACCATCTATTAATCATTATAACAACCAACTTGAGAAGGAAAGGGTACTAGAAACATTAAACAAAGATGAATGGGTCTGTCTTTGGCCACACCAAAACTGAAACGGTAAGCTCATCAGAGTCATCAGAGAGATTGAACAACCACTCCAGCTCAGCCAGTACCCACAGCAGTAGAGTAGATGCACAAGCAGAGCTTGCTGCTAAGCTGGAACAATCAAAGGCCATGAAAGAAATTCAAGCACATCTTCACAAGTTAGAGAGTGAATGGAAACTTAAAGAGGCAAAAATGTTGTCAGAAACAAAACAAGAAGAGGTGGAAGTGCAACAACAGTTGGAACAAGAGAGAGCGAAATTCTAGCAGTTGCAAGCAGCAAAAGACGCTGCTGTAGCAGCAGCTTGTGTGAGAGCATATGACGATTTTGAAGGTTTCAAGAACCATGATTGGGAGATTAATGATAAAACTAACTCTGTTTGCTACAGAATGGAAACTAAACCTCGATTGAATCCAGATGCTGCATCATTCCAACCTCACGAAGCAGCTCCTGAAGTGACAATGACCCAGGAATCTGTTAGTCTAGCCCAAGCAATCACTAGCTCATTAAGTCCCTAAGTCCCGCTTGCCAGTCCCTGAACCAACCACGTTCCGTGGTGACCCTTTAAGGTTTACAGATCGGAAGATGTCATTCATGGCTCTTATTGACAGAAAACTCCTCCCATCAAGTGAGAAGATGTTTTCTCTCAAATTGTATCTTGCTGGAGAAGCATGCAAAGCTGTAGAAGGTTTCTTTTATCGAGATTCAGAAAATGCATACAATGGAGCATGGAAAGTGTTACAGGACAGATATGGTAGCCCGTTCATCATACAAAAGGCTTTCCAAGATAAGCTTATGAGATGGCCAAAGATCAACACGAATGACCCACTAGCACTACGAAAGTTTGCTGACTTCCTCCATGGCTGCACTGAGGCAATCCCACATGTCAAAGGGCCAGCTATCCTTAACGATTGTGAGGAAAACCACAAATTGCTCAAAAAACTACCCGAATGGATTGTGTGCAAGTGGAGTCGAATTGTTGTAGAGGGAACTTGACATATCTGGAAGCTATCCAGATCTTACATGCTTTACAAAGTTCCTGAGCAAAGAGGCACGGATAGCTTGTAACCCTATTGCTTCTCCATTGTGGATAAATATCAAGGCCACAGATGAAAGATCACCAAAGAGAACCAAAGCTCTCAACACAAATACACAATCAAAGAGTTTCACTCAGGAAAAACAAGAAACAAACAGGAGTAAACCAAAATCACCTTGCTCTGTCTGTAAAAGTGAAGCTCATAGCATCACCAGTTGTCCCTCCTTCGCAGTGAAGAGTGGTGAAGACAAAAAGGCATTCATACATGAAAACTGGCTTTGCTTTGGGTGCCTGAGAAAGGGTCACATGACCAAAGATTGTAAGAGGCGTCACACATGCAACAAATGCAGCCGACGTCACCCAACCTGCTTGCATGAAGACAGGAAACAAAGACCTGTGGAAGCAACAATGAATAGCTCCACTTCCACAGAAGATTATGCAAGCCAGGAAACACACAAGGTCGTATCCCATACATCAACACAACGTTCTTCTGCCACCTCAAGTATCGTCCCAGTCCTTGTGTCTTCAGTACAAGAGCCACACAGAGAAGTACTTACATGTGCAATACTGGACACACAGAGTGACTCAACGTTTGTCTTAGAAGATATACTTGACAAATTGAATGTTGATGCCCAACCAATAAAACTGAAACTTAGTACTATGACGGCTATTGACACAATCATATCTAGCAAGAACGTCCATGGTCTACAAGTTCGAGGACTGCACTCTAAGAAACACATCCAACTACAGCAGGCCTACAGCCGTGACTTTATCCCAGTGGACAAGTCAACGAAGGAAACAGCATTACTGTGGTCTCATCTTAGACACTTGGCAGATAAGCTACCACCCCTTCAAGACTGTGATGTAGGGCTCCTAATTGGATATGACTGTCCATCAGCACTAGCTCCTCTTGAGGTTGTCATTGGTGACAAAAATCAACTGTTTGCACAGAGATCAGAACTAGGATGGAGTAACATAGGCTCATCAAACCCCCACCTAGACAGACAAGGAAGTCAGAGCTTTGTGCATCGGCTCACAGTAAAAGAACTGCCAATTACATCGGCAACAGATGTTCTAAAAGCCCTAGAGCCCTTCATCGAGAGAACTTAAGATAAATATGTGTCCCAGGATGATGTTCATTTCATACAGTTCCTCAGTGACCACATCACGCAGAAGAAAAATGGACATTATGAGATGCCCCTCCCTTTCAAGGGCAACAGTCCACCCAACCTACCAAACAACAAGAGGCTAGCCACAGTTCGCCTGCAGTGTCTTAAGAAGAAATTAAAGACCAATAAACGATATTATGATCAATACAAAACATTCATGGAAGAAACAATTAACAAGGGTGATGCAGAGCCTGCACCTACAACATCTGAGGGAGACATGGAGTTGTACCTTCCGCTCCACGGCATCTATCACCCCAGAAAACTGGACAAGCTGAGAGTTGTATTTGAGTGTTCGGCCAAATTCCATGGTGTTTCTTTAAACGACACTCTACTAACAGGCCCTGATCTAATCAATCATCTGGTAGGAGTTCTTTGCCGCTTCAGGAAGGAGGCTGTAGCGATTATCTGTGATATTGAAAGAATGTTTTATCAGTTCTCTGTCACTCCTGAATATATTATGAGATATATATATATATATGAGATATTTGAAATTCCTCTGGTGGAAAGGTGGAGATTTGGAGAAGGAACCGCAGGAGTACAGGATGGTGGTTCATCTCTTTGGAGCCGCCTCGTCTCCAGGATGTGCCAATTTTGGCTTGAAACATCTGGCACGGCAACACAAAGCTACCTATCCACTGGTATCAACGCTTGTGGAGAAACATTTTATGTTGATGATGGGCTAGTCAGTGTCCCATCGGTCGAGGAAGCCAAGAAACAGATCACTGAGTCACAGGAGTTGTGCAAAAGAGGAGGCCTATGCCTTCATAAATTCAACTTGAATGAGGAAGCAGCCCTCTCCTGCTTCGATCCCTCGGAAAGAGCAGCAACCATCGAACATCTAGGACTGGATCCAATGCTATCAGAGCGTGCACTCGGCATTCAATGGTCAATTAAAATTGACACTTTCAGCTTTAACATCAGCTTGAAAGATCAGTCTTCAACCCAGCGTGGTTGCCTGTCTGTTATTGCCTCTCTTTATTATCCTCTTGGATTCATTGCTCCATTCAGCCTAACTGGAAAGCATATCCTTCAACAGCTGTGTCACAGAGGCATCGGATGGGATGATCCACTCCTAGAAGATATGAGGCCACGGTGGGAGGAGTTGATAAATGGTCTTCACAAGTTGAAAGAGGTTTCAATTCTTCTTCTTCTGACTTCCATAACATTGTCAGAGTAGAGTTGCACCATTTTGCGGATGCTAGCTGCGTGAGATATGGTGCATGTTCTTACCTCAGGTACAAAAATGACAAGGGTAAAGTCCATTGCAGTCTTGTGTTGGCGAAAGCAAGGGTTGCACCCTCAAAGGTCACAAGTATCCCAAGACTAGAACTCACAGCAGCTGTGGTTTCTACAAAAGTCAGTGTCACGTTAAAAGGTGAACTTGACATGAAAATTGATGAAGAGGTTTTCTGAACAGATTCACAAGTTGTGCTTGGGTACATTAACAATGATGCCCGTAGGTTCCACATATTTGTTGCGAACCGTGTTCAGGTGATAAGGGATAACAGTGATCCCAGTCAATGGCACTATGTGGACACCTTAGAAAACCCGGCCGATCACACATCCCGAGGTCTTCGTGCTTCAGACATTCATTCAACAAACTGGCTGCGAAGGCCAAAGTTTCTCTGGGAACATGAATTACATCTAACACCCAGCGCTCCAACAGAATTACTCGTTAGTGATCCTGAAGTCAAGACAATTCAGGTGCTTGCAACTGAAGCCAAAAACTGCAATGACATCCTTAGGCGTCTGAGTCGGTTTTTCTCCTGGACAACAATTCTTAAGGTGGTGCAAGAATTAAGATGCTGGGGTCTAAACAGAAACAACACAGTCAGCGTCCAGTTAATGGAACAGCAGAGAGAGATTTATAATTATATGTTACTGCAGCAGCAGGACAACTTCAAATGTTTCATTCAGCTGATCATGGATGGAACTAACAAAAGATTGGATGGCATTAACAGAGATGTACAGGAGCTGAAGACCAGCTTGGAATTCACCCAAGCAAAGTTTGAAGAGAATAAGATGGGATGCACTGAGATTGAGGCAAAGTTAAAGGCATTTGAGACAACCATAACTACTTCCAAGCAGGAGCTGGATGCAATGTTGGACTACATCGACAACCTGAGCAGGAGAACAAACATTTTAATCGATGGCATTGCTGACGAGAAAGGAGAGAATTGGAGTGAATCAGAGAAAATGGTGCGACAAATGCTTTCTAAAGACTTGGGCTTAGATGGAACAAATATGGACATTGGGCGTGCCCCGAGACTTGGTCAGTACCGGGAGGGGGGAAAGCCAAGGAAAATTGTTGTCAAACCTCTTCACATTAAAGACAGAGAGCTGATTCGTTCTTCTGCTAGGAAATTAAAGGGCACTAAGATCTACCTTAACGAAGATTTCTCTGAAGCTGTGCAACTGAGGAGGAAAGCGCTGCGGCCGAAGTTCAAAGCTGCCAGAGAGAGAGGTGAAACTTGCTGTGTCTCAATTCAGGGTCTGCATCCTTCGAAGGCCAAATTTGAAGGCCAATTACGTCACAATGCCGCGCGAAAGCTATCCCAATTTGAAGGTTCATTCAAATGCAGCCCACAAATGTGGCCTTCTTTTGCCTCTTTTTGGAGGATGCACCACTACTATCCTTCGTGGCCTCAAATATTCCAAGATTCTTTGCGCGCCTGAAAAAGAAAGAAAGAAAGAAGAAATTAGCGACATCAAGTGGCGCAGATCTCACATTTAAATGTAAGTATTGGGTTTATACTCAGTTTTTACTCATTTGAACATCCAACGCCAGACATGTTAAACTTCAAGGGTAAAATACGTGACGCTGGTAATGCTCAGTTTGATGCCTCTGGAAGTAAAGCCTTAAAAACCTTCACTTTCAAACGTTAGACGTTCAGAGGTTGACTTATATGTTATATCTTATTGTGACTGTTGAGATGTTATAGACTATTTTTACTTCATGTACATAAACGGACCAAGATGAACAGAGTTAGATCAGGCTGTGATCCCTGCTTTATTGCCACACTGTAAAACTGTAAAGTCTAGTTAAACGTTTGAATTGAATAAAGAGCTAAGTTTAGGATTATCCTTATGATGATTATATTTTTGCTATATTAGAACCCTTTTGTCTATTGACATGACACATCTTTTACATTTAATTTTGTTTTAGGGAGCAAACAGAGAGCTTCATCACTGTCCGAGGTCAGAACGACCATTTGTTCACAGGAGCGAAAGTAGGTGCAGGTTTGAATGATGAGGTGGAAACTAAATTATATGTGTTTTACCCATCATGGATGTCCTCATGGATAAGGTTTTAGGACAGAGGCCTTCCAGTGCCCCCCCTGTCCTAAATGCCTCCATCCCTGAGGACACACCAGGGCCGAGTGCCGGCAGGTGACCAGGAGGAGGAGGATGATGATGATGAGGAGGAGGAGAGCCAGCCAGGGCCGAAGAGAAAGAGGAGGAGGGAGGATGAAGGAGGACATGAGGCTGCAGAGGGAGGATGGAGGGGCTCTTCTCTCTGCTCCAGAGGATGGCCAATCGTTACATTATCTCCGTTATTTAGTTAATTTATGAGTTCTTTTAAAATGATTTGTTCGTAATTGTTTATTTTATATAATTATTATTATTAATTATTATTATTAATTAAATAATTATAATATATATATATATAATATATAATTAATTGTTCTATTGGTACACATTGTCTATTCCATTCAGTATTTACAACTGAAGTACAATTTAGAACAACAAACAGCATCAAGTGCTACTTTTCAGGTACAACAAGGGATTAATGTTTTTCTTTTATTATTAAGGTCTTAACATTTACAACTATTTACAAAATTACAGCATAAATAACTATTTACAGATTATTATTAACTATTAACAAAAACAATTACAACAATATTAAAACAGTAACAAATGGTGTACAGTAGGCTGAGCAGGAGTCCCTGGCAGTGCTGCTGGGCTGGATGAACCTGGTGTCAGTGGGACATCATCTGGGTCGGTACTCAGGGTGTTTGGGGGACTAGTCTCCACTGTCCACCGCATCGTTCATCAACTGGGTTTGCAGGGCTGACTCTATCGACAGCTGCCATGTCACTAAGAATTTTTTTTAAGAAAGAGGCAAGAATTATAATTTCATAATAAAATTATAATAATAATGAATTATTACAACAAACAAAACCCATCTACCAAACACTTTAAATAGGAATAATGCTTTTAAATTAAAATAAAACCATATGTGGCGATCAACAGTTTATATGTCAGCATTAAGGTAATATATCAGTATGTTAATTACCCCTAACTGTTAGCTAGCTAATAATGATAATAATGATAACAGTACTGTGGGTTCAATAACAGGTTCACCTCTCCACAGTCCTCTCAACCGGAGATAAACCACAGCCGCTTCTCTTCTTCTTCCACAAGGAGGTGGATTAAAAAGGAAATCAGGAATTCCTGTAGCTCAAACATATTTGACAGTCAAACTTTACTATTCTTGTCACTTTCTTGGACCTGGGCAGCATGAATAGTGACGTAAGGGTAAGGGCAGGAACATCTGGTGACGCAACCAGGAAATGCTCCGGAGGCTAGACCGTCCCATTTAACAACGGCAGACCCAGCCTCCGCAGGTCTCTCCAAAGGACTCGCCTTCGAAGACCTCAAAGGCCGGGTCCTTCAAAGGATGCAGACCCTGAATTGAGACACAGCAAATGTGAGCTTGAAGTATGATAAACTGATCATTATCCCCAGGGCTGGACAAAGTCACTCACTGGCCTAATGAGCTTTAAAATTCAATGTTATCTTTTTGTGAGTGTAGTATTTGTGTACATGCATGTGTGTCTGTGTGCTGGACCAAGAAGTCTGATGTAGCCTACTTGATGATGACAAAACAACTTATGGTACAAGATGTTAAAATTGAGTTGAACTTATGATTTCTGAAACCCATTTGGACAGCTTCATAGACAATTCAGATGTTGATATTGGGGTTTTTTCAATTTATAGACATGATCGAAACTGGTTTGGAGGTGGCGTGGCCATTTACATACGCAATCATTTTCCTGTGAAACTGAGACATGACTTAATGGTTGATGATGTTGAAGTGTTATGGTTACAGGTACAACTTCCATATTTAAAACCAATAGTTCTTGGCTGTTGTTATAGACCACCTAGTGCCAGGATAGAGTATTTAAATGGTTTATGTAATATGCTGGACAAAGTGACTGACGAAAACAGAGAGCTATACTGGCTGGGTGATCTAAATATTGATTGGCTATCTGATAATTGTCCTCTGAATAATAAGCTTAAATCTATGACTGACACCTGTGGTTTATCTCAATTAATGTATCAACCCACAAGAATTTCTAGTAATAGTACAGGATCTTCAACATCAAAATGTATTGCTCATATTTACACTAATAATCCTGATAGGTGTTCAACACCGGTTTCTGTAACAGTTGACTTTAGTGACCACAATTGTGTTGCTGTCTCCAGGAGAACAAAGCAACCTAGAGCCTGTCCTAAAATCATTATGAAAAGAACTTATAGGGCATTTAATGAGGAGAATTTTCTAAATGAACTGGACAACATTAAATGGGATTTCGTATGTGCCACTGATGATGTGGATACCTCCCTTAATTTATTTATGGATCTTTTTATCAGAGTTGTGAATAATCATGCCCCGTTAAAGAAATTTACAGCCAAAAGTGCTCTTTGGGTTGATGCTGAATGAAAGAGCTTGATGGCTCAAAGGGATGAGGCTAAAAAGGTTGCTAATCTTATGTGACTAAGGTGAACAGAGTGAAAAAGAAAAAAAAAATTCAAAAGAGAATCTCCGATAGTTGTACAGATTGTAAGAGAATGTGGAATGTACTCAACGAAATAATGGGGAAAAAATTTACCTGTACTTCTTTTGTTGAATTGAATGGAGTTTATTTGACTAAGCCAACACAGATTGCAAATTATTTCAATGATTATTGTGTGAATAAGGTTTCTAAACTAAGAGATAAAATGGATTATACTGTTGATTCCAACTCCAATGAGCGGATAAAAAAATGTATTATGAAGGATAAACTGTGTAATTTTGAATTTTACCAGGTTAATGTTGTGCAGGTGGAAATGTTGCTGAGATCTTTGACTGTTAGTGGGTCTGCTGGTACAGACAACTTGGATTGTAGGTTGTTGAAATTATCAGGTGTACATATTTCTAAACCAATCTGTCACATATTCAACAGATGTCTGATAAGTGGTGTGTGTCCAAAACTTTGGAAGGACGGAAAGATCTTTCCTTTACCCAAAGATACAAAATCAACTTTCTGTTGTCCGAATAGTAGGCCTAATAGCATTTTGCATATTTTGAGTAAATTATTGGAAAAGATTGTATTTACGCAAGTGCAAGATTACTTTTCTCACAATGATATAACTACAATGTTCCAACATGCTTATAGGTGTGGTCATTCCACCTGCACTGCAATGACACAAATGTCAGATAGCTGGTTAACATCAATTGATGACTTAATGCTTGTGGGTACAATATTACTTGACTTCAGTGCTGCCTTTGATACGATCGACCATGACATTTTGATTTCCAAACTTATTAGTTATGGTTTTACTTCCTCTGCGATCAAGTGGTTTACGAGCTATCTGCCTGAGAGGTCGCAAAGAGTTTATTTTAATGGTGCATTAAAAACATTATTGGACCACCTGGCTCAGCAACTCCAGCAGCTTGTGACACCAATCCTCCAACATGTGGCTGCAGAGCAAAAATCAACAACTAGAGCTGCGCCAAGCAACGTAGGCCAGTATCCTGGTGCAGTACCCCTTCAGTCATCATCCCAAGTGACCCAAGGACAACCCAGTGCTCGAACAGATGGACCTTTTGCTGCAGAATTGGAGGTAATTCGACAGAGGCCACATAATACAGGCCCATATAACATCCCAAGCTTGCATGACACAGCTGTGAGACGCAGAGAAGAGCGGGTGCCTCAACGTCCTGCCCCAACATGCATGAGTTCACATGAACCATATGGCACAGCCAGCAACAGTGGAAATAGACAGGACATGGTGCGACACCTGCCCAATGAAGCTTATAAAATCAAACTAGAAACGTATGATGGCCAAGAGGACTGGGACCAATTTTTGTTGCCTTTTGAGCGCAAGTATGGATGGACTGGTGCAGAGTGAGTTGATAGACTTCATGAGTGCCTTCGTGGAGTTGTTATCCGCTATGTCTGCTCCCTGCCAGAATATATCTGTGAAGACTATACACTCCTCAAGGAACAACTTACACAGAGGTTTGGAGTAAAAGATCCCCCTATGACTGTTCGCAGGAAGTTGGGAGATCTGCGTCAAGGAAAAAAGTCTGCAGCAGAGTTCGCTGAGGAGGTGCAACGTCTGGTGAGTCTGGCTTATCCTGGAACAGACCTACTTCTACAAGACCAACTTGCTACTGATGCCTTTTTAAAAGGACTGAGAAACCAAAAGGTAGCTTATGAAGTAATGAACCGCGATTCACATTCACTGGCTGAGGCACAGAGCAACTCTGGGCCGTGAAACAGAGATGAGGACAGGGAGAGCCAGACGTATCTCCTGGGCAGATGGAGAAGATACTAGCCCTGAAGAACTCTTCCCTGTCTCCCGAAACTTACAGAGCCCAAAGTATGTCACAGAGGAACAGTTTAAAATGCTGATGGACAGAGTGGAGCAACTGCATTTTAAGTTGGAGCAACTGTAGCCTGTGGTTAGAGATTGTGGGGGTGTGGGTTCCATGGAGCGTTCTGCATCATATGGTGAGGGGACACATCAACAAGACTGTGGAAGGAGACCAACACAGCAACTGCCTTCACAAAGTCAGAGGATGCGTTCACCCAGCCCAAGTCAAGCAAGCAGAATGACTTGTCTCCGCTGTGGAGAAATGGGACACTTTAGGAGAGACTGTTCAAGGTCCAAGTCGCCATAAGGACCTCACCCCACCAAGCAACCCAGATGCTTTCAGGGGCCCTCCAACTTCTGAGGACCAACCCCTTCCTCCGCAGCTAGGACGCGCAACCAAAAGAGGTCCCAGCTTGCAGATCACAGTGACAGTAAATGGTCTGCCCATTAAAGCAGTTGTTGACACTGGTGCTGAAGCCACAGTGATATCTGAAGAGGTGTATAACATGCTCCCAACTGAAACACAGAAGCCTCTCACTGAGACTTCTCTTCGAAATGCTGGAGTTGGAAGCAAAATGTCTGCCATGGGAAAATTGGAGGTGACGCTGGGAATTGGCAGCCGAAAGTTCAACTGGAAAGTCTTTGTTGGCCGCATTCATGACTCTTTCCTCCTGGGCCTTGATACTATGCAAGCTGCTGACATGACTGTCCTCGCTGGTCGCAAAGTGTTTGTTGGCAATGACCCAGTGCCCTCCTGGGTCATCGAAGGTAATGGGGAAGACTACTCCTTGGCATGTGTGCTCCTGGAAGACAACATCACCCTACCACCTGAAAGTGAGTACCTCGTATGGGGAAAAGTTGAAAACCCAAAACCTGGTCTTCCAGCAGGTCTAGAGCCTCTCAACATAACTGAGACTGTCTCATCAGGAAGTGTTGCCATCTACATGGACCCCTGAACCCCTGAACTGCAATTTCTCAAACGCCAAAGCATCCCTGCCTCGCGGTGTTTGTTTTGGTATCCTGATTGAAACCTTCCCTGATAACCCTGTTATCACGTGTTACTCAGAAAGTGACCAGCTGGGAAGTACATCAGAGGAAGAGAGCAGTGAAAATGCCAGGCCAATGGTTGGAAAAGTGATAGGAAATACAATAGACTTACCAGAATATCTGCAAGCTTTGTACACATCATTGAGTGAGGCTCTCAGTGAAGAACAGCAGGCAGCTCTGATTGAGCACCTCCTAAAGTACAAGACTCTCTTTGCAGCCAGTGATACAGACCTTGGCTATCTCTCTGCTGTTACCCATAAGATTGACACTGGGACTGCCAGACCAGTGCGCCAACCAGTCCACCGGACGCCACTGGGGTTTCACGGTGAAGAGGAGCAACACCTTAGAGAAATGTTGGAAGCAGGAGTAGTCGTACCATCTTCCTCAGAGTGGGTATCACCAATTGTCCTCGTGAGGAAGAAGGATGGTGGTGTCCGTTGGTGTGTGGACTATCTGCGCCAAAACAGTCTTACACAGAGAGATGCATACCCACTGCCAAAAATTGATGAGTGTCTTGATGTTCTTGCAGGAGCAACTGTGTTCTCGACTCTGGATCTTCAATGTGGATACTGGCAGATTGCTGTGGACCCCAAAGACCATGACAAAACAGCGTTCATCACCCTCTATGGCCTCTACGAATACACAAGGATGCCATTTGGCCTCTGTAATGCACCTGGGACGTTCCAGAGAGCCATGGAACTGGTCCTCAGAGGATTTCAGTGGAAGACGCTCCTCGTCTACTTGGATGATATAATTATCCTAGGCGGAGGTGTTGAGGAGAACTTGCAGCACTTGGCCGATGTCTTTGAGTGCTTCCACAGCTATGGGCTGAAGCGCAAACCCAAGAAATGTCAATTGTTGAGAGACAAGGTCCTTTTCCTAGGGCACATGGTCAGTGGAGAGGGAATAAGCCCCAACCCAACACTGGTCAAGGGTGTGGAGGAGTGGCAGCCCCCAAAGAACACTCAACAACTGCAAGCTTTTGCAGGGCTGTGTAACTACTACCGCCGCTTCGTCCCTGCCTTTGCCAAGCTTGCTAGCCCCCTGACTAATCTCCTAAAGAAGACAGCAGAGTTCCAGTGGGGCGAACCACAGCAGAACGCCTTCCTGCAGCTCAAAGAAAGACTGACTACTGTCCCAGTTCTGGCTTATCCAGCACCCACTGGTGATTACATCCTTGACACCGATGCCTCTAATCACAGTGTTGGTGCAGTGATATCACAGTTCCAGTGGGGGGAGGGTCTCCTATGCTAGCAGTCACTTCACCCCTGCACAGCAGAGATACTGTGTGACCAGACGGGAGCTGCTGGCCATTGTGAAATTCACAAGGCAGTTCCGCCACCTTCTCCTTGGCAGGAAGTTCCTCCTCCGAACAGACCACAACAGCCTGACTTGGCTATTTCGCTTTAAGCACCCGGAAGGCCAGTTAGCTCGCTGGCTCGAGGAGCTCAGCCAGTATGACTTTGAGATTTAACATCGTGCTGGCCAACAATACGCTGATGTAGATGCACTGTCTAGGTGCAACACAGAGGGCCCAACGGACTGTGACTGCTATCAAGCGGGCAAGGAGGCAACAGAGCTTCCCTGTCAAGGATATTCCCACTGCCAAAGCCTGCATGAGCAGTGGGCAAGATTCAAAGAGGATGTGGATGATGTCGTGCCTCTGGTCATCAGGCAAATCACCATACAGGACTCCGGGAATAGCATTGAACTGCAGCAGCAAGCTGAAACTGACCACCATACCGCCACAGTAAACCTGTGACTTGCCAGCAGTTGGCATCTGCACAAAAGGATTATCCAGTGCTTTCTGTCCTACACAGCTGGAAAGAATTGGGAGTTCTTCCAACCAGAGAACAGGTAACAATGGAAAGCCCAGCAGTGAGGAAGTACTGGCTATGTTGGCCTCAAATTGAACTTCACCAGGGAGTCCTACATTACTGCTGGGAGAATGCTGACAGAAGTAATCCATCCTTGCTGTTACTGGTCCCCATGTCAGTGCAAACTGATGTCATGCTGGCTTGTCATAACCCTCCACAGTCTAGACGTCAGGCAGTCCCACACAAAGAGCCAGGCTGCAGACTTACCAGGCTGGAGCAGCTATGGACCGGTTGCATCTTGATGTATTGGGCCTTTTCCCCATCTCATCCAAAATCGCTCGCCTGCTTCGGTGTGGACTAAAAGTCTGTCTGCATCGGAGTTAGAGCGTTTCATGATATCTGTACCTACCTGTGTGTTCGGCAACTCTTCAGTAAAGTCCGTGAAGTGAGATAATCCTCTCCAGAGTCATCCTTCCTCACGCACGTACACTTATATCCCCTGTTAGCTGAAGCTAACAATATGCCGTATGTACTCAGTAAGGCTGCATTGACTATGTTTGCCGATGATTCTACTCTTTATTATGCAGCCCCTACATGTTCAGAGCTTAATCAGGTTGTGAGATCAGTAAATTATATAGCTGGATCAAAACAAATAAACTTATTCTAAATATATCAAAAACAATGAGTATAATATTTGGTTCTAAGTATAGATTATCAGATAATCCTAAAATGAATATACAAATAAATGGTCAAACTATACAGCAAGTAAAAATGGGGAAGCTTCTTGGACTTGCACATTGTCATGGTCTGATCACATCAACAAAGTTGTTGCCAAAATGGGTAGAGGTGTTGCCATAACACATAAATGTGCACCGTTTCTCAATTCACAGTTGTTTATTCGTGTTGTTTGTACATTGGTTTTATGTCATTTAGATTACTGTTCAGTTGTATGGTCTGCTGCATCGAAAAATTACAATAAGAAAATGCATGCATAAGAAAATTACAAGTGGCTCAAAACAAGGCTGCAAGACTAGTTCTTGGTTGTTCTTCAAGCACTAATGTTGCAGAAATGCATGAACGTCTTGCTAACCCTAACCCTCAAGCATAGACTATCTGCTAATATATAATTCTATGAAAGTATATTAATATACTTTCATAGAATTATTAACACTCAGACTCCTAAATTTCTTTATGATAATATAATTTACTGCTCAAATACGGATTCACATTACACTAGATGGGCGAATAGTGGACAGATTACTTTACCAACTGTGTTTTGGAACAATCTTCCAGTTGTAGTTCGTGAAATTAAGGGAAAAACTGTTTTTAAAAGAGACTTAGAATATATTTGTTCTCAACATCATAATATCATCTTGATTATTTGATTGAGCGAGGTTTTGTCATGTGATACATGAAGGGTATGTTGCTTTTCCTTATTTTATTGTCTTTATTTTAATAAATACTTTCAGTGTTGTTGTTTTTTGAGATTGTACTGATTGTGTTTTGTATGTATTGTCTGGACCCCAGGAAGACTAGCTGTCGTCTTGGTGTCAGCTAATGGGGATCCTTTGAAATAAACAAATAAACAAATGTGACTGTTAAGGAGCATGAGAAGGCTGCTGACAAAGTGTAGATAGAAGTGAAGTGAAGTTAAGATCGTACAGCAGCAAGCCCTTCCCCCATGAGATACAGATGCTTCAGGGTGAAAAAGACCTTCCAAATTCAAGCTGTCTTTTCAGCCTCGACCCCATCTGGTCTGAAGGACTCCTCCTCCTGAAGGGAGATTGAAACAGTCATCGCTCTGTCACAAAGTCAAGCACCCAGTCATCTTACCAAGCTGATTGTTTTGCATTTCCACACTAAGACATGCCATCAGGGTCGAAGCCAGACTTTAATGGAGCTTGGAGCCAATGGATTCTGGGTAATTGGTGGGAGCAAACTGGTTGCTAAGTTGATACACACTTGTGTGTTTTGCAGGAAACTTCGCCGGCCAACAGAGAGGCATTGAATAGCCGAACTTCCAAAGGACCGCGCTGAAGCCTCAGCACCTTTCACGTACAGCGGCATGGACTGTTTCGGCCCTTTCATTGTAAAGAAAGCCCGCAAAGAATACAAAAGATACGGCTTGATTTTCACATGTCTGTACTCTAGAGCTGTTCATATTGAAATGCTCGAAGATTTGTCAACAGATTCATTCATCAACTCACTGAGATGCTTCATCAGCCTGAGAGGAACTGTTCGACAACTACACTGTGACCAAGGCTCCAATTTTGTTGGCGCCAGAAATGAGTTCAGGGCAGCACTTACACAATGTGACACTAAGCTACTGGAAATCTTCCTGACTGAGAAGCAATGTGAATTTCTCTTCAGTGCCCCCTCTGACAGTCATGCAGGAGGTGTCTGGGAACGCCAGATCAGAACCGTTGAAACGTGCTGAATGCCACCTTTGCACAGTGCCCAGGTCAACTTGATGATGCCTCCCTTTAGAACACTGCTATATGAGGCCATGGCTATTGTTAACAGCCGCCCATTAACAGCGGATGGAATCAATGATCCTCAGGCACTGGAGCCTATAACACCGAATCATCTCATCAAGATGAAATCTAAGGTTGCTCTTCCTCCCCCTGGAGTATTTGTCAAGGAGGATCTGTATGCGACAAAGAGGTTGAGAAGAGTTCAGTATCTTATCGAACAGTTCTGGAGCTGCTGTAAAAAAAAGTATCTACTGAACATATCCATGAGACAGAAATGGCACTTACCTCAGTGAAACCTTAAAGTGAATGATATTGTCCTTGTCATTGTTCAAGATGATAATCTCCCAAGAAATCAGTGGCAACTTGGATGAGTGACTGAGACTGTACGAAGCGATGGGTTAGTTCGTCGAGTATAAGTGCAAGTTGGAGAGCGGAAGCCTCATAAAAAACAAGATCCTTCCTCCAAGCCCTCAGTTATTGAGAGACCAATCAAAAAATTGGTGCTCCTCCTTGAGAACTGACAAAAACAAAAAGCTATTGACAACACTGCGCACACTGCTTTATTATGTATGATGCTTTAGTCACACCTCTGATAGCTTAACTTGAGGCTATTTATTTCTTAGAGTTGAGAAATCCTGTACAGTTCATTTACTCTTTGTGTATTTGTTCATTCATTGTGTCAGGATTTGGTGGAAGTGTAAATGTCTGATAAATTGCGTTAATATTCTCCTACACAGTATTGTCTTAATGTGTGAACAAGAGATTGTAGACCTACAGTGCTACCTTGTGGTCTGTTCCGCTTTTATTTTGAAGAGCGCCGTTTTCTTCTTCTGATGTTTTTTGTAACGCTAAACTTCCTACTTCTCTTCACAATGTTGTGCTCACACATCGTCGGAGGAACGGTAAAAACTTGTAAACACATTAGTTATTTATCGTGTTCATCTGTTTGAATGGAGTGTGTATTATAATCAGATGGCATTTGTTTAAGAAAAAGGGGAATGTCATTACTTCATCTGTTTATGAGTTAATTGCGCATGTCATCAGGATAAAAGCAATATAATCTTTCTGTGAACAATTACAATATATTGTATTTCATTTAAAGCAATCATGTGATACACTTGTCAAAATAGCTTAAATAATATATTTAATTTCATATTTCATTGTTATTAGTTATCACATAAGATTCCCATCACCTACCTTACCCCAGACTTCTATTATAACTTTGTTTTCTTTTTTTTTTTTACAAAGCAACAGTCCTGTCTTGTCTTTGAGAGAATCATAAACATTTTTTACCCCACAAACATATTGAGATGTAACTTTATGTCCTGTAAATACATTTAGTTCTCCATCCTTATCCAGTTTTCTGTAAGTATTATAATTTTTGCAGAGATGATGACTTTTCAGTCACAGGAGTTGAGGAGCTGGACAAGTAATGTTGTCAAGTAATATTTTTTAAGGTCCTTGAAAAGCTGTATTTACAGTCAGATTTATAATTGTGCTATGCAGCCTACAGGACAATCACCACAAAAACAGTAGAGGATTGCTATAGCACCGACATCAGCAGTCAAACCTTTTGGCCACCACTAACCTGTGTTTATGATCAGTCGAGAAACTTCTGGGCATCCTTCCTGTATGTAGTTGTTTATGCTAATTGTACTGTATAGTTTCTAAAGGATAAAAGGTATACTATTTTTGTAGTGTTATTTATTCACATGTCTTCCAAATGTTTCAGTAAACAAGAGGCTTACCTAATTCAGTTGTTATTATTAGTGCATCATGTCATGTTTATGCTGGAAGTGTAAAGAGAAGGCATTTATACAACCTTCAATAGAGACAACAGTGTCTCCTCTCCTCTATTTTCATTTTCTGTCAGCTTCATAAGTGAGGAGCCTAAGACTCGCAATGATCCTAGCTTTGTCTGTGTCACTCGTGCCATTACCATCGGTCCTAGATCAGATAAAATGGTAAAGCAGAAATACTAGCCTCCAGTTTCTGTCTGGAAGACGGGTATTTGACAGCAGGACCTAGTCAGATGACTTCTGCAGACAGGAGCATCATGGACCCTGATAAACAGTGTCACAAACACATCTGTTTGAGATGTTCTTCTTCCATTTACAACATGGTCAAAGACTATAATAAGACAGTACAGTGTAAAGAGTGTGGTAGTGAAAGTCATCCCACAGCACTACATCCAGAACCTCTCCCACAAAAGCCAGAGAGCTCTGCTACCACTGGAGTTCATGGCGGGGAGCAAGATGAGCCAAATGCCACTGCTGTAATCTCAAGATGCACTGAAATATGTGGGAACTCAGGCAGCTCCAGCTCATGCTCTAAAATATGTTTGGTCAGGGTGTATCCTGTTGGTCAGGCAGAAAGAGCAATCAAGATGTATGCTGTTCTTGACAAACAAAGTAACTGTTCACTTGCAAAGACAGACGTTTTCGACCTTTTCAACATTGATGGACACTTGGAACCATATACTTTGAAGACATGCTCAGGTGTCACAGAGGTAACAGGGAAATGCGCCAACAATGTTGTCATCGAGTCCATGGATGGCACAACTCAGCTCTCCCTTCCTACTCTCATTGAGTGTGATTGTAGTATAATGTTACCATAGCAAGTAGTATATTGTAACCACAGCAAGTAGTTAGTGGTTAATGATAACTGGTAATAATTGCTGTAATGTTAAAAGAGAATAATCAAGTGTGAAGAAATTATAATGGATAGTTGAAATATGTATTATTCTACACCAGTTGAGTACTTTTGAAGCCCTTTTTGGTAACACATTCTATGAAGGTCTAGTTTATAATGCATTAGGAGCACATGCATAAGACGTTATAATGCATTTATAATTCTTAATACATGTCATTATAATGGTGTATAATCATGTATAAGAACTTATACCAAGGTTTATAAAGTATTACAAGTGTGGACATAATGTATTATAAATTAAGCACATATTGTTTTATACCTGCATACTCAAGTGACAAGTGTTTGAATGAAGAATCTGAAGTCCTGTGTCACATAACACATTATAACCATCCTTACTCTAGCCAGTTGTAAAGACACACATAGAACTGCTCAACATAGAACAGATACTAAATGCTCGGTTACGGAAAGGGCGTAATGCCTTATAAATATCAATAATATGTTATAGGATGACTTTAAGAGCTTTTAGTAAAGTGACAACACTATATAAAGTTATTAGCAATTGTATGACATTATAACACAATTATAATCACTTAGGAGCAGCATTTTGCTGGCTGTAAGTAAAGTGTAAGTCAACCATAATGATGTTTAAAGCAACTCTTTATTTTGCAAAAACAAAAAGGTTTATTGACCTATGGAGAGAATATAGGTCAATAAAAAAACAAGTCTCTTACCAAGCCAAAATCAGAAACAATGCATATTACTTTGTTCATCTTTGAAAAATACTTTTACAGCTCTACAAGTTTTTTTTGTGCAGAGGCACAATATTTTGGTACTCTTATCAGCTGATGTACCTCATTTTTCAACAGTTACGAATTGCATATTTACGAATGTCATGCAGGAGCCGCCAATGATATGAAATCTATGATTCCTGCCCAGCCAGTATTCTCACTCAATCACTTTTAAAAGTTCTTGCAAAAGTTTTGTGGTACGATTTCCATGGTGCATCCACACTTCAACCCTGAATGTCTGCCATGCACGTTCCAAATGCTGAGTGTGGGCTCCAGTGTTTGGGTCAACAAAATGCCTTTTATGGCATACTGTGTGATGGTTAAATCCCATATCTCCAAGTGCCCACTTTTAAGCTCGACATTCATCAGAGACAATCTGTGAGCCTCCTCTCACATGGCGTATTATGGTTGGCAGGAGATCTTCTCTCGAACGGCCTCTCACCACCTTCAGTATGGGTCTTCTTGATGTTTGCCCAACTTCAAGTAAGCCCAAAACCCACTTTTTTGTGCGGCGCCAGGCAGGTCCAAAGCATCCTCTGTTATACCGCAAAACAAAATATTTTCAGATGGAGTAAAAAATCTTTCTTGGAAGCCACTTTTTAAACCAGCTCATTACTTTTTAAAAATCACACTGCAAAAACAAACAACAAATGGATAATTTACAAAAGAAATAACTAGTACTGACGACTTACTTTCCTCTTGTGAGAGAATTTGCTTTCATCTAACATCACAAAGCAATGACGTCCACCAATCTTCAATTTCCCCTGTTTGTCAATGGCTGTAATGCAGACCTTGAGAGATGGAAGTTCAATATTAGAGCTTGTTAAGTCAGGTAAATTGTTCCAAATGTTATGTTCTTCTCCAACAAAATATATTCTACTGCTTTAAAATAAATCTAGATCACTACTGCAGACCTTTTTGAGCTTCAGTCATATAGTAGTCTACTCTGCCACACGTACATGTCAAATGTATGTTGTGATCTCCAATTATGCACTATTTCTGATTTACGAAATAATGTTGGGTAGCAAACAAGTGGAGACTCAAACAGGAGCAAAATAAATGGTTGGCAACTTGTTTTTCTGACACCACTTGAATGCAGCACACATATAATGTATAGAGGCAAAGTTACGACCTCAAAAACCTATGCACTATAGCTTAAATTCTCTTTCATATCATTGATACAACACCTTTCTCAAAGTCGAAGCCATCTTCGTCAAAGTGCGACTGCTGCTGGCAATGCCATCCTCCGTCATATCCATCTGTCTCAGTCTCGGTCCCTGAGAATACCTTTGACAGAAATGGTTGATCTTAGTAAAATTAAAAATTAAAACATAAATCATGTACAGGCAATCATAAATCTATGAATAATTTGGACCTCAGCATTTGTATATGGGTATTAAAATGGGTAATGTTAACAAATAAAACACCAACCAATAGATGAATTCCAAATGGCTTCAGAAAGGCCTACAAGAGTTGAAGAAGATGAATCCACTTCTGACAGATATCCTCTTCTGACGATGGCCTTTTCTGCCACAAGACCTAATGGGTGAGTAAGAAAAATAACGTTAATAATTATTAATTGGCGATAGATTTAACTAATACTGTAACTGATAATTGGGTGATTCTTCAATTCAGGGCACTTTTGACTTCTGGAATTTTGAAAAAATAATGTTCTTTAATCTCTGTTTTTTCTATTTCAAAAGGTTTATCAATTGGTCTGGAACAAAGATCTTAGCATAGCTTTGATTGCACTTCATGATAATTTTGATATTATGATGCTTTTTTCAAAGTTGACACAGCAAAATGTCATTACCATAACGAAAACAAAACACTGATTTTAATACAGAATGATTTGACAAGCAAAGTTTTCACAATCATTCCAGTAAGTAAGAATAATTTTCTAAATACTTGTAAGTACATTTAAAATACATTTTAACAACATGTTCTTGTTAACTTTTTAATATATTGCCTTGTCTCAACAATGAAATATTGCGTACTAATCAGAATATTTGAATTGCAATTAATATTTTTCAAGAAAATGGAAATTTAGACTTTTAAACATTGCCACAATGATTGAGGTAAAACTCAAGTTAACAAAAAAGCAACATTTTCTATCAAAAAATGTATTGCAATGATAATGACAATGTATTTTGGTAATGACAACATGTTTTGGTAATGACACATTTACATAATTTTACAACAAATGAAATAAACTACTTTTTAAAAACACCACCTTTTGGACACTTAACCTTCCATTAAAATTAATCACTTGGTAAACTACCACAGCATTGCTTATGTAATAATAAATTCTTCCGGCCGGCTGGCTCGTTTCTGACTTAAAAAAAGATCAAACAAAAGAATTGGCATGCTTAACTCAAATGTCCCATATGATAGGTGCCAATCCAAAAATGCTGAAATAGAAAATAAAGTTTTCAGCACTCTCAAATACCTGTGTAGCATTTTAATTCATGCACAGCAATAGTGGCGTGACCCATAATAAACAACAGTCAGGGACCTGCTGTTGATAACCAGCTTAAATCAGACAAATACTAGTCTAGTAAGAAAAATACAGTATAGTAAAAACAATCTTTCATTTTATTTTCATTAAAAAACATATATCACATTCTGTGACTGCAACAACCACATAAGTAACCAATTGATTTTACACACTAGCAATAAGAAAATGCACTTAACAATATAATTTTTTTTCTTGAAAATCCACCCTGGGGACAGAAAAACTCCCTTAATTGAAGAATCACCCAATTACAAAATATTACATCTGTGCCTGCAGTAGGGTGGGGATTTACCCATACCAGATGTCATTTATCACATATGCGTTATAGATAAGAGTATGTGCTACATGAATTAATAATAATATCCTTGGAAGAAACAGCAGAGCGTTCCTTATGCAGTTGAACCTGCGTGGGCTGCAGGTGAGCCGGCTCGACAGTGCCTCCTTTCATTCTTTTCTTTTTTTCCATTAGCCACCCATCCCAGTCTGACATGTCTCTAAATTGCACACTGGCCTGCAGTCAAAACTCTGACATCGTGGTGCACGCTATGGGGTGACCCCACTCTTGGACAGTTTTTAATGAGAGGCAATGCTGCCCCGACATTTGCGCGCACACAACAATGTACAGTAAGTAAGTTGTGCAAAACATCATCAGTTGCTGAACGGTCCCGTAAAAAACAATGTAAACCGAGACATATTTTCGAATTCATATCGCCCCCTCCCTCCTCCGAAGCCATTGACAGGATGTGAAAAGTGAACATGTCTGAGCATAGAATTAACGTAACAATGGCATTTCTTACCATACATATCCATCAGCTTTGGAGACAATGTTTAGGTGCATGGGCCTCTTGCAGGTGGAGAAGATCATGCAATGCTTTAGGATTCCTCTTCTTTGCATCCATACCACTATTTTTCTCTGGCTGCGTATCGTGTTCTCTTGTCGTATTAATCGACGGATTTCATCACTCAATAAATTTGCCATGTTGGCATCCTTCACCTGAAGAGTGGGCAGCGACAATCTCCCATGGATCCATGCGATCTCCCGCTTGCGTCCAAAATTGCCTTCTGGGACTGCTGCGTTCACGCAAGTCGGAGCGATGGGAAAAGGGAATTCTGAGTTGTTAAAAATAAACTGAATGATTTAATTCTCCAACTTGTAATTCTTTAGTTTAAAGTCTTCTGCTGTCTTTTCAGAGCTACTTTTTGTTGACATTTCAACGTACATTTCATTTGTAATTATACATTATAATGGTTGCTTAGTTTATCTTACACTATGATTACAGCAATTTGTGGAGGTTAATTGCTATTGTATTGACTAAATTAGTTAGCCTGTGTTGGCAGGTAACATTAGCTGAGAGGTTATGCAAGTGAACTGAAATCAAGCAATTGAATTTATTTACAGCATGAATGAAATTTATCGATGGTCAGAAGCCAGAATCTCCGAGTTCTGATTAGTCCTGAATGTAGCACAGGGGACCACGGAGACAGAGGGAAAACGCAATTGACTGCAGGTTTGAAAAGAAAGGCGGTGGACCGTTACGGTCTGCAAAAGGCAACGAAATCAAACTCTAAGGTAATATTTTTCAACACAGACTGTAAAACATTAACAAAATGCATATAGTTATTTTGGGGGGTTTTGGCCTAAGTTTTGTCGGCCAAGCTTAAACGTTAGCATCCAGGCCACATGGGTAAGCTAATCCAGCCAACATGTTGAAAAAGCAAACGTTAGTGCATAGTGTTGTTGTGGGAGCATTGTGCTGTAAAGTTTGAATCAAATTCAACCTAACAATAGCCAAAGCATAATGCTTCAAATGCTAACCCTCAGTTGATTATGTTTAATAGCCATATACACGAGAAGGGGAGCTGTGAATCCTCTGCCACCAAAAGGGATCCACTCCTGCTGTGGGGGAAGCGAAAATGGGTATGTATTGCCATTTTAGGTTGTTTCTTTTTCTGTAGATTGCCCAAAATGCATCATTAAACTTAGAGCTGAAACTTGTAGTCATATTCTAACCATTTAATACATTCGAAAATTCAAAGTTAGATGATGCCTGGTTGAGTCATATCCAGCACAGGCCTGAAAAAGTTATAGATTGTGTTTCAAACTTGGCATAGCATCCCTGTCATAGCTTTTAGCTAAAATAATTAAATTTAATTCAAGATTCAAGAAGCTTTAATTATCCCGAGGGAAATTGCTGTGCAACAGTTGCAATACAAAGTGGTGAAGTAATTTAAGAGAGAGATAAAATATGCTAAATTAACTTAAAATAAATAAGTAACTAACTAAATGCATGTCTGTTGCTTTAGGTGCTCCTGTGTGAGGTTAGCACCTGGTGGAAAGGGTGGGCATTGTTGTCCAGGATACTATGCAGTTTACGCAGCATCCTCCCCTCAGACACCTCTAACAAAGAGTCCAGTTGGACCCCCAGAACGGAGCCAGCCTTCCTGATGATCTTATTGATCTTGTTGGCGTCTGCCGCCCTCAGACTGCTGCCCCAGCACACAACACCAAAGAAGATGGCACTAGCTACCACCGACTGGTAGAACATCCTCAGCATGATGTTACATACACTGAATGACCGGAGCCTCCTCAGGATATAGAGTCTACTCTGGCCTTTCTTGTAAACAGCCTCAGTATTCTTGGCCCAGTCCAGTTTGTTATCCAGGTGTACTCCAAGGTATTTGTAATCCTGGACAACATCCACAGTCACACCGTTGATGGAAACGGGTGTGGGGGCGGATTTCCTCCTGCGGAAATCCACCACCAGCTCCTTTGTTTTGGTGGTGTTGAGATGTAGATGGTTAGTTTTACACCACTCAACGAAGGAATCCACTACGCCCCTGTACTCCTCCTCCTTCTCTTCACTGACACAGCCAACAATTGCAGAGTTGTCCACAAATTTCTGCAGGTGGCAGGACTCGGAATGGAACTGAAAGTCTGAGGTGTACAGAGTGAACAGAAAGGGAGAAAGAACGGTTCCCTGTGGGGCCCCAGTGCTGCTGATCACAGTATCTGACACACAGTCCTGCAGTCTGACATATTGTGGTCTATCTGTCAAATAATTTGTAATCCAGGGAACCAGATGAGGGTCCACCTGCATCGCCAACAGTTTACTCCCCAGCAGGGAAGGCCGGATGGTATTGAACGCACTGGAGAAATCAAGGAACATGATTCTAACGGTGCTTCCTGGTCTGTCTAGGTGGGCGTAGGCACGGTGGAGCAGGAAGATAATGGCGTCCTCCACTCCCAGTTTCGGAGTTTCAGGGACCTCATCAGGTGTGGTGTCAGCGCCACCGGTCTGTAGTCATTGGAGGTGCTGGGTCGCGCCTTTTTTCGGTACTGGAACCAGGCAAGATGTTTTCCACAGCACAGGGACTAGACTCAGGCTCAGGTTGAAGATGTGCTGCATGACTCCACACAGCTGGGTTGCACATGTTTTTAGAACCCTCGGGCTGAGACCATCGGGACCTGCTGCCTTGCCTGGGCAGAGTCTGCACAGCTCCTTCCTCACCTGCTCTGCAGTGAAGGTCTGTGTGCCGTGCGTGTTGACGGGGGTGGGGGGAGGTGATGAAGGTGGGGGAGAGAGAACAGGTAGGGCATAGTCAGGAAGGAACGATGGGGGAGGGGGGACAGCAGGGCTGGAGGTTTGGAGGTGGATGTTTATGGAGGAGCTAGGGGAGGTGTAGTCCGGAGCCCTATCATCAAATCTATTGAAAAACAGATTCAGCTCATTGGCTCGTTCAGTATCACCTCCTAATGTCTGACCGCCAGATTGTTTGTAGCTAGAGTATCTCTAGTCTGCAATTACTGCAGAATTCAGCTGCACGAGTGCTGACGAGGACCAGAGGGCGGGAGCACATTACACCAGTTTTAAAATCGCTGCATTGGCTCCCCGTACGCTTCAGGATCAATTTTTAAATGTCTTAAGAGTCTTGGGCCTCCTTATTTATCAGACTTACTTTTACCATATCAACCCTCGCGGACCCTGAGGTCCTCCGGCTCTGGCCTTTTAACCATACCACAAGTTAGATCGAAAACACACGGGGAGGCGGCTTTTAGTTATTATGGCCCCCGATTGTGGAACAGCCTGCCGGAGAACCTCAGGGCCGCAGAGACTGTTGATGTTTTTAAAAAGAGGCTGAAGACTCACTTTTTTAGTCAGGCTTTGATTTGATTTTATTTTATTGATTTCCTTTATCTATTTATTTATTTATTTAATTTTTGATCAAACTTCTTATCATAATCAGTTTTTATTTTTAACTATTTTTAGCTATATGTTTTAAACTACATATTTTAAGTTTTATGTTTTTATTACATGTCTTAGTTACATGTTTTAACTACATGTCTTAATTATATATTTTAACTACATGTTTTAATTAAGTTTCAACTATATATCTTAGTTTTAGGTTCTTATTACATGTTTTAGTCACATGTTTTAGCTATATGTCTTAGTTATATACTTTAACTTCATGTTTTAGCTAGATTTGATCTACTCTGTTCATTTTATACCCTTTTATCTGATTTCTACTGTTTTAGTTTTAGTTTTTAGCTCCAGTGTTTCCTCATGGGGGTCTACCATGCCAGGAGCTGCTTTTGGCCTACTGGCGGGGAGCTGTCCTGTGGACTGCTCTGGCCTGGTAGGCTGGAGAGCTCTGCACCTTGGTGTGGAGCCTCTTGTCTGCCCGGGCCGGGGCTGTCTTTGTGGCGGGGCTCCCTGTAGCTGTGGGCCGGGCCCTCTCGACGTGGTAGGCCCCCCAAAGGTGGCTTTTCCTTGCGGTAGGTCTCGGTGCCTTGCCATGTCTCTGTCTAGTGTGTGCAACGGGTCTGAGCTTGTGTGAGTGTGTGTGAGTGTGTGTGTGTGTGTGTCGGTGGGTGTCGGTGTTTGTGTGTGTGTGTGTGTGTGTGTGCGTGCGTGTGTGTGTTTCTGTATGTCTATGTGTCTCTGGGTATTTTTCTTTATTTCCTTGTTATTGTTGTTTTTAGCCTCTGTGAGGCACTTTGTGTTGCTTTTAAGTATGAAAAGTGCCATATAAATAAAATTTGATTTGATTTGATTTGATGCTCCTCATGCCGCTCCACACGTCCTTCAAGTTGTTCTGCTGGAGTTTGTGCTCCAGCTTCCTCCTGTAGTTGTCTTTACCCTGTTGGATCCTCTCCTTAAGCTTCCTCTGAACCAGCTTCATCTGCTCCCTATCTCCATTTCTGAAGGCCCTCTTCTTCTCATTCAGCAGAATCTTGATGTCACTGGTGACTCACGGCTTGTTGTTGGGGAAACAGCATACAGTCACTTTAGGAACAACACTGTCCACACAGAAATTGATGTACCCTGTTATGCAGCCCATGAGATCATCAAGGTCCTCTCAATGTGAATTACAGAGCAACTCCCAGTCTGTTAGTTCGAAGCAGCCCTGCAAAGCTACGTCAGTCTCCTGTGACCATCTCCTCACAGTCCTAGTGATCACAGGAAGCCGCTGGACTTGGGGTTTATACAGGGGTTTCAGGTGGATGAGATTATGGTCAGATCTTCCAAGTGGAGGAAGGGCAGTAGAGCTGTAAGCCTCCTTAACATTGGCATAGAGCAGATCCAGTGTCTTGTTTTCCCTAGTGGGACAGTCCACAAACTGCTTGAAGGTGGGCAGTGTTGCAGCCAGAGTGACGTGATTAAAGTCCCCAGATATCGCGATGAATCCGTCTGGGTGCCGTGTCTGAAGTCTCGCGACAACGGTGTGGATGACGTCAGTCGCTAGCGCCGCGTTTGCAGACGGAGGAATGTAAACAACCAGGATGATCACGTGTGAGAACTCTCGCGGCAGATAATACGGCCGCAGACTGATGGCAAGCAGTTCAAAGTCCGGGCTGCATACACGCTCTTTCACAGTGATATGACCAGGATGACACCACTTGTTGTTAATAAAAATAGCAAGTCCCCCTCCTTTCCTCTTGTCACTCTCACGGTGAGTCCTGTCCTCCCGAACAGTCTGAAAGCCGTCCACAGTAACGTTAGAGTTCGGGATGTCCTCATGAAGCCACGTCTCTGAGAAACAAAGTGCACTGCTCTCACGATACATCCACTGAGTCCTCACCAAGCCCGCTAGCTCGTCAATCTTGTTAGCTAGCGACCTCACGTTCCCCATGGTGATGGAAGGGAGAGATGGTTTATATCTTCTCTTCTTCTCTCTGTGTTTACGTCCAGCTTTACATCCCCTGTACCTCCTCTTCAGCTCTCTGGGAATTTCAGGCCTCTCCGGTATCAGCACAGTTGGTCATAGCGACAACAGCTGATCTCGAGTGTAAACAATAGCACCGCTGTATTGTTGAGCCAGGACGGAGACGCAGTCAGGAAACATTGTCCCAAGAATGAGCCACACAGACAAAAAAAAGAAAAAAACAAGCAAAAAACGGTAATCATAAACAATAAATAAGCTATAAAAATTATTGTTAATTAGCTAAAAAAATAGCTTAAAGACAGCTAAAAGTGCAGAAAAGAGAGAGCTACTGTTGCTGGCTGCCGCTCGACACAGCACCTGGTTGCTAATGATTTACAAAAATAATTTTTTGTTTTCTTTTTTGTGATTCTTGCTCCATGTGATGTGTGCAGCTCCTACAATCAAACATGAGCTGGCCATGATCAAACTGCAGCTGGAGGCAGAGAGAGAGCGCGGGAGACTCCGAGAAGAAACCATCGAAATGCTGAAGTCAGATAAAGACTACCTTCAGCTTGAACTGACCAGCAAGGCCGAATTAATGAGGGAACTAGTCAAATCTGGGAACAGATCTGTGGAGCCATCATCTAGTTCAGGTGATCAATTATATGCCAGGTTGTGTTGCTCCTGGGTTATTACATGAATTTTCACGCATTTGAATTTTGACATCCACCATCTTGGATTGTTCTACAATGTTTGTTATAACTAGAAACACAATAAAAAATATGAATTAATGTTTTAGAACTGTGTGCGTGTTTGATTTATTGCAGCAGAGTCTTCCAAGAGTCAGGTGAAAAGAGTTTTCATCTCTGATGAAGAATCTGAAGTTGCTTCGACCTTGGCCTTTGACTCGCCATTGTCTGATTCGTCCTTGGAAGATGACTCCAAGAAGAAGAAAAAGCTGAAAAAGAGATCCCAAAAGTTGAGTGGAAGCCCCAAACCAGAAACCAGTCGTGTTCGAGGTAAGATTGTTTTATATATCAGTAATGAGTGAAATTGACTATTTTAACTGTTTTTTTTAACTGATTGCATAAAAAAAACAATATAAACTATAAACTAATAAAAATTAATACAAAAATAGAACAGACTGTATTTTACAAAAAAGTTAATTATTTTTGACAGTATGTCATTAACTCTAAGACTTTTCGTGGTCCCCAAGAGATAGCCAGTTAACAAACAAAATTAAAAGACTTTACTGATTCCAGAGGGCAAATTGTGTAATATTACTGTGCTCTTATAAAATGATAGAGCAGACAAAAATAGAACAAAAGATGTTAAGTATATATACAACATTATGTACTCTCCTTTCATATACTGCACATAACAGTAAATGCATTCTCTTTACAATGACAGATTAACTTTTTTTTCTTTTCTTTCAGTGAAAAGCTGCAGAGACATCATTAAAAGGTACAACACTTGTCACTTGAGTCTGCAGGTATAAAACATTATGTGCTTAATTTATAATACATTATGGCCACACTTGGAATACTTCTTATACATGATTATACACCATTATAATGACATGTATGAAGCATTATAAATGCATTATAACGTCTTATGCATGTGCTCCTAATGCATTATAAACTAGACCTTCATAGAAAGTGTTACCCACTTTTTTTTTATTTTAAAAGATGAAATAAAAGTTGAGAACAATCAGTGTCCCTCATTGTTTAGGAGCTGTTCTATCCTATTCTGTTCCGCTCTATTATTAACCACAATGGATGCCAAATATTCTCTCTAGCTTTAAAATATCCAAGATTTCATGTAAAAATGCATACAAATCTGTCTGTCAAACCTGGAATTAGCAGTTGAATATTGTTGGTATGTACATGTAGTTGTCTGTATTACAGCAATAGTATGCCTTTTTTCTTTTAAATGAGGGTTCATTTTAATAGTTAATCCATTTTCAAAACTATATAATATATGTAAATATTAACTGGTGATTGTTAATGGTGTGAGATTTTTTAATGGTACACTGCAAAACTTTAAAGGTATCACTATATTGAAGTTGTTTGATTGTTATAATTCAGTAAAAGTATTAAACGTGTTGTTTTTGCACTTTATTTGAATTAGGATATTTTTCTTTAATTTTACGGTTTTCATTTGACCGTTCGTTTTTTTTTTTTTTTTTACAGTGTTGTTGCTGAAAAAAAAAGGAGTCATCAATACACTCATAGAAGGCTTGATGGATCAGTTCAATAATTTCAGCCAAAAAGAGTTTGTAAAATTCTGTTTTCATTCAAGTTAAAAAAATAAGATGAGTCTTATTTTTTGTCCTGAATCCATTTTACCCTTGAGCGGATAAATTTACATCTTGCTTTTTAGTGTAAAGGTCATCTAACTTTGATTGTAACAGATTGAATTCAGGATTCTTTTCCTATTCAAGTGAGTTAGAGTTACATATTAAATGTATTGTTGATACAATGTCTAGTTGTTCTTTTTTTTTGTTGCAGCCGATTCTTTACCATGCTGATTTTCATTATTATATTATATTTCAGCCACTCCTATTTATCCATAGGGGATAGGTCATCTCGTAACTTGATCAAGGATGAGATCCTGTCACAAAATTAGACATATTTTGGAAGATTACTGTTGAATTTCTAGTTATCCGTCCTTCGTGGGGGTAAAGTGACATTGGAAGAAATTGAGAGAGTGATAAAGGTGATCAGTTAGGGAGGAAGGGGAAATGTCACAATTAGAAGACAATTCAACTAGATTGCTAGATATTAGCCAAAAATCTAGTCTAGAGCATTGAGACCACCCTGAGTTATTACTCCATGTTTAATGTTGTTTTCCTGGATTCAATCTACGCCATATGTCTACAAGATGAAGAGATTCACAAATACAGGATATCAAGGATATAATGAGTGAGTATTAAATATGGTGGGGGTTCTATCGAGCCACCCATCTGGGACTGTATTAAAGTCACCTGCGATAATAACTTTATGTGCTGAATATACACTCCTCCAGTTATCAATCATGTTACATAGACTGTAAATCAGTCTCTGATTTTTGGCTTGATTATTGAAACCATACATATTCACCAATATAAAGCTAAAATCATTGAGTTTAATAATAACCATAACCCAGAGGCCTTCAGAATCATTTCTATGGTCAGCAATCATACCATTCAGCTTATTCAATAAGATTGCCACACCAGCTGAATGTATAATACCGTGGTCGAGACATACACTGCCGCTGCCCAACTGGGATTTCCGAAAGCTGGTATCTCTGGCCATAGAATGTGTCTTTTGAAGACAAATACAATTAGCTAGTGCTGCTAGTTGCAAAATAGAAATATTACCTTGTGCTTTGTTATTCCTTAAACCTTTAACATTGAATGATAATAAAGACATTACCATACAGTATGAGTTGAATAAGTTCATGAACTTGATGCAGGATTCTGGTAAACAATAACCTTCTGCACAGCCAACATTTTAAGGCCAAATAACAATATTTAAGCTTTACAAAAGGGCTAATATAACAGAGCCTGAGCCAAACAGACAAACTATTATGAATGCAAAAAGACAAAGACAAATGCTTGGCATATACTGCTGTCAATGTCAGTCATTCCTGATGTGTAGGTTTTGCGTATGTTTAAGCATACCAGTTAGCAGATATACCTCTGACCTCAGGAGGCTCTGTAATGCTCTCCTTCAGACGACCACATGGTGGCCGTCATTGACTGCGGAGCCGTTTTGAGACCCCTTTTCCTCACCTCTACCTCAGGCCAAAGATGAGCATGGGCTTCCCAGTCTGCTTTACAGAAATCTTCCCTAAAGCAGCTCTTCATCTCATTGCAGATATCTTCCAAACTTGATCACGGACTGTTCTCATGGAAATCTGTAAGATGATCTACCTTGGCTTGTTGGTTCTCGCCCTCTGACCTATCCTGTGCAGTGTCCACTGTGTTTTGTAGTTGTTCAGTTGAAATGGGGACAACCTTTGTGAGGATCTTTATCACTTCTTCTCTGGTGTTTTAACCCTCCCTCTGACCATTTGTATCTTGCATGTTCCAGACATGATTCATGTAGTGTTTCATTCTCTTTCTGTGATGTAGCCACCCATTTCTTTAGTATGTCCACGTCTTCTATTATTCTTTTCAAGGCCTGTGTATTCACGTCAACTGAATCTTTGATTGATATGTTTAATGAGCGTTTTCCTTCAGTTGCCACTCCAAGGTACAGATGTGGTACCCTTCACTATCAAACTTATGAGTGAGGTTTTAAAGGCTGGCACACACCGGCTCAGACGTCGGCCGTCTGAAGCATTAGGAGAGAGTCGGACGAGTTCGGGAGCTATTCTGTTCGGTGTGTTCAGCTGTGTCGGAGCCATGCGGAAGCGTGAGGATGGCGTCTGATCCGACAGAAACAAGTCGGACGTCTGAGGTAGGACGCCGTCGGATACTCTGATTGGTTGTTAGCTAGCTGTTCAGTGACCATTCTGATTGGCGGTGTGCCAGCGAATCAGCACGGCATGTGAGAGGGGTGGCGGAAGTGACGACCAACGTATTTTTGAAAGCCATGGCTGTGTGGACCGAGGACTTTGAGGAGCAGCTGGTTGCCCTGGTGGAAGAGAGACCACCGTTATACGACATCACGCAAGTAATGCTGAGCTAACACTGTGTGTGCTTTGTTTTGATAACTACGGTCCGCACTCCGTTCCATCATTTCCTGTTTTTATGTTTTGGGTTACTGGCACGAGACAAGCGCCACCCGATGTTTAGGAGACTTATTGCATTTCGCGCAGGTGCAGAACGTATACGCTACTGTGCAGCCGGGGTGGTGTGTTTCAATGCAACTTTTCTGCTGAACGGATTCGACGGAGTGGTCGGATAAGGAAGTCGGATAAGGAAGTCGGCCTTGGGCGGTGTGTGGGGGCCTTTAAACAGCATTGAAGAGAACACTTGGAAATTTCCTTCTCCTGAACCATGGACTTCTTTGGGTTCAGGCTTTTTCAGCAGAGTGTGTTCCCTGTCTGGTTCTGTGTCAAAAGTTATGGTCTGGGATGCTTTTTCTTTCCTTTTGCTCCATTAAAACAAGACTGATGAGCTCATCAGGGTAAGAAGATAGGCGGATGCAGTGATGCACCTATCATGCCTAGTGCCTACCACACAAGCCTGTGGGGGCAGTGTTATGATCTGGGGTTGATTCAGTTGGTCAGGTCTAGGTTCAGCAACATTATGTGCCCTAAAAATGAGGTCAGCCTACTACCTGAATAAACTGAATAACCAGGTTTTTCCATCAATGGATTTTTTTTCTTCCCTGATCTTCTTCCTGTGCTTGGCATATTCAAAGATGACAATGCCAAGATTCATCAGGCTCAAATTGTGGTTCAGGGAGCATGAGACACCATTGTCACACATGGATTGGTCCCACAGAGTCCAGACCTTAACCCCATTGAGGATCTTTACGCAGCAGGCCAACTCTCCCATCATCAACCCTAACCCAAGATCATGCCACAAGATGTGTGCAAGTCTGGACAGAAATAAACAATGCCATGGCGAATGTGTGTCGTAATCGTAAAGCTAAAGGCGGTCCAACAACAAATTAGAGTGTGTGACTTGTTTTTTTGGCAGGACAGTGTATCTAATACACAGACATAGTACACAGTGTAAATACAGACTGCAGCTTGATTTTCATGTTTTTCATGTGCTGGTGTTTGTTAAAAAGGTTACAGAGAGAAATTCAGAGGTGCAGTTAGAACTTTAAGGTTGTGGGTTCACAAAAGAAAATCCAGAAGAAGTCGAATGTCTTACACAGAAGCTTTGTTTGCACGAAAATTAATAATCAGGATATCAGCAGGTTCATCACATCCCGAAATGTCAAATGAGTGATGAAAACACCAGGATGAAATAAGAACTGAACTCGCACAAACCACAAAATGTGACGGTGCACTAAACCAGACTAAAAGCACATAGACTGTTGAGAAAAATTGTTCATAGAAATATCTGATATGAGAATACAGAATGGGGAAAAGCACATCTGGAGCAGAAATTAAGCTTAGCGTTAGTTCATGCAGGACACAGAAGTCATATGCCCCAGCTGTAGCCAGTTGACAGTCACCAATCGGTTAATTGTTACCAATCAGTCACACACCAACCACAGCTATTCTCACCACAAGGTGGTCCGTTTAAATACGGCTCCCTTCTCATTTAAATCCCTCCTGCTCAAATGCTGCCACATACTGCTGTCTAGTCCTATTAGGGCTCATGGTTTTTTTAAAAAAAGGGGGGAAAAATAATATGGTATTTATTGTCTTGCCTAGAGCTCACTCTTGTTTACCCTGATGGCCTTCTGCAATGCACTCCCTGTTTTGGCTTAGCATGCTGCTGGGTCAATTAAGGGAGCAAGAGTGTAGCCATCAGCACCAAGCATAACTGTATTTCCATTTGTTGCAATAAATGGGTAATCCTATGACGATAGTGTTCCCGAATGAACTAGATTTATCAGATAAACAAATGCAAGACAAATCTTCTGTCTGTTGGTTGTAAATACAGTAAGTTGCTGTTGGCTAATGCATTAACATATTAATACGAATTTTCTTATATATTCTTATAATAATAAAATAAATGTGTCAGTTACATTATAGTTCTTCTTCTAAATCCTACAGCCCCAAAACAAATGAGCATTCCGAGTTACTTCAAGACCACTGCAGCACCTACTGTATAAGCCTTCTTAGACCTAGTTAGAGATTTAACAGAAGGAGCCAAACAATCAGGACAGGAAAAAAAATGTTTTTGAGTATAATTTAATTTACCTTTAACACAAAATTATTATTTATTATGATTATTCTTACTCATGCAATCTGTAACAAGATTATAAAATTATAAAATGAAAGCAAATATATTTGTAACACAACAATAAATCAGCTTATAACTTGACCAAGCTAACTGTTGCACATTTATGTGCAATTGCCATTCCTATGTGTCACAGTACAACAAACTCATCTAGCAGGTCAAACCAAACAGGCCTGAACAGATGCATTGGAGATGAAGCTCCAGAAAGTTAATAGGCTGAGAACTGACAAGCAAGTCAGCTTGAGCTTTCATTGTGAAATTATGTACAGAAATGGTCACATACACCCACTTCCTGTTCCCTTGTGCTCAGTTCCTTTTCATAGCCTCTGATTCATCACAAAACCTAGACTGGGAAAAGGGTCATGCCCCTCCAGTGAATGCCTGTTTCACCTGGGTGACTGGCAGCAGAGATCAACTTAATGGGTATTTGGCAGTATGTGTACATGATTCACACACACAGGTGTTGTCTGTGGAGGTTACTGAGTAATACAGACTAATTTTATGAGAGAGAGAGAGTGTGAGTGTGAGAAGGTAGCAAATTATGTGTGTGCAAGCGTGTATGAGTAGAATGGAAGTCATACAACATTTCTTTAGGGCAGCAGTAATCTCATTGGGTGGGTTAAGTAGCAGAAGGAGCCACAATTTTTCTGTCAACACTCAAGAAATCAAGCCAAAAAAGATGACTTCAACCCACTGGGGCTAGTATAATATGTGACATAAAGATTCTTCTTCTTCTATCACTTCTAATGTGAAGCAAGCACTCTAACTGCTAACATAAAGATTCTGTTTTCCAGTGATTGCAAGTGATTCCTAAATAGTAACAGTTAATTTAAGGTATTTTTATCATCATAAATTAACACACAAATAAATACAGGACAGAAACCTGTGTGATATGTGAGCCATCTTTTTGCTAGGTTATCTACAATAGCTTAATAACTAAGATAACTGACTGAAGCTAGCAAAATAGCTCCCTTGATTATCCACTTAGCTAACCTGCTGCTAATGTACTGAGCCTCTAAGTTGATTGTCGTGGTCATAAATGAAAGAACACTTGATTGTTATGGGCACTGCAGGCAAGTGTTTACATGTCATGCTGCATGTCAGCATGATAGGAATGACGGGAAACACTCCAACTACTTCAACTCGGCAGCATTCCCACTTTGTAGACACACTAAGGTAAGTAAGTGAAACCTACTACGAGGAATGTTTTAACTGTGAAACATTCTCAGTTTAGTACTGATGCCTCTATAAAAATTGATGCTTCTATATGACCTACATGAGCAAACAAGACGTTCAGTGAGAAGTTTGGCTGTTTCTATGTTCTTTATGCTTGTCATTGGGGTGGAGTTCCTGTAAAATAATATGTAATAACATTAAACTATTTTTGATTGCACAGTCCTGAGGATGAATTTAGGAGTCTGAAAGCCTGAGGAAAGAAGGTTCTCTGTAGTCTGGTGGTACAAAAGAAGATTATATGTGTATTGTTACATGCTATGCTATCTTGCTGTTGGCTTATTATTATGAAGACATAACATTACAAGGGATGTTGATAACTTTATCTTTCTCAACAAAATAAGTATTACTGTGCAACCACATCTGTTAGCTTTAGACTCACATGTATCCTACAGTAGATCCTACTTTGTACCACCATCGTTATATTACTAAACCTTACATAGCCACAAAAAGGTCAAGAGGCAATGGCGTTCATACCACTTTTGTTGTTACCACTTTTCGTTCATTGAATTATTTGGATGTAACTGCCAGCTATGGTGGCTTTGCAGCTGTTTTGTGACTGGTTTGTTGATTTCTGTGGTTCTTTTGGACCGAGTGAAAAATCATAGCTGAAATTCAACAGTCAGCTTCGGAATTACAACTAGGAGGCTGACATGAACAGTTTCTCACACTTGAATCCAGCAGCCTACACTTGACTGCCACTATTCTTACAAAGTTGCTAATTTACATTTGAATGTAATATTTGTAATGAGAGATACGAAAAGTAATTGGAAGTTCATTTCTCATTCATATTTCAACTTAATTTGAGTTTACACATGTAGTTCTTTGGCTCTGTCCACTAAAGTAAACTATCAATATACATTATCTGCCTCCAGAGCAATTGTGCCTCTGAAAAAATATATATCTACAGCAGATAAAACTCCAAATAGCATATGTGTATGTTCACCTAAAGCTCAATGATTAACTTCCCTTCATCGTCACTACTGCTTGTGTCTTCTGTGTCATCCTGGCAGCTTTGAACAGGCCTTATTCCGATGGTCAGACATTCAGCTGGCTGGTAGCCATTAAACTGGCCAGCAAAGAGAAAAGACTGGTATTTATTGGTAATGTCAGATCTTCCAGAGTTACTGCTCTGACTGGTGTCGTCATTTGGTGCCTTATCCTTGGTGTCCTGGTAATCAATAGGTTGTGGGGATGTGAAAGTCTTGGATGGCAGCAGAATGTTATCCAGCATGTTGTTGTTTGATGCTTGTCCATCCCCTGTTAATCCAGCAGAAGTTCTATTGACTTGAGCAGAATAAGAAACTTGAGTGGGATGTGTACAAGATGCTGTTTTGACATCAAGAGACAGACTTTTGTGACTTCCTAATGATAACGTAGTACAACAGCTTACTGCTGTGACCTTGTTACCTGCTGTAGTGTTTACTTGTTGAAAAGCTGGAGTGATGCTGGTCTGTTTATGTGAAAATGTTTTAGTTTGTTGAGGCTTAGACTCCATTTGTGAAAAAGCATTTTGTGCTTCTTTTAATTGGGCCTGTGCTTTCATGAGTTGACTTGAATTTTTTTCAAAAAAGGCATGTGTTTGTTGGTTATGGATGATGCCGCTTTCCCATTGTTGTTCTGAGAAATACAAGCTGCTCACTTCTGATGGCGGCTGTGGTGAATTGACAAGGCTAGTCTGACAGATCTGTTGAGGGGACTCAGATATTCCAGTGTGTCTCTGGGAAAGATGTATATGCTGCTCCGATAGCCAAGAGTTTTTAAAGGAATCCACCTTAGCCTTTCTGTCTTCTCCCTGTTAATAAAAGATGAATATGGGTAGGAATACTGAAATCATACCATCACAATCATACATGTTCCTCCTTCGAACCCTTTGATTAGCTATCTGCATTGCCACATACCACAACAACACTTGATGTCCAGTGAGTTATGAATTATTACAAAATCATCACAGGGAACAAATCAGATTGTTGAAGCATTCATTGTTCTTCCACTATTCATGGAAGTCATCCTATGGAAGAAATTCTGCCATGAAACAGAATTATGCTAATTATTATTATTATTATTATTCATTTTATTTATATAGCGCTTTTCAGGGACCCAAAGACGCATTACAAACAGAAACAAAAATGTAACTGATGTCATCTGTCTGGTATCGTGATAATGACCTGCTGATGTTTTAAAATTTGGCAAATGTCGCACGAAGCATGAAGCCACAATTTGTGGCTCTTTAAAATATATTTTTATTTAGCAAATTTGTCATAATGTATAAATATTTTCTCTTTTTTGTTCAGCACATATTGGGAATCATATTAGAATATTTCTTGAGAAAACCCCCAAATCCTGGCTTGGGTTTCTCTCTCTCTCTCTCTCTCTCTCTCTCTCTCTCTTTTTTTTTTTTTTGGAAAACGTCTTTTAAAAAATGAACAAACAACCCATTCTGCCAGAAACCTGCTTGCACATGATCTCTGGATCAGTGCAGCCTGAATATATCTTGTGGTGAGGGATTTGGGGAAAGATTTAGGGGTAAAGAATAATTAAAACAATAAAAAGTATTTAGAAAGAATGCCATATTGGAAAGAATCCCCACTGCGCAATTTCTCTATTCCCTGTGTGCAGCTGACAGAGGGTTTATGTGTAGGTACACATGTGAAGAAGGAGTTACTGAGTTGGTCGGGTACATCAAAGGGTTAATGGAATTTTGGATGTTATATTTGTTCTTGATGTGTTTACTTGTTGTGTCTGAGCTGTACTATATTTTGTCTTCTAACTTTTTAACTTATATAGATGAGTGGAATGTAAACACTCGTAGAACAAAACATTTGCACACCAGTGGATCGACATGTTTGAAGGGGAAGCCTAAGGGTTGACAAAAACAGAACAAAGACTCCCGCAAACTGTCCTCACTCACATCAGGAAAAAATTAACAACAATGTTTCAGCAAAGCCACGCCCCTGATGGTGAACCTTAAAATATATGTGTGGTAGTGAATGGGACAAGTAATTTTTGATCTTGTTTGAATTATGCCATAGATTACACATATGATTTTTTCAATTTAAAAGATAATTCTTCAACTTGAGAAGGTTGCAGTTTGTTGTGAAACAAATCAAGTATAAGACTATGAAAATACGCAATTAAAAAAACTATACACCCAACAGTCCTGTAAGTGGCGTTGTCTTGTTTAACATTCTCTGAAACCCAAAACTGAAACCTTCTAGTGCTGGCCCTGTGTTATTGCTAGCTCACAATACTCTCCTTTTTTGCCGGCCTAACTGCAGTATTCAATATGCCAGCCTTTTTTTGATTTTCACCTCTTTTGAATACTTAGTGTGGTTACACTGTAGTTAACTGAGTGGTGTCACACAAAACTAAATGGTATTTTACTTTTTGACAAACTAACTTTTTTGTCTCGCAAAATTATCTTTTAAATTGACAAACATCATATGTGTAATTCATGGGATTATACAAACATGATCAAAAATGCATTGGTCTCTTTTGAAAATAAGGTCCCATGGGGCACACCGGAAAGGATGGGACTTCGCCTCTCTATTAAGTGGAAAGGAGTTTTTTTGTTCTGGAATGTAAACACTAAAATATCGAGAACAAAACAATTTGATAGTAAACATGTATCCAGTGAGCAGGGAATGAACTCATTCAAACTCACCTCAGTCTTTGTTATGTCTTGTAAACTTGTGTATCTGCAGTTAGACTTGGTCCTGCCCCACTGTCCTGGTTCCTTGTCTATTATAATTCCTTCGTTCTTATCCTCTCCCACTACCCCTCCCCCACTCTGACCCTCCATGCAGTGGTGGTTTGTTGCTCCAGCCTCTTGGCTCTGCTTTGGCCTCCAATCTGTGCTGTTTGGCTGCCCAGGGGTCCCTCCATTTCCCAGTGTCTGCAGCTCCTTCTGGGCTGCACATCCCACCAATGAGTCTCCATCCATGAGCCCTAGAGAAAGAAAGAAGTTTCCTTTAGGACAGTGAATCCACAATGTTATAGCTTGCCAGTCAGTTTAAGCTTAGTGAAGGTTATACACCTTATGTAAAGACCTGAATGTAGAAAATATAGCTGTTGGTTAAAACTTACTTTTGGATAGAAGCACAACAAAAAACATGAAAACTGAATTATGTCATAGTAATGAATATAAGATTCATGTCACAATAATGTAATGTTACCAGCCCATCAACAGCCATTTTTCCTGCTGGGCTACATATTGTTGTGACATAAACATGGATTAATCTGATCAGATATAATATGCAGTGGAGGGTATATATTAACAGTAATTGTGTTGATGAAAAACAAAAAGGCTTGTAGAATATATTTTGTCTGGCAAACCCTTAGTGCATAGGGCTGTAAGAAAGTTCACATGGACCAGCACCACCCTGCCTCTTCCTCCTTCCCAGTCCACTGCCTTTAAAGATATAAAATGTAACATTTCTGCAGTAAAATGTATGAAAACAACAGATATTTAGTTATATGTGACATCAACTTTAATACATCTCATCTGTGAAGATTTAAGCCTGGGTCACATCAGAAAGTTTTTCATTGTCAGTGATTGTTGTTAACATGACCAAGCTTATGTCGTTGTTTTGATTTTGAGAAATTCCTAGTGGCAGAAGTTACAGACTGTGCATTTAGTTTTCCATCAATCGCCTGCACAATGCTACTGAAAAACTAGTGGCAAGAGAGCGACCCTTATCCCTTAACCTGGCAACAATAATAATAAAGGAAAATTTAATTTACAGTGAACATATTTTCAGGACTACCATGTGAAAGAACACTAGTGTCATTGACAAGTCTTTCCAAGACAGGAACAAGACACTTTGTTGTTGTTTGAGTTTAGTCTGGAGGCAGTGGCTGGAGGTCAATGAGTGCTAGCCCTCGTGTTTATCCGCTCCTCTCCCAGGTAACCCTTTAACTTTGTTAATGTCTGTAATCCTTTAACTTAAAGAGTGATTCGATTGCTGTGTCCAGTGATGGAGATCGAGTGACACTTTTAAATAATGAAGGACACTACAATTCTTTATGAAGCAGGTCACATGTCGGAGTTGTTTGACATTAAAAGTCAAAATTAGAGCCATATGGACTGGTTTTGACCATGGTTTCATTTGATTATGGAGAGATTTTTAGGCAGGGTTACAGATGTTCACAGATGAGATAATGTATTAAAACCTTTAACCTAAAGAGTGACTACATTTCTGTATCCAGAGATGGGGATCGAATGACAAAATTAGAGCCACATGGACTGGTTTTGACCATGATTTAATTTGATTATGTAGAGATTTTTAGGCAAATTGACATTTTATTATTTCATCCATAATTCAAATAGTTGATTTAATTTCTTTGACAAAGACAAAAATTACTTCCACATAATAATTAGTTTTTGATGATTCTGCTTCACACAAAACCAACTTCGATAAGGCTTCACTCTGTAAATCAGTGACCAAGCACTGCCATCTTGTGGCAAAATCTGGCTTCTGTTTTGAAAGGTGCTTAGATGAAAACTTGATAGTAAAAGCAAATGCAGTGCAGAATGTAAGTATTAGATCAGACACATTCTTTTTGTATGTGTGTTGTCTCATTACTCTAGGACATTGGTGTTAACCTGACACTGTTTGCATCCTCACCAGAACAACAGTAATTATAGCTCTTTTTACACATATATTTGAATGTATATATGTATGAAGATACTAAAACTTGACACAGGGCCCTTTTCTACAAGACAGAACCTCAAGATACTGTAATAACAGAGGAGGCCCAAATTATCACAAACTGTACTCAGTCAACCCTGGAGTCCAGCTGCCCTTGGTGGCCTGGGGCCATAAAAATTCAGCCTTGTATTTCAGAATTTTTTTGCCAACAGCCTGGTCTTCTCCAGTGATATATGTGATCAGATGGAAGACTTAGCAAAACATTTTATAATTCTGTACCCTGTACATTCTCTATAGGCCCCTTCCCTAATCCATATAGCTATGTATTCTAGTATAATTTTGGGCCCTCCTCCCTTAAGGGCCGTGTATACTTAGTCCCCTTTTTCACCTCAGTTCGATACCCCTGATGACTGCCCATAAAACTTTTGGTTGCAATGTCTATATTGTATGTTTAGGGTCATTGCTACATTGTTAGCCCAGTATGGATGTGAACAAACATATTTACAGTCAGCTTTTAAGCCTCATATTCATTGTGTCACTTTAAAGGTATACTATATAACAATTCTGCATTCAAATATCCATAGACAATTAGACCTTTGTTACATACTTTGTTGAGTTATTCCAAATGTTTCCAGCAGTGTTCAAAGCAGAGAAAGGTAATGGTGCATTTGATTTGGAAACATGTTGCTATCAATTACAGGGAAAGATCAATGGTACATCAGAGAGTGATTAGGGAAGTCGGCAAACGCAATGTAAATAAAACATTACCTTATCCTCTTTTCTAAAACTGAAGACAACAATTCCTATGATCCAACACTACTTCACAATATCATTGTTTTAATTAATAGACCTCTTGTGGCAGTTTAAAAACTGCCCGCACATTGGATTTAGACACACATTATGTAAACATAATGTGTGGAAGTACTGGAGTACAGAGCCAAGTCAATGACATAAAAAAATCAAACACTGCACTGTATATTCCATCCATCCAGACCCAATTAGTACTTAATTTAATTAAAATAGTCATATTCACCTGTAGTAGGGCTCTGAATACTTATACACATAGATGGGATGTCTTTGGGTCTCTCCACCTGGATGTTAGAAGACACTGAAGCAAATTGACCAAGTTGTTTTTCTGAGTGGGCTGAGCGGATTATATCACTTAGAGACATTTCCTGTGAAGGGGCAGAATTGTCCATATGGCTCACCCTGTCACATCCCATGTCTGCATGTTTAGATGAATTCAGACCCTCTGATGATGTTGGTTCCACTTGATTATTGCAGTTGATTGATGCTTGTGGGTTCAGCGGTCGCAGAGTTTTGCATTCATTGATGAAAAATGAAGAAACTGCACCAGCACATGTAGAACTGGAGGACTGAATGTGCTGGGTTTCTCCACTTTGTAACTTGCTGCTCTTGTGTGAAAAAGCCTCACTCTTGGCATTCATTGTGCCTTCATTACATGTGGTTCCTTGATTTTTAAGTTTTAGTTCTTTTCTCAGTATTTCAATTCTCATGTTATTTTGATTTACTCTGCTAAGAGAGAGAGAGTTCCTGCTGAGGTTGTGTTGGCTGGAGAGTGTTTGAGAGACCGCTCCACCTTGGCTGACCCTCCGGTCTAGCAAAAGTTGTTCGTCAGCACAATGATTGAGAGAAAGGGCATGTTCCTCCTCTGAGGTTTGACTTCCTCCTGACTTTACACCTTTGAGTGAAGCAGCAGTTGACATAATATTGCCCATACAGCTCTGAGTCTCTGTGACTGTATGACTGTATTCATGTGGGCGTTGCGACAAGCCAAGTGCTTCAGGAGGCTTTGATTCAGTAGATACTGTAGCCTGAGTAGAATTACTGTTGAGATTCGGCTCTGCCTTTCTAAATTGTACAGACAGTGGAGGTTTTATTCCCTCCATGTTCACTATGCGTAAAGGTTCAGTTTGGTCCAACTCTTTCTGATGTCTTGACTGCTGATAGTCACTTCCCTTGCTACTTTCCATGGTGAAAGAGCATTGAGCTGTATTCTGGATCACAGCATCCACACCATGTCTCTGTGAGAGGGTGCTCCCTTCTGGCCTCTCAATCTGGGGTTCAATGAGAGCCAGCTGCTCGTCAGATATGATCTGGAGGCAAATCTGGAGGTCTGCTGTGTGAACATGAAACACATTCTGAGCAACTGGCTGCATCTGGTCAAACGGTATGACCTGACACGGTACAACTGGGGCTTTTGAGCTGGCATTTACAGGACTTAACTGGTCTGATGCTGCCGAGAGTTGAGTGTGTGTCAGAGTAGAGTAAGGCTGAGGTTGATCTTGTGAGAAAGCTATAATGGTGGCAGCAGATGTCTGATGTCTGTTTGCTGTGGTTATGGTAGGTGTTGCAGTGAAGTTTGCAACCAAGGGTGCAACAGGTCTGGGTACCTGCATAGGTCCTAAGCACCCTCCAGATTTTGAGTGCTGTATTGAAGTGCTGCATAATCCTGCTTGATAACCTTTTAGGCAGGTTGTGGTTATTGTGGTTGTTGCAAATTGCCTGTGCACCTCAGCCAGAGTAGATGTCGCATTTTTATTGAGAGTTGATTTTTCAGCCTGACAAAGGGTTGTGGCTGTGAAAGGCAAGAAAAACTGGCCTTGTGTGGAGCTGGGAGCATTTGTCTTTTTAATATCACAACTCTGCATCAACAGTGAGGAGACCGCATCAGGACATTTTTTGTCAGAAGTTGTGACTGAGATTGGGGTTTGCTCAGTGTGAGATGATGACAGAGAAGAGATGAAATTGCAGCCATCAGCCCCTGTTGGTTTATCCAGAACCGGCAGTGAAGGATTTGAATCAGGTTCAGCATTGGGTAACTTTAGCTGATACTTGGGCAGGAAGCTGGTCTTCGTAGTGGAGGTGGCTGGCAAGGTGCTAACAGGCGGTGTATTTGCATTGATTATGCTTGGTGAGAAGAGAGCTCCTTTCACTTGAGTGTGTTTTACATTTTTTTCAGGGTTAATATAATTGAGATTTGTATCCTGGGGTGCACTACTGGTGACAGAGGAAGGCAAATGAGTCAGTGTGTTTGGGTAAGTCTCCATCTCCAGGGGGCAAATTATTTTGTCATCTGTTTTCTGCTTTTTCCTGTCAGAGGGAATATGGGCTCCACAGAACTGCAAGCTGGAGTCGGTATGTTTGTCTTCATTTGTCAGTCTCACATCCTCTACTCTGCTCATACTGGTAGTTTTGTTGCTAACCAGTGATTCAGTTATAGGTAATGGTAGTATTGACAAAGACAGATTTCTCGGGAGTGGGCTCTTGAGAGAGTTCCCTGGAATATGAAGCTGCTTAGTTTTAAAATCCCCAGTAGAGCCATGGGATAGTTTGGAATTGGGGTAGTCTGGACGATACATTGTTGTACTGCTGCTAGTATAGATCATTGTTGAGCTTGTTGTTGCCCCGGACTCATTGTGGACCGACGGCCTCTTTTGAACAGCCTCATGCGCTGGGTTCGTTGAACATTTCCTGCCTTTGATAACATTGTCTTCACCACCTTTCTCTGCAATGTAGAGCTTCTTAAACGTCCCTCCCCCATACATGTACCACTTGTTGTACGCAAACTTTTGTGCTTTCTTCCTGCGGAACTTTCTATTGCTTGGCTCTCCACAAATGTCACCACCGTCCCCATCGCAGCTGAGACTGCCAGTGCACGCCTCCTCCACAGATGAATTCATGAAGAGACCATCTGTTGCGTGGTTGCAGTCTACGGCTGTCTGCCGGACCAGTGGGCGGTGGGTGGATGACTGCTGGTTCACAGGTTTAATTGTGAAACCTGTTGGATTGATCTGGCCAGAGCTTCCCCTCCGAACAAGTGATCCATAATCACTCTGGAAGGAAGAGGTTTGGCTGCTCCTCTCAGGCTGCAGGAGGGTAACACTGAAAGGGAGGGAGTTGCTTCGGGTTAAGGGAGCATGCTCCATGTTGGTGGAGTGCTGAGTGGGCACAGAGCTGTAGTAGCCGGGTTTCCTGTTTCTTTGTAGCCCAACATTCAGAGCCTTATTGATCCTCATGTCAAAGTGAAAGGAGTCCTTGTATGTGTAAGGCATAGGGAGGTCGATACTGCCCTGTTTTGACAGAACTGTCTTCCTGGGCCTTACATTCTCCAGCTGTTTGTCCTCCACAACAGCTGTATTTTCCGAAATCAGCTTAGATATACGCTCCTCTAGTGTCTTATGCTCCTGCTTCCTTGCAGTGTCTTGCCCGCCTTGGATTGGTTGTGATGGCGTTTGCATGCTGGTGGTTTCTTCAACATGCTCCTTGGTGGATTCGGTGAGGGAATCCATACTGTGATCAGGTAAAATACTGCCAGGGCTTGGGTTGTGGTCACTGCTTTCACTAAAACCTGAGTCTGTGCTTTCATGGCTCTGGGATTTTCCTCTGGCTACAGAGCTCTCCCACTGATTGGAGAACAGAGTGGCCTCCTGTCTCTGAAGGGGAAGATGTCGACTGTTTTTTATTATTATTTTTTTATTTTCTAACCTCTGTTTTTCCCCTTTTATTGTTACTTTTCCACTTTCATTTGGTTCTTTGGTCTTATGGTCTGTAGGGGTCAACTCATTCTGTTCACCAACAGCAGTATGCGTCTTTACAGAGCAGACAATTGCAGGACTGGCTGGACAGTTGACCTCAGCAGCAGGTTGTGTGGCCTCCTTTTCTCTGCTGCCTGACTCCTGGCTGCGCTCATCCAGAGAAAAACTGGAGGTACAAGTCTCTCTGGAGCTGGACATGCTTTCTAGGCTGCCCAGTTCCAACTCAGATGAGAGGCGGGCATGAGCCTGAGTACGCTTATGTTTGTAGAGGTTGCTCTGAGTCTTGAAAGAAATTCCACAAGTAGTGCAGGGATAAGGCCGCTCCCCAGTGTGGCAGCGGAGATGCTTCTCCAGCACACTCGGCTTCATACAGTCCCGTCCGCAGTGAGGACACACATGCTTTCCTGAGGACTTGGGTCTGGCTGCAGTAGAGGCAGCTGCCAGACTCAATCCAGGTTGAGATTGCAGCCCACCAGCAATATGGAGTGTAAGAAAAGGAAGCGTCTCCTTGGAGTAAAGTGGCGGCATGGCCAGATGGAGTGTGGTTGGCTCCCGGGCAGCTGCAGGAGGCTGGGGGTAAGGCTGTGCTGGTAAAGCAGGCACTGTGTGGATGTAAACAGCCGTCAGAGGGGTCTGGATGTCCATCCTTTTCTCTGTCTGCGCTGCTACAGAGTTGATGTGCACTGGAGCATGCGCCAATCCTGGCTTGCCAGTCTCCATGGTAACACTGCTGCTGTCGTGATGTACTAGTGCCAGGTCTCTAATTACCTGTAAGATAAGAACATATTGTATTACACCTCTGCTTTGCCACAGATCAAACGGGGCAGATCTGTCTGCGTGAGTGTGGATGTTTCTAGGTCTTGAAAAGTTAATTCCTAGTGAATATTTTGTTATTGTTCCAGTGGAACAAAGAAAAGCAATACATAATAAATTACTAAAGCAGTTAATAAATGTACTAAAGCAGTTAATGATAATCGACATGCAGTACCCTTTATGACAGATGGCTAATAAAGCAATTAATCCAGTCTGGATTTATCCTTTATTTAACTCAGTGATATTATTTTTGTCATGAGCAATAATACCCATGGTTACAGATTGCAGAGAAAAATAGAAGCATTCTTTACTGTTTCATTTAAAAAGCAGGTGGTACAGGAATATAACTCAAGATATGTTTTTCATGCATGCAGTGGACATATATGAGACACAACATGGAGAGAAAGGTTTATATACAGTAGGGAGAAGCGGGAGGTAATGTAGGAGACTGACTCACATCAGGAGAGGGACGAGGGAATGAGATCAGATTCTCCCACAGTAGAGCAGAGGCTTTAATCTACTTTGTAATTGAAATGCGTGCTGACATTAGCTGTTGCCTCTGCCACCAGTCTGCACCAATTAAAATGCAAAGCCTTAATGTTTACAGCAGCATGCGGTGGCTTTATCTCCTGTCACATTTATGCAGTAATCAAATCAAAGCATAAAGCTACCTATATAAAAACATAAACGGCATCATATTAAGTAAGGCACAGTTAATTTCCTGTTGCTGTGATGCGGCTTCTTTATGTGTTGTGATTTTGCATAATTCACCCTCAGGGGTACAGTTGGCATGCAGCGCACTCTGTTAGTTACAGCATGAGTACATCCACGTTTTTGTGGTGCTGTGAATTGAGGAAAGTTCCTGTTCATATTCAAGTTAGTTCTCTATTTAAAACTGAAGCACTTGTTATTTTTTAATTTTAAAACATTATTTACATGGGAACTTCTACACTGTCACTGTTATGTCCTTTCACTTTCTTACATGTATTTCTTATGTAACTTTGTCATTTTGTTACATGCTGTACTTACAAATACAAATGCAGTGCAGTTTGAATCATTAAGAAGGGCATATCTTTTCTACAAGGACTTGTAGTTACTTATAACTGTGTACAAGTGTGTCCCAGGAGGAAATGGGTTCAAAAAGAGGTCAAACTACTGAAAAACAGCTTCTGCTTACAGTCAGAATAAGCATCAGCAAAAATTGCAAGTATCAAAATGTAAATAAAAAAAGAGGACTCTCGAGATTTTTCAGATTTCTTTCATTATGAGACGATTTCTTGTTTCAGCTTGTCTACTCTATTAATCTCATTACTAAATTGTCCTGATCTTGTAAATCATTTGAAAAATATATGTTGATGCCATCACACAGTTAGGTAAGTACAATGCTATAAAGAACCAGAATGTGCCATTACTAGGTCAAAACTCAGGTGCAACAGTTAGGAAGAGAGAGTAGGAACAGTAGAAGTCTCTTACCTTCTTGCTCTGCAATTCAATCAGCAACAGTTATCCGCTTTAGAAAAGTCTTCTCCACTGAACGGTCACATCCCCAGTGTACCCACTCATTTCAATCTTTTCTGACATCCAGACTGTGTGTTCTTCTCCATTCTGATTCTCTTGCACAGCTCTTTGACAGAATAATTTCTTGTCACGAGGAAGCGGAACAAATGCAAATGAGAGAGAAGATGTACTATGAAAGTGGTGAGGCAGAGAGGAGGAGAGTGAGGGAAGGAGAAGGGCTGGCTGGGTGGCTGGGTGGGTGTGTGCCTGTTAAACAAAGACTTCCGGAAGACAAGTTGAAAACATAGATTACACAGAGTGATCAGCTTGAGTGAAAGAGAGCAGAGGCCCTGAGCACAGATGGAGGGATTAAAAGGGTGATACAAAGTGTTGTGCGGAAGTGAAAGCGACTGTTTGGAAGAGGAAGTGCAATTACAGATGCAAGCTTACCTTCAACAAGCTGACTGACTGACTGAATTTACCATCAACCGTTTGAGGCGATATCTAGCTCACTTATATACACGCTATCCCACCTACCTACCTCCTCCCACGCACTGTATTTCATACACCCACATAGACAAGGGTGCAGCACAGCTAATGTTGATGTAGCAGCTTGGCAGCAAGTGCACTGCACAGCTCTCAGTCTCTCAGGCAGAGAACAAATGGATGAGTTGTGAGTGGCTGGAGTGAATTTCCCACCTCCTACCACAGCCCCCATTACAATATTATCCTTTTACACAGGTATATTAGTTCACACTGCACACAGTAGCAAATTAGACATTTTTAAAAATCAAAATGTTTCATTTAAGGAATCTGAAAAATCCTAAGGATACTGTTTTCCTCAACTTGTCAAAGAGTACACCAGAACATGATCAGTTTCCCTCACAAAGTACTGTAAAACCAAATCAGATTGTCATTGCTCCATGTCCATAAAGTAACACCTACAGGAGAAATTTGACCCCAGACTTGTACACAACCAGCTTGATTGTTTGACCAAATTTTTAATGGGCAGATCATTGCTATTTTTTAAAGTTCATGACAGCATCACATGAGGAGACAAATGCAACACATGTTGGAACTGTTAAGGCAGACTCTTTCAAAAAACATTTGGCAGTTGAGTGGATGAACCATTTGTCTATCACCGTCTATTATGGGTTAACCTCATTCAACAAGAACAGTAGGAAAGCGCTACCACTAGCATAGCCAATTGGTAAACCAAACGCTTGCTGAAGTCATTCAAGAGAAGAGCGACAACCTGTTTTCCATTAAAAAAAAGCCATCAGTGCCATTGTTTGCTCTTCTTTTAATAAAACATACTCTCCAGTTCTGATATAACTAATGCTATAGTAGCAACACTAACCTGTTGAGGAGCCGCTGTTGTTTTCAAACGAACAGATGCTTCTCTCGCTGCTTGTCACACCTAAAACATGCCCGTAGCTGCCATTAATTACTCAAAGCGCACTGATTGGTCCAACCCACTATATGTTCAAACACAAGTGCAAATCTTGAAGCCTGAGAAAGGTGGATTAATTGGATTGCATGATTTCATGAATCCAGCTGCCTGGCCAGGCAAGATATATGTCTGGCTGCCTGATGAATGTATGAGTCAGAATTCACTCTTTTAGATCTTATTTGGTATCCAATGGTTCCTGAGAAGAATATCTGGCACAGAATACTACTGCATGAAAAACAGCTGGTGACAACACTCACTGAACCAAGACAGTAAATGTTGAGCTGAAGGAAGCTTAAACGCTCAACAGAGGGCAACTGAAAAGTCACTGATAATTCTCTGTATGTCGGTGAGAAAGACTGCATTCATATTACACCAAGTGAATTGATCCAATGTTAATACAAAATTATTTTAGTAGTTTAGTTTATTCTGTTTCTTAAATGTGAATAAATGTTGAACTTAAATTGAAAACATATTCCTACTTTCAACATATCATAAGTGATTTTTTTAACAGCATGTCATCGTTTGGGAGAGACCATGCAATCATCAGCTGACATCTGCTGAAAGAAAACAAAGTTTTTATATCATTTCACGGCTTCAGACTCGAGCTGGTCTCCAAGGCAACTGCAGGCTGGCCCACTGAGAGCATGCTTTGTGTTGACATGGTAACAAGACACCACCAACCACGCATGTTTTCTACTATCCTCATACAGCTCACAGTCCTGCGGGGTGGAGGTATAGTTTCAGGCATGCTTGCATGTTTTTACAAAGTGAGTCAGATTCAGTATCTTTAAATCTTAGATTGTCTATAGTCTACACTAATTTCTACAGATGTCTTCTTCAAAACAGTCAACATGTGCTTAATATTGTTGATGGATGATATTTTGGTTTACTCAGGTTACTAGGATACAAGGTTGAGTCAAGTTTTACACCTGATGGTCAGCAGGGACCATATACTAATAAAATGTGTTGTCCTACTCATTCTGGTCTCCTTGCTGAACCCTCTGCAATGTTATGTTGCAGTTACATAGATATTTATTTGGCTTATATTCATGTACTTTTAGCCATAGAGTGGACTTATCAGACACAAAATGAGTCATACCACTAATATTTGTTATTATATAAATTATACCAAAAATTGCATCATACAACAACTAATTTTCTATTACTTGAAACAGAAAGTTCCCCGCTCTTTACCTAATTTTGTGAAGACTGTGATGTTGTCTGCCTCTGCACACTGCAATTGACAGTCTTTTTCAAGTCACAGTCCTAGATTGAAGTCTCCGAGGTGAATATCCAGTTAACTTCATTAATGTTTGAAACTGTCCCTTGTTGTACATGAAATGATAAATTACAAAGGTAGAATGTGAATGGGCCTATCTCTTGAACAGACTAATCTTCTCTATGACACTACATTTCTGTCTTTTTGGCCAGCATTTGAACTGATGAGCCAATTTACAGGAGGTGGCAACTGAGAGACTGTGTGGGTGGCTGCTGAATCGCTGGGGGCCTATATCCACTGAGATCTTCACTTATGCTTTTTCAGCAGTTTAAGAAAATCAGTCTCATGCCCCACTTCTGTCTTCATCACCAAATAAAACCAGCTGCCAAACACGGTGTGCATACCTGTCATTGTCAAACCGTAATCCATAATTATCGTCTCTATCTGTCTGTTTATTAGTACACAGTCTCAGCTGCTTTGTTCTGCATGTAGCTCAGCAAAATGCTTAAATAAGCATACAAACTGCAGTTTTGTTTTCATAGCAGCAGAACAGATCAAAACCTGGGGAGGAGCTTACAGCCTTTTCTTTATTTATATCATTGAGATGCTGTACTTGTGCACCCCCTGCTGGGTCATGATGAGTGTAGGCCTACACAATGTGAGGTAAAATACTGTAAGGTTTATACACATGTGTAAAGGTGGTAGAATTGAGGTCACTGAAACACAGTAAAATCCATGGCATTTTTGATTATTAAGACTAGAAAATGTTAGAAACAAGAGTGAAAGAGTCTCATTACAATTGCTCAATACCTGGGTGACATTTTCATATCAATTGTATTGCCTGAGCAACACTGCAAAAGCAAACTATATTAATTTAAAAAATATATCAAACAAAGAGGAGCAGCAAATCCTCACAATGAACTCATAAACAGCAATGTTTGGCATTCTGCCAACATAAAAGACTCACTTGCTCAGACTTCACCTTGACCCCACATAGCATGACTTAGCATTCTTACCTTTAGCACTTAAATCATAGCACTTAAATCAATCACATAATCTAACCCTTTACTTTATCGACGGTGATATGTTGTGGTTTCTTTCTTATGACAAATGTACTTATTGTAAGTCAATTTGGACAAAAGTGTCTGCTAAATGCCCTTAATGTAAATGTAAATATACATCAGATATCAAATGTTCTTGTTAATTTTATGTCAATCAACAAATTATTTCAGGACCGATCATTGGGCAAAGTTGTTTGTGAAGAAGTAAAGTTAAAGACAGTTTTTAACTGCACTAAAGGCATGTTGCCTTCACATTTCATGTAAATAATAGTTTAATAGTTTAATGACAAAGGTGACTATTGAAACAAAGGAAAACTTCATCTGCTATTTCTATGTTTGAGGAATGTAGTTATTGCGTGCAGCTACAGTTTCTCCCAATATTACAGCTTAGCTTGTTACACACATTATCAGTCTCTCTTTCCCAGGACTATTGCATCAGTGTTTCATTATAAACTTTGAATGTGAAAATTCTATTTACCTTGAAGGCAGCCACAGTCTGTACAGTCTTTAGTCATGCTTTCACCGATGTATGAAACTAAAAAATAATGTTTAAAGTCCTAGTGTCCTGCTACATTTTTTCCGTGCAGACATCTCACTTCACCAATGTCACAGATGCTTTGTAATTGGGTGTTAGTGATCAGTAATGTTATGTCATATTAATCACCCAAGCGGGTGATTAATATGACATAACATAACAACATCGGTCTCCACGATCAGGCCTTCCTGTTCTGGGTCCTCAAGACTGATGTTGTTATCATGAGTGGCAGCATCTCTGAAAATTTGCCAGTCCGTGCACTCAAAACAGTCCTGTAGGGCTGCTGTAGCTTCATCTGTCCACACAACAATTGTTTTACTGATAGTTTGACCCTTTTTATCAATGGAGAGTATGTAGGCAGAAGAAGCAGAGAAATATGATCTGACAGGCCAACAATTTTAAAGTTATAGGTCTGCTAAATAAAAGGAGTAAAATCGAAATTTCGAAATAGTTTTTGCCAATTTCATTTTTTTCAGATCTAAGTTTTCAATAGAAGTCAAATGCGATTTCAAATCTGTATCTTTATAAATGTGACAGGAGGGCAGAGACACTGCCGGAGTCAACTACCTCCAGAAGATGGCAGTAATGCAATACCAATGATACAAGTTGCCATGAAAACCTTAGGGAAGAAGAAAATTTGCTGGCTGTGACGTAGAACGTACTACGTACAGCGTAACGCTCGAGTGTAACGCACATTTCGGTCTTGCTTCGCCATTGCCAGTTGGAAGAGGGTTAGATATTTTTAATGTTTTTCAGTTTCTAGCGAAAAATTAATATTCAGCTCATGTCTTCAAACATTACTTAATGCTGCTGTTACATAGTACAGATGTCTAGTCCGTTTGTGGTTTTATCCGTGGCCAACTAACTGTTGTTCTTGCCCCTACTCAACTGTAGCAACAAAGCTAACGTTATTAGCAACACTGCTAGACGTAAGCTCCATTCAATCGTTGTGGCATACAGTCCCATCTATCAGTTGTTTGAAACGTATTAGAGATGTGGTTATACAATTAGCTGTTACTTACGTACTTAGCACTTCGCGAGATAACATTGTCGTTTGTGAAACGGAAATAAATGAACACCAGTTATTGTGTCCTTTTCTGCAGCCAGATAAGTTGCCACTGGTCAACCTGACCCATCATGTATCGTCCTAAACCAACTCTGAAGGACCGACAGCACCTGTACAAGCTCATCATCAGCCAGCTGCTCTACGATGGATACACCAACATCGCCAACAGTCTCGTTAATGAGGTCAAACCGCAGAGTGTCGTGTCTCCCTCTGAGCAGCTGATGCAGCTGGCAAAGATCGGTAGGATACATCTTCTTTATGTCTGCATGTTTAAGTGTTTGTAATGTAGTGTGTGAGTGTTTATGAGGCCCCAGTTGTGAAATTTCAAACTTTTTCAGGGATGGAGAACGATGACAGTGCAGTTCAGTATGCCATTGGGCGCTCAGATACAGTGGCGCCTGGTGTGGGTATTGATCTGGAATTTGATGCAGATGTCCAGACCATGTCTCCAGAGGCATCAGAGTACGAGACCTGCTATGTGACATCCCATAAGGGTCCATGCCGCGTCGCTTCATACAGTCGTGATGGCCAGCTGATAGCCACTGGCTCTGCCGATGCTTCCATCAAGATCCTGGACACTGAACGCATGCTGGCCAAGAGTGCCATGCCTATTGAGGTGAGGCAGATTTGAGATAAGTGTAAACTGCAGGTTTTCCATCCATTCCAGTTGGCTTATGTTTACTGTTTGTTGGTGTTTCTTTATATGTCAGGTGATGATGAATGAGACGGCACAGCAAAACATGGAGAATCACCCTGTGATTCGAACACTGTACGACCATGTAGACGAAGTCACCTGCCTCGCCTTCCACCCAACTGAACAGATTCTAGCTTCTGGCTCAAGAGATTACACCCTCAAACTCTTTGACTACTCAAAGCCCTCTGCTAAAAGGGCATTCAAATATATACAGGTAGGTTTGGGCAAAAGACATTTATTATGTTGAAAGTGGAGATACCAAGCTATGTAGAAACTGACAAAGTTAATGTAAACAGGGCTGAGACGGTGGAGAGTGTGTATACATATTTATGCGTATATATACATATGTGTATATAGAGATATGTGTGTATACTTAAGGACATATGTCTTTTTAGATCACTATTTGCTAAACTTAATTGTAAATTTCCTATTTTACTTTAAAAGCAATCCTCAATACCTTCCATAGGTATTGTCAGAAATTGGATTGTGCACTGATATATTCCTCTATTCATCTGTTTCCCTACAGGAAGCAGAAATGCTGCGATCAATCTCCTTCCACCCTTCAGGTGACTTCCTCCTGGTGGGAACGCAGCACCCCACCCTCCGCCTTTACGATGTCAACACCTTCCAGTGCTTCGTGTCATGCAACCCCCTGGACCAGCACACAGACACCATCAGCGGCGTCAGCTACAACCCCTCTGCCAACAGCTATGTCACTTGCAGCAAGGACGGCAGCATCAAGCTGTGGGATGGCGTCTCCAACCGCTGTGTGACCACCTTTGAGAAGGCCCATGATGGAGCTGAGGTCTGCTCCGCCGTCTTCTCCAAGAACTCCAAGTACATCCTGTCCAGTGGCAAAGACTCCGTGGTCAAACTGTGGGAGATCTCGACAGGCCGAACATTGGTCAAGTACACAGGTAAGGAGGATGTGTTTTACTAGAAGCACAGTGCAGGTTCAAATAGCAGGATAAAGAGAAGTGACATATATGAGAATGAACTTGAAAGGGCTATGCTGTATATTTTACATGCTAGGGAAAATAGGGATGCATTGCTCAAAGTGAGGCAACCACTTCCAGCATATCCCCCCATCCCTATCCCCCCAAAAAAACACTGCACGTGTCTATTACACCAACAAATGATCAGTTACATGCAGTTGAAATAGAGTTTTAGGCATCCTAAATTAATTATTTGTGCCATAGATACCCAGTATAAAAAAGTCAAACAAAAATGTGTACAAACATATTAAAGTACTTGCCTGGTAGATGAAGATTAAACTGTGAAATTATCAAAGCAACAAAAGGAAGTGCAAAAACAGATGCATAGTATCGATTAGTAATCTTCAAAGCTATACACATTGTGAGCGTCTACTTCACATAAAGTGCGGAATGAAAAAACATTACAAAGGCACTACATAAATGCTATATACATCAATATTAATGATAATTACAAATTGTGAGTGGATGTGTTAGATACAATGAATAGAATATATTCACTTTGGGTGAATGGAATCAATTTGACTTGATAGAAGTATTAGCTTTTCATTATTCAGTTATTGCACTTGTAGCATCAAAAACCGAGGGTAAGAAAATGTCAAAGTGCACAAAACCTATGCATGACTAGGGGTGTCATGATTCTCCAAATCCTCAATTCGATTACTTTTTCGATTCTAAGGTCACGGTTCGATTCGATTTTCGATATTTTTTAAAGCACAGGTTGCTATGCCATTTTTAGACTAGACTTTTATGCAATATAATATCTGACCTTTGTTTGCAATGTACCACACTACATTGTCAAATTTAAAACATTTATTAACATAATGTAACAATAACTTATATCTTCAGTCAATTGGAAACTTAAACAAAATAACTTTGTAACTTTGTTTGTAACTGCAGTCTTCTTCACAGAAGATGACATGAAGTTCACAACAAAACAAAAAAAAATAAAACAGGCATGTCCATAGTCTTCTCTGAACTATTAAGTGTCTTAACAAACTATTTCCGAACAGTTGAACATATACCACACAGATAATTGTTATAAGAGTGGCGTAGCCCCTTTCAGGAATAGGGCGGCGTGTGAGGTGTGTGTGGGCGAGCGAGGGTGAGGGAGCGTGTGTACGTGCGGACAGTGAATGAATGGGAGAGGAAGGAGAAGCGAAAGGAGTAGCAGTAGTAGCAACAGCAATAAAGTGTACAATATAGGCTGCAGTTTGGCTGTGAATAAAGGCGACGGCTCCTCAAGATACAGCAAAGCTCCCTGGTCTTATTTCCCGACCGGCTTAACACGTGAAAGGGGGTTCATCCCTAAGGGAAACAGAAACTTCGGCCCTGTAGGAAATCATCTCCCCTGTGCTTCCCGACCACGGTCCGGGAGCCGAACAGGAATGGTGTAACACCATGCTATCGTTTGACTGACTGTAGCTAATAGCTACTGGCTTAGCAAGTAGCTAAGTCAGAGGTGACTCGCAGTCGCAGCACTTCAACATGTGTGTGTTTTTTTCCGTTTGGCAAGCCGACCGGACGTGACATGTTGGCGTGGCAGCATCGACGATTCTATTTTTTAATTCGAAGTTCAAGATTGTGACTTAATTTCAGTCGATTTCAATTTAAAATCGAAATCGTGACACTTTTATTCATGACATGTCAATTAGAAATGCAATTTCAACTTTTGGCTTCAAATCTCTCTGCACAACTTATGATTTCCATTTTCATTGTACTGACCAATCTCGCCAAGTTTACATTGTTTGGAGGGATTTGAGGGTTGATGTCTGTGGAGTTCACAGGCCTGTGAGGACTAAATTGGACAAGTGGTTAAGTAGTGCTGTTATTTGAACTCTTATGAAGCTGTTATGTGTTTGGTAAAAAAACATTTTTTTAATAAGAAAAGGACTGAAACAGAGTTATGCTTGACTTAATATATTAATATTATAGGTTAAAAAAAAAGTTCAGTGCAAAAACTGTTTTTTTTTCTTGCCACATTCATTTGTTTTCAGTAGTACTGTAATGTCATGTGTTACTGTTGTGTTAACACCAACCTGAATACAGATAAAATTTACAGAGCGGCTAGGTGTTAACATTTTCAAATTAGCAAAAGGTTTCGGTTTTGGTAGAACGTGCCACTGCTGGTGTCCAGTTAAGGGAGGGAAGTGATGTATATAATATAGTTGTACAAATCATAAAAATGCACTTCTCAATAATATACTATATACAAATGTATTAATGTGTTCATCACTTGAACTGGTTAAGAGAGAGCCCATATTGCTTTTATTTGGCTGTATACCTTAATCTACAACAGTACATCAATCTATTACTTTGATTTTTATTTTTATTAATAATCTGAATCGGCAGAGTTGTAACTAGTAACTTCAATCATCAAACAAAGTGTCTTTCATCACAATTTTCATTGTCATTGAAAAACTAGTAAAATTATGATAATGTGGCATTTCTCCCATTCTCTGCCAAACAAACATGTTTTATTACATCTGAGAAAAAGCTTTGTACGCCATAAATCTCTGCAGCACTGCAAAATTTCATAATAACACTTTTTTGTGACACATTTATCTTTATAAAATAATTGTAGTTCTTGCGATTTGGATATTGCACTTTAGCCATATTGAGATTTCAATTATTTTGTTATACAGACTTGGACTAGTCTGTATCTAACGATACACTCTAAAAATCTAATGACATTAAGTGGTGACTATGAACTGTCCATGAGCTGTTTTATCAATAGCAATGATATAGCCATTAAGAAAGCATTCGTTAACGTTAAGGTTACTGGCCGATATGCATGGTAAAAAAGTTTGATCAGTGGTCTCTATAGAGCCTGATCAGAAGAGCCAATCAGATAAACACACATGACAGTTTCTCTTTGCACTGGTAACATTCCACACACAGTGCAGGACTCACTAGCTATCCTCCTGCCAATATCAGTACAGATTTTCAGTTCCCTCTTGATTTAACCAGCACAATATATTCGCAAGGTCCTGACAGCAAGCAGTCTGTGACTGAGGGGATAGGTGGATAGGTACTGCAAAACAATTCTGGTAACGTTAGGTCTTAGGCCCCCCACACACCGGGTCCGACGTCGGACGTCTGAAGCGTTCGGAGAGAGTCGGACGAGTTAGGGAGCTATTCTGTTCGGTGTGTTCAGCGTTGTCGGAGCCGCGCAGAAGCGCGAGGACGGCGTCTGATCTGACTGAACATGTTCAGTCGGACGTCTGAGTTAGGACGCCGTCGGATACTCTGATTGGTTGTTAGCTAGCTGCTCAGTGACCATTCTGATTGGCGGTGTGCCAGCGAATCAGCGCGGCGTGTGGGAGGGGCGGCGGAAGTGACGATGGTAAACAAACCACATAAACAGAGACGGCACAGAGTTACAAACAACACTTCGCCGTTCGTTATTTTGGGGATAAACCAACGTATTTTTGGAAGCCATGGCTGTGTGGACCGAGGACTTTGAGGAGCAGCTGGCTGCCCTGGTGGAAGAGAGACCACCGTAATACGACATCACGCAAGTAATGCCGAGCTAACACTGTGTGTGCTTTGTTCTGATAAGCTACGGTCCGCACTCCGTTCTGTCATTTCCTGTTTTTATGTTTTGGGTGACTGGCACGAGACTAGCGCCACCCGATGTTTAGGAGACTTATTGCATCTCACGCAGGTGCAGAACGTATACGCTACTGTGTAGCCGGGGCGGTGTGTTTCAGTGCAACTTTTCTACCGAACGGATCCGATGGAGTGGTCGGAGAAGGAAGTCGGATAAGGAAGACGTCGGACCCGGTGTGTGGGGGCCTTTAGGCTGAGAGGCCGGCCAGTGTTTATAATTAGCACTGACACAGTGCTGTGGTGGTAACTTGTTACAAAGTATTCTGAGAACTCACACAGCATAACTTTGTGGAAATTCTTTTACGGGTTCATTAGTTGCATTTTTAAACATAATATACTAGGCTATAAGAGCCTGTGTTGTTGATGAAGGTTCTTAGTCATTCAGGTCATGGTAATTCTAAATGCTGTATCGTCAGCAACTGGACTTGTTTCAGTTTCTTGAAGACATTTCACCTCTCGTCCAAGAGGCTTCTTCAGTTCTAACTAACTGGATGGGAGTTTGCAGGCTTTTAAGCTCTGTGTGGGTGTGTCCTTACAGAGTCGTTAAGGACATGTGTGAGCTTTGAATTTCAGAGTCATTAGGGCCACTTGTCGGTTGTTCATGTGGGTTGCTAAGGCTTGGTGAGCTCAGGTTTGAATGGTTTTAAGCTGTCTGGGGAGAGAACTCAGTACCACATTGTAGGTGGGTGATATCTTAGGCCACCTCCTCTGTTCAAAGACGGCCCTTCCAGTTTGACATAGATGGATTCCTTTACTCCTCTTTGAAACCATCTGTTTTCTCTGGTCAAGCTGTTTACATTGTTGTCCTCAAAGAAATGATTTTTCTCCTTCAGATGTAAGTGGACAGCGGAGTCTTGACCTGAAGAGTTATGTTTTGAACCTATTTCTTTCAATCAATAGAACATCAAAAAATTCTTTATTTCCAGAACATTTTAATGATGATTTTATTATGCCACTAATAACTAACAACTATAAATGACAATCAAGTGAAGAAATTTTCTTCTGCTCAGTGATTGGTATTGGCTCATTCTGCTTCCAGAAATCAGCCCCAAAAATTCTGATAGGATCACCCATATATAACATTTAATAACTGTGATGTCCATAGAGGCAGGCCTACAAAAAATGCGTAAGCACAATCTGCAGTTTGATCAATAGCCATAGAACCAGCAAAAAACAGAATTTTGCCAGTAAATAAGCAGGGAGCTGTGGGTGTTTCTGTTGAAGCTGGAGATAACATTTTCAAATGTAATGTTCACATATGCTTAATTAGCTTGCAAGCTACAGCTGATTATATTTGCTAGAGACAGTTGTCATTTCAGCGTACAAAATCAATGGTCCCCCACAGGAAATGAGGAGCCCTTTTTATTTATCACTGTCAAGGAGCCCGTTTGTAAGACTACTAAGAATTTTGATTGTAAATCTGCCACCATTATCATTCTAAATGGCTTTAAAACTACAAGAAATGGCATTTTTATGAGAAAAGAAAGCTTGACAGGCGGTCAGTTATTTTGTTTGATCTTAGTAGTGCAGTGAACCCTCCTAGTGACATCTTCCTTCTGTGTGTTGCAGGGGCGGGGCTGAGTGGCCGTCAGATGCATCGTACGCAGGGCGTGTTCAACCACACAGAGGACTACGTGCTGCTGCCTGACGAGCGCACAATCAGCCTCTGCTGCTGGGACTCGCGCACAGCCGAGAGGAAAAACCTGCTGTCTCTGGGACACAACAACATTGTACGCTGCATAGTCCACTCGCCCACCAATCCCGGCTTCATGACCTGCAGCGACGACTTCAGAGCCCGCTTCTGGTACCGCCGCACCACCACAGACTGAGACACGCCCAGTCCCGATTTTTGTACTCGGCATCTTCTTCAACACCACCTCATCTGCTCTCAGACAACCAGACTGGATACTGTCTCCATGATCTCAGTGAACTCACCCCTTTCTTCTGATCTGTGGTGTCCTTCACTTTTATTTCATTTGAAGCTGTGCAGTGGAATTTTAGAATGTGTTGCACCATCTTAAGAGTGAAGAATGAGGGCACTATTTCTGTATTTGACAACACTTTGTGAACTTAATTTACTGCTCTGAAACTTCAGTTGTAACTCAGTTTCTCAGATTTGTGTTGCAGGTGACGGCAGAGGTGATTTGTCTTTTCCACTTTTATATTTTGTTGATGTCCTTTGTTGTAATTCAGATTTTTATTAAACAATTTACAGTAGCATGCCTCTTCTATGAATTTGATGGTGAAAAGCCCTCATCAGAGTTCACAACCACAGTTATGGCATTATCCTGCAGATATTAAGACCACAGTTGTCACAGCAAAGAAGTGAACAACCTGCAGGGAGCACAAATTGGCAGTTATGTACCACAACTCATACACACTACCACAGTCACTGTAGATATGAGCTTACTTTTTGTGGTATTTATTTTTGTCTGTGGCTTCATTTATAAAAACAGGAAATCCAAACTTCAAATGCAGGCTTAATTTGCTGTTGGTAAAACATTCTAATCTTAAAATACCTTATATTAAGTGACATCCTTAAAAAAGAAAAAAAAAGTGCAGGATTTCCTTCTCTACTCTGTCCTGCCCCTCAGACTGGAAGGTCACCCTGGCCCATCACTCCTCTGCATTACCCAACCCCCAACACAACTCTACCAGACACTGCTGTCTGTGTTGTCCAGACAACATTGAGTAAAGCCATAAGAATTTCTGCTTCTGCCCCAGTGTCTCATAAAGCTGTCGCACTGGAGAATATGTCCAATTTACAAGAAAAGAGGAAGCAAAATAAAACCAGACAACAAAAATTCCCTCAGTTATTTAGAAAAGTAAATACTGAATTGCGTACTTCTGCTTTATCAGAAAGATGGAAGGAAGAGAGCATAAGGCTGAGTGGAGGAAAAAAAACAGTGGTGGGGTGGAGCAGCTAAGGAAAAGGGGGGAGTCTCTTTGGCCAATGGGGTTGCAGCACAGCAGCTCTGTCAATGACGTGGAGCTTAGTTTCCCCACCCTGGATGTAAAACAGTCTGGTTCTCAGTGACAGCTCAGACAATATGCTTGAGATACACACAGAAGGAGCAAATACCCAAGAGTTTGCACACACACTCATGGTTGAGATGGTTCACTGAAAGCTAACCCCTGGTGGACACTGAATACAACTGCTGAACAAAAATGGTGAGTACTGTCACTGCTACACTACCTCTGACTTTAAAATACCAAATTTCAACTAACTTTTGTTGCTACTGAATCAACTTATCTGAGTTTTGCAAGATCTTTTGTATCAACTCTGATGTGTACTGTTGCTCATCCAGAGGAATGTCCCTGAAGACCACCTGCTTGGATTTCACTTTAACTTGCGGTGTCAGTTACTGCCTATTTCTACACACAGCCTCTCTGACCTGCTCTCATGTAGGCTGTAACCTGAGAGGGCCTACCCTGACAGAGCTGAGAGTGAAACTTTGAGCCTCATTAACACACAAGCCTTTAGGAGTGAGATTATCAACTCAGGCTGCTCAGAAACAGATAATTGGGACATTAGGTAGACATGTAAGTTTTTACATTTTGTACTTTGTGAATCTTTGCATCCCTACTATTTTTGGTTTATGTTAAACTAATTTATTAATTATAAAGCCTAGTAATATGTCACTTTAACATCAGCTCTCAGCATTCAAACAGCTGATCACCACAGTTTTTGTCTCATCTCTAAAATCGTCAGCACAATTGCTGCTGTGCTCTCTGTACTTGTTAGGGTGATCGACTTGTGAGTTAGGCTTTATACAGGGTTCACGCTAACCCTTTTAGACTTAAAAAAGGGTGTACTGTATAACGTCTTCAAATCAATTTGGGATCTCAGGGCTTCTGGCACCATGGATATGCCAGACAAACTATATAGAGCCATTTTATGTTTGTTTTTTTGTTGTTGTTATATTAAGTCTACATAAATTGTTTAGGAGAAGGCTGCAACACTGTTTCACTGTGAAGCTCCAGAAATTTTATGGATTACAAAACTTCACCTAACTTTACTCCCTTATGAGGGTGAGTAGATAATGATTCAATTAGATTTTTTTAGTGAACTTGTCCTTTAAATTCAGATTACATTCATGTTTATTTGCTCATTGAGAGCAGAGCCTCAATTCACTGCCTTCAGTGAATTGAGGCTCTACTAAACCCACAATACCACACCTGCCCAGTACGTAACAGCAGATAAAGTTGGCAACTAACTAGCTGTTCAAGAATTAGAGTATTTGGCAGCTAAGAGCCAGTTGGTGAGACCAAAACAGAGTTATAAGAAGTGATGAGTGTTCATTGGACTCACATTCAACAGGTGGCCATGAACATGACGCCAAATCAATGCTCATAGTTACTGACTTTTAGATGTAAACAAACACTTCCAACTGAGCAATCTGATTTGTCAATTAGACATTTAGATTTGGGTCAAAACAGCATGAGTGCACACTGCGCTTGTCACTAAAATATTACTCCACTATCTCCATGACATGCCACTACGAACTTCAGTGATGCTTACAGAAGTCAGCGCAAGCGCCATGTACCTGGCCAAACCACTGTCGTGTCATTAATGACAGGAAAGCACACACTCTAAACACTTTGCTAACATATTAGCCATATCAACATCATCAGATAATATATGTCAGTTTTGTGTTTACAGCCTGTTGCCCTGACAAACTAATGCATCTGTCAGTACCTATGACAGTAATTGTCAAACCGCATATCCCATAAAGCCTGTTGCTTTCCATTGCAATGACAATGTTGATACTTTATACATGGTGTTTGGTGTTGTAAAGCAACATCCTGTTGTGATTTTAAAGGTACAGTGTGTAATCTCCTTATAAAAGAAACTCATCAGTGTTTACGTTCAGTGTTTCTCACTGTGTATCCATGTAACCTAACAAAACAGCTTATCAATTTTTGGAACATTTTGAAACCCACTTTTTCCACGTCCATGTTTGCTAGCTAGCAGTTCTCTCCTCCATTTGAGCATGAACAGCCATGAATCGATCTTGGAGACAGGAAAATCTTAACTTGAGGTGTCCACTTTTTTAGTCTTCTCATGGTCTTTATCTGGTTTCTTGATTGTCATTATGTGTCATCAGTTGTCTTCAGCGCATTTTCAGTCACTTTGCTATGATTCGCAGGAATCCACTCATCTAGATATTGGTCCATAGTACCAATGGAAGTCAAAATTCCTCAGGGTTCCTCTAAGTCCCATTAGTTTTCCTACAAATCTGACCCTGTTACACACTGTTGACAGCAGTGTACAGGTTCATAGGAAATGTCCCCCATTTCTTTCTTTCATCTTGTCTCAATAAGAAAGTAATCATTTTCAAATGTTTAATATAGCACCTTTTAATTTCTGTGTGTCCGGCAGTGAGAAAGATGAAACAATGATCTGCATTGAAATCACAAGAATGGGTCAAAGTTAGGGCCGCCGTTTAGCTCAGTTGCTAGAGCAGGCGTCCCATTTACAGAGGCTTTGTCCTCCGGGTTCGAGTCCCGGCCTGGGGCCCTTTGCTGTGTGTCACTCCCCCTGTTTCCTGTCATGTTTTCAAGCTGTTCTATCAATAAAGCCATAAAGGCCAAAAAAATATACTTCAAAAAAAGAATGATAAAGTAAAGTTAAGTAATACAATCTCAACCAACCAACATGCTCTTAAAGACTGTAACTGTATCAGCTTCAAGTAAATAAGCAAAGTGACCACAGTGACAAAAGGCAGAAGAAGAGACAGGGGAAGTGTGAATATAAATAAAACCAGAGTGTGAGGGGTGAGATAAGTTCCTGCCACTAAGCAGTGAGCATGCGGCCCACTTTTTATATGCTATTGCTCACATTGTCCAGTCTGTCATCCACTGTTACGGCAACAATTCTGTCCTGTAGACAAACTATTTCCTCTCATTATTTTGTTAGACATAATTTAAGAAGTTACACTTCGTATTTAACATGAACAGGTCTTCTGGCCGCCATTATATATTGCAATGAAGCTGAATCAGCTTATTTGTAGGTTGTCTCTGGTACTTCTCTAAAAAACTTCACAAAAAAAGCTGCACCAGTAGGCTAATCTCTTACACTGTTAAAAGTCTGCAGGAAAGTGGTAACATTTTTGGTCTAAATTGTACTGTACTGAAACCTGTAACTTTCATGCTTGCTAGTATACAAAATGTAATTGAATAGATGAGTTTTAGTACTCACACAACTTCAATATTTGTTCGTTTGTAAAATAAGAAAAATACTCCTCTAGGTTGAGCAGATGTCCCAAAAATTCAGGACAGTCCTGAATTATGAGCAGCTGTCCTTAATTCGGAATCCTTTAAAGTTTTTTTTTTTAGTTATAGCCAGATAAAACTTAGCAACATCTGTTTGGTATTGTCTGTAGATGGGATCTGTTCCAGCCCTCTATTGGGATTGTAGGGTAGCCTTCTAAATTCCGTAGCTTACTTGAATTATGGTCTATTGTACTTTTGATCAGCCATGTACTGTAGTAACACAAACTCACAACACCAATGATGTTGTTAAATTACAGTATTTGCTGAGGGAAATTACACATAGCTTGTCACTTGTCTTCAGTGCCTTTCCTGTCACTTGCTACGATTCTCATGAATCATATGAGTCTATGATTCTCATGAATCATATGATTCTATGATTCTCATGAATCATAGCAAGTTCTTCTCAAGTCAAAGTGACTCATAAAAACTGCCAGTTCAATTATTTTAACATTTAACAGTACATAAACAGATCAGAGTAAAGCAAATCTTGATATCTACATCCCAAAAAGGCACAAAACAGTAGTTTAACCACCTTCAAAAGGCTTCTTTTCTAGTTTGGTAACATATGAGGTCCATTTACCGTCTTATATTTTTGAAAGAAGATAATAAGTCTACATGGACTGTTGATAATCCACTAAAAGGTCCTAGGGAGTTTTCATCAGTTATGTTTGGTTTTGTATGAGATTTTGACATAGTTCTCACCAGTTCCCATACAGGAAATACCAGGGCCGCTTTAAGTGAGTCAGTGTCACTGCTGGCTCCACAACCTCCTCTTGGAATTGCTTGTGTTGGAGGGAGGGTTGACAAAGGTGATTTTCCATGGAGCACATCTGAGGATAATTTAGGAAGATAAAATTGATTGACCAGGAGCAAATTCCTCACGTCAGAAAATAATTTACTAGAACACCAAATTTCTCTGTGTGCTTTTCCCTTTGTTTGTCTGCCTGTGCCTTTCTCTCCTCCTCGTCTCTCCCCCTGCCCCTGTCTTTGTATCTTAGATACTGTGGGAAAGTCTTATATGCTATATTTACATGCTTACTGCTTGTCCAATTATAAGAAAAGGGATTATCTTAACTATGTGCTCGTCCTGAACACCTTGCCACTGCCGCTCCCGTCTAGATTTTAGCAAAGTTTTTAGTCACGTGTGACAGATTTGTTCAGTGCCGCTGTGGGTGTTGTGCTGGGCCTGGCATGTGTCTTTGTAATGGATGAGGTGCTGACCTGACCCCATGGTCATGTCCAGACTGTCAAAGGGCAAAAAGTCAACATGAACAAAGAGTGTGTCGTTCCCACACTGGGAACCACTTCCTGGAATGGTTCCTGCTCCAGTTATTCTCTGGGACTGGATGTTGTTAAGTTGACTCAATAATGTGTCTCTACAGGTGCTCCTTGATCATACAGGGAAAGGTTTGCATGACCCAACAGTGGCACTCTTTCATAATTGGGGATTTCCCTTCTTTAGTGCTCCTAAGATATACTTCATTAATGTACATCAATAGCTGCAGTATATTTACCTAATTGTGTGTTGCTGTATATATCTCAATTATTTACTAGTAGCAGGTCTAATAATATGATATTTTTAATGGTATTTTTGAGTTTGTAACTTCCTGGGAAATGCTAAAAAATGTTGATGACTCTTCCTCCACTGGGCATATACTAACTTTTCATCCAATAAATACTTTCTTAATTTTGTGACGCTGTCATGGATGTATAAAAAGGACATTGCCGCACCAGAGTGTTTGTGGGGGCAAGGCCTCACAGATCACTGCACATGCAGCCTATGAGAATGATGGAGGCAAGTTGAGGTACTGAGATGATTTATGGAGTTTCCTTATGGACATCTATGTTACTGAAGTGTAGCTGCTGTTTGGTAATTTGCTCACTTAGCTGTGCAGCTAGATTAGTTGCATAGCTAACTGAGATGATTTATGGAGTTTCCTGATGGACATCTTTGTTACTGAAGTATAGCTGCTGTTTGGTAGTTTGCTCGGTTAGCTGTGCAGCTAGATTAGCGGTCATATTTGCTGATTCAGTCCCAGGTTGACGTTAACCAAACCACCAAAACTACTTTGGTACTGTAGTAATAGTAGGTGAGTCTGCAGTGGACTTCTACCTCTATAGGCCGTTTCCTGTAAACACTAAAGCTCAACTATGTAGCTTTTGTAAAACATACAAATAACATGTTCTTTTTTGAAAAGTTTAATTGATAAACAATAAAACACACTCTATAGTTTAAATGTTAGCTATCGTTAGGTACCTATAATATTCTTTTCAGTTGTGCCAGTTAGTTTTAGCATTTAGCATTACCCCATAATATTCACTTGTGGCTGCTGTTCAGCAGACATTACATAATTTAGCTTTCTGCAGCATAGTGACGGTGGTTAGTATTGCTGCCTCACGGCAAGAAGGTCCTCGGTTGGAATTACGCTAGGCCAGAGCTTTTCTGTGCAGAGTTTTCATGTTCTCCCAATGCTTGCATGGGTGTCCTTTCAGGTACTCTGGTTTACCCCACCATCATAACATGCACACTAGGTTTTCCAGTCAGTGCTCTTAATCAAGGTTTAGATCTGGAGTTGATCTCTGAGCGTGTGCGCTGCCCACTGCTCCCTTGGGATCGATTAAATGCAGTGTACCAGTTTGCACTATGTTGTACATTGTATGATACATGTCCTAAATAAAGATTCCTCTTCTCCTTTAAGTCATTTGTCAAGCAAAAATGTCAAACATTTCTCTGGTTCAAGCTTCTCAAAATGTCCTGTTTTTTCTGTATATATTGTCAAATTAATTTTAGCTTTTTCTTTCTAACACTGTAAAATTAATTTCTTTACTAATACTGCTACTACTACTACTACTGATAATAATAATAATAATAATAATAATAATAATAATAATAATAATAATAACTATGTATAGAGCACCTTTAGATATTGGGCTTGTGGGCTCACTATGAGTAAAAAATAGAATCGTTTTCGAGTTCTGACAGAAAACATTGTATCATGAAAACAATAATCCACTCCACTTCAGGCCTTGAATTGATTTGAGATAGCTGAGATGGGCTGAGGTACATTATTTCAATTGATGCGACTTGTTACCTGAACAGAAGCTCCTATCTGTGACTTTTAAAGGCATTTCTTGTGTTGTGTCGGACAGGCCAATGTTAATTTGTGAACAGGATGGAGCGGAGTGACGGGAGGCAAGCGAGAGGCAGAGACAGCTGTGCAGTTAAAGTGCTGAAGGCCGGCTGTCAGAGGGGCTGATCTGCACAAGCAGGCGTATGCAGGAATCCAAGAGTCACAGCTGAATATTACTTTGTTACTGTACTCAGTGTTCAGCATGAGGAAATAAGTGACCTGAATTCTGACAGTTTCACATGCTGAGTCATGGTTTGACAACAATGGGCATATATAAAATGTGGTTAGAAGACAGACCTCATCACAGATTATCAGGTTGCATGATAGGCTGCAGTTAAAATGGCATTTCTTAATCACTGCAGTTATAGAAACTGAAACTCTGCAGGCTTTTTACAGAGACACGTTATCATGACCTGGATGGACAAAATACCTTGCGAGTCTTATACAAGCAGAGCTTGCTGATGTCATTTTAGGATAGTGTACACTGATGAAGTACAACAACATACACTGATCAGCCACAACATTAAAACCTTTATGTGACCAAAATTGCTCTGACCCATCAAGGCATGGTCATAAGACCTCTGGGGGTGTCCTGTGTTGTCTGGCACCAGAACGTTTGTAGTGGATCCTTTGGGTCCTGTATGACTGGGGGTGGGGCCTCCATGGATCGGACTTGCTCCAACACTTCCAACAGACGGTCAATTGGATTGGGATCTAGGGAATTTGGAGGCCAGTTCAACACTTTGAGCTCTTTGTCACGCCACTTTAGCTTGTCAGGGCACACTGTCCTACAGGGGGGCCACTGGCATTGGGGAGTGCTGTCGCTATGAGGGGGTGTACTTGGTCCACAACAGTGTTTGGATGGGTGGTGCATGTAAAGTGGCATACACATGAATGCCAGGACCCAAGATTTCCCAGTAGAACATTGCATTGTTATGAGAAGATCACTGATATTCACATCAACTATCAGTGGTTTTATTGTTGTGGCTGATTGGTGTAATGCTGGTACGCTTGCCGATTGTCATCTGACCCTATGTATTTCGCTTGCATGTGGCATGACCCAGAGGATTAGGCAGGCGGTTTACTGAGGCATTGTGTGTGTGTGTGTGTGTGTGTGTGTGTGTGTGTGTGTGTGTGTGCGTGTGCGTGGGGGGGCTGCGGTCAGTGTGCTCCACAGGCCTGCATCCCAACAGGTGCTGAGTGTGCTGGGCTCTGATGGTGAATGAGCTCTTTGTTCCAGAGGATTCACCCTCAGAAATAGAACAGTGTTGTCGTCTCAACAGCGCCTCATGGTCCACTTCTATGTGTACTGGAACAAAAATACAATGTACGTACACAGCTCTGGCTCTGTAAATGAGAAACAACAAAGTACATCTTACCAAGCCACACAACACTATTCCAGCCAATCAGCAACAGAAAAAACAGTTGCATTCCAACCTCTGCCCTTTCATCTGCTCCGGCCAGCTACTCTCTCTCTCTCTCTTCAACACCTTTGCAACTCCATATTATAGTGAAACGTAAATAACATTGGAGATATTACCGTGTAATTTAACATAACGTAATTTAACCATATTTCTCCACTGGTCAGCTAGCCCAGTTATTAGTGTTGTTGGCTTGGCAATGCATGTTCGTGAATTTGAGGGTATAGCTTCTGAAGGACCACTGACAAGAGTACTGTCTTTTGTTTGGCTCTTGAGTTCTTATATCAACAGATTCTCTTTGTCTTTCTACATAAGTAATAATAATCAAATAAGTAGTGGAAGTATTTATAGTATCATTGGTACTGGAATTTTACTTAGCTAAAGCTAATTCAAGGGACTTTTATTTTGTGTTGATACTTGCATGCCCTGCTGACAAAATAAGCTGTTTTAGTGTCTTACCACCAGACTTCAGAGCAGCTTCTTTCCTCAGGCTGTGAGACTCCTCAATTATTCCTCAGAACTTTGCCATAAAAAATAGTTTCACAACTTATCCAACCTAGATCAGTCAGAGTCTGGCAATTTTGTGTCGCTATTACAGTTGCCCGGTCAGTCTTCTCACTAATGGTCTCATTTGCAAATGTAGGTTATACACAGGCATCCGTGTTAAACTAAGACTGTTTCCTAACCGGTTAAAGGTTATCCGTAATGTAGTTGAGAAAAATGTATTTGATCACTGATGTTAACCATGTAGTGTGTTAGCATGCTAACTTATACTAACTATTACTTAACACACCACACAATTGAAGTCAAAGGGTATGTCATCAGTTTTACAGGTGTTTGGTCATACGACATAGTGTTGGAAATGAGAAATTCCCCAAATATATGATATCCTGTGGAAAACATGGATGTATGCAGAGTCATTAAGCCATTAAGATTAATATCTAGAAACAATGAATGTACAGAATGTTATGCTAATTCATCCATTAAATGTACAGATATAACAGTGTGAACAAACTGACCAACAGATGAACTGACATTCCTAGAGCTGTTCTGCTTACATAGCTAAAATATTTAATGTCAAGATATTTTATGATTAAAAAAACATAAAAATATATGAATAATATAGCAAATTTAATCACAAACAATGATAAATAATGCCCCCAAATCAGTATATATTGTTTTACTTATGTACAGTATGTTAAATTCAGGATGATAAACATATATAACTATCATTGTTAACTTATAAGAAGAAAGAAGAGGCATCTTAATATTTCACATAGAATCATACTCAATATAACATACTAAAACTTGTTCTCTGCATTTCACCCATCCCTTATGGGTTATATTGTCATGTTTGCATTTTATGTAGATCATTTTTGTAGACAACATAAATATAAAAAATATCTTTTCACAATATACCCAACATACCCTGTTTTTTCCCAAAGTAGCTTTGAGGTAGGAAAAAACATCTTATTGATGTCTGACAGTATCTCATACTATTTTTGTGACAGCACATGACCAGCACAAGCGGTACTCTGGCAGTTGACAGGAAATTGGTTCTTCAATTTCTTCCAAATTTGGGCCAGTTCTTTTGGAATGAACATTATATTATATTATATATATATTTTTTAGTCATCTATACATACACATTTCTCTTGAGAATTACAATAAATGAGATAAGTGTGAAAACACCCTGTTCTTTGTAGCTTCACAGTAAGTCAAACCACAAGTTCCTTCCTGTGAATTGAGCTCAGCCGAGTGGTTTTGGTTTAGAGGCATATGCCATGCAGCTTGTCTCTCATAATGACAAGTGTGGTAAGTAAAGGAAACTGGTTATTTTTGGTCTTTGTCTGATGCCTAATGTGATTTAGATTTGTCACATAAAATAAGGAGCAGGGAGGTGGCACAGTTAGTTGCAGTGAAGAATGCCTCAACACTAGACAGTGACCTCTCAGGGAATCATGCGTGCATAGTAATCAGTGATCATTCTTAGTTGAAGAGTATAAATCTGATTTAAAATATGTAGAGTGAAATGAGGTTTCACAGTTCAATCCATTTTTTAGCTTCTTAACTTGTAAGAGGAAGCTTTGTAGAAACTTGTTTTCCATTTACCTCTCTGTAGGAAGCACAAATAGGAACTGAAAATACAGAGCAAAAAAGATGTTATTAGAGCTCTGCTTAGATTTGTGCTGCTGTACAATCACTAACATAACAGAAAGAGTAACTGTGCAACAACTAGTTCTGTTAATTAGGATTTATAAAATGACTTGTGAATCTGATGACAACTTGGATGTGCAACTTAAGGAAACATTTTGCAAGAGGAAATGTTGTCATTGGCCTACAGCGGCAAAAAAAGAAATGCATTGCATGCAGTAATTGTGGAATAAATGGAACTGCATATCAAAACAAGATTGAAGTACTTAAATGTGGATACTTTGCAAGTTACACAATAGAACAGGGCTACCCAAAGCTAGGCCTGTGGGCCATTATCCTGCCATAATGTTCAATTTTCTGGCTAAACACATTTCACACATCTAAAAAAAAAAATTGTTAAGTAAAATTGCTCTTTAACTATGTAAGATCCTTTATTATGTATTATTACATTATCTGAGCATGGCAGGCAGAGGGACAGGTAAATTCACTCAGTTAAGGGAACTTGGGATCCAAGTACCATTATCCATCTTTACTATACATTCAATACAAGGTGTTGGCTTTTGGCCTGTGGCCCACCATTGAGATTAGCCCCTCCAAGGGAAAAAGTTTGGGGACCTCTGGTAGAGAAACTAACAAGGTAACTAGCATATGAAACTTCTTGAAGTGATCTATTTGTGTCTCAAGTATCTCATATTTTTCATTTAAAATTAGCCACACTACCTGCCTCTTAATCTTGACTCCCCTTTTCTCTGCTCTTTATTTTAGAACAAGCTTGCAAAGGCTCTGTATGACAACACTGCAGAGTGTGCAGATGAGCTGGCCTTCAGAAAAGGGGATATCATCACAGTGATGGATCAGAACGTGGCTGGCACAAGTGGATGGTGGATGTGTTCTCTTTATGGACGGCAAGGCTTGGCCCCTGCAAACAGACTGCAGCTTTTACCACAAAAAACTGGACCCATTGTAGGCTCCTTAAGCTACATCACAGGGAAACCCACATTAATTGATGATAAAAATGATAACAGTGCCCAAAATATCTATCAGATCCCAAGTGTTCCCCGAGCCTCTAGCAGTCAAGCTTATGAATGCATGGACATAATCTACAAGGTTCCGTCCACTCCCTTATCAGCTTCAAAAAGCCCAGTCCCATCAGCACTTAAGTACAGCACAGAAGGACCTGAGGTAAACTGTTTTTTTCTACTGTTACTGAATTAATGTTGAGAATAGCAAAAAGACATACAACCATTTACATTCAGTAGAAGTTAGTCTTCCTTTTAGTTTGAGGTCAGTCCTTTTGCTTGGGAAGGTTCGCCCTCATTATTAGAGAGGTACGCAGTTGCAGAAATGCAATGCTGTGAAACCCCTGCTGGCAAAAGAGCTTACAGATGGGGACCAAGAGCCTCTCCATGGGGACAGGCATGCAGCACCACAGTCTTTATTGGCCTTAAAGACAAACAGACTTCAGACACTTTTAACTGCAAACAGCAGCCCATGCCGCCAGGGACCCCAGAAAGACAGAAGTGTCTGTAAGGGTGCCGGTGTAGTAGAAGGTGGGGTGAAATATACCCATATGTTCACCATTTCCTCTCCTGCTCCAGGGGAATCCTGTTCCCTTCTGCAGTAGCCACCTAATATTCCATAAGCAGCATGGTTTCTATTATAGAGCTGCGTTAATTGGCAAAGTGCATGCATAATGGTGTTCTCTAGTACTCTCAATAGGCTTCAGAGCAAACATTGTCCCCATAAATGTGTTGATGTAGAGGTCAGTTGGGTATATGCAGCTTTGATCACAGCAGTGCAAGTGTTACCTGTCAACATCAGTTTTACAGCCTGTCTGTCCTGTCTGCAGCCTTCATTCTCAAGCATGGCGTCCAGTCCAAAAGGGGAGGTTTACGATGTCCCAAGCCAAGCAAGAAGAGCTTCTCTTTTCACTGTGAGCTCTTGATAATATGCACAACAACATGGATCAAAAGTAATGATAGTCTGCCACTTGAGTGGGTCTGATGTCTTTACTGTTAACTGTGATGTTCTATTTGCAGGTTCCAACAACTCCAAGACACATGCCACGAAAATACTCACTCCTTCCCATTTCTGAGCTGGAGAAAAGATTTGACTCTATGGAGAGTTTAAGGTGTAGCAGTCAAGGGGACTCTTATGTAAGTTTCAGACATTTTGAGGGATTAATGAAGCAAGGAGGCTATGATGTTCTCACAAATACAGTCTTATTGTTACATTTTTTTTTTTTTACAAATTCTTCACCTCTGTTTAAGATTCAGTATGAAATGAATCAGTTCATATAACATGATGTCTGACTATGTTTAAAGACAAAAGCAGTTTACAGTTTTAGCCTCTACTTGGCTGCATTACACTGCCTCTCTCCAAGAAATTGCTATCATTGCTTTGTAGTCTTGCAGTAATAAATAGTCAAATGGAGATAGCGGTGCACACTTAAGACAGTCTCTTCTCTAAGGCATTTATGGTGCCCATTCTACATGCTGAGTCAGTGGCAAAAGTGAGTTTTTGCAGTGCGAGACACACTGCAAAAACTAGCCCCACAGATGCTCACCAAAGGCCCGACATTGGCCAATGGCCGACTGTCAGCATGGTATGTCAGAGCCCTGAGAGGAACCAACAAGTACTTATTTTGAAGCATACAGAAGCACTTACTTTCCACGACTTCATCCCTAAAGGCTTTTTTTCACAACTTTGTTCTTGTTCACAGGTGTATGCAGTTCCACCACCTTTGCCCCAGGACCCAAACTATGACATACCTGTTCCCTCAGCCACAGAGGCCCAACAGAAAATCATCAGTGGATACAGCACCCTTCTCAACCCCCACAAACCTGAGTGGATTTATGATGTGCCAGTGGGTCCTGAGAAACAAAGTCCACCCAAAGGCACATATGATACCTTGCCCTCCAAAGCTGTTTGTAGGCAGCTTTATGACACTCTTCCAGCACATGCTTGGCCCATTCAAAGAGGTAGTCCAACTGCCTCCTTATATGATGTACCAAAATCCAATTCTTTTGACGTTCCAAGTCCACCCAAAGTGTTGCCAAGAATCCCAATTTATGACAAGCCCCCTACACAGAGGCTTACAGAAGAGTTAAGTTATGCAGTTCCACCTCAGGAAGAACCCCTCAATCAAGCTCACAGTGATCCCCCAACAGATCATATACCTCTTGAGTGCAGGGGCGAACCAAGCAACACTCATGAACTCACAAGGGTGCGTCTTCAGAGAATGAGAAACTTCCTGGCCTGTACATCTTTCCATGATCTTCCAGGAAGTGGGGAATCACTGATGCATGACGATGAAGAGCATAGTAGAACCTTACGTCTTTCTGCAGCAGACAGTCAAAGGATCAGCATGGCCTCGAGCTCCTCCACCAGCTCCTGTGACTCTCTGGCTCTGAGCTCCTCTTCTCCTGAGCCTCTGCGAGAAGTGACACTCAGCCAGGAGGAGGCCTGCCGCAGACTTCTGGACCTGCAGGAGTCCATTTGCAGGGCTGTGCCCTGTCTCATGGACTTTGTCAGCAGTCACTGGAGAAGCAAAGGACATCTGGAGAAACACCTGAAAGAGATCAAAGAAGCAGCACAGGAGATAACACGTTCTCTGACATTCTTCCTGAACTTTGCCCTTGACTTGAAGGGCAATGCCTGCCGTTTGACAGATGCCAACCTTCAGACAAGGCTCTATAAACAGTTGTCCGTTGTAGAAGACTCAGGTGTGATCCTACAACAAACAGTAAGTGCTCTGAACATGGCTGGCTGGCCCCTCAATACACTCTGTCAGGACCTGGGGCAGGTCCAGACACCTGACCAACTGGAGCGCTTCGTTATGGTGGCACGCACTGTTCCAGAGGACGTCAAGCGCCTGGTGTCTATCATCAACGCCAATGGCAAGCTTCTTTTCAGAGCTCCTCGGAAAGATCCAGAACCTATCAACACTACAGGTCAGCCAAGTGAACAAGGAGGGGGCTTAGTGGATGATGAAAACGACTATGTAGAGTTACAGGTAAAAGCTGAGCGATTAACCAAGAAAAATCCAAAGCAGTTTGACAAATGCATTATTTATCACATTGTCTTTTCCTCAGACTAAGATTGACTTTGAAAAGCAGCAGAAGGAAGTGCAGAAGGAACCAAAAAAAAATGTCACACCAGTCTCTAACAAGGCACAGGTGAGTGTTAAAACCAGACACCAAAAAAACACCCCTACTTCTAAAAAAAATATTAACCCTGACCTTATAAGGTAATTTTTGCTCGTCTCTCTGCTCAATGACCAATGGTCTAGTGATATCTTTGCACTGTCATCAAGATAATTCAACTTTCTCATCCTCAGCTTAGTACCACCACTTTTTAACTGATTAATTTCTTTATTTTGATTTTAACTGTTTATTTTCATCATGTTTTAGCTTCATTACTTTCATTGTAATCACGACCAAATAATTACATGTTCAACACAATACAATTGGCAGAGCTCTTATATATTTCTGACCCATAAGGACTATGTATAATATACTTTATACTTGCAGATTGTGTACCGCAAAAGTGTATGAATCTCAACTTTTCTGACAATATATACAGTGTAGCTATCCAGGATTTAAAGCTTTCCATATAGTCATAAAAAGAAAGAAAACACTGTAGTCCAGAAGACAAGATATGTGGCTTTCTTCATCTTCTCTATTCCATTTATCCATCACTTAGGCTGATAACACTGAGTCTGGCAGTGGCATGGAAGAACATCGACCATCCACCCTATCTGAGCATTGCCGACTTTACTTTGGTGCTCTCCAGAAGGCCATTGGGGGATTTGTGGAAAGTCTTCGCGATGGCCAGCCACCAGAAAAATTCATCTCGCAAAGTAAGCTGGTAATCATGGTAGGCCAGAGACTGGTGGACACCCTGTGCAGGGAGGCACAACGTGGAGGTTCCAGCCAGAGCCTTCTGTGCAGGAGCAACCACCTGTGTGCTCTCCTGAAGCAGCTGGCTGTGGCCACGAAAAGGGCAGCATTGCACTTCCCAGATAAGAAGGCTCTGCACGAGGCCCAAGAGTTTGCAAAAGAACTGGCCCAAAGAGCACAGCATTTTCGAATATCTCTTGACCTCTGAGAGAGCACATATCGAGAATATTGATTTGTTTATACAGCAAAAGACACTGGTTTATTCATCAGTCATTAATTGGTTTCCTTTTTCAGTCATTTCCTATTTAGCCATGCTCAGGCTCCACTAGCAAAATAGATCATTGCTTGAGAAGTTGAGAATGTTGTTCTCACAATGACAATTGTTAATGATGGATGAGCAGAAAATACGAAGTTGCATTTGTACTAAAGCAAAAGACTAACAGTTCGGAAATAAATTGCACAGGATACTGTACTCACGCTAATTTGAAAATGCAATTTTATATATAAAGTATAAGATGTAAATTGTTTTTATAATTTTTAATAATTTTATATTCTCCAAATACTATTTGTTATGTGGATGTTTCTGTATTTTATTACTTTATTGTGTAAGATGTATACGCTCCAGGGTAGTAGTTTGATAGTCTACTTTTTGTGAATATGTATATAATCTAAAAAATGTGTTTTGCATTCCCAAACTTTTCTTGACAAAAGACTACAACACATATTGATTTTTATTGTTATTAAAATTGAAAACTCAGAACTCTTTATGTTGTCTATTATCTATCGGAAGCATACATATAAAGACACCAATAATGACCTTGGTAGAAATTGTATTTATTTAGCCACTGAAGAGACCAGTTTACTAGTCATGGTTGCTACTACTCAGCTTGTGGAACATGTTCTGGTTATGCTATCTTGGCAGCTAAGCTTGATCTTTAAGTTTAAATAATAATAAATAAAAAAAAAATAATAATAATAAATAGCGAGCATACCCACCAAACACCAGATGTCATTTGGACATTGGTTTATGGGCTAAATCTGGTCAGTCCGTCATAGTCTTGATTTAGTCCAGAAATAGTCGTTGAAAATTGGGTTGTGTTTAGCCCGTCCAATGTGGTCCAAATTTAGTCCAAAAATAGTCGTTGAAAATTGGGTTGTGTTTACTCCATCCAATGTGGTCCAAATTCAGTCCAAAAATAGTCGTTGAAAATTGGGTTGTGTTTAGCCCTTCCAATGTGGTCCAAATTTAGTCCAAAAATAGTCGTTGAAAATTGGGTTGTGTTTACCCCATCCAATGTGGTCCAAATTTAGTCCAAAAATAGTCGTTGAAAATTGGGTTGTGTTTAGCCCGTCCAATGTGGTACAAATTTAGTCCAAAAATTGTTAAAAGCTATGTGTAGTCCATCTGATTTGGAGAAGAAGAGGAAGAAGAATGGGAATGGCCGGGAGTGAGAGTGATGGTACAGGATGGGCTGTTTCTCCCTAATGGAGAGTTCGTATACAATTTTCCAATTACGCTGGTAAGAAATTACCATAGTATTTGATGCCATTCCATCACCATAATGCTTTTTAGTGGACCTCCACCTACCTACATGTCATGTGTCTCCCTCCTCAACCCAGTCGACTCACGAGTTGGAAAAATGTGTTTCTCGCAACATCCTCAAAATAATAATAGAAACACACGTGTCTGACTTCAGAAAGATATTGTCTCTATTCCACTTGTTATGTCATATTGGAATTGATTTGTGAATGACATCAACTAGAGGAAAGTCTGGTTGATTCCCCATAAACACCTTGTGGAAAAGGTGAAGGAAGTATCATTTAGAATTATTCACACATATTACCCTGCTAATACATAGGGAAATTCAAAAGAGACAATAATTCTTTCAATGAGGACCACACAGAAACACTGTTGCACCTTTTTTTGGCATTGTTCACACACCAAAAAAGTCTGGCAAGACTTCAAAGAAGTCAGAGAAAAGAAGATGAGCATTTTATAAGAAATGTATGAATTATATTGGCTAAATTATGCATTCATAAATGTGAATTTTGTAATAGAAAACCTCAAGTTGTGTTTTTCCTTCAAGAGGCTGAACAATATAAAACTCATCTTTAATAACAGAAAATGCTATAAAAACCCCTCAATGCACCTTTGAATGTTTTTGTGTAAATTTATGCCAAATATTGGCAGATTAATTATTAACATATATAATTATGTATATAATCTATACTTGGAATATTATGGTCACAAATATTCTTTGTTTCAGTAGGGGTGCATGATTCAGAAATTCTCAAGGTCACGATTCCAAATCGATTCTTGATTCAATGATTCTTGATTCATAATTGTTTCTTAACTCAGTTTAGGCAGATTTGAGATTGCTGTTGCGAGTTAATTTTCCCATTTGACAGAAACTTTTCAGGTTGCAAAGAAAAAACACTCAATCAAAAATATTCATCAATTAATTTTTTCAATTAAAAAATATTATTATTACATAATGAACTTTTGCAATTGCAATCAATAAAATACATTTTATACTGTTTGTACAATCAGTCAGAAAAAAGTAGGCAGGATAATAAATAATGTAGGCTACAGTCGATCAGTCATGGATGTACAACACTGAACAGGTACGGTAGCGGTCACCTTCTCACTGACAGGTCCTCTCTCGAGCATGCGCAAAACGCGAAGGTCGGTACCTGTTATAAATTGAAAAGTTGGGTGAGAGCGAACTGGAGAGAAGGAAGCACAAAAAATACGGTGTTGACGCAGAAGAAGAAGAAGAACAGTAGAGGAGATGTAAGTATTACGTTTTTATAATTTGTGATACAAATATGTGTGTTTGACTGAATTTTGGTCTTGATATCTTGTTAACTTTAGCACGCTAAAGTAATGCTTGTGTGAACAGTTGAGAATGCATTTCGTCAATCTAAAACGCTGTGTCCGTAACGTTATGTCATTTTATCGTCAAATGGTGTGTCGTTGAACTGAACATTAGCTACCAACGCTAGTGTGCTTGGATAACGCGCCACGCGCATTTTGGCTCAAGAGGTTAATTCTGATTAACTGTAGACACCTGTGAATACAGTATCTTTCAGGATGAAGACAAACGGCCTCATGGCGCAATTTAATATGAAAAGACATGGGTCAAAAAGGGCATTCAAGCCTCCAATGCTGTACACCATTGTGATGGGTACGTCAGTGGGTGTACACAATTTGTTTTTCTGTTAAATTGATTATATGGTGTTTTCAGGAATAAACAAATGTTTATGTTTTTCTTTGTCATTGCAGCTGCTGTCAAAAAGTGGGACGGCAAGGCCATGAAATATCCCATGCCATGGCCGACCATTTAAAACATACTCCTGGGCGGTCTGGTGGTGGAGGCTATACCTGAAAAAATGTTAAATGGTTAAAAAAAGAGGGGTGAACTTTATTTTTTAGTATTATTGTTTTTGCATATTGTAAACATTATGTTACTGCCATGTGTTTGCATTTGTTGTTAAATGTTAATTTCTTAGGTAATTAAAAATGTTTATTTTTTTTTTACAATGTTAATGTAAATTGTAAACAATAAATGTTTCACTTTTTTGTGAATTATGTCTAATTCTTGAGTAAAAATTCAATCATGCATTTGTGATCAGATAATTTATAACATTGTGATAATTATATGATATCATAATGAAGAATAGGGCTAGCATTGTTGCCTCACAGCAAGAGGGTTCTGGGTTCGAACCCAGCCAGGGCCCTTCTGTATGGAGTTTGCATGTTCTCCCCGTGCATGCGTGGGTTCTCTCCGGGTAGGTTAGGTTAAATGGCGACTCTGAAATTGTCCATAGGTGTGTGTGGTTGTCTGTCTGTGTTAGCCCTGGCGACCTGTCCAGGGTGTACCCCGCCTCTCGGCCTAAGTCAGCTGAGATACGCTCCAGCTCACCTGTGACCCCAGTTCAGGGTAGATGGTGAGTGAGTAACCCCTTTCACACAGGAGAAGGCGCATTATCTCCACAGCGGCAGTTCGGCAATTCTCCGCCGATAGCGATTCACACAGAGCGAAGCAGCTCCGCATTAAAGACGAACCTCCGTGAATTCACACAGAAATCCGGCGCTGCGGCTCCTAAAGAGGCGTGACGGTACACGTCATGATGATGACGTCGGTGTGTTTTCAAGGTGTTTCCCCGGTGTCCCCCCTGTCAATCTAAACCCGCGGATAGTTTATAATCATATGGATGCTGTTATAATGTGTAGTGATTGAGATCCTGACCCACCGAACATCCTGGGAAGTGACAAAGTTACGTTTTTCGCGCTAAATTACATAATTAGCCTGCATCACTATCAGTAAACTGGACGCTGTCTGACTCGCGGGGACGGAGGCTGTCTTCCGGGGGAAAGTTCACCGAAGTCTCGGTCTGGAGGGCTGACCGTCGCGGTGATTTATTTTCATCACAAACACTCGGTGAGTTTAAGTTTTTTGCCGCCGACAGATGCTGTTTTTTGGGCAGAAATGTGTCGGTCAGACAGACAGGAGGACAGAGGCTTCTCCACGTATATCTGCGGTATTTTTTTCCTCATATAAGTTGCCAAAGACAGTTACAGTTACTACGTTATTGTTGTTTGGTCCTGTAACGTTGCTTTGTGGGACATTTCTCTGTATTTAGTTGAGTGAAGGACCTGTGTGGTTAACCGACCGTCCGATCGACACGCCCTCGATACGCGCCGCCGGCTTATCCGTTCACACTGGTTCGGCTCGCCAATAATGCGGCCCTGATACTACCTCCAGAGACGTATCAGCGCCGGAGCGAAATTGCACCCCTCGCCGCATCAGAGAGATTCACACTGGGACGGATGCGGAGAATTGGCGCACAGAAGCCGCACCCAAACGCCAGTGTGAAAGGGGTTAGTGAGTGAGTGAGTGAGTGAGTGATTGATAATGAAGAATAATTCAGGGACGTCTTTTTAAAGACCTGAAAATGGCGGCTTTTCACCTTTCACTTTTCAACCAAATTTAGACTGTATAGGGACGTCTTTTTAAAGACGTCTTTTCAACGACCTGAAAATGGCGGCTTTTCACCTTTCACTTTTCAACCAAATTTAGACTGTACAGGGACGTCTTTTTAAAGACGACTTTTCAACGACCTGAAAATGACGGCTTTTCACCTTTCACTTTTCAACTAGATTTAGACTGTACAGGGACATCTTTTTAAAGACGACTTTTCAACGACCTGAAAATGACGGCTTTTCACCTTTCACCTTTCAACCAAATTTAGACTGTACAGGGACGTCTTTTTAAAGACGACTTTTCAACGACCTGAAAATGACGGCTTTTCACCTTTCACTTTTCAACTAGATTTAGACTGTACAGGGACATCTTTTTAAAGACGACTTTTCAACGACCTGAAAATGACGGCTTTTCACCTTTCACTTTTCAACCAGATTTAGACTGTACAGGGACGTCTTTTTAAAGACGTCTTTTCAACAACCTGAAAATTACGGCTTTTCACCTTTCACTTTTCAACCAAATGTAGATGTTGTTTGGACACATACCAGTGACGTCTTTTCAATGTGTTTTCAACCAAATGTAGATGTTGTTTGGACACATACCAGTGACGTCTTTTCAATGTCTTTTCAACTAATTTTTGCTGGATGGGTAGTTTGTTAAATGAGACAACCAAGTTGGAAGCTACAGGTTAGCTAAGGCTAACAAGCTATCTGTGTTTCCACAACAGAAGTGAATTCAGCCTCACATCATTTTCATTAGTTTGGTTTGATCATGGTTACTCTGGTCAGTTTTAAGATGTATACACTCCATGGTTGTAGTTTGATAGTGTACAGAGCAGCAGAGCTTTAAAACATAAACTCTGTGCTCTGTTCGACTGCAAGTGTTTATTCCTCCAGAAGCTCCAAGCTCTGCCCACTGCTGTCGCCCCTCAACTCACCAGTTCCAGCAGCTGTCTGCCAATTAACACTAACAAGATTGCTTGTTAATCCAAAACACCTGCATCCGTTCCTCCACGCTGGTTTATCAGTCCAATTAACTGCAAAGCGAGCCATATTATTTGTTTGATATGTGCATTAAAGAATTCTCCAAAAGGCACCAACACCACAAACATGGCAGAGAATGAATATCAGTGACTAGAATTAGCTGAGGTAAAGCCCACTAGACAGCTTACGGCTAGAGTCATTTTTTAGCCCTTGAGTTTGCCACTTGGTATTTACCAAGCAGGGAGGGTTTAATATGCTGTTGGTTGCATTATGGGAAATATAGAAGTCAGTGTTTACCACTATGGTCTTAAAGATCAGGAGGTTTTTCTCAAAATCTGTCTCCAAATCTATGAAAATGCAGTACCAAATGGTGTGATTTGTTTTTGCTCACTATAGTGGAAATGACCTTTCTACTGTACCATGTAGCATCAGTGTTTTGGCTAACCCTCTACTGCACACAATTTTGTCTACACTACCACCCATGTCTACAGCATACCAGCACTATGTGGACCAGTCACTTTCAGACTGCTAGTGCTAAGAAGAGTTGCATGAACATGGCAGAGTAATGTAGAGTGAGAAACAATAAACACATTTAGAATTCAATACAACGATACATAATTTGCAAAATGACTATTTGTACAGTATGTGCGCATGGACCTAAGGCTGGAGGCAAAATGGACTGCTGACAGCCCCAGGTTAACTGAACTGTGTGGCAAGTAATTCTCTCTCTCTCTCTCTCTCTCTCTCTCTCTCTCTCTCTCTCTCTCTCTCTCTCTCTCTCTCTCTCTCTCTCTCTCTCTCTCTCGCTACCCAGCATGGTGCTGGCCTGGCATCAGGAACAGTTTGATGATTACACACAATATCAACAACTGACATAATAAGGGTTTTCAGGTGGGTCATGCTTTACTGCCTCATCTTGAGGCTATGTCTTAAAGAGGGCCCTGCTTCAAAACCTAGTTTTAAGATCTTCATTATATTTTATGCTTATGAGGTCTACATCCATTTTTTAAAATTCCACACAGCAAACCTGAAGGCATGCAATAGTCCAGTTTAGAAATTCTGAACACAATGCATAGTGAAGGAGCCAATAAGGGCCCAGCAGCTCATTTTGCCCCAGTGTCCCCACCAGGAAATCCGGCCATGAAAGGACCCTAGTGCCTTATTATTTATTATTCAAGCTTTGTCTTAGTAAACATTATTATACATATATATAGGTATATAGTTATTATATATTGAGGTAAAGAACTGTGTTTTCCATAAAACTCACACTTGAATACATCAATGAGTTATTAAATGAACAGAAAATGATGACACTGACAAGGTTAAAAAAATAATGATTTTTACTTGACATAATATCTATTATCCTTCAAAATTTTGCCTTCATCAAATAATCCTCCATTTGCAGCAATTACATCCTTGAAGACCATTGTCAATTGAAGTAATTTCACTCCATGCTTCCTGAAGCACCTCCTGGATTGACTTGATAGGCACTTGTTAGGTACCATACAGTAAAGCTGCTCCCACACAAGGTCATTATTGTTGAGATCTGGTGAGTATGCTGGCCACTCCATTACAGACAGAATACCAGATGACTGCTTCTTTCCTAAATAGTTGGAGCCTTTTTGGAGCGATAGTTAAGGTCATTATCCTGTTGTAGAATGAAGTTGGCTCCATAACATGCTGTCCACAGAGTATGACATGGTGTTGCAAAATAGCATGATAGCCTTCCATATTAAAGATCCCTTTAAGCCTGTACAAATTGTGGGTACCCTGTACCCACTTTCCCACCACCAAAGTATCCCAGACCATCACATTTCCTTAAAATACCTCAAACTTTGATTCCTTTGTTTATGACACTTTTTTCAGTCTTCCACTGTCCCATGTCTCTGTTTTCTTGTCCATCTGAATAATTTCCCATAATTAGCCAGTCTCAGATATAGCCTTTTCTTTGCTAACTCTGCCTGCAAGGCCAACATCCTGGAGTCACCTCTCAAGTGTTGATTTTGAGACTTGTGTTTTGCTGGTATCATTCAATGAAGCTTCAAAGAAGCTGAGAGGCAGCTGTGTCATTGTCAGTTTTTCAGCTGTACTGACATGATTGCACATGGGTTTTCTGATATGGTATAGGTGTGGAGTATGTACACTTTAGCAGGTTTGGTTCAGCAGGGCCAGAGTCTGTTTCTTTGGTTGACAGTAGGTTGCTCTGTGCCACTATAATCACCTTGCTGGCTAAAATGTTTAGGAAAACACAGTTTGAAAAAATAAACTACTGAATGACTGGTGCACACACGTAAGCAGTTCCTAACTGTATGCTGCCCTCTAGCAGTAGTGTTGGGATATGACGTGGTTTCTGCTGATTGAAGTCAGACTGAAGGGAATCAGCATGATCTGTCCAGGACATCTGGAATTAATGAGTGATTGGTAATTTAATGAAATATAAATGTATACATAGTCACATAATTTGACAGTATGCAGTCACAAAATAGATAGATAGATAGATAGATAGATAGATAGATAGATAGATAGATAGATAGATAGATAATATTCTTTTGTCTCTTGTGGTGTGATTAAAAAGTAAATCCATTGTAGCCCACTGATGTCCCTCCCTCTTGTTGTCCAAATCTCTGCCAGCGTAACTGACTAGTTTTTATTTCCAAACTGCACATTCAGTGATTTATAGTGTAAATCTGTAAATTACCCGTAAATCACTGAATTTTCAAAAATAATAAAAAATATGATTTTTGTGGCTCTGGTAGCTTACTGGACAAGAGAGAGGGATATCGATGGGACCTGTGTGGGAATGAAACAGTTTATGGTTTAGAACATATCAGTCAATTTACTGACTACATCCACAGCTGAAAAACTACTGCTTTGATCAAAAAGCCTATAGGGATATGGTGACAAGTGACAAGTCATTTCAGCACATCAGCCTACCTCTAGTATCAATTAAGCATTTGACACTTTCTATTCCTCCTTCTATAAGTCAGAATTTCCAACTGGCACATCCAGTATGGTGGCCTTTCTATCAGACCTCAACGTCTTGTTAATTTGGCTGATGCAGAAAATAGGACAAACCTCTTGGGAAAGATGAATTTATGCTAAGCTTGCCCTTCTTTTAGTTTGCATGTAAAATTCTGTGATGGTCTTGGTTTTTGTTGCCTCTCTGTTTTTCTTTTTTTTCCCCCTCCCCTTTGTGTTTTTCTGCTTCAGGTTGTGGCAGGAGGCTTGGCTGGCCTCACAGACTCAGATGACACACACCTGTCCAGCATCACCAGCAATCACCCTTCCTCTACTTAAACAGAGTTGCGACTTCACCACGCTGCCAGATGATTCCCTCTGTTTCCATGTGTGTGCCTACTCAACTCACCTGCTCGCTTGAGACTGGGCCCAGCCTGCTTCCTGCCTTCACCGCCTTGTTTTTTCTTTCTGGAGTCTTGTGAACTTTTTGTTGAGAATTAAAACCTGGAAACTGTTATAGTCCCTGGTCTCCTGCAATTTTTGGTCCAAACCCCAGCCTTAACAAAATTCCTCTTTAACAAAAAGCCCCTTACCCCCGACTCTGTCACAACCTGCTATCTTCCTTTTGCTAAAGAAAAACAAGGACCCATGTGATTGTGGATCCTATAGACTTATATCCCTTTTAAATGTAGATAGTAAAATATTAGCAAAGACACTTTCCACTAGACTAAAAATTATTTCACCTGATATTATCTCAGAGAAACAAACCAGTTTTATTCTCAGATGCCACTCGTCCTTGAATGTTAGGAAGCATCCTTTTCAAATTCTCCAGAGGCTGCTTTTGCTCTCAACGCCGAACAAAGTTTTCAGCAGAGTGGAATGGAGCTATCTATTCGCATTACTCCAGAAATTTGCATTTATTTCTTGGACTCGGATTACTGTACACCTCCCCTGAAGCAAGTATTTGAACTAACAACTTTAGGTCAACGTATTTCTCTTTAGCACGGAGTACGAGACCCCCCTCCCATTTGCAATTGCAATTGAACTGCTCTCCATCAATCCAGCAATTTCACTCCCCTATTTCACCAAGTAAAATCAGACCTCCAAAGGTGGGACAGTTTGCCTCTGTCCTTGGTAGGTAGGATACAATCTATAAAGATGACGTTCCTCACTAGATTGTCTTACTTATCCCAATGTATCCCATTATTCCTGATGAAATAATTTTTTAAGACTTTCAATCAAATAATCTCTACATTCATCTGGGGAGATAAACAGCCTTGAATCAAACGTGAAATACTTGTCGTGATAATGATGGCTTGGCTTCGCCTAATTTCATCTACCACTATTGGGCTGCCAATATCCAGAAGATAACTTACTGGTTTAGATCTCCTTTGACGGACTGGTGCTTGCTAGAAGCTAATCTGTGCTGCTCATCCTCCATACCTATATCTCCCTTGAAATTTAACCGTAACCCATGGTGTTAACTACCATTAAGATTTGGACGCAATTTTGCCTCCGTTTTAAGTTTAAGTACAGCTCCATAAATGGTCCTATAGATACATTAATCTATTCTCAACCTTCACTTTGGATTCTGCCCTCTTACTCTGGAAAGACAAAGGCCTTATCAAATTCTCCAACCTCTTTGAAAATAATACTTGTAGAGGGTTTCCAGATAGTCTGCACTAAATACACTTTGCCCCGAAGTAATCTCTTTCGCTACTTTCAGAATAGACATTTTGTGAAAGCCCACTACCTCCTTATCCCGAATTGCCACCTGATCAACCCTGGGAAGATCTTGTAGCATTTGCACCAGGTCAAAGATGTCTTATCTCTAATATTTATCACTCTTTCACCTGTTTTGATACATCCTCCCCCTTATAAAAACTAGAAACAAATGGGAAATTGAACTTAATGAAAATTTCACTGACGAGTGGTGGGATGAGACTATAGGCCGCATTCACATCTCAACCTCTTGTGCCAGATTAGGCCTCATCCAATTTAAAATCTTACATAGGCTTCACTTTTGTAAATTAAAACTTGCATCAATATATCCTCATATCGAGGACAAGTGCGACCGATGTGCCCTACCGCCAACTAATCTTACTCATATGTTCTGGTCATGTACTAACAGTAGGTGATTTGTTAATTTTTTACAAGGCGGGATGGCCCAATGGGAGCACCACCCTGTCCCGGTATTGCCGTATATATTGTCCGATATGCACCTATATGAAAACCTTGAATTGATAACACTTCTGTGTGTACAATACCAGTAGATTTTGGAAGTAAGGAAAAATGAAGTCCAAGAATTACTTTCATAAATATCCACATTTGAGCAACTCAAACAATGAAGAATGGAGTGAGTGAGTGAGTGAGTGAGTGAGTGAGTGAGTGAGTGTGTGTCAGGGTTATTATAGTTTTTAAATTTCATTAGTGTATATTTTAATTTAGTTTTTCATTTTTTTTTATTTCAGCTTAATTTAAATTAGTTTAACATGTGATTAAATAGTTGTAGGTTAGTTTTTTATCTAGGAATTTAATTTAGTTAAATATAATAACCCTGGTGTGTGTGTATGTTTGTGTGTTCAAAATGTGTTCAAAATCCAAAGCACCTCCGCTTCACTGAAAAAAGTATAACCTTGCTCAAATTTTAAAAAATGATGTCCAGATATCACATCTTAAATATTTGACTTCACAGAATCTAAATTGAGTCACTTGTTATGACCTGATTATTTTATGTTGACGTAAAAAATAATACTGCACTTGACCCAACCTTAAATCTTTGCCTTGATCCAAATGATTTTCTCAACATTTCAGTTGTTGAACCAAACTAAAATGGAATTGAACTAACCTAATGTATTTACTTTTAACTAAATTAACATGAATTAATGTTTGTATTGACACCAGTTAATTCATTTACATATAACCAAACTATAATTTCACATTTAATTTGACTTTACTTCAAAAATAATTTGCATTTCCCATCTTAAACTCTATAAAAAAAGACACTTGGCCAACAGATTACTTTAAATGTATTTATTAATCTTTAACATGTGAACCATATGCAACATATTTAACATTAAAAAACTGTAATGATCTTTAAAAAATGCAAGTCAGGTAAAAAAAAAAATAGATTGCCTACCAAGCAAATGAATCACGACAAACACACACACATGGTAGTAGGCCTATATATGGCTCTATCAAATCTGAACTGTAATTAAATTAAATTAAATTAAATATTGCTTTCTGGGAGCAGTGTTGACTCTCAAACGACCAAATTCAAAACACTCACTCAAAGCCCAACAATATAACATAGCCTTAAATGGCTACAGCACCCTTGGCTAGGTGCAACTAAGTGCCGTTGAGGTTCTCCCCCTCGTAAAGTGCTGGCTAGCGGCTTGTGGTTACTACAGGCTACCTTAATATACATACACACAAGCACAGGTGCACATACTGTGCATGCCGCAAACACACACAAGCATGTGTACACATGCCACACATACTACTGTGCAGTGTGGAGTTAACCATCCAGTTTGCTAATCTTGGATCTCATCTTGTTGGAACCAAGCTCCATCAGGATCTTCTGAAGAGCCTCAAAGGTGAACCTGAACCCCTGGGGATATTCCATGTTAAGAGCATAACAGAGTCCAAGGAGCATTACCACTCCAGCTGCCACGGAAGGCAACTCGGTGAGGACTTCCACACCATCAGTGATGATCCCGATCTCTTTGGGCTGTTGTAGAAGGCTTGAGTTCTCTCTGAAGACGAAGACCGCCATGGTGGTACTCTCCAGCTCTTGCTCAGCTTGATCTTTCCGGGACATCTGAGGTAAAATATAGGGCAAAATGTATAAGTGAACAACTGCAGTCAGGCACACCTGATTAATCACCACATCCAATGGCAAAGCTGTCAAGCTTCCCCCAGGATTAGTAAAGTTACATCTCATCATGGAGAGACAGAACAAATCTCGACATACCGTGTGTTCTTTTATCAGGTCCTCAACACATTCTACCAGGTAGATGATGAGAGATTTGAGGACACACTCCCTTCTGACTTCAGCATCGGCCTCCTGCAGAGACAGTGAAAAAAGAGTTACTATGCAATGTGGAAGATAGGCAAGCTTTTGAATTCCCAGCTCTACCACAAACAGTCGGTGCTTGGACGATTGGATCTATAGCACAAATCAATTCAAAGCAGAGCCATACAGGATCTATGTCAGAGACCACTGGCAGTTTCTCTTAGAAGAGGGAAGACTGGATGGCTCTTTGCCTGGTCAGGCCAATCCTGCCTTTTACAGCCCTCTCTCAAGACCTGCCAGTGGTCATTGACGTGTTCTCATCCTAGATGTCTCTGCTTTCAACTAATTTGTGCTGTGGATGAATGTGGATTTGAGCTGGAATCAAGGTATTGTTCCTCCAAATCCCCCAAAATGCAACTGTGTTTGCACCAGAGGAAGGGCACCTGCTGCTAGTGTGTATAGCACATTTGCAAAGCCCACACATCCTTCTGCTCGACACACATACACACACACACACTTCCTACCAACAGTTTAAAAAGACACAGCATTTGCCAAATTATGACTATAGCCATTGTGACGACCCCTCCCTCTGTTTTGGTCGTCATTGATTGTTTTGCTGCAGGCTTATGGTAGGTACAGTAGATGGGTGGAGCTGCTGAGCCAAACGACATGCACCTGGGCAGCCTGGGCCCAGGTTATTTAGCTGGCTCTGCATTCACACTCTCTGTCTCTGACCACTTGCTGCCTGCTTGGTTTGTGTTTCTTCACTTTAACATCATCACACTTCACTCACTTACATCATTGCATACATTACTGACCTTACAGATTACAGATGTCGTTATTATGATGATTTGGGTTGTATCTTTAAATAAACTTTCAGTTTAAGTTACTTTAAACGTGTGTGGTCTCCCCCTTTGTCTTGCTCTCTGAGCCAGGGCTATGACAAAATGGGGGCTCATCAACCTATATTTGGAAGTTAATTAGACTTGCTATTTAGTAGATTTCAGTAGGTTTGTGCCAGGTTGTTGATTCATTTTGGAATGTGGATTGTTCACGGTGGTAGATTTCAAAGTTGCCACTCTGATTTGTTACTGGTGCAATTATGGGAGATTCACACATGTATGACTGGTTTTGAGATTTTTGGTATTTGGTTAAGAGAGAAATTGTTGTCCTGTTGACTGTTTGGATTCATTGTGTTGTGATATATATATATATATATATATATATATATATATATATATATATATATATATATATATATATATATATATATATATATATATATATATATATATATATATATATATTAGGGGTGTCACGATTCTCCAAATCCTCGTTTCGATTACGTTTTTGATTATAAGATTTTTACATGTATTTTTTTAAAGCACAGGTTGCTATGCCATTTTACATATTATATTGCATAAAAGTCTATTTTATGCAATATAATATCTGACCTTTGTTTGCAATGTACCACACTACATTGTCAAATTTAAAACATTTTTTAATAATATAATGTAACAATAACTTATATCCTCAGTCAATTTGAAATTTAAACAAAATAATCTGCCATCTAGTTTCTCTTTTGTAACTGCAGTCTCCTTCACAGAAGATGACATTCAAGTTCACAACAAAACAAACAAAAAAATAAATCAGCCACGTCCATAGTCTTCTCTGAACAATTAAGTGTCTTCACAAACTATTTCCTAACAGTTGAAGATATACCACACAGATAATTGTTGCAAGAGTGGCGTAGCCCCTTTCAGGAATAGGGCGGTGCGTGAGGTGTGTGTGCGTAAGGTGCGTGAGGTGTGAGTGGGCGAGCGAGAGTGAGGGAGCGTCCGTACGTGCGGGCAGTGAATGAATGGGAGAGGAAGGAGAAGCGAAAGGAGTCGCAGTAGTAGCGACAGCAATAAAGTGTACAATATAGGCTGCAGTTTGGCTGTGAATAAAGGCGACGGCTCCTCAAGGTACAGCAAAAATCTCCCTGGTCTTATTTCCCGACCAGCTTAACACGTGAAAGGGGGCTCACCCCGAAGGTAAACAGAAACTTCGGCCCTGGAGGAAATCATCTCCCCTGTGCTTCCCGACCACGGTCCGGGAGCCGAACAGGAATGGTGTAACACCATGCTATCGTTTGACTGGCTGTAGCTAATAGCTACTGGCTCCATATATTATGTCTATGTACGTGCTTAGCAAGTAGCTAAGTTAGAGGAGGTTGACTCACAGCACTTCAACACGTGTGTGTTTTTTTTCCATCTGGCAAGCTGCCTGGACGTGACGTGGAGGCGTGGCAGCATCGACGATTCCATTTTTTAATTCGAAGTTCGAGATTGTGACTTAATTTCGGTCGATTTCGATTTTAAATCAAAATCGTGACACCCTTAATATATATATATATATATATATATAAATATATATATAAATATATATATATATATATATATATATATATATATATATATATATATATATATATATATATATATATATATATATATATATATATGCCAACTTACCAGGCATCCACCCTGCTTCAGCCTGCCCATCCCTGGTAGAGTGCGCTCGCATCGACAGGTTCCCGAGGGGCCCCTGCTGGCCAACACTTCAATTAAATATTTCCACCACTCAAAAGTGGTGGGGATTCAAAAAATTAGGCCTATAGCCTTAGCTTATGCTCAGTCTGCTCGCTACGTTTCGGCTGTGTTTAGCCTTCATCAGGCGTACTGAGCAGCTAATAATGAAGGTGCCTGCCTAACTTGGCATAAGGCCACCTGTTGCCCTGGCTTCTTCCCTTCTAACAACTGTGTCTGTCCTGTGTTTAGGTTTGTTTTTGTATCCCTTATTTTTGGTTTCCCTTAATTTAGGTTTGTGTTGTTGTCCTTATTTTAGGTTATCCCTTATAGTTAGGTTTTTGTTGAGTTTTGTTTGTTCTAACATTGATTGGCCTGATTGATGAAATGGGTGGAGTTACACAGGTGCCGCAAATCACAAATAAAAGGAACTGCAGCTTGCTCTGGCCCTACTGGCCTTGCCAGTCAGATGAAGTCAAGACTGTGTGTCTGATTCGTTATTGTTCCTCCGTTATGAGATTCATTGGTGTTTCAAGCCCTTTTTATGATGGCAACATCAACAGATTATGGGCCCAGAAGGGAGTTTGGAAGCCGATGGAACCGTTTATGTTTCGACGGAGATGAAAGGAATTATGAGTTGTGGGAGACGAAATTTTTGGCACACCTGCGTCTGCTCAACTTAAAAAGCACCATACTGGGTGACCCTCCTGACGAGGATGATGATGGTGCAGAAGGTGATGCTAAAAGAAATGAAGAGGCATATGCTGAACGGATTCAACTGTTGGATGACAAAAGCTTGTGCCTTGTAATGAGAGATGCGGCGGATGATGGCAGAAGGGCGCTACAGATTTTGAGACCATTACGCTGGTAAGGGGAAGCCACGCATGATAAGTTTGTACACGGAATTGACATCTCTTCAGAAAGCTGTTAATGAGAGCATCACAGACTATATCATTCATGCAGAGACTGCTATCACAGCATTGCAGAATGCAGGAGAGACTTTAAGTGATGGCTTACTGACTGCAATGATTTTAAAGGGCCTGCCAGACGCCTTCAAACCATTCTCCGTTCACATAACACAGAGTGATGAGAAGTTAAACTTCGCTGAATTTAAGACAAAGCTGAGGAGCTATGAGAGCACAGCGAAGTTTGCTACTGCTTGCTCAACTGATGACAGCGTCATGAAAGTAAGAGGAAGAGAAAACTTTAAAATAAAAATTACTTGCTATAGCTGCGGCCAGAAAGGTCACAAAGCCCTGGAGTGCATTAAAGCCAGTGGCGGGCGCAGAGACCAGAGACAATGGTGTAGTTTCTGTAAAAGTTCCACACATAAAGATGCAAATTGTAGACGGAGACAGCGAGACAAGGTAAAGCAGGCGGTGGATGAAGAGGACCACACATTCGCATTCACCCCGGTCAGAGGGATGAAGGAAAAAGGCCTCAAGGTTGACTCGGGAGCCACGAAGCACATCGTCACGGACATTGCGAAATTCAAGGACTTTGATTCAAATTTCAAGCCACAGAGCCATATCTTGGAGTTGGCTGACGGAGTGAGGACCAGCGGCATCGCGGTCAAGAAGGGCACTGCCAGGGTGTGCCTGAGAGACACCAAAGGCCGAATAGTGGACATGATGCTGATTGAGGCGTTGTACGTCCCATCGTTTTCACAGGACATTTTTTTGGTCAAGGCAGCAACCGCCCAAGGAGCAACAGTCATGTTCAAAGAAGGTCAGAACAGACTCATTTACGAGAATGGTACGACAGTTAACATTCACATATATGACAGACTGTTTTACCTGAACACAGTTACAGATGATGTTGATGAGTGTAATGGCTGCTATGACATTCAAACATGGCATGAAATTCTTGGTCACTGTAACTATGAAGATGTGTTAAACCTGGAAAGTGTCACAGAGGGAATGAAAATTAAAGGTAAAACTGAGAAGTCTAAACTGAAATGTGAAGTGTGCATCAGGGGTAAATTTGCTCAGAGCAGGAACAGAGAGCCAGATGAAAGAGCAAGAGGTGTACTTGAACTTGTACATACAGATTTGACTGGACCTATAGAACCAGCAGCAAAAGATGGGTTCAGATATACCTTAGCGTTCACAGATGACTATTCAGGAGCCATCTTCACATATTTCTTGAAAGCTAAGAGTGATACAGTTAAAGGTACAGAGAAGTTCATTGCTGATGTTGCACCTTATGGAAAAATTAAAAGTATAAGGTCTGATAATGGGACAGAGTTTACCTCTCGTGAATTTCAGTCACTGCTCAGCAAAAATGCCATTCGACATGAAACCTCTGCCCCTTATTCGCCCCATCAAAATGGGACAGCGGAAAGAAATTGGAGAACTTTATTTGAAATGGCAGGATGCATGTTAATTGAGAGTAAATTGCCAAAAGATTTGTGGACATCCGCAGTTCAGACTGCTGCGATTATCTGCAATAGAATTTACAACAGGTGTGTGGGGCAGACTCCATATTACATGCTGACTGGAAAGAAGCCTGACCTTTCAGGAATGAGAACATTTGGGTCAGAATGCTATGCATACAAATATGACAAGAAAAAGCTAGATACACGTTGTGATAAAGGGATTTTTGTTGGTTACGACAAGAATAGCCCTGCGTATCTTGTCTTCTATCCAGACACAGGAAAAGTACTCAAAAATAGGTTGGTAAAATTTATCACAAAGAGAGCCATTGAATGTCACACTCAGACAGATGAGAATGATAATGAGTACATTTTGCATGAGAAGAGAGTTGAAACCCAGCTACCAAAACCTGACATGACAAAAACAATTCCACAGGGAATAAAAGCAGAGACATTTGACACAAATACCAGCACAGGTGAAAGTGAAAGTAGTCACAGTACACGCTATCCAAAGAGAGAAAGAAGACCCCCTCAGTATTATCGGGACTATGAGTGTGAGGTAAAATGTGATGATCAAGCACTAACAAGTATTGACTATTGCTATAGAGTTGCTTGTGCTGTACCCAGACACTGAAGGAGGCTATGAGCTCATCAAAATCAGAACTGAGGGCTGAGGCTATGAAGGAAGAAGTTGACTCTCTGAAAGAGAACAATACCTTTACCCTAACACCATTACCTGAAGGTAAACATGCAGTGGGGGGAAGGTGGGTTTACACTGCCAAAGACAATCCTGTTGAGACAATATACAAAGCCAGATATGTAGCAAAAGGTTATAGTCAAGTTGCTGGCACTGATTATAACGAGACATTTTCTCCAACTGCTGATACGACGTCTGTACGTATCCTAATGCGGCTTGCAGCTCAGTATGATTTAGAGTTACATCAGATGGATGTCAAAACAGCATATCTGCATGCTCCTATCGATTGTGAAGTATACATGGAGCAGCCTGAAGGATTTGAAGTCAAGTTGGAGACAGGTGAAAAATTAGTCTGTAAGCTTAACAAATCACTTTATGGTCTGAAACAATCAAGACGGAATTGGAATCAAATGCTCCATGATTTTCTTATTGAACAGGGTTTTGTTCAGAATCCAGCTGACTATTGTGTTTACAGCAGACAAACTGAAAATGAGAGGGTATTAATGATTATCTGGGTTGATGACCTTATTATTGCAGCGAGGAACAGTCAAACACTCAAAAGTGTGAAGGAAATGTTGGGAGCCAAATTCAAAATCAAAGATCTTGGTAAACTTAAATATTTCCTGGGGATTGATTTCACACAGAGGGACGGTGAAATAAGAATGAGCCAAAAAAAAGGTGCATTACAAAGATTTTGGAGAGGTTTGACATGACTCACTGCAAATCAAGGTCAACCCCATGTGAAAGCAAACTGAAACTTGACAATGAAGGTGAACTTGTTGACCCAAAGATGTATCGTGAAAGGGTTGGCAGTTTAATCTGTAGCCAGGGAATAAATCCCAGCATTAAAATAGTTTGTAATGTTCCTTTAAAACTGAAACCATGTTATAGTTTGTGTGAAATGTAGTTCCCTCAACACGAGAGATATCAGACTATCTTGTTTGTTTTGTTAATTGAGAGCCCTGCTGCTATTGGTCAGTGAGTAGAGACATCAGGTTTCCTCAATGGGGATTGGCCAAGGGGCGGGACAGGTGAGTTAATGAGAAAAACAGAGAGAAGAGGGAGAATCGCTGCATGCTTCTACGCATGGCCGCTGCGTTTTCTTTTTCACCATTGCGATTAGTCTGCAGCTAAGTTCGCTACGGTAGAGTGTGTGAGTAATGAGAAAGCGTAATTTTACTCTTATGTTAAGTAAAGGGTTAATTGATATACGCTTTGTTGAAAGACTGTGAGCTACCAAGCTACTGAGTTAATGTTCAACTCTCCAGACTGCTACGAGATAGCACCCATGCTAACGTTGTGCTAGTGCTTCATGGCGAGACTGTGACGCCCGGACAGAGTCAAAGACAGTGCACTGCGGGAGCGGACCAATTCGGGTGAGCTGTGGTGACTGAGGGAGACCTGCCGTGTCCTTTCTCCAGCGTCAACGGACGTCGTCGCGGCAACGAGGCGGTTAACGAGCGGCTGCGATGAGTCTGGGACGAGGTCGGGACTTCTTCCTGCATCATCGGCTGCAGGTACAGAGAATAAGAGACTGGTGATTCAGCGTGGGTGAGTGAGCACGGCATCGGACACAGTGTCGCCAAAGTTTCACAAACTCACAACTCATCCACAAACAGGCCTGCAACGGGGGGTTTGTTATTTTCTTTGCCGGCTGGTGTATTATTATTTTGATGTGGGCCCACATTTTGTCTGAAACGTAATATGCTGTGTTCCAGAGATTCAAGGTTGAGTATTACTAATTTTCCTTTTTGAACGAGAAATTTACATGAAGCATTGAGAGTTTCTTTGCAAGTTACAGTGTGATAACATTGCCTTGGTGAATTTTAAAGGGCACTTGCCTGGGTTTTGAGTTTGTTTTATTTATTTCTGAAATTAAAGGTCAACTATTTGATTTATCTGAAATACTTTAACTCTGGTTATTAATACTCTAAAAGAAAGAGAGTAACATTTGGGTTTTCTAATTAGCCTTATTTGCTTATTATATAAATATTTTGATTGTGTGAATAAAGAATTCATTATTTTTAATTCATGACTCCCTTTGTGTTACATTAATAAATAGTGGTTAAAAAATAATAAATAGTGTTTAAAGGGTTAAAAAGTTATTAAAAAACAGAGGTGCAAAGATTAAAACGCTAACATCCGGTGACATTTTCAGTTCATGATATCTGAGGAGTTCGTCAGTCAAGCTGGGTTACAGGTCATAAACAGTAAAGCAATCCTATAGTTAATAGCATCAGTCATAACAAAGTGAAAGAACCCTTAGTGCTGTATCTTAAAGTAAGGATACTTAGAAAACGCTACAAATCTATGTGATGACATGTACTAGACCAGATTTAAGCTTTATTGTCAGTAAATTGTCACAACACTTATATGAACCAAAAGAACAACATTGGGTGGCAATGAAACATGTGTTGAGATATTTAAAGGGCACTGTGGACCAGGAATTGTGTTACAAGAAATGTGATGTAAATCTCAAACTTGTGGCATATAGTGATGCAGATTGTGCGGCAGACCAGAATGACAGACAAAGTGTGACTGGTTACTGCTTTAGTTTATCTGAGACTGGGCCCATTATTTCCTGGAAATCTACAAAACAACTGACAGTTGCTTTATCCACATGTGAAGCAGAATACATGGCTTTAGCAGCTACTACACAGGAAAGCCTGTATCTTGTGAATGTATTGAATGGAATGGACAATCGATGTGAATATGCACCAGTGACAATTTATGAGGACAATCAAGGCACAATTGCTCTGTCAAAGAATCCTGTATGTCGTCAAAGGAGTAAACACATTGATATTAGATATCACCTTGTTCGATCTGCACTTGGTGATGGAAAAATAACTATTGAATATTGTCCTACAGCAGACATGGTGGCAGATATTTTAACAAAGTCTGTAACTAAACTCAGAATGGACAAATTTGTGCATTTTGTTTTTGATGAATGAAAAAAAAAGTGTATAAATGTTTGTCAAGAAATGTACCATCAATCTAGGAACAAGTGGGGGTGTTGAGTTTCGTTTGTTCTAACATTGATTGGCCTGATTGATGAAATGGGTGGAGTTACACAGGTGCCACAAATCACAAATAAAAGGAACTGCAGCTTGCTCTGGCCCTGCTGAAGCATGCCAGTCAGATGAAGTCAAGACTGTGTGTCTGATTCGTTATTGTTCCTCCGTTATGAGATTCATCGGTGTTTCAAGCCCTTTTTATGATGGCAACATCAACAGTTTTAGTGCTTATATTTAGTTTTTGTTGTTCCCTTATTTGGTTTTCATTTTGTCCCTTAATTTAGGTTTTCCCCCTATTTTGTTTTATGAAATTATTAGGAATGAAATTATTAGGAATGACATTTTTATGAATTAATTTATTACATTTTTATATTTTTTTATGAATTAAATGATCCCCTTCTTTTTGGTTTTTCCTTTTACTTGGTTTTAATTTTATGTCCCTTAATTTAGGTTACCCTGTATTTGGTTTTATTAAGTTATTATGAATTAAATTATTATGAATTAAATGTTTATGAATTAAATTATTTATTAAATGTTTATGAATTAAATTTTAATTAATTGAATTAGCCCTTTCTTTTCCGTTGTTCCTTTATTTGGTTTGAATTTTATGTCCCATAATTTAGGTTATTTCCTTTTATTTGGTTTTATTATTATTATTATGTCCTTATTGTTTTGTGCCAATTGTCTTGTGCTCATATATAATTTAGTCCCGTCCTGTCCTGTCCACGTCCTTCCCTTCCCTTTCCTTTTCACATTTTGTTGGTCCTTATTAGTATTTTCATGTACCTTTTTTGTTCCTTCTTGGTTTTGTCTTTGTGCTTACATGTCTGTCCTTTTTAGTTCGCCTGTCTCGGCCTTTAATTTATTAATGTAAAGGGTTGGGGCCAGGGTGCGGGACCTTAGGGTTAGGGTTAAATTATCCTAGGGTTAGGTTAGGGGGTGATGATTTTTAGTTGGCCATTTTAGGCTTGGGTGCACTGGCAACAGGGGTCTGCCCAATGTCACAGCCCCATACCCGGTGTGTGTTTGTTATTGTTTTCATGTTGTGAATCTATTTCTGTGTGTCTGTTTTTTCAGATGCTGGAAGAGGGAGAGTGCTGCAGCCAGATGAGAAGCGGAGGGGGGAGGAAGAAGAAGAAGGAGAGAGAGACAGAGAGACAGAGAGAGAGAGAGAGAAGGAGGGGGGAACACAGACAGGAGGGGATGGGGAGGACAACAAATTAAAAGAAAATAATAATTGAAAAAAAAATTAAAAATAATTATAACAAAATAAAACCAAAATTGGGAGAGATTGGGGAGAAATCCTCCTCCGAAAGGGCCCGCCATCCTGCTCCTATACTGTGGATAATAACTGCTAGTTGATGTCAGGTAAGTATTACAATCATTTCTGAGCACCCTGAGGGGAAGGGGGGGGAGGAAGAGTCTCCTTCTGAATGAAGGTTGTGGGTCCTACTGTTGAGGGAGGGGTAGAGCATTTCATAATAATGGTCAATAAATAGTATAAATAAGAGTAATAATACTGATAATAATCATAGCAAAATTCATGCAGGGTGGGCGTGATGTACAGGGGATTAAGCGGGAGATATAATATGAAGACATATATATAAAAAAGGTATAAACAATAAAAGAATATCACAATATATTATACTAGAGAGATCATGCAAAGACTATGTACCCACACAAAATATATATACATCATATATTTTAAAGACAAATATATATACACACACACAATATAATAGTGGATTGATGTACATAAAGAAAGGGAGGGAATGGGGTAGGTTATGGAGGGTGTGTTCAGAATTTTGGGTTGTTATTGAGGGGGTTAGGGTTAGGCATGTAGGAGGAGAGAGGTTAAGGTTAGGAGCAGGGTGGACAGGGATGTGAATAACTGCAGAAGTGTTTTGTGTCTCGACATATAGGAGTTAAGGCCAGGGGCGAAAGCCAGAATCCGAGGAGAGGCCAAATCTCTGGCATCCACTGATCCCAGGCCCCGTCGTGGCTTAAGGAGCAAAAAAAGGTTTGTGGGATTCATAAATTATAATATTGAATTTTCAATTTTAATTAATTTTTGTAGTTTTTTGTAGGGTTAGGGTTAGATGTAAGAACCAAAAATGCAAAATGCAAAATGCAAAATACAAAAAACACAAACACAAATGCAGAGGAGAAGAAAAAGGCAAGCACAATCACCAATAAATTCAGAATGATTTATTCTTTGCTTTATTTTGTCATGTTTCCACAGGTGTCATCCCAGGCCTGTCAAAAGGAGAGAAAGGAGGAAGCAGAAGGCTCTACACCAAATTAAGCCCAGTTGGGCATTGTGTTTTGAGTTTTTCAATCCAGATTCTTTCCTGGCGTTTCCTCTGGCCCCCGGTCCAAGTGGCACAGGTTTGTAGGCCTGTGATGGCAAGATATTGGGTGGAGTGGGTTTGAAAATGCTGGACCAGTGGTGTGGGCAGTCTGCCTTCCCTCGCATTGTATAGATGTTGTTTTAGTCTGTCCAAAAGGGTGTTTCCTGTTTCTCCCACATAGAGCATGTTACATGTTTGACAAGCTATGCAGTAAACCAGATTATGAGTGTGTAAGGTGATTCTGTCAATGACTGGTGCTCCGGCGCCCCAGTGTGGATTGTGTATGTATTGTTATGGTTTAAATGCCCAGTGTTTGTCCCTATTCTCCTGTCCGTTATTTTTATTAAATTTTGCGTTGACTAAGATGTCTCTGAGGTTTTTGTTTTTTCTAAATGCAGATAGTACCTTGTGATTGCTTAATCTACCGTGACTATTCAGTTGCATTTGGAAGTTCTGTTTAATGATAGTTTGTAACTGTAAAAACGGTCTGGAGTAGGTAGTGACAAGTGGGAGCAGCGCAGCCGGTTCGGTGACGTCATTCCCTCCCTGGGACCGCAACTCATCCGCGTGACCAGAGGCGAGAAGCTCATTAGGGTTAATTGCACGGAGCGAGGACAGCGTTTTGCTTTTGATGGTCCAGAGAAAGCGCTTGGAGTAACCCCGCTGCTCTAAACTGTGGAAGAGTGTGGAGAGAGCCGTAAGTAAATCCTCCTCGCGTGAGGAGATTCTATAGAAGCGGATGATTTGTGATTTTACTATGCCCCTGAATGTGTGTTTAGGATGGTAGCTATGCTTGTGGAGGAGGGCGTGGGTGTCGGTCGCTTTGAAGTAGACTTTAGTGAATAGTTGTTTCTCCGTGTTATCGACGTGGGAGAAGAAAACCGTCGTGTCTAGAAAGTTAACCTCCTGAGCGTGGAGACTGTATTTAACCTTAATGGCCGAATGGTGATTATTTAGTGTGTTAATGAATTGTTTAAAGAGCGCTTCGCCATAGACCCAGGCGCCTATGATGTCATCGAGGAACCGCAGGTAGAAGGCTGGCTGATGGGAACACTTTTTGACAGCCTCACGTTCCCATTCGCTCATGTATATATTCGCATAGGACAGGGCATGTCTGTGTCCCATCGCCATGCCTTCCACCTGTAAATATTGGTTGCCGTCGAACTCAAAGTCGTTGCATTTTAAGCAGATTTCGAGTAGCTGGAGGATGTGCTTATCTGGTCTATTTGCGTCTGGGTACCGTTGGAAAATGCGCTGTATGGCCTGGAGGCCCATGTCGGTATTAATGTTCGTATATAAACTGTCTATGTCTATCGTGAAGAGGAGAGCGTTAGCCAGTAAGCGGAGGGGACGGATGGTCTGTAAAAAATGATATGTGTCTTTTAGGTAACTGGGGTGCTTACAGGACAGGGGGCCGAGGAAGGAGTCGATGTAGCGAGCCGTGTTGTAAGTCGCGCTGCTGCAGTCGGATACTATGGGCCGTCCAGGAGGAACTGCGTGCGGAACCGTCCAGGTGAGTGGGTTTTTGTGGATTTTCGGTAATAAGTAAAATTGTCGGTTGCGTGGGTCATTTGGACCGAACAGATAATCGCGTTGTTTGGCGTTGATAAACTTCTTATTGTAGAGCTCCTGTATTATGTCGCGGGTGCGTTTGAGCATGGAGAGCTTAGGAAAATCACCTTCGTCCGCCAGGTTGGGGCTCCGTGTAGCCCCCTCCCCTCCCGAAGAGTCCCCAGGGAACGGCGGTAGGGAGTCTGAGATGTGTGAGAGGTCAGAGTTACATTCTAGAATTGACTGTGTCGCTGTTATAGTGGTTAGGGCCAGGCGTGCTTTATAGCGTTTTCTAGCCCAGCCCACCGCTATAGAGAAGGCGACCTCGTGAAATGGCAGGTGGTTATATTCTAGAATGATGGTGAAGTAGTGGGCCTGGAGGATGGACAAGTTAGTCTGCATCCACTGTTTGGTGTTTGTTGCTAAGGCAGATCTGACCTCATCTGTGGGAGAAGAAGGCTTAATGAATGAGGTGAGCCTGTTCACATGTTTGGTCATTCCAATTGGGGGGGGTGTCAGTGGTGATGGCTCTATCTATTGAATTCTTATGGTGTACTGCTTGAATTAGCTTGAAGCACTGTTTGGCTAGTAGCCTGGTAGCTTCATCTGGGGCCTGGTGGTGTGGAGGGGGGTATGTTGGCCTGTTCTGTCCTACCTGTCTGGTTCTGTTGCCTATGTCCCCCCCCCCCCCAACAGACTGCCTGTTATGTTGTTGATCCATGGCTCTGCTGTTTTAGGCTGGATTGGCGTCCCCTGGTAACCTGTGTGCAAACATGCAAAGTCAGTTAGGGGCTTACCTGAGGCCTCCCCTGTGGCCCTGGGTGGCTGCTGGAGTGGAGCTGGAGTTGGTTCCCTCACGGCCTAGAATAGAGCGTCTGGACACTTCTAAAAGGTTAGTAGAATCCTTAAGAATTGTCCTTTAAAAATTAGGTCCATGTGGCAGATGTAGGAAAAAACTCCTTAAGGTAATCCTTTTTCTCCAGTAGGTGATGGTGATGTTAAAGTCAGCCCAGTCGAGGTAGGCCTATTGAGACAAGGCCCCCACTGACATACAAAAATTACAAGTTTTTATTATATCCAAAAGAGTTTAAAACCATGGGTTAAAAACAAGTTTTGATCTCAGCCAAGAGGGCTGGTCATTGGTGTTTTTGAGACGAATTGGATAAAAAAAGGTTTTAAAAGGATTACCCAGTTCAGTCTAAAGATATCTTCCCTAACATTTCGCAGATTGACTGCTTCTTCAGAGGGATATGATTACAGCACGGCCTGGATGCTACAGATAAGAGTTGGTAGAGGGGATGAAGTTCCCACCCACCAAGGCTTACCTGCTTGTGATTGGTGGAGTGACTACCATACCCCCTGGTGGCTGGGGTTCACTTGGTGTGCCAAGGGGTGCGTTTCTCCTGGAGATGGTAAGAGAGGTTGATTATGATAGGTTGGTTTGAGTTTTGGAGGGAAAAGAGGGGGGGAGAGGATGGAGTGGATTGTGTTTTCCCGGTCGGGTCAGTCCCTGGGTGCCGCCCCACAACACAGAGACTGAGGGTTAGGGTTAGGGGTTAGGGGTTAGGGTTTTATCATGAGAAGTTGGCCTTTTTTGTCTGGCTTTACCTAAAAGTTGAATTTTTTTCACAACATTTACTATGTTGGGCCTGCCATCCATTCATGTGTATTGGGGCCATTTTGCCAGTAAGCCAATATCGCAGTGCCAGTATCCAGGTATGCAGTTATTCATGGTAGTTGGATTTTTGGGCACCAGGGGGCACTGCTCAAGACTCTGGAGGCCAATCTCTGGGAGGAGGATGACACTTTAGCAGAAGAAGAACGACTACAAAATTCTAAGGGACTAATAGACTAATACAGAGTTGGTGGGTCCATACAGAGATATTGGTCAGATCCAATATGCAGTATAAACCCAACATATCTTTTTTTAACAATATATTTATTGACATTTTCTTATATATACATATACACTTGTATGTATACACACAATTATATCAAATATGTAGACTTGTGCCTCATTAACAAAGGCACCTGCTGTGGTAAAATGTTGTAAAATGTCTGATACTATGTATTCTGCTTTTAAGTAGCACACTACTTTAATATTATAGAGCTGTGGCAATTATGAACCCAACTTACGGTAAAGCTGTCTCTCCATATTTAACATGGGTCAAATAGATCTCATTTGACATAATCAATAAAAAAATGTGTTACATCATTTACAGAATATACTTTGGAATATTTTATATACTTTGTATATTTATTTCCACTCCCCCTGGGATTTTGTGGGCTTTTTGTGATTGTTGTAGTTTAAAATGTCTGATTTTGTGGAACTTTTTCAAAAGTGGTATTTGTAGGCTTTATTTTCTTTACATCACAGGAGAAAGGGTATTTTAAACAATCTCACATTGACACCATATGCCATGTAAATAATATTTTCAATTAAAAAATTTATATTTTTCAAAATCTGCACATGTAAGGGTCTTTTGTGCCAACAGTTAGAATATTCTTTCATACTGCGCTCATCATTGCAGCTCAGGTGTGAGGAAGAAGACGACCCATATTGCAGAATGGAGACTACCGACTCTGTGAGTAGCGTTCAGATATTCATGTCTCTGTTTTATGATTAACTGGATGCTGTGTATAACTGTAAACTCTGGAGTATACATTTCATAGTGTGGCAGCTGGAAACCTTTGAATGTAATTCTGTTGAATAACAGGACCATCTCAGCATTTAAAATGTGAGTAAAACCCCATCATCTATGTCCCTTGAATTAAAAAAATCCCATGATATGTCTCCAGGTGGTGTCTTCCTCTGCAGAGGACAATAAGAAGAATACATCTATTGAGGATGGTCTGACAGCCTGTGTTGAAGCCAAGGTGAGGAGTATTAACCTTGGCTTAGTGATGTGTACAGGAAGTATAGTTATTTTCTAAAGGATTTCTGTCCATGACCTCTAAATCAAAAAATCTATTCTTTAGGATTTGGGCTCCTCACAGATAGAAAAATCAGAGGACAATGGATCCATGGGTAACAGAGATGAGGTTGGTACTGAAGGACAGGTGAGTGGAAGTGAACTGGTTTGACTTTGTGTGCATGAAATCAAGTCATACATTAACCAATATCAGCCTGTCCCCCATCTTAAGGAGCCATGTTCCTTGCACACAGAATATGAGAACAATGCATCCCACGAGGAGGTCACGACAGCATTGCGAAACAAAGGTGAGCAGTATGACGAATGTTTTAGTGCTGTTTTACTACATTACAGATATGTTGGAAAACCACATCTTTTTGCATCTTTTCAGGAGCCATGTTCTTCAGAGGAAGAGGATGAAAACTCCAAAGATGAAGAATCTCTTAAAGTTCTGTGTTCAACGTTAACATAAATATTAGACCTGTTTATATATGAACCTTTACCTCAACACAGTTCAGATTAAGTCACAAAGGAGAACAGGATGTCCAGGGGACACATCCATTAGTACACAGTGAAGTTCTTAAATATGTTTTTAATAATTTCATGTTTGTTCAGTTTGTCTCAGCCTCTTTACTCAAACTTATGTGAAATGTGTGGACCTGGCCCTCATTGATTAAAGAGGAGGAAAGGACATCCAAGTGCCACGTCGTTGAGAACAGAATAAATGTTCTTGAATACATAAAAGATTTTGAGGAAGAATTCATGTTTGTTTAAAGTCTTTGAAAGGGCTTCAAAGGTAAAAGTTGGGTGTTTTAGCCTTTAGGTACTGAGAACATGGGTTTCAATAATCTCATGAATGCTGGAGTCATACTTAAGTTACTTCCTGTTGTGTGAAACAAAGGTGTCATGACTGTATCTCCATACACCCATAGTTGGCCAAACAGGTCTCAGTCATTCTGTAGCCAACTTTGCATTTTTAATAAAGGGTCTCAAAGGTACAAGTTGGGTGTTTTAGCCTTTAGATAGTGGGAAAGTGGTCTTCAGTAATCTCATGAATTCTGGAGTCATACTTAAGTTGCCTGTTGTCTGAAACAAAGGTGTCATGACTGTATCTCCATACACCCATATTTGGCCAAACAGGTCTCAGTCATTCTCTAGCCCAGGGGTTCCCAACGACCGGGCCCCGGACCGGTACCGGGCCTTGGGTCATTAAGAACCGGGCCGTGAAAACCCATTCAGAAAAAAAGAGGGTATAATTGCCATAAATGTACTGCATTGCATTTTGATAACTAGCCTATTATTCTAAAAAAAATCAAACCTTTTCACCACATATCACAAGGCAGATTACTTTATTTTGAAATAATTATCTATTATAGCCTATTTATGTCACGTGTCAATGTAAACATTGTAATTGGCTGTGGTGAGGGTCACATCTGCACGAGCAGCGGGAACGCAGGCAAGGTAACCATGAAGAAACAAATGACATTAGCAAGTTTTTTCACCGGAGCTGCTGAAAAATGGCCCACAGACAGCGAAAATAATGAAGAAAGTAAAAGAAAGAAATCCAAATTCAACCGAAAATATGACGACAGTTACATAAAATTCGGTTTCATCGCATCTGGGGATGCAGCTGCTCCCAATCCACTGTGCGTAGTGTGCGGAGAGAAGCTAGCTAACGAAGCTATGAAACCATCAAAGTTACTTCGGCACCTGGAGACGAAACATCCTGCTCTTAAAGACAAGCCAATTGACTATTTTGAGAGAAGAAGATCAGAACAGGACAGCCAGCGGCAAATTATGAAGTCCGCAACTACAATTAACGCAGCTGCATTGAAGGCATCATACGTAGTAGCGCATCGTATTGCAAAAGCAAAAAAGCCCTTTGACATCGGGGAGAAGTTAATTCTGCCAGCAGCCAAGGGCATTTGCCAGATACTTTTTGGTGAAGCTGCAGCAAGTAAAGTTGGACACGTTCCTCTCTCCAATAACACCGTTAAGAGGAGAATAGATGAGATGGCGGAGGATGTTGAAAGCCAGCTTTTGGAGAGATTAAACGCATCACAGTGGTATGCGATTCAGGTAGACAAGTCCACGGATGTGGAAAACAAGGCGGTTTTACTCGTTTATGTCAGATATATCTATCAAGATGACTTGCAAGAGGATTTGCTGTGCGCATTGAACCTGCCAACTAAAACTACGGGAGAGCAGATATTTAAGGCCTTGGATGAGTACATGTCCGGTAAACTCAGCTGGCTGAAGTGTGTTGGTGTGTGCACCGATGGAGCCACAGCAATGACTGGCCGCATATCTGGCTTCATCACTCGTGTAAAAGAGAGGGCTCCACACTGTGAAGCCACTCATTGTGTCATTCATCGTGAAGCGTTGGCATGCAAGAGACTTTCACCATAACTCAACCAGGTTATGAATGACGTGGTTGGCATCATAAATTATGTCAAAGCATGTGCGCTGAACACACGTCTGTTTGAACAACTTTGTGACAGTATGGATGAATACCACAAACGTCTACTGCTACACGCGGAGGTCAGATGGCTGTCCAGGGGCAAGGCTCTCAATCGTGTCTTCGAACTCCGCCAGCCGCTGTTGGTATTTCTGTCCGAGAAACACTCTCCGCTCGCCGACCACTTCAAAGACCACGACTGGTTGTCAAAACTGTCTTACATGTGTGACATATTTGCGCATTGCAACGAGCTCAACCTGTCACTTCAAGGGAAAACATCCACCGTGTTCAGAGTGGCTGACAAAATTTCTGCTTTTAAAGCAAAACTGGATTCCTGGACTAAAAGAGTGGAGAAAGGTGTCTGTGACATGTTTCACACATACACGGAGTATACGGGAGAGGACGGGTGCCTGCACCTGAGAGCGCTCATCCTGAACCACCTCCGCGCACTGTCAGCAGAGTTTGAGAAATACTTTCCCTCCGCGAAGGACCCGAGGGTCGGAAAGGAATGGATCCGAGATCCCTTTACTGCCGAAACATCATCTCTCACATCAGCACAAGAGGACAAACTACAGGAGTTAAAAAATGACGGAGGCCTCAAGACTTTATTCACACACAGTTCAGTCCAATCATTTTGGATTAAAGTTATGGGCGAATACCCAGGACTTGCTGAAGTAGCACTGAAGACACTGTTGTCTTTTCCGTCCACTTACTTGTGCGAGGCTGGATTTTCTGCTTTGACACTCACCAAAGCAAAACAGCGCAGCAGACTGGATGTTGAGAACGCGCTGCGGATATCACTGACAGACATAACACCATGTTATGATCACCTTGTGTCTGGAAAACAGGCTCAGGGTTCACATTGAGGGTGAGTTAAGTTTTGATGTAATTTGTACAGTAGTTCAGGTTGCGTTTCTGTTTTGCCTCAGTAAGTTATGTTAACATGATAGTAGTGGTGTGACGTCACGCAACCCACCGGTCCGTCAGAAATATTACAGCTGCACTCTGGTCCGTGCTGTCAAAAAGGTTGGGAACCCCTGGTGTAATCAGCACAAGAAACAAAAATATCCCTAACAGTACTACACTGTAAGAAGCATCAGTGTGTCACAGGATAGAGGACATGACTGTATTTGTATTTTTGTCTTTCAAGTTTTGTTGCAGACCTTCAGGAAAAAGGCTTCAAACCAACAACACAGAGAAACTATTTGATGGATGCTGTGGCCTTTATGAAATATATTTCAAACATGGCACCACCATCTGTCAGACTCATGCCATCTTGGTAGAGCTGAGGGCCCGAATAAGAGATATTGGCCGGGATGTGGTCGGGCACCAGCTCAGTGTGAGGCGAAGTAAATCTGGTATGTTTAACATTCATAACCCCACCTCCAAACATTAACATCACATCGTTAAAAGCAGGGAACATGCATATAATAAATGCTATTCAAAATTTCAGAGAGACTGGTCAAGGCACAGAAACATGCATGGTGTATAGATGAGGCTCCGAAGAAGATCACTGCAGTACTGGGTATGGATCATTGCTCAGCATAAGTTTCAGATTTGTAAAAATAAGGTTTATTTACTGTTATGGGGCTTCTCCAGACTCAAACTTTGGGTGAAGTTACTGTTCTGCAGATTTTACATTACAGGGATTAGCATCTACAAACTGGGTTTTTATATATGGGCTGGTCTCTGCTGCTTTTGTGTGGCCTACTTGTGGTACTAAGGTAAAGAACATCAACTTTGTGAGTGAATGCATACAATGGCCACGTTTCCCAGATTCGCTCTTAGCGCTTAAGAAGCTCTTAAGCGCTCACAGCTGCAGAACACTGATGCAAGAAAAATAATAGCGTAAGAAGAAAAATAACGAAATAAAAATAAAGAATTGCCTATGTGTTCCTGTAGCTACATAAATAAAATAAATCATCATTACTATCACTCCTTACGTTTTCACACACATTCAGCATCTGCATCTGAGTTTACAGTAGCTATAAAAACATCAACAACCCTTTGGTATTTCACAGATATGAGGAAACTGACAGGTGTAACTGAACTCAGCTGGAACCTCATCAAGAGAGTCTCCACCTGCTAGTCTATATAAAGGCGTTGCCGAAGTCCACGCGTGTGAGACACCATGGCTGCAATACAGCATATTCTCGCTGCTAGCCAACAGCGTCGCCGTGCGCGAAGCCAGACGGTTTATATAAATGCTTATGTGCGTCAGCACTTCTCCCTACTCGACGTGCTGTCAGACCGGGCTTTCCAGGCCAAGTACCGGCTTCCCCGTGAGGAGATCCAATGCCTCGTCACGCTCGTGTCACCACACATCCAGAGGGCAACCCGCTGCAATTTTGCCCTCGGCCCGGAGGTGCAGCTCCTGGCCGCGCTGCGTTTTTACGCAGTGGGGCGCTTGCTGGAGGTGGTGGGGGACGACCACAGGGTGTTGTGGGTGACTTAAGCGCTGATAAAGTGGTGGGTGATCGATTTGCCTGGCATCGATTGATTCATATTTCAGCACCACGGCGGTGGCCAGCTCCCACTAAGAGCTTCTTAAGAAGCTTCTTTGGCGGGATCTTAAGAAGGCAGTTAAGAACGCGTCTGGGAAACACCCCTATCTTAGCGCTCCTTCTTAGCCGAACCCTTCTTAAGAGCCTTCTTAAGTCCTTAAGAACGATCGAATCTGGGAAACGCGGCCAATGTCCTTCTTCTGCTTTTACAGTTGACCTTGAGAAGCATCCATAGGACTGAGCATGTCTGAAAGAGTTTTTTGGACTGCTGGGTGGCTATATTATTGCAACAACAGGCCACCGAAAGGGTGTTGTGATCAACATGACCACAAAGGACGTCAAGGCAGCAGAAAAGACTAAGCAGGGTGCCCACATCATCCGTGTAAGTGCAAACATTATTACAAAAACTGAAAGGACACAAGAGACATACACATTGTTATATCAGTTGGTCAGAGTGAAAAGTCAACTTTCCTGACTTATTAGGTTGGACAGCACAAGACTCAAAGGTACTTTGGTGAAGCAGCTGTACCTCTCAAGCCAAGCGAGTATTCCTGGTTGCAGCGTTACAACCTGCTTCGAAACAGAATTGAAGGAGGCAAAGAGGCTTCTACCTTCTTCCACACAACCAGTGGAGGTGTCCTGCTGAAGCTGTCTGAATATTTCAAGGAGGCCTGGGAGGGGATGGGCTTGGGGACAGCCCCAACTTTCAACATGCTGATGTGAGATAACTTCATGTTTTTTTGTATCTTAGAAACAATTAAGTGTGGTGAGAAGTTAATGAATTTTGAACTTGTATATATTTCTTTTTTACATTCAGTCCTCCAGGCCAAGCGGCAGTTGGGCCATAAAACCTACCAGAAAGTGGCGACTTTTATGTGCCATGATGCAAACACAGCCAAAAGATCTAAATCAATGCCAAACCTATTTCTTCTTGTAGTATCCATCAACTTGTATTCATTTTATCCATTTCTTTGCACAGCGGAGGACCCAGCAGAGGTCACACTCCAGAGTAGAGGGTCAATGATGGCAATTTCTACATATGCTGCAAAGACAAAGAAACGCAGAGAGAAACAGAAGAAAGACAAAACCATGACCATTGCTTCTTCAGAGGATGAAAGGGAGGACAACGAACCTGCACAAAATGAAGACAATCAAGGGTTTGAAGAGGAGGAGCAGGAACCATTGGGCCAAGAGAAGCCTGTGAGAAAAAGGCTTAACCAGCTGCACAACAACAAGACCCTTGTGCTGTCAGACCAGCAGGTGAGACGTGACTAGCTGCAGTGTTTCCACACACAAAATAAAATACGTCATTCTAAAATGAGCTTAATATACTTTATTTTTCCTAAAAAAAGATGGTGAGCTCATCTGCTGAGGATGATGCAGGTGATATGAAAACCACACTAACTGAAACAGTACCAGATCCTGAAGAGGATGAGGAACATGTGCCAAAAAGGACTTACCAGCTGCGTGAGAAAAGGACAAATACATTACATTACAGTGAAATTGTTAATCAATACTCCCTGTGTTATGAGTCAGTGCTGCTCTAATGTGTGTGTGTGTGTTGTAGGTGTGGCTGATAGATGTCAGTCAGTCCATCGAGCCGACCCATCCTCATGGCCTGGAGTTCCTCTTCAGAGACTGCAGGAACGTTTCCACGGTAACGGCTCTAATTCAATCCTCATTGTGCAGCGCTGGTTTGTTCACAAAGGTCCAAAAGAAGAAGAGAGGCCCGGAAGTGGATTATTTGTTTTAAACATTTTCACACTGAGTTCTGTCTGATTTTCTGTGAGAGTCGTAGTGAATGTTTTGGTTTCTGTCTCTGTCGCTGCAGCAAAGCCGGAGCTCATGTTCGAAGTGTGTTCAGGAATATTAAAGAAGTCAGGAAACATGTTTAGTTAACTCAAGTTCAGATTTAAAGTTCAAGTTCCGCCCGGCTCGCTCTCTCCTCACGATCCCGCCGTGATGAAAACGCTGTAAAGAGGAGATGAACGGAGGAGGACCCCGGCGCCGCCCCCTCCGACCCCGCCGCCACCCTCTGACCCACCTGCCGACTGCCTCCTTTACTCAGGCAGGACGGAGCGCCTCCTCCTGGCTGCAGGAGGAACGAGTTTCACCGTGTTGGATGTTGAAGTCGGAGCGTCCCGAGCTGCTCAGAGGCACCAGCAGGGTTTTCTGAAGCTGAGGTCTCATCTCAGACCCTCCTGCTGACATTGGCCCACAGTCAGAACCGCTTCTCACACAGGACCGCTGCTCGTTTTAATTCTAGATGTTGAGTTTCGGGCTTAAATTTGGGGAAATGAGGGTTAAATGATGGAAGAAGACGAAAGTGTGATGGTGAGAAAGAATTAATGAGTTAAAATGATTATTTCTGTAGCTTCAGAGAAAAACTTCACAAATACAGTGTAAAGAAAGATTAAGATTAAAGGGGTTAATGGTTCTTCTTGCAACACCTCTCGAGATATTATGGAAGACTAAAACTGCCAAAAAAAATAAAGCGTTAAGTAAATGTCTCATTACATTAATTATTATGCTGTCAAATGCACCAAATAAATAACACTTAAAATAATAAATAACTCGTCTACTGCTGCTTTAAAAAATTACAAATAAAATTAGAAATAAGTAAATTAGTGTATACAAAAGTAAATACATGCAGTAAATACCTCAATTTATTTTGAGTATTATTTTGGTTCATGTATCGACTTGATGTTTATGTGATATATTTAGTTCTGTCTTCTATTTATTTTTAGTTGTGGCAGTATCAGTCCTCCGTATGACGAGGCACAAAACACAACATATATCAGAAACAATAACAACAACAGTAATGAGGTCACCCGGTGCAGCAGGGAGTTATGAAATGTTTGGTAACTCGTGAAGCTTTCATCAGTATCAAATTAAAGTCGTTAATGTCGATGATGGAAAGTGTGTGTTTGTGTGTGTGTGTGTGTGTGCAGTGAAAACGGTGATCAGGTAGCTGTCAGTCTGACCTGCTGTGGGACGTCGTCGTAGGTTGTGTGATTTTCATCTTAATGGATAAAACATGAAGGTTTTTCTTCACATGATGTTGATTTTCAGGTGGATTTATTCTAATGAAACGTATCTCTGTGACTTGCTCTGCAGTGGTGACAATAAAAACTGAAGAGTAAAAAACTCTTGTTTGTGTTTTTATTTATTGTTTAATATAAAATATAAATGTTGATTATGAGTCGAACACTTGAAGGTTTGTTCGTAGCACCGAATCTTTGGTCATACTGTCATGTGACTCTCAGCTGACAAAACAAGAAGACTTCCGACTCCTTCAGAATAAAAGCATTCTCAATAAATATAATTTTTTTCCTAGGAGATATTTTTCTTCCTAACAGAATTCATTTTCCACTCAGTTCCAGTTTTACATGTGAAAGATAACCTGTTAGAAAAAGTTCATCTGAATTTACTTTTCCAGAAGTTTTTAGAAGAAAAGATCCGAATTATTTTTCTTAATGCAATTATTGTTTTTCCTCCTATCAGATTTGTTTCCCACTCAGCACCATTTTCAAAAATGAAAAGGAAATCTATTAAAACAAAAAGAAGACAAATTTGAATTTTTCTTACTAGGTTTCTTCCACCTACAAAAAAAATCGAAATTTTTAGAAAGTAATCTGAATTGTTAGAAAAAAATCTGAATTTTTAGAAAAATAAATTCTTAATATTTTGGAAAGAAATAATAATTATTTTTCTTCTAGAATTTTTTCCTCCTATAAAATTGTTTCCCCACTCAGTTCCAACTTCACACATGAAAAGGAAGTCTATAAAAAACTTTTTTTTTTTGCCAGATTTCTCCAACCTGGGAAAAGAAAATCTGAATCTTTAGGGAAAAAATATGAATTATAATTCTTCCAGATGTTTTTCCTCCTATCAGGTCGTTTCCCCACTCAGGGCCAGTTCCACACATGAAAAGGGAACGTATGAAAATAAAAATATTTTTTTTTTTTGACAGGCTTCGCCCACCTAGAAAAAGAAAATCTGAATTTTTAGGAAAATCTGAATGTTTTCGCTTCAAGAACATGTTTTTCCCCTGTCAGATCGTTTTTCTACTCAGTACCAGTTCCACACATGAAAAGGGAACGTATGAAAATAAAAATTATTTTTTTTTTGCCAGGCTTCGCCCACCTAGAAAAAAAAAAATCTGAATTTTTAGGAAAATAAATCTGAATATTTTCGCTTCAAGAACATGTTTTTCCCCTATCAGATTGTTTCCCCACTCAGTACCAGTTCCACACATGAAAAGGGAACGTATGAAAATAAAAATATATTTTTTTTTTGCCAGGCTTCGCCCACCTAGAAAAAAGAAATCTGAATTTTTAGGAAAATCAGAATATTTTCGCTTCAAGAACATGTTTTTCCCCTATCAGATCGTTTCCCCACTCAGTACCAGATCCACACATGAAAGGGTAACGTATGAAAATAAAAATTACTTTTCTTTGCCAGGTTTCGCCCACCTAGAAAAAAAAAATATGAAATTTAGGAAAAATAAATCTGAATATTTTCATTTCGAGAAGATTTTTTCCCTCTATCATATCGTTTCCCCACTCAGTACCAGTTCCACACATGAAAAGGAAAAGTATGAAAATAAAAATATTTTCTTTTTTTGCCAGGCTTCGCCCACCTAGAAAAGAAAAATCTGAATTTTTAGGAACATCTGAATATTTTCGCTTCAAGAACATGTTTTTCCCCTATCAGATCGTTTTTCTACTCAGTACCAGTTCCACACATGAAAAGGAAAAGTATGAAAATAAAAAATATCTATTTTTTTTGCCAGGCTTCGTCCACCTAGAAAAAAAAAAATTTGAAATTTAGGAAAATAAATCTGAATATTTTCATTTCGAGAAGATTTTTTCCCTCTATCATATCGTTTCCCCACTCAGTACCAGTTCCACACATGAAAAGGGAACGTATGAAAATAAAAATATTTTTTTTTTTGCCAGGCTTCGCCCACCTAGAAAAAAGAAATCTGAATTTTTAGGAAAATCAGAATATTTTCGCTTCAAGAACATGTTTTTCCCCTATCAGATCGTTTCCCCACTCAGTACCAGATCCACACATGAAAAGGTAACGTATGAAAATAAAAATTAATTTTCTTTGCCAGGTTTCGCCCACCTAGAAAAAAAAAATCTGAAATTCAGGAAAATAAATCTGAATATTTTTTCTTCTAGAAGATATTTTTCCTCCTATCAGATCGTTTCCCTACTCAGTATTTTCATACTTTTCCTTTTCATGTTTGGAACTACACATGAAAAGGAAAAGTATGAAAATAAAAAATATCTAATTTTTTTGCCATGCTTCGCCCACCTAGAAAAAAGAAAATCTGAAATTTAGCAAAATAAATCTGAATATTTTCATTTCGAGAAGATTTTTGCCCTCTATCATATCGTTTCCCCACTCAGTACCAGTTCAACACATGAAAAGGAAAAGTATGAAAATAATTTTTTTTTTTTTTTTTTTTGCCAGGTTTCGCCCACCTAGAAAAAAAAGTTCTGAATTTTTAGGAAGATCTGAATATTTTCGCTTCAAGAACATGTTTTTCCCCTATCGGATCGTTTTTCTACTCAGTACCAGTTCCACACATGAAAAGGAAACTTATGAAAATAATTTTTTTTTTTTTTTTTTTGGCAGGCTTCGCCCACCTAGAAAAAAAAATCTGAAATTCAGGAAAATAAATCTGAATATTTTCGTTTCAAGAAGATGTTTTTCCTCCTATCAGATCATTTCCCCACTCAGTACCATTACCACACATGCAAAGGAAAACTATGAAAATAAAAAAAAAAAAAATTTTGGTAGGCTTCGCCCACCTAGAAAAAAAAAAAAATCTGAAATTTAGGAAAATAAATCTGAATATTTTCGCTTCAAGAACATGTTTTTCCCCTATCAGATCGTTTCTCCACTCAGTACCAGTTCCAAACATGAAAAGGAAACGTATGAAAATAAAAAATATAAAAATTTTTTCCCAGGCTTCGCCCACGTAGGAAATAAAAAATCTGAAATTTAGGAAAAATAAATCTGAATATTTTCATTTCGAGAAGATTTTTGCCCTCTATCATATCGTTTCCCCACTCAGTACCAGTTCCACACATGAAAAGGAAAAGTATGAAAATAAAATTTATTTTTTTTTGGCAGGCTTCGCCCACCTAGAAAAAAAAAAAATCTGAAATTTAGGAAAATAAATCTGAATATTTTCATTTCGAGAAGATTTTTTCCCTCTATCATATCGTTTCCCCACTCAGTACCAGTTCCACACATGAAAAGGAAAAGTATGAAAATAATTCTTTTTTTTTTTGCGAGGCTTCGCCCACGTAGAAAAAAAAAATCTGAATTTTCAAGAAAATAAATCTGAATATTTTTTCTTCTAGAAGATGTTTTTCCTCCTATCAGATCGTTTCCCCACTCAGTACCAGTTCAACACATGAAAAGGAAAAGTATGAAAATAATTTTTTTTTTTTTTTTTTTTTGCCAGGTTTCGCCCACCTAGAAAAAAAAGATCTGAATTTTTAGGAACATCTGAATATTTTCGCTTCAAGAACATGTTTTTCCCCTATCGGATCGTTTTTCTACTCAGTACCAGTTCCACACATGAAAAGGAAACTTATGAAAATAATTTTTTTTTTTTTTTTTTTGGCAGGCTTCGCCCACCTAGAAAAAAAAAATCTGAAATTCAGGAAAATAAATCTGAATATTTTCGTTTCAAGAAGATGTTTTTCCTCCTATCAGATCATTTCCCCACTCAGTACCATTACCACACATGCAAAGGAAAACTATGAAAATAAAAAAATAAAAAATTTTGGTAGGCTTCGCCCACCTAGAAAAAAAAAAAAATCTGAAATTTAGGAAAATAAATCTGAATATTTTCATTTCGAGAAGATTTTTTCCCTCTATCATATCGTTTCCCCACTCAGTACCAGTTCCACACATGAAAAGGGAACGTATGAAAATAAAAATATTTTTTTTTTTGCCAGGCTTCGCCCACCTAGAAAAAAGAAATCTGAAATTCAGGAAAATAAATCTGAATAATTTTTCTTCTAGAAGATATTTTTCCTCCTATCAGATCGTTTCCCTACTCAGTATTTTCATACTTTTCCTTTTCATGTGTGGAACTACACATGAAAAGGAAAAGTATGAAAATAAAAAATATCTAATTTTTTTGCCATGCTTCGCCCACCTAGAAAAAACAAAATCTGAAATTTAGGAAAATAAATCTGAATATTTTCATTTCGAGAAGATGTTTTCCCTCTGTCATATCGTTTCCCCACTCAGTACCAGTTCCACACATGAAAATGAAAAGTATGAAAATAAAAAACATTTTTTTTTTTGTCAGGCTTCACCCACCTAGAAAAAAAAATCTGAATTTTAGGAAAATAAATCTGAATATTTTCGTTTCTAGAAGATGTTTTTCCTCCTATCAGATCCACACATGAAAAGGTAACGTATGAAAATAAAAATTAATTTTCTTTGCCAGGTTTCGCCCACCTAGAAAAAAAAATATGAAATTTAGGAAAAATAAATCTGAATATTTTCATTTCGAGAAGATTTTTTCCCTCTATCATACCGTTTCCCCACTCAGTACCAGTTCCACACATGAAAAGGAAAAGTATGAAAATAAAAATATTTTCTTTTTTTGCCAGGCTTCGCCCACCTAGAAAAGAAAAATCTGAATTTTTAGGAACATCTGAATATTTTCGCTTCAAGAACATGTTTTTCCCCTATCAGATCGTTTTTCTACTCAGTACCAGTTCCACACATGAAAAGGAAAAGTATGAAAATAAAAAATATCTATTTTTTTTGCCAGGCTTCGTCCACCTAGAAAAAAAAAATCTGAAATTTAGGAAAATAAATCTGAATATTTTCATTTCGAGAAGATTTTTTCCCTCTATCATATCGTTTCCCCACTCAGTACCAGTTCCACACATGAAAAGGGAACGTATGAAAATAAAAATATTTTTTTTTTTGCCAGGCTTCGCCCCCCTAGAAAAAATAAATCAGAATTTTTAGGAAAATCAGAATATTTTCGCTTCAAGAACATGTTTTTCCCCTATCAGATCGTTTCCCCACTCATTACCAGATCCACACATGAAAAGGTAACGTATGAAAATAAAAATTAATTTTCTTTGCCAGGTTTCGCCCACCTAGAAAAAAAAAATATGAAATTTAGGAAAAATAAATCTGAATATTTTCATTTCGAGAAGATTTTTTCCCTCTATCATATCGTTTTCCCACTCAGCACCAGTTCCACACATGAAAAGGAAAAGTATGAAAATAAAAATATTTTCTTTTTTTGCCAGGCTTCGCCCACCTAGAAAAAAAAAATCAGAATTTTTAGGAACATCTGAATATTTTCGCTTCAAGAACATGTTTTTCCCCTATCAGATCGTTTTTCTACTCAGGACCAGTTCCACACATGAAAAGGGAGCGTATGAAAATAAGAACAATTTTTTTTTTTGCCAGGTTTCGCCCACCTAGAAAAAAAAAATCTGAAATTTAGGAAAATAAATCTGAATATTTTCATTTCGAGAAGATTTTTGCCCTCTATCATATCGTTTCCCCACTCAGTACCAGTTCCACACATGAAAAGGAAAAGTATGAAAATAAAAATATTTTCTTTTTTTGCCAGGCTTCGCCCACCTAGAAAAAAAAATCAGAATTTTTAGGAACATCTGAATATTTTCGCTTCAAGAACATGTTTTTCCCCTGTCAGATCGTTTCCCCACTCAGTACAAGTTCCACACATGAAAAGGGAACGTATGAAAATAAAAATTATTTTTTTTTTGCCAGGCTTCGCCCACCTAGAAAAAAAAAAATCTGATTTTTTAGGAAAATAAATCTGAATATTTTCGCTTCAAGAACATGTTTTTCCCCTATCAGATCGTTTCCCCACTCAGTACCAGTTCCACACATGAAAAAGAAAGTATGAAATTTTTCTTTTTTTTTTTTTTTGCCAGGCTTCGCCCACCTAGAAAAAAAAAATCTGAATTTTTAGGAAAACAAATCTGAATATTTTCGCTTCAAGAACATGTTTTTCCCCTATCAGATCGTTTCCCCACTCAGTACCAGTTCTACACATGAAAAGGAAAAGTATGAAATTTTTCTTTTTTTTTTTTTTTTGGCCAGGCTTCGCCCACCTAGAAAAAAAAAATCTGAATTTTTAGGAAAACAAATCTGAATATTTTCGCTTCAAGAACATGTTTTTCCCCTATCAGATCGTTTCCCCACTCAGTACCAGTTCCACACATGAAAAGGGAACGTATGAAAATAAAAATATTTTTTTTTTTGCCAGGCTTTGCCCACCTAGAAAAAAGAAATCTGAATTTTTAGGAAAATCAGAATATTTTCGCTTCAAGAACATGTTTTTCCCCTATCAGATCGTTTCCCCACTCAGTACCAGATCCACACATGAAAAGGTAACGTATGAAAATAAAAATTAATTTTCTTTGCCAGGTTTCGCCCACCTAGAAAAAAAAAATCTGAAATTCAGGAAAATAAATCTGAATATTTTTTCTTCTAGAAGATATTTTTCCTCCTATCAGATCGTTTCCCTACTCAGTATTTTCATACTTTTCCTTTTCATGTGTGGAACTACACATGAAAAGGAAAAGTATGAAAATAAAAAATATCTAATTTTTTTGCCATGCTTCGCCCACCTAGAAAAAAGAAAATCTGAAATTTAGGAAAATAAATCTGAATATTTTCATTTCGAGAAGATTTTTGCCCTCTATCATATCGTTTCCCCACTCAGTACCAGTTCAACACATGAAAAGGAAAAGTATGAAAATAATTTTTTTTTTTTTTTTTTTTGCCAGGTTTCGCCCACCTAGAAAAAAAGTTCTGAATTTTTAGGAACATCTGAATATTTTCGCTTCAAGAACATGTTTTTCCCCTATGAGATCGTTTCCCCACTCAGTACCAGTTCCACACATGAAAAGGAAAAGTATGAAATTTTTTTTTTTTCTTTTTTTTTGCCAGGCTTCGCCCACCTAGAAAAAAGAAATCTGAATTTTTAGGAAAATCTGAATATTTTCACTTCAAGAACATGTTTTTCCCCTATCAGATCGTTTCCCCACTCAGTACCAGTTCCACACATGAAAAGGAAAAGTATGAAAATAAAAAATATCTATTTTTTTTGCCAGGCTTCGTCCACCTAGAAAAAAAAAAATCTGAAATTTAGGAAAATAAATCTGAATATTTTCATTTCGAGAAGATTTTTTCCCTCTATCATATCGTTTCCCCACTCAGTACCAGTTCCACACATGAAAAGGAAAAGTATGACATTTTTTTTTTTTCTTTTTTTTTGCCAGGCTTCGCCCACCTAGAAAAAAGAAATCTGAATTTTTAGGAAAATCTGAATATTTTCACTTCAAGAACATGTTTTTCCCCTATCAGATCGTTTCTCCACTCAGTACCAGTTCCAAACATGAAAAGGAAACGTATGAAAATAAAAAATATAAAAATTTTTTCCCAGGCTTCGCCCACGTAGGAAATAAAAAATCTGAAATTTAGGAAAAATAAATCTGAATATTTTCATTTCGAGAAGATTTTTCCCCTCTATCATATCGTTTCCCCACTCAGTACCAGTTCCACACATGAAAAGGAAAAGTATGAAAATAAAATTTTTTTTTTTTTGGCAGGCTTCGCCCACCTAGAAAAAAAAAAATCTGAAATTTAGGAAAATAAATCTGAATATTTTCATTTCGAGAAGATTTTTTCCCTCTATCATATCGTTTCCCCACTCAGTACCAGTTCCACACATGAAAAGGAAAAGTATGAAAATAATTCTTTTTTTTTTTGCCAGGCTTCGCCCACGTAGAAAAAAAAAATCTGAATTTTCAAGAAAATAAATCTGAATATTTTTTCTTCTAGAAGATGTTTTTCCTCCTATCAGATCGTTTCCCCACTCAGTACCAGTTCAACACATGAAAAAGGAAAAGTATGAAAATAAATTTTTTTTTTTTTTTTTTTGCCAGGTTTCGCCCACCTAGAAAAAAAAGATCTGAATTTTTAGGAACATCTGAATATTTTCGCTTCAAGAACATGTTTTTCCCCTATCGGATCGTTTTTCTACTCAGTACCAGTTCCACACATGAAAAGGAAACTTATGAAAATAATTTTTTTTTTTTTTTTTTTGGCAGGCTTCGCCCACCTAGAAAAAAAAAATCTGAAATTCAGGAAAATAAATCTGAATATTTTCGTTTCAAGAAGATGTTTTTCCTCCTATCAGCTCATTTCCCCACTCAGTACCATTACCACACATGCAAAGGAAAACTATGAAAATAAAAAAATAAAAAAATTTGGTAGGCTTCGCCCACCTAGAAAAAAAAAAAAATCTGAAATTTAGGAAAATAAATCTGAATATTTTCATTTCGAGAAGATTTTTTCCCTCTATCATATCGTTTCACCACTCAGTACCAGTTCCACACATGAAAAGGGAACGTATGAAAATAAAAATATTTTTTTTTTTGCCAGGCTTCGCCCACCTAGAAAAAAGAAATCTGAATTTTTAGGAAAATCAGAATATTTTCGCTTCAAGAACATGTTTTTCCCCTATCAGATCGTTTCCCCACTCAGTACCAGATCCACACATGAAAAGGTAACGTATGAAAATAAAAATTAATTTTCTTTGCCAGGTTTCGCCCACCTAGAAAAAAAAAATCTGAAATTCAGGAAAATAAATCTGAATATTTTTTCTTCTAGAAGATATTTTTCCTCCTATCAGATCGTTTCCCTACTCAGTATTTTCATACTTTTCCTTTTCATGTGTGGAACTACACATGAAAAGGAAAAGTATGAAAATAAAAAATATCTAATTTTTTTGCCATGCTTCGCCCACCTAGAAAAAAGAAAATCTGAAATTTAGGAAAATAAATCTGAATATTTTCATTTCGAGAAGATTTTTGCCCTCTATCATATCGTTTCCCCACTCAGTACCAGTTCAACACATGAAAAGGAAAAGTATGAAAATAATTTTTTTTTTTTTTTTTTTTGCCAGGTTTCGCCCACCTAGAAAAAAAAGATCTGAATTTTTAGGAACATCTGAATATTTTCGCTTCAAGAACATGTTTTTCCCCTATCAGATCGTTTTTCTACTCAGTACCAGTTCCACACATGAAAAGGGAGCGTATGAAAATAAGAACAATTTTTTTTTTGCCAGGTTTCGCCCACCTAGAAAAAAAAAATCTGAAATTTAGGAAAATAAATCTGAATATTTTCATTTCGAGAAGATTTTTGCCCTCTATCATATCGTTTCCCCACTCAGTACCAGTTCCACACATGAAAAGTAAAAGTATGAAAGTAAAAATATTTTCTTTTTTTGCCAGGCTTCGCCCACCTAGAAAAAAAAATCTGAATTTTTAGGAACATCTGAATATTTTCGCTTCAAGAACATGTTTTTCCCCTATCAGATCGTTTTTCTACTCAGGACCAGTTCCACACATGAAAAGGGAGCGTATGAAAGTAAAAATATTTTTTTTTTTTGCCAGGCTTCGCCCACGTAGAAAAAAAAAAATCTGAATTTTCAAGAAAATAAATCTGAATATTTTTTCTTCTAGAAGATGTTTTTCCTCCTATCAGATCGTTTCCCCACTCAGTACCATTTCAACACATGAAAAGGAAAAGTATGAAAATAAAAATAATTATTTTTAGGGTTAGGGTTAGGGTTAGGGTTAGGGGGGTTAGGGTTAGGTGAGGGGTTAGAAACGATCACCACCGCAGTGGATCCCGTAAATGCACTGTCTCTCCCTGTGGATGGCCACTCCCACATCCTCATCATCTTCTTCCAGGTAAGTATCCCAGGTAAGTATTTAGGTTTCCAGGTCCAGGTAAGTATTAGGTTCCCAGGTAAGTATTCTCTTTTTTTAGGTTTTTCTGTTTTTCTCTTTTTTTAGGTTTTTATAATTTTTTGTTTGGCTTTCCTTAATTGTTTTCCATAATTCCCTCCCTATTTGAGTTGGTTAACCTTCTATTTTTCTCTTCTGCATGTCGACAGGTAGGTGGCGCTCGCGCGACGTTTCGTCCAGCTAGGACTTCTTCAGGCGTCAGGCCACAAACATGCAGGTAGGTCCCTAATTGGTCTTGCTGGGGAGATGTTGCTCCTCCGAATGTCTCAGCCAAACTGAATGAATTGTGTTGTTACACTCCCTTTTATACTCCTCCCACAAATGACTTTTAGGTTTTAGAGTTAGTGCTTATCCATGAACTTATTTGTCATAGTGTCTTATATAATAAACTTAGTTGTTTTTTAGTCTTATTATATTTAATGTATTTATAGCCCTTTTTAGCTTTTTATATTTAATGTATTTTTAATGAATTTTTTAGCCCTTATCGAATTATGTAATTAACTTAATTGTGTTTTAGCTTTTTATATTTAATGTATTGTTAGCCCTTATTTATATCATGAACTTATTTGTCTTTTAGATATACTTAATTGTTTTTAATGAATTGTAACCCTTTATTCCCCAAAAACAAACAACTTAAAGCGCTTTCCGAAGAAAGGATAGTACGTAAAATAAAATTATTTATATAAATGAATTTATTTATTAACCCTTCTGTCCTTCATCCTTTCCTTCTTCACTTCCTTCTTCCTTTACCCAACTCCATCCTTTACACATGACCGGCGGCGTACCTCGTATACGTAAATATGCCTCTCTTGGGCTGTATACGGCAATTTATGATGGCCTACTTGGCTCATCGTGGGACCTCTAGGGTCAACTTGCGGGTCAAGGTCAGGGTTTGTAGTTAGGGTTAGGGGTCAGGAATTAAATTGGGTTAGGTTTAGGCTTAGGGTTAGTACCACAAATGGGGTTAGATCCAATTAGGGGATACTTTGGGTTAGGGTTAGGGCTGGATTTCAAATTTGGTTAGGTTTAGGGCAAAATTCCAATTGGTTAGGGTTAGGGCTTGGGGTCAAATTGGTTAAGGTAAGGGTCAGGGGTTGGGTGGGCTTAAATTAGCTTAGTCTTAGGGGGTGTAGGAGTGACCACTAGCCCACAGGCGGCGCTGGCGAGGTTAGGTGAGGGGTTAGAAACGATCACCACCGCAGTGGATCCCGTAAATGCACTGTCTCTCCCTGTGGATGGCCACTCCCACATCCTCATCATCTTCTTCCAGGTAAGTATCCCAGGTAAGTATTTAGGTTTCCAGGTCCAGGTAAGTATGCGGTTCCCAGGTAAGTATTCTCTTTTTTTAGGTTTTTCTGTTTTTCTCTTTTTTTAGGTTTTTATAATTTTTTGTTTGGCTTTCCTTAATTGTTTTCCATAATTCCCTCCCTATTTGAGTTGGTTAACCTTCTATTTTTCTCTTCTGCATGTCGACAGGTAGGTGGCGCTCGCGCGACGTTTCGTCCAGCTAGGACTTCTTCAGGCGTCAGGCCACAAACATGCAGGTAGGTCCCTAATTGGTCTTGCTGGGGAGATGTTGCTCCTCCGAATGTCTCAGCCAAACTGAATGAATTGTGTTGTTACACTCCCTTTTATACTCCTCCCACAAATGACTTTTAGGTTTTAGAGTTAGTGCTTATCCATGAACTTATTTGTCATAGTGTCTTATATAATAAACTTAGTTGTTTTTTAGTCTTATTATATTTAATGTATTTATAGCCCTTTTTAGCTTTTTATATTTAATGTATTTTTAATGAATTTTTTAGCCCTTATCGAATTATGTAATTAACTTAATTGTGTTTTAGCTTTTTATATTTAATGTATTGTTAGCCCTTATTTATATCATGAACTTATTTGTCTTTTAGATATACTTAATTGTTTTTAATGAATTGTAACCCTTTATTCCCCAAAAACAAACAACTTAAAGCGCTTTCCGAAGAAAGGATAGTACGTAAAATAAAATTATTTATATAAATGAATTTATTTATTAACCCTTCTGTCCTTCATCCTTTCCTTCTTCACTTCCTTCTTCCTTTACCCAACTCCATCCTTTACACATGACCGGCGGCGTACCTCGTATACGTAAATATGCCTCTCTTGGGCTGTATACGGCAATTTATGATGGCCTACTTGGCTCATCGTGGGACCTCTAGGGTCAACTTGCGGGTCAAGGTCAGGGTTTGTAGTTAGGGTTAGGGGTCAGGAATTAAATTGGGTTAGGTTTAGGCTTAGGGTTAGTACCACAAATGGGGTTAGATCCAATTAGGGGATACTTTGGGTTAGGGTTAGGGCTGGATTTCAAATTTGGTTAGGTTTAGGGCAAAATTCCAATTGGTTAGGGTTAGGGCTTGGGGTCAAATTGGTTAAGGTAAGGGTCAGGGGTTGGGTGGGCTTAAATTAGCTTAGTCTTAGGGGGTGTAGGAGTGACCACTAGCCCACAGGCGGCGCTGGCGAGGTTAGGTGAGGGGTTAGAAACGATCACCACCGCAGTGGATCCCGTAAATGCACTGTCTCTCCCTGTGGATGGCCACTCCCACATCCTCATCATCTTCTTCCAGGTAAGTATCCCAGGTAAGTATTTAGGTTTCCAGGTCCAGGTAAGTATGCGGTTCCCAGGTAAGTATTCTCTTTTTTTAGGTTTTTCTGTTTTTCTCTTTTTTTAGGTTTTTATAATTTTTTGTTTGGCTTTCCTTAATTGTTTTCCATAATTCCCTCCCTATTTGAGTTGGTTAACCTTCTATTTTTCTCTTCTGCATGTCGACAGGTAGGTGGCGCTCGCGCGACGTTTCGTCCAGCTAGGACTTCTTCAGGCGTCAGGCCACAAACATGCAGGTAGGTCCCTAATTGGTCTTGCTGGGGAGATGTTGCTCCTCCGAATGTCTCAGCCAAACTGAATGAATTGTGTTGTTACACTCCCTTTTATACTCCTCCCACAAATGACTTTTAGGTTTTAGAGTTAGTGCTTATCCATGAACTTATTTGTCATAGTGTCTTATATAATAAACTTAGTTGTTTTTTAGTCTTATTATATTTAATGTATTTATAGCCCTTTTTAGCTTTTTATATTTAATGTATTTTTAATGAATTTTTTAGCCCTTATCGAATTATGTAATTAACTTAATTGTGTTTTAGCTTTTTATATTTAATGTATTGTTAGCCCTTATTTATATCATGAACTTATTTGTCTTTTAGATATACTTAATTGTTTTTAATGAATTGTAACCCTTTATTCCCCAAAAACAAACAACTTAAAGCGCTTTCCGAAGAAAGGATAGTACGTAAAATAAAATTATTTATATAAATGAATTTATTTATTAACCCTTCTGTCCTTCATCCTTTCCTTCTTCACTTCCTTCTTCCTTTACCCAACTCCATCCTTTACACATGACCGGCGGCGTACCTCGTATACGTAAATATGCCTCTCTTGGGCTGTATACGGCAATTTATGATGGCCTACTTGGCTCATCGTGGGACCTCTAGGGTCAACTTGCGGGTCAAGGTCAGGGTTTGTAGTTAGGGTTAGGGGTCAGGAATTAAATTGGGTTAGGTTTAGGCTTAGGGTTAGTACCACAAATGGGGTTAGATCCAATTAGGGGATACTTTGGGTTAGGGTTAGGGCTGGATTTCAAATTTGGTTAGGTTTAGGGCAAAATTCCAATTGGTTAGGGTTAGGGCTTGGGGTCAAATTGGTTAAGGTAAGGGTCAGGGGTTGGGTGGGCTTAAATTAGCTTAGTCTTAGGGGGTGTAGGAGTGACCACTAGCCCACAGGCGGCGCTGGCGAGGTTAGGTGAGGGGTTAGAAACGATCACCACCGCAGTGGATCCCGTAAATGCACTGTCTCTCCCTGTGGATGGCCACTCCCACATCCTCATCATCTTCTTCCAGGTAAGTATCCCAGGTAAGTATTTAGGTTTCCAGGTCCAGGTAAGTATGCGGTTCCCAGGTAAGTATTCTCTTTTTTTAGGTTTTTCTGTTTTTCTCTTTTTTTAGGTTTTTATAATTTTTTGTTTGGCTTTCCTTAATTGTTTTCCATAATTCCCTCCCTATTTGAGTTGGTTAACCTTCTATTTTTCTCTTCTGCATGTCGACAGGTAGGTGGCGCTCGCGCGACGTTTCGTCCAGCTAGGACTTCTTCAGGCGTCAGGCCACAAACATGCAGGTAGGTCCCTAATTGGTCTTGCTGGGGAGATGTTGCTCCTCCGAATGTCTCAGCCAAACTGAATGAATTGTGTTGTTACACTCCCTTTTATACTCCTCCCACAAATGACTTTTAGGTTTTAGAGTTAGTGCTTATCCATGAACTTATTTGTCATAGTGTCTTATATAATAAACTTAGTTGTTTTTTAGTCTTATTATATTTAATGTATTTATAGCCCTTTTTAGCTTTTTATATTTAATGTATTTTTAATGAATTTTTTAGCCCTTATCGAATTATGTAATTAACTTAATTGTGTTTTAGCTTTTTATATTTAATGTATTGTTAGCCCTTATTTATATCATGAACTTATTTGTCTTTTAGATATACTTAATTGTTTTTAATGAATTGTAACCCTTTATTCCCCAAAAACAAACAACTTAAAGCGCTTTCCGAAGAAAGGATAGTACGTAAAATAAAATTATTTATATAAATGAATTTATTTATTAACCCTTCTGTCCTTCATCCTTTCCTTCTTCACTTCCTTCTTCCTTTACCCAACTCCATCCTTTACACATGACCGGCGGCGTACCTCGTATACGTAAATATGCCTCTCTTGGGCTGTATACGGCAATTTATGATGGCCTACTTGGCTCATCGTGGGACCTCTAGGGTCAACTTGCGGGTCAAGGTCAGGGTTTGTAGTTAGGGTTAGGGGTCAGGAATTAAATTGGGTTAGGTTTAGGCTTAGGGTTAGTACCACAAATGGGGTTAGATCCAATTAGGGGATACTTTGGGTTAGGGTTAGGGCTGGATTTCAAATTTGGTTAGGTTTAGGGCAAAATTCCAATTGGTTAGGGTTAGGGCTTGGGGTCAAATTGGTTAAGGTAAGGGTCAGGGGTTGGGTGGGCTTAAATTAGCTTAGTCTTAGGGGGTGTAGGAGTGACCACTAGCCCACAGGCGGCGCTGGCGAGGTTAGGTGAGGGGTTAGAAACGATCACCACCGCAGTGGATCCCGTAAATGCACTGTCTCTCCCTGTGGATGGCCACTCCCACATCCTCATCATCTTCTTCCAGGTAAGTATCCCAGGTAAGTATTTAGGTTTCCAGGTCCAGGTAAGTATGCGGTTCCCAGGTAAGTATTCTCTTTTTTTAGGTTTTTCTGTTTTTCTCTTTTTTTAGGTTTTTATAATTTTTTGTTTGGCTTTCCTTAATTGTTTTCCATAATTCCCTCCCTATTTGAGTTGGTTAACCTTCTATTTTTCTCTTCTGCATGTCGACAGGTAGGTGGCGCTCGCGCGACGTTTCGTCCAGCTAGGACTTCTTCAGGCGTCAGGCCACAAACATGCAGGTAGGTCCCTAATTGGTCTTGCTGGGGAGATGTTGCTCCTCCGAATGTCTCAGCCAAACTGAATGAATTGTGTTGTTACACTCCCTTTTATACTCCTCCCACAAATGACTTTTAGGTTTTAGAGTTAGTGCTTATCCATGAACTTATTTGTCATAGTGTCTTATATAATAAACTTAGTTGTTTTTTAGTCTTATTATATTTAATGTATTTATAGCCCTTTTTAGCTTTTTATATTTAATGTATTTTTAATGAATTTTTTAGCCCTTATCGAATTATGTAATTAACTTAATTGTGTTTTAGCTTTTTATATTTAATGTATTGTTAGCCCTTATTTATATCATGAACTTATTTGTCTTTTAGATATACTTAATTGTTTTTAATGAATTGTAACCCTTTATTCCCCAAAAACAAACAACTTAAAGCGCTTTCCGAAGAAAGGATAGTACGTAAAATAAAATTATTTATATAAATGAATTTATTTATTAACCCTTCTGTCCTTCATCCTTTCCTTCTTCACTTCCTTCTTCCTTTACCCAACTCCATCCTTTACACATGACCGGCGGCGTACCTCGTATACGTAAATATGCCTCTCTTGGGCTGTATACGGCAATTTATGATGGCCTACTTGGCTCATCGTGGGACCTCTAGGGTCAACTTGCGGGTCAAGGTCAGGGTTTGTAGTTAGGGTTAGGGGTCAGGAATTAAATTGGGTTAGGTTTAGGCTTAGGGTTAGTACCACAAATGGGGTTAGATCCAATTAGGGGATACTTTGGGTTAGGGTTAGGGCTGGATTTCAAATTTGGTTAGGTTTAGGGCAAAATTCCAATTGGTTAGGGTTAGGGCTTGGGGTCAAATTGGTTAAGGTAAGGGTCAGGGGTTGGGTGGGCTTAAATTAGCTTAGTCTTAGGGGGTGTAGGAGTGACCACTAGCCCACAGGCGGCGCTGGCGAGGTTAGGTGAGGGGTTAGAAACGATCACCACCGCAGTGGATCCCGTAAATGCACTGTCTCTCCCTGTGGATGGCCACTCCCACATCCTCATCATCTTCTTCCAGGTAAGTATCCCAGGTAAGTATTTAGGTTTCCAGGTCCAGGTAAGTATGCGGTTCCCAGGTAAGTATTCTCTTTTTTTAGGTTTTTCTGTTTTTCTCTTTTTTTAGGTTTTTATAATTTTTTGTTTGGCTTTCCTTAATTGTTTTCCATAATTCCCTCCCTATTTGAGTTGGTTAACCTTCTATTTTTCTCTTCTGCATGTCGACAGGTAGGTGGCGCTCGCGCGACGTTTCGTCCAGCTAGGACTTCTTCAGGCGTCAGGCCACAAACATGCAGGTAGGTCCCTAATTGGTCTTGCTGGGGAGATGTTGCTCCTCCGAATGTCTCAGCCAAACTGAATGAATTGTGTTGTTACACTCCCTTTTATACTCCTCCCACAAATGACTTTTAGGTTTTAGAGTTAGTGCTTATCCATGAACTTATTTGTCATAGTGTCTTATATAATAAACTTAGTTGTTTTTTAGTCTTATTATATTTAATGTATTTATAGCCCTTTTTAGCTTTTTATATTTAATGTATTTTTAATGAATTTTTTAGCCCTTATCGAATTATGTAATTAACTTAATTGTGTTTTAGCTTTTTATATTTAATGTATTGTTAGCCCTTATTTATATCATGAACTTATTTGTCTTTTAGATATACTTAATTGTTTTTAATGAATTGTAACCCTTTATTCCCCAAAAACAAACAACTTAAAGCGCTTTCCGAAGAAAGGATAGTACGTAAAATAAAATTATTTATATAAATGAATTTATTTATTAACCCTTCTGTCCTTCATCCTTTCCTTCTTCACTTCCTTCTTCCTTTACCCAACTCCATCCTTTACACATGACCGGCGGCGTACCTCGTATACGTAAATATGCCTCTCTTGGGCTGTATACGGCAATTTATGATGGCCTACTTGGCTCATCGTGGGACCTCTAGGGTCAACTTGCGGGTCAAGGTCAGGGTTTGTAGTTAGGGTTAGGGGTCAGGAATTAAATTGGGTTAGGTTTAGGCTTAGGGTTAGTACCACAAATGGGGTTAGATCCAATTAGGGGATACTTTGGGTTAGGGTTAGGGCTGGATTTCAAATTTGGTTAGGTTTAGGGCAAAATTCCAATTGGTTAGGGTTAGGGTTAGGGTTAGGGGTTAGGGTTAGGGTTAGGTGAGGGGAAAAGAAACCATCACCACAGCTGTGGTTCAGGTAAGTGCACGGGCCTGCCAGTGGATGGCCAGGCCCACCCATCTCCATCTTCTTAAATTAGGTTAAAAAAAATTAAACAACTAAAGGCGCTTTCTTTTTGAAAGGATTGTCCATAAAATAAAACTAACTTGTTTTTGTCTTTTGTTTTTGCTCTTTTTTTAGGTTTTTTCTGTTTTATGGTTTGGCTTTTCTAATTGTTTTTAATTCCCTCCCATTGTTTTGGTTAACCTTTGTTTGTTTGTGTCTTTTTTTAGGTGGCCCTCGCACGACGTTTCGCCCTGCTTGGGCTTCTTCAGGCACTGGCCACGACACTCATCCCTGCCGGGGAGATGTTGCTCCACCGGTCTCTGCTGCCAAACTGAGCACTGCTTGGTATGTCACACCCTTTTATACTCTGCTGTAGTTGTAAATTGTATACGCCCACTTTGTCCATGAATTGCCTTTTAGACTTACTTGTTTTTTAGCTTTCTATGTTTAGTGTATAATGAACTGTTTGTAATGTATTTTTAACCCATGAATTTTAATAAATTATATTCCCCATCAATTGTGTTGTATTTATTGTGTTTATAAATTAACCCTACTGTCCTTATTTCCTTTCCTTCTTCATTTCCTTTCCTCTTCTCCTATCCTCCATCCTTTACCTTTAACCGGCTCCAGTCTACTTGACTTTCTGCGTACCTCGTATATGTATTTTGCCTTTTATGTTTCTTAATTTGTGGCTATATACGGAACCATGAAATGATAGGATGTCCTACTTGGTACAATCCTAGGGACCTCTAGGGTCGTTCTGCGGGTTAAGGTTAGGGTTTGGGGTTTAGGATTAGGGGGTGGGAACCAAATTGGGATTAGTTATAGGTTAGGGTTAGGCCACAATGGGGCTTAGAATTTAGAATAATCAATTAGGGGATTAGATTAGGGTTAGGCATAGTCCAAATTTAGGTTAGGGTTAGGCAAGTTTCAAATTAGGTTAGGTTTAGGCACCAATTAATTAGGTTAAGGTTAGGGCAATCAACCAGGTTGGGGTTAGGATTAGGTACCAATTAAATTAGGTTAGGGTTAGGGCTGTAAACCAGATTGGGGTTAGGATTAGGGTCAGAGTAAGGGGTGGGTTAGCTGTAGTTAGCTTAGTCATGGGGTGGGAGGACTGACCATTGACCCACGGCGGCGCTGGCCAAGGTTAGGTGAGGGGAAAAGAAACCATCACCACAGCTGTGGTTCAGGTAAGTGCACGGGCCTGCCAGTGGATGGCCAGGCCCACCCATCTCCATCTTCTTAAATTAGGTTAAAAAAAATTAAACAACTAAAGGCGCTTTCTTTTTGAAAGGATTGTCCATAAAATAAAACTAACTTGTTTTTGTCTTTTGTTTTTGCTCTTTTTTTAGGTTTTTTCTGTTTTATGGTTTGGCTTTTCTAATTGTTTTTAATTCCCTCCCATTGTTTTGGTTAACCTTTGTTTGTTTGTGTCTTTTTTAGGTGGCCCTCGCGCGACGTTTCGCCCTGCTTGGGCTTCTTCAGGCACTGGCCACGACACTCATCCCTGCCGGGGAGATGTTGCTCCACCGGTCTCTGCTGCCAAACTGAGCACTGCTTGGTATGTCACACCCTTTTATACTCTGCTGTAGTTGTAAATTGTATACGCCCACTTTGTCCATGAATTGCCTTTTAGACTTACTTGTTTTTTAGCTTTCTATGTTTAGTGTATAATGAACTGTTTGTAATGTATTTTTAACCCATGAATTTTAATAAATTATATTCCCCATCAATTGTGTTGTATTTATTGTGTTTATAAATTAACCCTACTGTCCTTATTTCCTTTCCTTCTTCATTTCCTTTCCTCTTCTCCTATCCTCCATCCTTTACCTTTAACCGGCTCCAGTCTACTTGACTTTCTGCGTACCTCGTATATGTATTTTGCCTTTTATGTTTCTTAATTTGTGGCTATATACGGAACCATGAAATGATAGGATGTCCTACTTGGTACAATCCTAGGGACCTCTAGGGTCGTTCTGCGGGTTAAGGTTAGGGTTTGGGGTTTAGGATTAGGGGGTGGGAACCAAATTGGGATTAGTTATAGGTTAGGGTTAGGCCACAATGGGGCTTAGAATTTAGAATAATCAATTAGGGGATTAGATTAGGGTTAGGCATAGTCCAAATTTAGGTTAGGGTTAGGCAAGTTTCAAATTAGGTTAGGTTTAGGCACCAATTAATTAGGTTAAGGTTAGGGCAATCAACCAGGTTGGGGTTAGGATTAGGTACCAATTAAATTAGGTTAGGGTTAGGGCTGTAAACCAGATTGGGGTTAGGATTAGGGTCAGAGTAAGGGGTGGGTTAGCTGTAGTTAGCTTAGTCATGGGGTGGGAGGACTGACCATTGACCCACGGCGGCGCTGGCCAAGGTTAGGTGAGGGGAAAAGAAACCATCACCACAGCTGTGGTTCAGGTAAGTGCACGGGCCTGCCAGTGGATGGCCAGGCCCACCCATCTCCATCTTCTTAAATTAGGTTAAAAAAAATTAAACAACTAAAGGCGCTTTCTTTTTGAAAGGATTGTCCATAAAATAAAACTAACTTGTTTTTGTCTTTTGTTTTTGCTCTTTTTTTAGGTTTTTTCTGTTTTATGGTTTGGCTTTTCTAATTGTTTTTAATTCCCTCCCATTGTTTTGGTTAACCTTTGTTTGTTTGTGTCTTTTTTAGGTGGCCCTCGCGCGACGTTTCGCCCTGCTTGGGCTTCTTCAGGCACTGGCCACGACACTCATCCCTGCCGGGGAGATGTTGCTCCACCGGTCTCTGCTGCCAAACTGAGCACTGCTTGGTATGTCACACCCTTTTATACTCTGCTGTAGTTGTAAATTGTATACGCCCACTTTGTCCATGAATTGCCTTTTAGACTTACTTGTTTTTTAGCTTTCTATGTTTAGTGTATAATGAACTGTTTGTAATGTATTTTTAACCCATGAATTTTAATAAATTATATTCCCCATCAATTGTGTTGTATTTATTGTGTTTATAAATTAACCCTACTGTCCTTATTTCCTTTCCTTCTTCATTTCCTTTCCTCTTCTCCTATCCTCCATCCTTTACCTTTAACCGGCTCCAGTCTACTTGACTTTCTGCGTACCTCGTATATGTATTTTGCCTTTTATGTTTCTTAATTTGTGGCTATATACGGAACCATGAAATGATAGGATGTCCTACTTGGTACAATCCTAGGGACCTCTAGGGTCGTTCTGCGGGTTAAGGTTAGGGTTTGGGGTTTAGGATTAGGGGGTGGGAACCAAATTGGGATTAGTTATAGGTTAGGGTTAGGCCACAATGGGGCTTAGAATTTAGAATAATCAATTAGGGGATTAGATTAGGGTTAGGCATAGTCCAAATTTAGGTTAGGGTTAGGCAAGTTTCAAATTAGGTTAGGTTTAGGCACCAATTAATTAGGTTAAGGTTAGGGCAATCAACCAGGTTGGGGTTAGGATTAGGTACCAATTAAATTAGGTTAGGGTTAGGGCTGTAAACCAGATTGGGGTTAGGATTAGGGTCAGAGTAAGGGGTGGGTTAGCTGTAGTTAGCTTAGTCATGGGGTGGGAGGACTGACCATTGACCCACGGCGGCGCTGGCCAAGGTTAGGTGAGGGGAAAAGAAACCATCACCACAGCTGTGGTTCAGGTAAGTGCACGGGCCTGCCAGTGGATGGCCAGGCCCACCCATCTCCATCTTCTTAAATTAGGTTAAAAAAAATTAAACAACTAAAGGCGCTTTCTTTTTGAAAGGATTGTCCATAAAATAAAACTAACTTGTTTTTGTCTTTTGTTTTTGCTCTTTTTTTAGGTTTTTTCTGTTTTATGGTTTGGCTTTTCTAATTGTTTTTAATTCCCTCCCATTGTTTTGGTTAACCTTTGTTTGTTTGTGTCTTTTTTAGGTGGCCCTCGCGCGACGTTTCGCCCTGCTTGGGCTTCTTCAGGCACTGGCCACGACACTCATCCCTGCCGGGGAGATGTTGCTCCACCGGTCTCTGCTGCCAAACTGAGCACTGCTTGGTATGTCACACCCTTTTATACTCTGCTGTAGTTGTAAATTGTATACGCCCACTTTGTCCATGAATTGCCTTTTAGACTTACTTGTTTTTTAGCTTTCTATGTTTAGTGTATAATGAACTGTTTGTAATGTATTTTTAACCCATGAATTTTAATAAATTATATTCCCCATCAATTGTGTTGTATTTATTGTGTTTATAAATTAACCCTACTGTCCTTATTTCCTTTCCTTCTTCATTTCCTTTCCTCTTCTCCTATCCTCCATCCTTTACCTTTAACCGGCTCCAGTCTACTTGACTTTCTGCGTACCTCGTATATGTATTTTGCCTTTTATGTTTCTTAATTTGTGGCTATATACGGAACCATGAAATGATAGGATGTCCTACTTGGTACAATCCTAGGGACCTCTAGGGTCGTTCTGCGGGTTAAGGTTAGGGTTTGGGGTTTAGGATTAGGGGGTGGGAACCAAATTGGGATTAGTTATAGGTTAGGGTTAGGCCACAATGGGGCTTAGAATTTAGAATAATCAATTAGGGGATTAGATTAGGGTTAGGCATAGTCCAAATTTAGGTTAGGGTTAGGCAAGTTTCAAATTAGGTTAGGTTTAGGCACCAATTAATTAGGTTAAGGTTAGGGCAATCAACCAGGTTGGGGTTAGGATTAGGTACCAATTAAATTAGGTTAGGGTTAGGGCTGTAAACCAGATTGGGGTTAGGATTAGGGTCAGAGTAAGGGGTGGGTTAGCTGTAGTTAGCTTAGTCATGGGGTGGGAGGACTGACCATTGACCCACGGCGGCGCTGGCCAAGGTTAGGTGAGGGGAAAAGAAACCATCACCACAGCTGTGGTTCAGGTAAGTGCACGGGCCTGCCAGTGGATGGCCAGGCCCACCCATCTCCATCTTCTTAAATTAGGTTAAAAAAAATTAAACAACTAAAGGCGCTTTCTTTTTGAAAGGATTGTCCATAAAATAAAACTAACTTGTTTTTGTCTTTTGTTTTTGCTCTTTTTTTAGGTTTTTTCTGTTTTATGGTTTGGCTTTTCTAATTGTTTTTAATTCCCTCCCATTGTTTTGGTTAACCTTTGTTTGTTTGTGTCTTTTTTAGGTGGCCCTCGCGCGACGTTTCGCCCTGCTTGGGCTTCTTCAGGCACTGGCCACGACACTCATCCCTGCCGGGGAGATGTTGCTCCACCGGTCTCTGCTGCCAAACTGAGCACTGCTTGGTATGTCACACCCTTTTATACTCTGCTGTAGTTGTAAATTGTATACGCCCACTTTGTCCATGAATTGCCTTTTAGACTTACTTGTTTTTTAGCTTTCTATGTTTAGTGTATAATGAACTGTTTGTAATGTATTTTTAACCCATGAATTTTAATAAATTATATTCCCCATCAATTGTGTTGTATTTATTGTGTTTATAAATTAACCCTACTGTCCTTATTTCCTTTCCTTCTTCATTTCCTTTCCTCTTCTCCTATCCTCCATCCTTTACCTTTAACCGGCTCCAGTCTACTTGACTTTCTGCGTACCTCGTATATGTATTTTGCCTTTTATGTTTCTTAATTTGTGGCTATATACGGAACCATGAAATGATAGGATGTCCTACTTGGTACAATCCTAGGGACCTCTAGGGTCGTTCTGCGGGTTAAGGTTAGGGTTTGGGGTTTAGGATTAGGGGGTGGGAACCAAATTGGGATTAGTTATAGGTTAGGGTTAGGCCACAATGGGGCTTAGAATTTAGAATAATCAATTAGGGGATTAGATTAGGGTTAGGCATAGTCCAAATTTAGGTTAGGGTTAGGCAAGTTTCAAATTAGGTTAGGTTTAGGCACCAATTAATTAGGTTAAGGTTAGGGCAATCAACCAGGTTGGGGTTAGGATTAGGTACCAATTAAATTAGGTTAGGGTTAGGGCTGTAAACCAGATTGGGGTTAGGATTAGGGTCAGAGTAAGGGGTGGGTTAGCTGTAGTTAGCTTAGTCATGGGGTGGGAGGACTGACCATTGACCCACGGCGGCGCTGGCCAAGGTTAGGTGAGGGGAAAAGAAACCATCACCACAGCTGTGGTTCAGGTAAGTGCACGGGCCTGCCAGTGGATGGCCAGGCCCACCCATCTCCATCTTCTTAAATTAGGTTAAAAAAAATTAAACAACTAAAGGCGCTTTCTTTTTGAAAGGATTGTCCATAAAATAAAACTAACTTGTTTTTGTCTTTTGTTTTTGCTCTTTTTTTAGGTTTTTTCTGTTTTATGGTTTGGCTTTTCTAATTGTTTTTAATTCCCTCCCATTGTTTTGGTTAACCTTTGTTTGTTTGTGTCTTTTTTAGGTGGCCCTCGCGCGACGTTTCGCCCTGCTTGGGCTTCTTCAGGCACTGGCCACGACACTCATCCCTGCCGGGGAGATGTTGCTCCACCGGTCTCTGCTGCCAAACTGAGCACTGCTTGGTATGTCACACCCTTTTATACTCTGCTGTAGTTGTAAATTGTATACGCCCACTTTGTCCATGAATTGCCTTTTAGACTTACTTGTTTTTTAGCTTTCTATGTTTAGTGTATAATGAACTGTTTGTAATGTATTTTTAACCCATGAATTTTAATAAATTATATTCCCCATCAATTGTGTTGTATTTATTGTGTTTATAAATTAACCCTACTGTCCTTATTTCCTTTCCTTCTTCATTTCCTTTCCTCTTCTCCTATCCTCCATCCTTTACCTTTAACCGGCTCCAGTCTACTTGACTTTCTGCGTACCTCGTATATGTATTTTGCCTTTTATGTTTCTTAATTTGTGGCTATATACGGAACCATGAAATGATAGGATGTCCTACTTGGTACAATCCTAGGGACCTCTAGGGTCGTTCTGCGGGTTAAGGTTAGGGTTTGGGGTTTAGGATTAGGGGGTGGGAACCAAATTGGGATTAGTTATAGGTTAGGGTTAGGCCACAATGGGGCTTAGAATTTAGAATAATCAATTAGGGGATTAGATTAGGGTTAGGCATAGTCCAAATTTAGGTTAGGGTTAGGCAAGTTTCAAATTAGGTTAGGTTTAGGCACCAATTAATTAGGTTAAGGTTAGGGCAATCAACCAGGTTGGGGTTAGGATTAGGTACCAATTAAATTAGGTTAGGGTTAGGGCTGTAAACCAGATTGGGGTTAGGATTAGGGTCAGAGTAAGGGGTGGGTTAGCTGTAGTTAGCTTAGTCATGGGGTGGGAGGACTGACCATTGACCCACGGCGGCGCTGGCCAAGGTTAGGTGAGGGGAAAAGAAACCATCACCACAGCTGTGGTTCAGGTAAGTGCACGGGCCTGCCAGTGGATGGCCAGGCCCACCCATCTCCATCTTCTTAAATTAGGTTAAAAAAAATTAAACAACTAAAGGCGCTTTCTTTTTGAAAGGATTGTCCATAAAATAAAACTAACTTGTTTTTGTCTTTTGTTTTTGCTCTTTTTTTAGGTTTTTTCTGTTTTATGGTTTGGCTTTTCTAATTGTTTTTAATTCCCTCCCATTGTTTTGGTTAACCTTTGTTTGTTTGTGTCTTTTTTAGGTGGCCCTCGCGCGACGTTTCGCCCTGCTTGGGCTTCTTCAGGCACTGGCCACGACACTCATCCCTGCCGGGGAGATGTTGCTCCACCGGTCTCTGCTGCCAAACTGAGCACTGCTTGGTATGTCACACCCTTTTATACTCTGCTGTAGTTGTAAATTGTATACGCCCACTTTGTCCATGAATTGCCTTTTAGACTTACTTGTTTTTTAGCTTTCTATGTTTAGTGTATAATGAACTGTTTGTAATGTATTTTTAACCCATGAATTTTAATAAATTATATTCCCCATCAATTGTGTTGTATTTATTGTGTTTATAAATTAACCCTACTGTCCTTATTTCCTTTCCTTCTTCATTTCCTTTCCTCTTCTCCTATCCTCCATCCTTTACCTTTAACCGGCTCCAGTCTACTTGACTTTCTGCGTACCTCGTATATGTATTTTGCCTTTTATGTTTCTTAATTTGTGGCTATATACGGAACCATGAAATGATAGGATGTCCTACTTGGTACAATCCTAGGGACCTCTAGGGTCGTTCTGCGGGTTAAGGTTAGGGTTTGGGGTTTAGGATTAGGGGGTGGGAACCAAATTGGGATTAGTTATAGGTTAGGGTTAGGCCACAATGGGGCTTAGAATTTAGAATAATCAATTAGGGGATTAGATTAGGGTTAGGCATAGTCCAAATTTAGGTTAGGGTTAGGCAAGTTTCAAATTAGGTTAGGTTTAGGCACCAATTAATTAGGTTAAGGTTAGGGCAATCAACCAGGTTGGGGTTAGGATTAGGTACCAATTAAATTAGGTTAGGGTTAGGGCTGTAAACCAGATTGGGGTTAGGATTAGGGTCAGAGTAAGGGGTGGGTTAGCTGTAGTTAGCTTAGTCATGGGGTGGGAGGACTGACCATTGACCCACGGCGGCGCTGGCCAAGGTTAGGTGAGGGGAAAAGAAACCATCACCACAGCTGTGGTTCAGGTAAGTGCACGGGCCTGCCAGTGGATGGCCAGGCCCACCCATCTCCATCTTCTTAAATTAGGTTAAAAAAAATTAAACAACTAAAGGCGCTTTCTTTTTGAAAGGATTGTCCATAAAATAAAACTAACTTGTTTTTGTCTTTTGTTTTTGCTCTTTTTTTAGGTTTTTTCTGTTTTATGGTTTGGCTTTTCTAATTGTTTTTAATTCCCTCCCATTGTTTTGGTTAACCTTTGTTTGTTTGTGTCTTTTTTAGGTGGCCCTCGCGCGACGTTTCGCCCTGCTTGGGCTTCTTCAGGCACTGGCCACGACACTCATCCCTGCCGGGGAGATGTTGCTCCACCGGTCTCTGCTGCCAAACTGAGCACTGCTTGGTATGTCACACCCTTTTATACTCTGCTGTAGTTGTAAATTGTATACGCCCACTTTGTCCATGAATTGCCTTTTAGACTTACTTGTTTTTTAGCTTTCTATGTTTAGTGTATAATGAACTGTTTGTAATGTATTTTTAACCCATGAATTTTAATAAATTATATTCCCCATCAATTGTGTTGTATTTATTGTGTTTATAAATTAACCCTACTGTCCTTATTTCCTTTCCTTCTTCATTTCCTTTCCTCTTCTCCTATCCTCCATCCTTTACCTTTAACCGGCTCCAGTCTACTTGACTTTCTGCGTACCTCGTATATGTATTTTGCCTTTTATGTTTCTTAATTTGTGGCTATATACGGAACCATGAAATGATAGGATGTCCTACTTGGTACAATCCTAGGGACCTCTAGGGTCGTTCTGCGGGTTAAGGTTAGGGTTTGGGGTTTAGGATTAGGGGGTGGGAACCAAATTGGGATTAGTTATAGGTTAGGGTTAGGCCACAATGGGGCTTAGAATTTAGAATAATCAATTAGGGGATTAGATTAGGGTTAGGCATAGTCCAAATTTAGGTTAGGGTTAGGCAAGTTTCAAATTAGGTTAGGTTTAGGCACCAATTAATTAGGTTAAGGTTAGGGCAATCAACCAGGTTGGGGTTAGGATTAGGTACCAATTAAATTAGGTTAGGGTTAGGGCTGTAAACCAGATTGGGGTTAGGATTAGGGTCAGAGTAAGGGGTGGGTTAGCTGTAGTTAGCTTAGTCATGGGGTGGGAGGACTGACCATTGACCCACGGCGGCGCTGGCCAAGGTTAGGTGAGGGGAAAAGAAACCATCACCACAGCTGTGGTTCAGGTAAGTGCACGGGCCTGCCAGTGGATGGCCAGGCCCACCCATCTCCATCTTCTTAAATTAGGTTAAAAAAAATTAAACAACTAAAGGCGCTTTCTTTTTGAAAGGATTGTCCATAAAATAAAACTAACTTGTTTTTGTCTTTTGTTTTTGCTCTTTTTTTAGGTTTTTTCTGTTTTATGGTTTGGCTTTTCTAATTGTTTTTAATTCCCTCCCATTGTTTTGGTTAACCTTTGTTTGTTTGTGTCTTTTTTAGGTGGCCCTCGCGCGACGTTTCGCCCTGCTTGGGCTTCTTCAGGCACTGGCCACGACACTCATCCCTGCCGGGGAGATGTTGCTCCACCGGTCTCTGCTGCCAAACTGAGCACTGCTTGGTATGTCACACCCTTTTATACTCTGCTGTAGTTGTAAATTGTATACGCCCACTTTGTCCATGAATTGCCTTTTAGACTTACTTGTTTTTTAGCTTTCTATGTTTAGTGTATAATGAACTGTTTGTAATGTATTTTTAACCCATGAATTTTAATAAATTATATTCCCCATCAATTGTGTTGTATTTATTGTGTTTATAAATTAACCCTACTGTCCTTATTTCCTTTCCTTCTTCATTTCCTTTCCTCTTCTCCTATCCTCCATCCTTTACCTTTAACCGGCTCCAGTCTACTTGACTTTCTGCGTACCTCGTATATGTATTTTGCCTTTTATGTTTCTTAATTTGTGGCTATATACGGAACCATGAAATGATAGGATGTCCTACTTGGTACAATCCTAGGGACCTCTAGGGTCGTTCTGCGGGTTAAGGTTAGGGTTTGGGGTTTAGGATTAGGGGGTGGGAACCAAATTGGGATTAGTTATAGGTTAGGGTTAGGCCACAATGGGGCTTAGAATTTAGAATAATCAATTAGGGGATTAGATTAGGGTTAGGCATAGTCCAAATTTAGGTTAGGGTTAGGCAAGTTTCAAATTAGGTTAGGTTTAGGCACCAATTAATTAGGTTAAGGTTAGGGCAATCAACCAGGTTGGGGTTAGGATTAGGTACCAATTAAATTAGGTTAGGGTTAGGGCTGTAAACCAGATTGGGGTTAGGATTAGGGTCAGAGTAAGGGGTGGGTTAGCTGTAGTTAGCTTAGTCATGGGGTGGGAGGACTGACCATTGACCCACGGCGGCGCTGGCCAAGGTTAGGTGAGGGGAAAAGAAACCATCACCACAGCTGTGGTTCAGGTAAGTGCACGGGCCTGCCAGTGGATGGCCAGGCCCACCCATCTCCATCTTCTTAAATTAGGTTAAAAAAAATTAAACAACTAAAGGCGCTTTCTTTTTGAAAGGATTGTCCATAAAATAAAACTAACTTGTTTTTGTCTTTTGTTTTTGCTCTTTTTTTAGGTTTTTTCTGTTTTATGGTTTGGCTTTTCTAATTGTTTTTAATTCCCTCCCATTGTTTTGGTTAACCTTTGTTTGTTTGTGTCTTTTTTAGGTGGCCCTCGCGCGACGTTTCGCCCTGCTTGGGCTTCTTCAGGCACTGGCCACGACACTCATCCCTGCCGGGGAGATGTTGCTCCACCGGTCTCTGCTGCCAAACTGAGCACTGCTTGGTATGTCACACCCTTTTATACTCTGCTGTAGTTGTAAATTGTATACGCCCACTTTGTCCATGAATTGCCTTTTAGACTTACTTGTTTTTTAGCTTTCTATGTTTAGTGTATAATGAACTGTTTGTAATGTATTTTTAACCCATGAATTTTAATAAATTATATTCCCCATCAATTGTGTTGTATTTATTGTGTTTATAAATTAACCCTACTGTCCTTATTTCCTTTCCTTCTTCATTTCCTTTCCTCTTCTCCTATCCTCCATCCTTTACCTTTAACCGGCTCCAGTCTACTTGACTTTCTGCGTACCTCGTATATGTATTTTGCCTTTTATGTTTCTTAATTTGTGGCTATATACGGAACCATGAAATGATAGGATGTCCTACTTGGTACAATCCTAGGGACCTCTAGGGTCGTTCTGCGGGTTAAGGTTAGGGTTTGGGGTTTAGGATTAGGGGGTGGGAACCAAATTGGGATTAGTTATAGGTTAGGGTTAGGCCACAATGGGGCTTAGAATTTAGAATAATCAATTAGGGGATTAGATTAGGGTTAGGCATAGTCCAAATTTAGGTTAGGGTTAGGCAAGTTTCAAATTAGGTTAGGTTTAGGCACCAATTAATTAGGTTAAGGTTAGGGCAATCAACCAGGTTGGGGTTAGGATTAGGTACCAATTAAATTAGGTTAGGGTTAGGGCTGTAAACCAGATTGGGGTTAGGATTAGGGTCAGAGTAAGGGGTGGGTTAGCTGTAGTTAGCTTAGTCATGGGGTGGGAGGACTGACCATTGACCCACGGCGGCGCTGGCCAAGGTTAGGTGAGGGGAAAAGAAACCATCACCACAGCTGTGGTTCAGGTAAGTGCACGGGCCTGCCAGTGGATGGCCAGGCCCACCCATCTCCATCTTCTTAAATTAGGTTAAAAAAAATTAAACAACTAAAGGCGCTTTCTTTTTGAAAGGATTGTCCATAAAATAAAACTAACTTGTTTTTGTCTTTTGTTTTTGCTCTTTTTTTAGGTTTTTTCTGTTTTATGGTTTGGCTTTTCTAATTGTTTTTAATTCCCTCCCATTGTTTTGGTTAACCTTTGTTTGTTTGTGTCTTTTTTAGGTGGCCCTCGCGCGACGTTTCGCCCTGCTTGGGCTTCTTCAGGCACTGGCCACGACACTCATCCCTGCCGGGGAGATGTTGCTCCACCGGTCTCTGCTGCCAAACTGAGCACTGCTTGGTATGTCACACCCTTTTATACTCTGCTGTAGTTGTAAATTGTATACGCCCACTTTGTCCATGAATTGCCTTTTAGACTTACTTGTTTTTTAGCTTTCTATGTTTAGTGTATAATGAACTGTTTGTAATGTATTTTTAACCCATGAATTTTAATAAATTATATTCCCCATCAATTGTGTTGTATTTATTGTGTTTATAAATTAACCCTACTGTCCTTATTTCCTTTCCTTCTTCATTTCCTTTCCTCTTCTCCTATCCTCCATCCTTTACCTTTAACCGGCTCCAGTCTACTTGACTTTCTGCGTACCTCGTATATGTATTTTGCCTTTTATGTTTCTTAATTTGTGGCTATATACGGAACCATGAAATGATAGGATGTCCTACTTGGTACAATCCTAGGGACCTCTAGGGTCGTTCTGCGGGTTAAGGTTAGGGTTTGGGGTTTAGGATTAGGGGGTGGGAACCAAATTGGGATTAGTTATAGGTTAGGGTTAGGCCACAATGGGGCTTAGAATTTAGAATAATCAATTAGGGGATTAGATTAGGGTTAGGCATAGTCCAAATTTAGGTTAGGGTTAGGCAAGTTTCAAATTAGGTTAGGTTTAGGCACCAATTAATTAGGTTAAGGTTAGGGCAATCAACCAGGTTGGGGTTAGGATTAGGTACCAATTAAATTAGGTTAGGGTTAGGGCTGTAAACCAGATTGGGGTTAGGATTAGGGTCAGAGTAAGGGGTGGGTTAGCTGTAGTTAGCTTAGTCATGGGGTGGGAGGACTGACCATTGACCCACGGCGGCGCTGGCCAAGGTTAGGTGAGGGGAAAAGAAACCATCACCACAGCTGTGGTTCAGGTAAGTGCACGGGCCTGCCAGTGGATGGCCAGGCCCACCCATCTCCATCTTCTTAAATTAGGTTAAAAAAAATTAAACAACTAAAGGCGCTTTCTTTTTGAAAGGATTGTCCATAAAATAAAACTAACTTGTTTTTGTCTTTTGTTTTTGCTCTTTTTTTAGGTTTTTTCTGTTTTATGGTTTGGCTTTTCTAATTGTTTTTAATTCCCTCCCATTGTTTTGGTTAACCTTTGTTTGTTTGTGTCTTTTTTAGGTGGCCCTCGCGCGACGTTTCGCCCTGCTTGGGCTTCTTCAGGCACTGGCCACGACACTCATCCCTGCCGGGGAGATGTTGCTCCACCGGTCTCTGCTGCCAAACTGAGCACTGCTTGGTATGTCACACCCTTTTATACTCTGCTGTAGTTGTAAATTGTATACGCCCACTTTGTCCATGAATTGCCTTTTAGACTTACTTGTTTTTTAGCTTTCTATGTTTAGTGTATAATGAACTGTTTGTAATGTATTTTTAACCCATGAATTTTAATAAATTATATTCCCCATCAATTGTGTTGTATTTATTGTGTTTATAAATTAACCCTACTGTCCTTATTTCCTTTCCTTCTTCATTTCCTTTCCTCTTCTCCTATCCTCCATCCTTTACCTTTAACCGGCTCCAGTCTACTTGACTTTCTGCGTACCTCGTATATGTATTTTGCCTTTTATGTTTCTTAATTTGTGGCTATATACGGAACCATGAAATGATAGGATGTCCTACTTGGTACAATCCTAGGGACCTCTAGGGTCGTTCTGCGGGTTAAGGTTAGGGTTTGGGGTTTAGGATTAGGGGGTGGGAACCAAATTGGGATTAGTTATAGGTTAGGGTTAGGCCACAATGGGGCTTAGAATTTAGAATAATCAATTAGGGGATTAGATTAGGGTTAGGCATAGTCCAAATTTAGGTTAGGGTTAGGCAAGTTTCAAATTAGGTTAGGTTTAGGCACCAATTAATTAGGTTAAGGTTAGGGCAATCAACCAGGTTGGGGTTAGGATTAGGTACCAATTAAATTAGGTTAGGGTTAGGGCTGTAAACCAGATTGGGGTTAGGATTAGGGTCAGAGTAAGGGGTGGGTTAGCTGTAGTTAGCTTAGTCATGGGGTGGGAGGACTGACCATTGACCCACGGCGGCGCTGGCCAAGGTTAGGTGAGGGGAAAAGAAACCATCACCACAGCTGTGGTTCAGGTAAGTGCACGGGCCTGCCAGTGGATGGCCAGGCCCACCCATCTCCATCTTCTTAAATTAGGTTAAAAAAAATTAAACAACTAAAGGCGCTTTCTTTTTGAAAGGATTGTCCATAAAATAAAACTAACTTGTTTTTGTGTTTTGTTTTTGCTCTTTTTTTAGGTTTTTTCTGTTTTATGGTTTGGCTTTTTCTAATTGTTTTTAATTCCCTCCCATTGTTTTGGTTAACCTTTGTTTGTTTGTGTCTTTTTTAGGTGGCCCTCGCACGACGTTTCGCCCTGCTTGGGCTTCTTCAGGCACTGGCCACGACACTCATCCCTGCCGGGGAGATGTTGCTCCACCGGTCTCTGCTGCCAAACTGAGCACTGCTTGGTATGTCACACCCTTTTATACTCTGCTGTAGTTGTAAATTGTATACGCCCACTTTGTCCATGAATTGCCTTTTAGACTTACTTGTTTTTTAGCTTTCTATGTTTAGTGTATAATGAACTGTTTGTAATGTATTTTTAACCCATGAATTTTAATAAATTATATTCCCCATCAATTGTGTTGTATTTATTGTGTTTATAAATTAACCCTACTGTCCTTATTTCCTTTCCTTCTTCATTTCCTTTCCTCTTCTCCTATCCTCCATCCTTTACCTTTAACCGGCTCCAGTCTACTTGACTTTCTGCGTACCTCGTATATGTATTTTGCCTTTTATGTTTCTTAATTTGTGGCTATATACGGAACCATGAAATGATAGGATGTCCTACTTGGTACAATCCTAGGGACCTCTAGGGTCGTTCTGCGGGTTAAGGTTAGGGTTTGGGGTTTAGGATTAGGGGGTGGGAACCAAATTGGGATTAGTTATAGGTTAGGGTTAGGCCACAATGGGGCTTAGAATTTAGAATAATCAATTAGGGGATTAGATTAGGGTTAGGCATAGTCCAAATTTAGGTTAGGGTTAGGCAAGTTTCAAATTAGGTTAGGTTTAGGCACCAATTAATTAGGTTAAGGTTAGGGCAATCAACCAGGTTGGGGTTAGGATTAGGTACCAATTAAATTAGGTTAGGGTTAGGGCTGTAAACCAGATTGGGGTTAGGATTAGGGTCAGAGTAAGGGGTGGGTTAGCTGTAGTTAGCTTAGTCATGGGGTGGGAGGACTGACCATTGACCCACGGCGGCGCTGGCCAAGGTTAGGTGAGGGGAAAAGAAACCATCACCACAGCTGTGGTTCAGGTAAGTGCACGGGCCTGCCAGTGGATGGCCAGGCCCACCCATCTCCATCTTCTTAAATTAGGTTAAAAAAAATTAAACAACTAAAGGCGCTTTCTTTTTGAAAGGATTGTCCATAAAATAAAACTAACTTGTTTTTGTCTTTTGTTTTTGCTCTTTTTTTAGGTTTTTTCTGTTTTATGGTTTGGCTTTTCTAATTGTTTTTAATTCCCTCCCATTGTTTTGGTTAACCTTTGTTTGTTTGTGTCTTTTTTAGGTGGCCCTCGCGCGACGTTTCGCCCTGCTTGGGCTTCTTCAGGCACTGGCCACGACACTCATCCCTGCCGGGGAGATGTTGCTCCACCGGTCTCTGCTGCCAAACTGAGCACTGCTTGGTATGTCACACCCTTTTATACTCTGCTGTAGTTGTAAATTGTATACGCCCACTTTGTCCATGAATTGCCTTTTAGACTTACTTGTTTTTTAGCTTTCTATGTTTAGTGTATAATGAACTGTTTGTAATGTATTTTTAACCCATGAATTTTAATAAATTATATTCCCCATCAATTGTGTTGTATTTATTGTGTTTATAAATTAACCCTACTGTCCTTATTTCCTTTCCTTCTTCATTTCCTTTCCTCTTCTCCTATCCTCCATCCTTTACCTTTAACCGGCTCCAGTCTACTTGACTTTCTGCGTACCTCGTATATGTATTTTGCCTTTTATGTTTCTTAATTTGTGGCTATATACGGAACCATGAAATGATAGGATGTCCTACTTGGTACAATCCTAGGGACCTCTAGGGTCGTTCTGCGGGTTAAGGTTAGGGTTTGGGGTTTAGGATTAGGGGGTGGGAACCAAATTGGGATTAGTTATAGGTTAGGGTTAGGCCACAATGGGGCTTAGAATTTAGAATAATCAATTAGGGGATTAGATTAGGGTTAGGCATAGTCCAAATTTAGGTTAGGGTTAGGCAAGTTTCAAATTAGGTTAGGTTTAGGCACCAATTAATTAGGTTAAGGTTAGGGCAATCAACCAGGTTGGGGTTAGGATTAGGTACCAATTAAATTAGGTTAGGGTTAGGGCTGTAAACCAGATTGGGGTTAGGATTAGGGTCAGAGTAAGGGGTGGGTTAGCTGTAGTTAGCTTAGTCATGGGGTGGGAGGACTGACCATTGACCCACGGCGGCGCTGGCCAAGGTTAGGTGAGGGGAAAAGAAACCATCACCACAGCTGTGGTTCAGGTAAGTGCACGGGCCTGCCAGTGGATGGCCAGGCCCACCCATCTCCATCTTCTTAAATTAGGTTAAAAAAAATTAAACAACTAAAGGCGCTTTCTTTTTGAAAGGATTGTCCATAAAATAAAACTAACTTGTTTTTGTCTTTTGTTTTTGCTCTTTTTTTAGGTTTTTTCTGTTTTATGGTTTGGCTTTTCTAATTGTTTTTAATTCCCTCCCATTGTTTTGGTTAACCTTTGTTTGTTTGTGTCTTTTTTAGGTGGCCCTCGCGCGACGTTTCGCCCTGCTTGGGCTTCTTCAGGCACTGGCCACGACACTCATCCCTGCCGGGGAGATGTTGCTCCACCGGTCTCTGCTGCCAAACTGAGCACTGCTTGGTATGTCACACCCTTTTATACTCTGCTGTAGTTGTAAATTGTATACGCCCACTTTGTCCATGAATTGCCTTTTAGACTTACTTGTTTTTTAGCTTTCTATGTTTAGTGTATAATGAACTGTTTGTAATGTATTTTTAACCCATGAATTTTAATAAATTATATTCCCCATCAATTGTGTTGTATTTATTGTGTTTATAAATTAACCCTACTGTCCTTATTTCCTTTCCTTCTTCATTTCCTTTCCTCTTCTCCTATCCTCCATCCTTTACCTTTAACCGGCTCCAGTCTACTTGACTTTCTGCGTACCTCGTATATGTATTTTGCCTTTTATGTTTCTTAATTTGTGGCTATATACGGAACCATGAAATGATAGGATGTCCTACTTGGTACAATCCTAGGGACCTCTAGGGTCGTTCTGCGGGTTAAGGTTAGGGTTTGGGGTTTAGGATTAGGGGGTGGGAACCAAATTGGGATTAGTTATAGGTTAGGGTTAGGCCACAATGGGGCTTAGAATTTAGAATAATCAATTAGGGGATTAGATTAGGGTTAGGCATAGTCCAAATTTAGGTTAGGGTTAGGCAAGTTTCAAATTAGGTTAGGTTTAGGCACCAATTAATTAGGTTAAGGTTAGGGCAATCAACCAGGTTGGGGTTAGGATTAGGTACCAATTAAATTAGGTTAGGGTTAGGGCTGTAAACCAGATTGGGGTTAGGATTAGGGTCAGAGTAAGGGGTGGGTTAGCTGTAGTTAGCTTAGTCATGGGGTGGGAGGACTGACCATTGACCCACGGCGGCGCTGGCCAAGGTTAGGTGAGGG